>CM019822.1:57669213-58289213 GCA_009763385.1 Coix lacryma-jobi var. lacryma-jobi | reverse complement strand
GATTGATCAGAGTCAAGACAGTCTTACAAAAGACGAACTTAGACTGATAACTATCCATGTCATAGCTTAACAAGAGTTTGGTCGATGCCAAATACAGCCTTATTGTACAATGACACGAGCCAATGGTGAAACTTACAAGCAAACTGGAGGTCGGTCGAAGCCGATGCAGACCTTCCTGGTTGAAGGTTCCGCCGAGTTCTACGTTACTCCTACTCCTAGGGTTTTGGCCGGTGGCCAATGTGTTGATTGATTAGACGATCTTACAAAATTCGGGTTTCTAGCTATTTATAACCCGGTTGACTCATTTCCTAACACGACTAGGTTACATAAAAATAAAAAACGACCCGAACTCAAACTCTTTGGCCGAACCCAAAATGTCTTCGAAGCTTATCATGCCTGGTCTTCACAAATCTTGGTCATGTCCGGGTCCAAACACTCCTTTTTATTTTTCTGGCCGACTCTCTTACCAACAAATCAGCCGCTTGTGTTTCATAAAAACCAAAATGACTTTCAGTCCAAAATCTGGTGTAAACACATGCCCCCTAATTTTGGGATGAAATTTATTTTATTCCAAAAATGCCATTTCTCTTCCTTGAGGTTCGATCAACTAATTTCTCTTTAGTCGATCAGCCGAGTCTTCTTCCCAACCGTTATTCCTCTCTTCTAGAGCCATCTTCAAACCCTAGCTTTTGAAGAAGTCTGTCGCCACTTAACTCAAGTAAAAATCTTTCGAGAATCCAAATTCAGTGCTCTCGTAGGTCAAATGGCAACTCAAGACTCCATCCCTGAGGTAAAAATTTTGGGCCTCTAGCATCTCTCTTTTCCGATGATCCTCTACTCTGCATATCTCTCATATTTTGAACTTTCAGGCGCTCCATGACCAAATCCTCATCCCGATCCAAGATAGCCCAAACAACTTCTTCCTCGGCCCAGTAGGCAATCTTGATCCTACTGAAGTCATTACGGCCGAGTGCGGATACATGGGTGTATGCCGGATCTTGAGTGATGAGTGATTGTCAACTGGTTTGATGCACATGTTCTTTGGCTCGTGTTGTGCAGGTGTCGAGCACAGAGACAGTGATCGAAGGCAAGGTGAAGGTCAAGTAGAGACGTGTCGTATCGATGGACCGAGAGCGGTGAAGGGCGGACGTGAGGCTTGGACTGAGGGACCGGTGGCCTAAGGATCAGCTGTGGTGGCTGACAGCCTGGGACAGCAACGAGCGGAGACTTGCATGTGGACGGGGTGCACGGGCGGTGCATCCCCTCTACGGCGTCGGTTTGGTGGTTGAGCCACAGAAAAACCACCGGTGGACGGTTTCCAGGTTTGGGCCACAAAACCTGGGTGTTGCGGGTTTACCGAGTTTGGGCCACAAAACTCAGGCTGAGGACGGTTTCCAGGTTTGGGCCTCAAAACCTGGGCGCTGGCGGTTTCTGAGTTTGGGCCAGAAAACTCAGGCGTGAAGACAGGTTTCCCGGTTTCGGCCTCAAAACCGGGGGCGAGGTCCGTGAAAAGGACGAGCAGAGCGGTGGCGGCACGTGGCGGCAATCGGTGAGGTCGCATCGAGGCGAAGCTACCTATTGTGCGGGTGTGGCCGTCGGATCAGCATCTACTTCGAGTTGGTCCAGAATAACCCTAGGGTTTAGCTGGTTTGCTCTGTAATTAGTTAGGGGTCGAGTGGGAACTAGAATTAGGATAAGTAGAGGGAGATACCCACCTCCCATCCAATCTCAGTCATTTGCTATTCTCCACTTAGGGTTTCCCAGCTCTCCCAATCCCCTGCTGTAGCTATTGAGATCCGCAAAGAACCATACCTCTGTGTTCATGAGATTTTGAGGAAGTGAGACCGTAATCTCACTATTGTAGCGTGTGGTAGCCACACGGTTGCAATTCGTGGTTGTGATTCGCGTTTTGGTGTTGTTCTTCGCGTTTTTCTTTTCTCCACGATTTTCCCAGTGATCGATCTCTCTACTCGTTGCGCCTTTTTCGTTTCTGTTTGAATCAACTTGTTCTTTACGGTGAGGAGATCACTTCCACCGAAGGAATTCAACTCAAACCTCACGAACAAGTAGATCGATCGGTTTTTGTCTTGGATCAAATTTTCTTCTCCCTTCCCGATTTTCTTCGATTCATCAATTTGGAGATAGGTTCGAGCCATGATCTCATAGGAGTAGGTCACTATCTTCCTTGGGACTGCTCTCACCAAGTATGATCCGTAGAGGAATTGTTTTGGGTGAGATCAAGTCGAATCGGTGGATGTACTGCACAGAATCGGGGTGACCGGACGCTCCCATCGGGTTGACCGGACACTAGGGTCAAAGTCCGGTCGTTGAACTCTCTCACCGCGTTTTTCTTTGACACTCGACCGGACGCTTGACCTGTCACTGACCGGACGCAACACTCACACTGTTCACATATTGCATGTTGTTGACCGGACGCTCGGCACACCGACCGGACTCTCTTCACCAGTGAGTCCGGTCACAAACAGAGAGTTCCCAAATTGGGTTTTGCAAGACCGGACGCATCCGGTGCCTGTTGACCGGACGCTCCAGTGAGTCCGGTCAGTGCAGCTTTGCACGTGTTCGTCTGTGGTTCGTTCGTCTGTTGTCGGTTTTGATTTCCGGTTTTTGCGTTGGGTTTCTAGGGTTGTGTTGTGTCCCGCTGTGCTTCTTGGAAGCATCCACCCTACATCTAGGGTCATGGACACTCGCAAGCTCTAGGTTTGCTCTTGGGGTTGATTTTCTGGGACAGAGGCTATAAGTTTCTGAAAAGAAATTTGAAGCTCCCATTCACCCCCTCCCCTCTGGTCGCTTTCTGGTTGCACTTTCGGTCCTTCACCGAGACTCAAAGAATCCCATTCAAGAACTCTGATTTTGCTTCAAAGCATTGGGGAAAAACTCCTTTCAGGAACTGGCCATCAATTATCCCAGGTTGGAGGGATTGGTTGATCAAGGTAGAAAACAAGAAGAAATCAGATTGGATCCTTTGCAACTTGGACCAGTGTATCACTATGTCCTTAGTTGACATGAAGAAGAATGAATCAATGTTGAAGGTTGCCTGTTACTTTTGGTCTGGGACCTTTAATGCTTTCATGTTCAAGCAAGGGCCCATGACTCCAACTTTAGCCGATGTGCATATGTTGACCGGCTTAAACATCACTGCATCCAGCAATCCTCACAGCCTTCAGGTCAAACCTTCCATCAAGCTCGGAAACCTCAAATCTGGTGGTTGGTCCAACTACATCGCCTCCTTCAACCTGTAAAGGCTTGAATCACGGTTTTATCGAATATCTCGAACGCACAACCTGTAACAATCAAGATTGACAAATTAGTCGATGAAAGGCTTGAATCGGCTATTTCCCTTAATATAAGTGTGTAAAGCCTTTGGATAGCCGAAAACAAGTATCTTTTAAGCTTAAGCTATTTTGTCAATCTTGACTGGCAAGATATTGTTTAAAAATTAAAGAAATAACTTTAAGCATAAACAACATCGATAACTTAATGAATCTATTAGCTTGCCAAAACCAATAGAGCCGATAACTAGTCAAGATTGACTAAAGCAAGAGATTGATCAGAGTCAAGACAGTCTTACAAAAGACGAACTTAGACCGATAACTAGCCATGTCATAGCTTGACAAGAGTTTGATCGATGCCAAATACAGCCTTATTGTACAATGACATGAGCCATTGGTGAAACTTACAAGCAAACCGAAGGTCGGTCGAAGCTGATGCAGCACTGCCTAGTTGAAGGTTCCGTCGGGTTCTACATTACACATACTCCTAGGGTTTTGGCCGGTGGCCGATGTGTTGATTGATTGGATGATCTTACAAAATTCGGGTTTCTAGCTATTTATAACCCGGTTGACTCCTGTCCTAACACGACTAGGTTACATAAAAATAAAAGACGACCCGGACTCAAACTCGTTGGCCGAACCCAAAACGTCTTCGAAGCTTATCATGCCTGGTCTTCACAAATCTTGGTCATGTCCGGGTCCAAACACTCCTTTTTATTTTTCTGGCCGACTCTCTTACCAACAAATAATCAGCCGCTTGTGTTTCATAAAAACAATAGTCCTTTCAGTCCAAAATCTGGTGTAAACAGATATATCATATCATATGCATCACAAATATTATATATGTGACACCTTTGCACTCCCACGAAAGCATGTATATAACTTGTTCTTTGCACTTTCACTATAATTGTGCATATGTGGCTTCTCATGACAAATTGTTGATTCAAAACATATATGCACATATTTAGGGGGAGCTTGTCATATACATGGTTTCAAAACTTATTGATTTATATGCTTTATTGTGAGCTTTATATGTGTTGTTTTCAATCACCAAAAAGGGGGAGTTTGTAAGTGCATCAAATCCTATTTGTGGGTTTTGGTGAATAGATGACAATGCATATAAAGAGCTAATGATGTTTCATGAGATTTTTCAGTTAAATTCCAATGTGAAAAGTGCAATTGAAACATGTGACCCCTCAATTCTTACTCCAAAGAAAGATGTGGCGTCTTGCTTCAACTAGAGAGAAGTCCGCTTTATTTTAAATTTTATTTGAACTTCACTTGAGTTATAGGATGTCGTACTATAAAGAGGGATCGAATTTATATTACCTGCAGGTGTCCTAAGTGCTCAATAGACCAATTACATTTTATTAGACACCATACTACTCCCTTTTGAGAAATTTCTTGTTCCACCAAAAATTCCAAAGAGTCTAATGCTAACAAGAATTTCCAGTTGAGCCTCCTCGATTTCCAGATCACCCCTATCTATTGAAATCCTTTTATCTTCTGGAAATTTATCCTTCCCTACCCGGACATTCCAATGTGGGCTGTGTTTGGCTGATCTTGCTCACCCCGCACTGGATATTCTAATCCACGTCATCAAGAATTTCCAGTGCGGGATGCATCCTTGGCAACGGTCACCAGCTACGCGTTTTATACTGGACGCCCCCTTTCTTTCCCTCTCTCCTGCCATTTTGCTTTTCACTGTTCACCTGATTCAAAGAAGCTCTTGCTCTCTCTCTCTCAATCTCCCACACTTTCTCACTCTCTTGCTAAGATTCCCATCTTTGTGAGCGAGATTCGAGTGAGCTCTTCGTGGATTTCGTCTCTGGGAGTAAGATCCATCTCTTGAGCACTTGTGGCACTCGCCGGTGGTTTGATTTTTGCTCTATTACTCTTGGGTTTTTGAAACCCTAGGTGGTTAGGTGTTGCCCGGTGACACCCTCAATTTGTGCTTGTGAGGGGCACCAGGAAGTTTGTATTACCCTACTTGATCTAGTCGAAAGCTCGGGCTTGATCTTTGTGGTCGCTTGGGAAGAGGGGAGTTGAAAGAGACTCTAAGGACCTTTGTGGTTGCCTCAACAACGAGGACGTAGTCACAACTTTGTGGTGTGGCCGAACCTCAGGATAAATCTTGTGTCTACTTGTGCTTGTGACTCGTGATTGATATATTTGTTGTGGAGAATCGAAACATATTGTGTGTAGGTGGCGGAGCAAGCAAAAGGCGTGAAATTACAACTACTACACTACTTGTGTGGTGAATTAATTTTAGTTATTGAGCAATTCAATTCTTAATTTGTTAGATCACTACTCTCCGGGATTCGGAATTTTGGTCCTCATCGGAATTTGTGGACAAGTCCATAAATTCCCTTTAGGACCGTATATTTCGATACCTGTGATTTAATCCGCTGCAATAGTTTGTAAATTTCAGATTACACCAATTCACCCCCCTCTAGGCATTTCGATCCTTTCAGATGGTCCTATTTATAAGGAGAATATGGTTAAATCTAGTAAATAGGTGCATAGAAAAATAGGATTTAATAGGGTGTGTCGATTTAGGTGCTCGTGTCAAACTGAGTTAGCCTACCTTTGATATTAGCCCCCATGTCATATTTTTCCTACACTTGAGGAGTACATTTCTATGTACTCAGCCTTCCTCTTTGTCCCCCTACTACCCCACCCAGATGTTGGAGACTACGTCGAGGAGCAGGAGTACCCCAGAAGATGGTGGATTCGACCCCGACGAGTTGTACTAGGCTGGTGCTATCCCGATCGACGTTCCTGTGAAAATGGCATTCAGTTTCCGTGAGTCTTCATTAGAGTCTGCTTGAGAGTCTATACTTTATAATAATGTTTGATATATTAATAAAACATTATTTTTTATACTATTATGATGTCGATATATGTATGAATATTGATCCTGGTATACATATATTGTGCTCTCGATTTTGTTCTTCATATCGGAGTGTGACACTCTCTCCCTCCCATCATTCCTATGACCAACTGGAGGAGAGCTCCTCGATATGGGTAGCGCGCACACGTGAGGGTTGTCAGTGCTAGGGTGATGGCAACCAAACAACAGGGGGGAGGGATCATGGCGAGCGCTATCGGGTCCAAGTGGTGGCAACTTTGATACAGGTAGGTGGGAGGGGGAGCGAGCGACGACGAGCATGGTGTGGGTCTCTCTCGATCCGCTATAGTATATATCCAAGCGAGCATCGTGATGTAGCGTGCGAGATCAATCCAAGGCAGTGCAAGCTTGGTGTAGAGGGTGTGGTGAGGTAGACGCTGGCATGAGGGCATGACTTGACTCCAAGGCCAGGCGGGTCGGCGCAACGAGTGTAGTAGCCTATATGAGGCGGTGGTGACATTCGCGCGCGGAGGCCGAGGACATTATGTGCGTAGATGTGGAGGCGCAAGCAGTTCAATGCGGGGATCTTAACTTTTTCCTCTATTCTTACTCTTTCTCCCTTTTACTTTTCTTTTTTGTTGAATGACTTGATTCATCCTAATTTTCTAGGGTAATTCAAAACTAGTTTGTTTGACAAGTTGAAGTATAATTTCTTTGCACAACTACTAGGCACTGTTGAATATGTAGAAATTTGATTCCACTTCAACCCACTACTAAGACCTTGATTTTTTTGTCTTGATTTTTAGCTCTAAGGCCTTTGATTCCACTTCAACCCACTTCAACATGAATAGATTGAGGTAGGTACATGAACATTTAAATAAGGCCTAATAAAATGGAATTTGGATCCATCCACATGTGTACTTTTATTTGTATGATGTCTTTCTTTTCCTTTTCTTTGAATCTTTTTACTTCATTCATGCATCAACTTCAGTGCACATTACATACAGCTTGAGTTCAAACTAATGCTTAGAGTGATAAATTGTGTTTGCTTGATACGTGCTTTGTACTTCCTCTATTTTATTTAAATTGTATAAATTGTTTTGGCTTTTTTGATATATGGTTTTTATTATATATATCTAAACATATTTATATAAATAGTTGTTTTAAAAATATTTATATAAAAAAACAAAATAGTTTATAATTTGGAACGAATAAATAACTTTTATATCCAATTTGGTGGCACCTCCGAGGCGAAGAGTCCTGGCCGGCTACATCACGTGATGATTTGACCAGGCCTATACGTTAAATATTAATATTTATTATTAAGGATAAATAGATATAATTAAGGTTTATGTTTTTTAATATATGGCCTGTTGTGAGCTGTTTTTTGTCAAACACATTTTTCCAAAACAGCTTCACTCATGAAGCTGTTTTATTCTCCTCTCACAAACCATAAGCTGAGATGAAGCTCAAAGAAGTAGCTTTTTACAGCCTACACATTCATTTCTCTCTCCCAACCATGCATGAAGTTGTTGGTGAAGCTATTTTGCCAAACAATTTTGACACTCAAAAGTGTCATAAGCACATAATAAGGCTGGAAGACGTATTCGGGTTATAATATTTTGAAGCCGAATTTATCTTCAAGTACTTTGTGTTTAAAAAGTCAGATATTCTAAACAGAATTGGTTTAGTCGCTTAATCCTCTTATTGCTATAAGTATATTCTGACCAGTTACGAGACTTCCGACCAGGTGACACTGGTCGGAAGCATTAGAATGGTGATGAACGCCAATTTGAGATCATCAAGGTGTCGATTTAAAGATCTTTTCTCTGGTGTTTAAGGGGATTATAAAGATCTATTAATCGGTGTAATCGGTTTGGACTGTTATCAATTATGTCGAAGCCCGGTCGGAAGCATTAGAATGGTGATGAACGCCAATTTGAGATCATCAAGGTGTCGATTTAAAGATCTTTTCTCTGGTGTTTAAGGGGATTATAAAGATCTATTAATCGGTGTAATCGGTTTGGACTGTTATCAATTATGTCGAAGCCCATTAACTACTGGCTTAGTCGGTTTAAGAATCGGCTAGATTGAGTTTACCTTTTCTTGTCCGGATAGGACTCTTTGATTCCATATTTTGATAGGAGTTTGAGTAGAAAACTTGGAGATCACGATCTGGAGACGTTTCCTACTGGGATAAGACCAACTCCCTCTATATATGAGAGGATCATGGCCGATTGAGGATCCAACTCTAATCATCAAATCAATCTCTCTAACTTGTTGTTCGATGCATCTTTCGGCGAGATTCAGCGGTGTTTTAGGCGACCTTGCTGGTCCTAGGGCAACCTCTACGTGCTCCTCCCCGACGGGTCTTCCCGGGAGAAGTTCTAGAGTTATCAACACAAGGCATCAAACCCTAAGCTGGCCCAAACCGATCGTTTAATCAGTTTAGTCAGATTCCTTGTTGTTCCAGGTTGATTCGCAACCTCTTCGGGCGTTCTAGCCCTGCTGGTGTGTGATTCGGATCACTTCCGATGTCAACACACTTTTTGGCGACTCCGCTGGGGAAGATCAAACAAAATCATCTCATCTTTTACCAAGATGGGCGGCAAGGATGGCTCCACAGACAAGGATAACATCATCCGTACTTCGGGTATCGATGAGCTCTCCGACGAGTTGAAGCAACAAGCACAAGCAAAACTCGACGCCGTCCTGAAGGCTTTTCTGGAAAGCTGCTCAAAGGATCGGCGCGGCAAGGTCACTTGGGACAAAGAGCCAGACTTTAGCGAGATAGTTCCTACTGCGTCAACTAAAACCGCTAAAGATGCTACTGAAAAGGTAAATGCTGAGGTACACGATGATCCTTACCCTATGTTGGGGGAAGAAACCCTCGGCAAGCGACGACACGTGAGCTGTCTTGGAGGAACAGCCCTCGCCACTAACACGACCCTCGGGTCGACTTCTGGTTTTTACTTGCAGGGAAACAGACCGCAAGAGCGCGAAGTCTCGCCGGAAAGCCGGCCAGGTTTGATCTCTGTCCCAGGAGCGAAGGTTCCCCAAGCGTAGCTGGATCTCTCATTATCGCGAAGGTGTGCGTGTGTCCGCCGGTGGCTGGTAAGGAGAAGGGGAGCTAGGGTTCCCGCGTCTACTGTGTTTGTACGGTTTTACCCCTCCTCTGCACAGTCCGGAGGAATCTTTCTTGTACCCTTTTGTAATTTAGATAGTGACCCCTGGTATACCCTATAAATACCAGGGGGTGAACAGTGTAAAGGCACAACTTGGGGAGAGGAATCAGTTTACCATTTGTTATATTCCACCCTCGCTTGTTTGCCCTCGCTTGTTATTTTGACACCTGGCTGCCCTCGCCTCACTCCAGTACGCGTGCGAGGGTTGAGCAGGTGCAGTTCCAACACCCTACTCATGCTAATTATTCAATAATGTTAGATGGTGCTACTAATGCTCTTACTAATACCATTCAGCATTCATTTAAATTACTTAGCACTCGTATGGATAAGTTAGAGGGTAAGACCGTTGACCCTAATCATTCGACCGAACAACCACAGTTCGATATGCCTTTAAATTTCTTTGAGGGCCAAACATCACATCCAAATTTTGGCCAATTACAATCGGGTTTATCGGCAAACGAAACTGATAGAGCCGGTCATAGTGGAGCTAGTACATCTGCACATACCACTAATACTTCTGGTCGGACTGCGCGAACCGGCCAGGGAACAACAACAATGAATAGAACTTCGGTGGGACAAGGTATTGTATTACCGAATCCACCGAAGTCTCCGAGTCAGATCCTGATACATGGCGATGCTCCCAACCCCGCCACGACCGATTTTGGCCGAGCCTTGAATCGGTTCAAAGAGGAAATAACTAGATCACTCGAAAGTAGCTTGGGAGTCCAAATCAAACCGAGTAGGACCACCTACTTTAAACTGTACCCTCCACACTTTGATTTTATGAAAGCACCTGATGGTTGGAAGGTACCGGAATTTTATGAATTTAGTGGCGATGGTAGTAAATCAACCATGGAATATGTTAGTATGTTCCTTGCACAAATGGGCGAAGCTAGTACTCTAGATTTCATGAATGTACGACATTTCCCTTTATCTCTTACTGGTACAGCTTTTGCTTGGTTTACATCATTACCATCATGTTCTATTAGCTCTTGGGCTGAATGAGAAGAAAAATTTCATAATCACTTTTATGATGGAGTCCAAGAAACTAGGCTGTCACATCTTGCATCGGTTCGTCAAGGGCGTAGTGAGCCTGTAGTTGATTTATTTAAGCGTTTTAAGGAAATCAAGAGCCGATGTTTTCATTTAATGATTTCTGATAGAGACCTAACACACTTATGTTTTGCTGGTTTACGTCGAGAGATTAAGGATAAACTTGAGCACTATGAATTCTTTAACATAAATCAACTTTTACAAAAGGTCGTGTCAATTGAATCACGCCTTAAAGAGCCTCACGATCCACACAAGTCTCATCGGCTGAATGTACATATTGTTGAAACATATTCTGATAGCTCGGACGATGAATCTAAATATTATTATGCTGTTGAGTTCTTGTGGCCAGCACAAAATAAATTGGTCACTTTTCCCTCTCTCAAACCGATTCAGAGGAATCAGGGGCAGGAAGTAAAGTTTACTTTTGATTTCTCTAAGTGCGACCGAATCTTTGATGAATTACTTAAATTCGGTTATCTTAAAGTAAATTATACGTTGCCATCACCCGACGAATTAAAGAGAAGGGCTTATTGTAAGTATCATAATTTTTTTCACATGCCACTATATAACGATTGCAATGTTTTCCGACGACAGGTCCAATCGGCCCTTAATGAAGCGATTGAGTCTCACCGAGATGCAAGTTGATACTACTCCCTTTCCAGTTCATATGGTGGAAGCAGGAAGTCCTGCTATTTTAATTCGTCCGGAGCAAGCCGATACGACTAGAGGCAAGAATATCATTATCGGTGAATCACGGGTAGCACCGAATGCTGAGAATAATTCGGGCGCAAAGTGGTGCTTGAGAAAGGCTATGATGGCAAAAGCAAGCTCATGATTACTGTCGGATCGGCAAGACACCTGAACAAGCAAAGGTGGTTTGAGACCAGGGCAGCGCAGCAAAGACCGACCAGGTCGGGTCCTCAAGCCGACCAGTCTAGCCCCTTCTAGCTTAACTAAAACAGGCAAGCCGGCTGCCCCAGTCGGTTTAACTGGTTCCAGCAGCTCTACCCCTTCTAGAGTACATGTCTTACGCACATTTCTCCCATGGAAACCTGAAGTTGGTACCTGGAGAACTAATGTGGAGAAGAATAAGGGGAAGGTTGTCAAGGAGCCGTGCACTTTTGATAAATTTATGGCTAAATACTAAGAACAAAAGGACGATTCTCAGAATCGGACATTAAAAAAAGAGAGCCTACTCCTCCAAAGCGAGAAGATGGAAAGTCTAAGCAGCTGGTGGTGTCTCAAGTAGCATCCCAAGCTCCGAGAACTGCTCCTTATATGCCTCAGTTGGCTCCTCCTATTTCACCACCCCCATAATGGGGCCCCAAGGAGTGTGGGTGCCATATCCTGTGCCACCAGCCATGTATTACCAACCGAGCTGGAAAATGATTACTAATCAACCTTCAAGGGTGTCAGTATTCGACCGGTTGGGTGGTCAACCGAGCTCTAGTGGTGTAAATCAAAATCGACTGATCACGTCGAGGACTTTAACTGCTCAAGAAACTGGGAAGACAGAGGTACGGCAAGTTTATGTGCCTAAAAGGGTACAACATACTCCCGCTGCTTCCCCAGCCAAACCTGATCATGTTCCCACGATTACAATCGGTTATATGGAGGCTCCCATTATTAGTGAAGCTGAGCTGATGGTGATCGAGGATCCAACTCCGACAAAGATACAAGAAGATGCCCCAAGTGTTTCAGCCGGAATGGAGGAAGAAAAGTCTGTCGAGCGTGATCCCAAATATGCCCAGCCCAGGTGGTGTCCTCCTGGTTTGAGCAAGACTCAACGAAGGAAGTTGCAGAGAGCTCGATGCAACAAGCAGAGGCGGGAACAACTTGAGAAAATGAGGGAAGATATATTTAACTCAACGCATCCCATGTTTCCTCAAGGCAAGCGAGTAGGTGAAGAGTCGGGTTTTATTAATCAAAAACCGACTACGATGGTTGTTAAACCAAGCAGGTCTGATCCTAAGCCGACCAGTCTAGATATCGAACCTGCCAAGTCGGCTTCAGGGCCGACCAGGTCGGATCCTGAGCCGACCAGGTCAGATCATGGGCCGACAAAATTAAACCTCAAACTGGCTAAGTCGGTCGCTGCTAAGTCTTGTGATAAGACTGCCAGATCAGATTCTGAGCCGACCAAACCGGTTCCTGATGTTCCAGTGGGCTCTGACGCATGCCCAGATGATCTCATCTTCTCTGCTGGTGTTGCCACGACCAGTGAAGATGCACCCAAAGAGCAAGATGAGGAGATGGTGGATTATGAACCTTCTCCAGAAAGGGCGGAGGTTAACATAGTTTACCTATCTGCTGATTATTATGTGGTCGGAGATGATTCGAAAGCAACAAAATTTAACTTCGCTACGCAAAGTGTCGTATTTTAGAAGCTGGAAGATTCTGTCAATCATCTTAAGCCACTACATGTAAAGGGCTATATCAATTGTACACCAGTCCACAGGATGTAGGTCGACAGCGGGGCAATTGTGAACCTGATGTTGTACTCGCTTTATCAGAAGCTTGGTGGCCCTGATGAAGAGCTGGTCAAGACCAACATGACCATCACTAGAGTTGGAGGAGGAGATCCTATCCCGGCCAAAGGAGTTGCATCCATGGAGCTTAATATTGGGAGCAAGACTTTGGCCACTATTTTTTTCGTCGTCGACATACAAGGTAGCTATAACCTTATACTTGGGCGTGATTGGATTCATGCTAATCGGTGCATTCCTTCTAGTCTACATCAGTTTCTTATTCAGTGGGTGGGCGACGATGTAGAGATTGTGCACTCAGATTCTTCGGCCTATGTTGCTGCGGCCGATGCTCCTTTGCTCGGGGGGCATGATGCTATTGCTTGTTTATCTGGTCGAGACCTTTCTGATTTTCAATTCATTAGTGTTACTAAGGAAGGTTTTGTACTGGTATCTCTAAAGCCGATTGACAATCGGCTCAATATTATCATGTAATTGTCTTAATGGATGCTAATGTTGATTGGTTAAAACATCGTGTTGAACAATATCGGACTTCTAAGACCGATGCTTGTGAAGCTATTGATGATTTTGATGAGCTCAATAAGTTGGGCCAAGGTTTCACATCGGCCGACCCCTTGGAACAAGTTGATATTGGGAATGGTTCTGTACTTAGGCCGACATTTGTGAATCAAAACTTAGAAGTCGATTATAAACTGGAGTTAATCGCGCTTCTGAGAGAATATGTTGACTGCTTTGCATGAAATTATACGAAGATGCTCGGATTGAGCCGAGAGCTTGTTGAACATCGGCTCCCCATCAAACCTGGGTTCAAGCCTTTCAAACAGTATCCTCGTCGTTTTAACTCTACAATATATGACTGGATTAAAGAAGAAATTAATCGGTTATTACAAGCGGGGTTGATTCGACCATGCAGGTATGTAGAATGGGTCTCTAATATTGTGCCTGTTGAGAAGAAGGACACTGGTAAGATCAGGGTCTGTATTGATTTTAGAGACATAAATAGAGCTACTCCCAAGGATGAATATCCTATGCCTATAGCCGACATGTTTATTAATGATGCCTCAGGACACCAGATTGTTAGCTTTCTTGATGGCAACGCTGGTTATAATCAGATATTTATGGCCGAAGAAGACATGTCTAAAACGGCCTTCATTTGTCCTGGGTTTGTTGGTCTCTTTGAGTGGGTCGTAATGACATTTGGATTGAAGAATGCAGGTGCCACTTATCAATGCGCTATGAATTTGATCTTTCATGATCTAATTGGTGTGATCATGGAAGTGTACATTGATGATATTGTGATCAAATCGGCTGCTCATGTATCTCATTTAGCCAATTTGCGTCTTGCGTTAGAAAGGATGCGCCGCTATGGATTGAATATGAACCCATTGAAATTTGCTTTTGGTGTGTTGGCTGGGAAGTTATTAGGATTTATTATTCATGACAAGGGCATAGAGATTGATCCTAAGAGGATAGAGAAGATTAAGAAAGTTCAGGCGCCTACATGTAAAAAGGACTTGCAGAAGTTCTTAGGGAAGGTGAACTACTTGAGAAGATTTATTGGAAACTTGTCCGGGAAGATTATTCCTTTTACCCCACATACTAAAGTTGAAGGACGAGTCTGAATTCACTTGGGGGCAGAGCAACAAGAAGCATTTGAGAAAATAAAGGAATATTTGTCATCTCCACCGATTCTTCGTGCATCTAGGAGAGTAGTTCCTTTCAAACTATATATTGCTGCCGAAGAGAAGGTCATCGGAGTTGTCTTGACGCAAGAAGATGAAGGTAAAGTGTATGTGATCGCTTATATTGGTCGTTGTCTTCTTGATCCTGAGATGAGGTACGCCGATATTGAGAAGTTATGTTTATCATTGTACTATGCTTGTGCTAAAATGAGAATATTTGTTGTCTAGTACATGTGTTGTTGCATGCCAGACCGATGTGATTAAGCACATGTTATATCGGCCAATCCTTAGTGGAAGGATAGGCAAATGGGCGTATGCATTAATTGAATATGACTTGACTTATGAACCATTAAAAGCATTAAGAGGTCAAGTTCTTGCTGATTTCATTGTGGAACATGGTATTAATTTAGAAGATGAAATCAATTACTTTACTTTTACATCATGGAAACTTTATTTCGATGGATCGGCTTGTAAGGAGGACCAAGGTGTTGGTGTAGTCATTATTTCTCCTAATGGCACTGAATTTGAAATGCTGAGCCGATTAGATTACTTTTGCACCAATAATCAAACCGAATATGAAGCTCTGTTATTTGGCTTAGAAATATTGTATTCCATGGGGGCTAAACATGTTGAGGCTTATGGTGATTCCTTGCTAATAGTACAACAAGTTACTAGTGAATTTCAATGCCTAGAAGGATCACTAAATGCCTATCTTGATATGTTCCTTGATGTCATTGCTCACTTCACCGAATTCCAAATTAGGCATATACCGAGGCATGAAAATTATAAGGCCAACATGTTAGCTCAGCAAGCATCTGGCTATAACATCAGTAGGCATAATTTTCACATAAAAGAAGGGCCGATGCATCAATCTTTGAAACTTTTGCATGCAGGTTATGAAGAACCGACTCGATCGGCTTACCTAGTTGACCAAATCGGTTTCGAACTAAATCAGTCGGTTTTCTCGGGTGACCAGGTCAGTTTTAGACCTACTTGGTCAGTTTGCTCAACCGACCAGATCGGATGTAAATCGACTCAGTCAGTTGGTCCAATTGACCTGGTCGGTTCTGAAATGGCTAGCCCAGTTGTTTCATCCATGGGACTTCAAAATCAGTCTAAATCAATTATTAATGAAAGTAAGACTGATTTGGAAGATTGGAGGATTCCCTTGTTGAAATATCTTCGTGATCCAAATGCTAGAGTTGATAAAAGTGTTCGGCGGAGTGCATTCAAATATGTATTACACAATGACGAGCTTTACCGGAGAACAGCCGAAGACTTGTTACTCAAGTGCTTAGGATCTGATCAAGGAAAGGTGGCCATGGGAGAAGTTCATGAAGGTATTTGTGGTCCACATCAATCGGCCCCAAAGATGAAATGGTTAGAGCCGGATTTTATTGGCCTACTATGATGGCCGATTGTTTTCGCTACTACAAAGGGTGTGAAGAATGCCAATGGTTTGGAAATATACAGCTTGCACCAACTGCTATGCTTCATCCTATTATCAAACAGTGGCGTTTTCATGGTTGGGGGCTAGACTTCATTGGCCAAATTCATCCTCCATCTTCAAAGGGACATCGTTTGTCTTGGTCACTGTAGATTATTTCACTAAATGGACTAAGGCAGTACCTTTGAAGAACATGACACACAAGGAGGTAACTGGGTTTATTACCGAGCATATTATACATAGATTCGGCATCCCTCAAACATTAACTACAGATCAAGGAACATCTTTTATTTCTAAAGAAGTACGGGATTTTGCTGAATTATATAAGATAAGGATGCTCAATTCATCTCCATACTATGCTCAAGCTAATGGCCAAGCTGAGTCCAGTAACAAGACTTTGATCAAGCTTATCAAGAAAAAGATCGAGGATAACCTGAGGAGGTGGCATGAGATTTTGTCTGAAGCTCTATGGGCCCATCGTGTATCAAGACATGGTGCCACGAAAGTTACTCCTTTTGAGCTGGTATATGGTCAAGAAGCAGTGTTGCCTGTTGAAGTGAATCTAGATGCATATAGACTTGCTAAACAAAATGATTTATCTGTTGTTATGTATCATGATACCATGATGGACAACATTGATGAAGTGACCGATAAAAGGTCAAGAGCTCTCAAGGAGATGGAGAAAGACAAGGTCCGAGTTGCCAAAGCTTACAATAAAAAGGTGAAGAGTAAATCGTTTCAAGTGGGAGAATTAGTATGGAAGACTGTACGACTGCTTGGGTCGAAGAGCAATAAGTTTGGCAAGTGGTCGCCGAGTTGGGAAGGTCCTTATAAAGTGATCAAAGTGATATTCGGGAATGCATACATGCTAGAGACATTATAAGGTGACAGTCTCCCGAGAGCAATAAACGGAAGGTATTTGAAAAAGTACTTTCTGAGTGTTTGGCAAGAAGCCTGAGTGCCTTCCAAGCAATGGCCGATACATGTATCGCCCTTAAAACAAAAAATGACCAATATGCATATTTATCCTTAGTTACTGAATAACCGATGAGTTGGACATCGTTGTTGTTTGGTTTATTTTTAGGTTCTACTTAAGATCACCTAAAAACAGGGGGCATATGTTGACACTCAAAAGTGTCATAAGCACATAATAAGGCTGGAAGACATATTCGGGTTATAATATTTTGAAACTGAATTCATCTTCAAGTACTTTGTGTTTAAAAATTTGGATATTCTAAATGGAATTGGTCTGGTCGCTTAATCCACTTATTGCTATAAGTATATTTCGACCAGTTACGAGACTTCCGACCAAGTGACACTGGTCGGAAGCATTAGAAGTTATGTTGATTTAAAGATCTTTTCTCTGGCGTTTAAGGGGATTATAAAGATCTATTAATCGGTGTAATCGGTTTGGGCTGTTATCAATTATGTTGAAGCCCATTAAATACTGGTTTAGTCGGTTTAAGAATCGGCTAGATTGAGTTTACCTTTTCTAGTCCGGATAGGACTCTTTGATTCCATATTTTGGTAGGAGTTCGAGTAGGAAACTTGGAGATCACGATCTGGAGATGTTTTTTATTAGGATAAGACCAACCCCCTCTATATATGAGAGGATCATGGTCGATTAAGGATCCAACTCTAATCGTCAAATCAATCTACTACAAACCCTTTACCTTTTTTCTCTCTATCTTGTTGTTCGACGCATCTCCCGGCGAGATTTGGCGGCGTTCTAGGCGGCTTTGCTGGTCTTAGGGCAACCTCTACGTGCTCCTCCCCGACGGGTCTTCCCAGGAGAAGTTCTAGAGTTATCAACACAAGGCATCAAATCCTAAGGTGGCCCAAACCAGTCTCTAGATCGGTTTAATCAGTTTAGTCAGATCCCTTGCTGTTCTAGGTTGATTCGCAACCTCTTCGGGCGTTCTAACCCTGCTGGTGTGTGATTCGGATCACTTCCGACGTCAACACAAAACAGCTCAGCTTCACCTAGTAAGTTGTTTATGAAGCTATTTTGTAAAAAAACAGCTTCATTGATGAAGCTGAGCTGTACCAAACACGGTGTTAACACTCAAAAGTGTCACAGATAAAGATGAATTTAGAAGAAGTGTTCGGCCTGTAATATTAGGGTCGAATTTGTCTTTTGAGAGATCGGATGTTCTAAGTTGAATGGGCCTGATCATTTTGGGTTTACTCATGTTATGTCCGACCAGGTGGCCCTGGTCAGAGGTCTCATGGTTGTGATGAATGCTGAGTTTGACGCTAATTATGTGGATCCTTCTCTTGTAAGGATGATTTGTTGATCAGTATGGGCTGATGAAGCCCATTAGACCGATCTGGTCGATCCAAGGATCAGCGAGATCAGGGTTATCTTGTCGCGTCCGGATTAGATTCTATATGTTGATAGAGTTCGGATAGGAAACTTGGAGATTGTATTTGGAGATGTTTCCTATTGGGATAAGACCAGCCCACTCTATATATATGAGAGGATCATGGCCAATTGAGGCATCCAACCCTAATCGATCAAAATCAATCTACTACCCTTTTACCCCTTTTTCCTCTCTACCTTGTTGTTCGGCGCGTCTCCCGGCGAGACTCGACGGTGTTCTAGGTGGCCTTGCTGGTCCTAGGACAACCTCTACGTGCTTCTCCCCAACGGGTCTTCCCGGGAGGAGTTCTAGAGTTACCAACACAGGAGCCCAAAACCCTAGATCGATCAAAACCGGTCTCTAGATCGATTTTCGTTGGTTTAGCCAGGGTCCCTACTGTCTCAGGTTGAATTGCAACCTCTCCGGGTGTTCTAGCCCTGTTGGTGTTTGATTCGGATCACTTCCGACGTCAACACACTTTTTGGCGACTCCGCTGGGGAAGATTGAAATTTCATCTACTACCAACATGGGCGGCAAAGACGGTGCTACTGATAAAGATAACATTGTTCATCTTGTGGGCATTGACGAACTCCCCGACGAGTTAAAGCAACAAGCGCAGGCCAAGCTCAACGCCGTATTGAAGGCTTTCCAGGAAAGCTGCTCGAAGGATCGGCGCGGCAGGTCACTCAAGACAAGGAGCCGGACTTCAGCGAGATCGTCCCTACCATGTCAACTACAACCGCTGAAGACGCTACTAACAAGGTAAACGCTAAGGTACCTGAAGATTCTTACCCTACCCATGTTGATTATTCCGCAATGCTAGTTGATTCTTCAAAAACTCTTACCAATACTATTCAGCATTCATTTAAATTACTTAGTGATCGCATGGATAAATTAGAAGGTAAAACCGCCGAACCCGAACTTTCAATCGGGCAACCACAGTTCAGCATGCCTCTTAATTCTTTTAGAGGACAGACTTCACATATCAATTATAGGCAATCAGGGTCTATTGAGACCAGACACGGTGAAGTCGGTACCTCGGCGAATGTCAATAACACCCATCATAACTTTGGTCGGACTACACAGACTGACCAGGGAACAACAACAAACAGGACTTCAGGAGGACAGGGAACAGTGTTGCCCAATCCACCGAAGTCCCCAAGCCACAATCCCATGCATAGTGGCACTCCTAATCTTGCTGACACCAATTTTGGACGAGCCATAAATCGGTTCAAGGAAGAGATAACTAGGTCTCTCGAGACTAGTTTGGGGGTCCAATTTAAGCCTACCAGGACCACCTATTCTAAGTCGTACCCTTCGTCTTTCGATTTTATGAAAGCACCTGACGGTTGGAGGGTACCGGATTTTTATAAGTTTAGTGGTGACGGTAGTAAAACAACTATGGAACATATCAGCATGTTCCTCGCACAGATGGGCGAAGCTAGTACTTTAGATTACATGAATGTACGACATTTTCCTTTGTCTCTTACGGGTACGGCTTTTGCCTGGTTTACGTCACTGCCAGAATGCACTATAGGTTCTTGGGCCGAGTTAGAAGAGAAATTTCATAATCACTTTTATGACGGGGTTCAAGAAACTAGGTTATCACACCTCACGTCGGTTCGACAAGGACGAAGCGAGCCTGTGGTCGACTTCTTTAAGCATTTCAAAGAAATTAAGAACCGATGTTTTCATTTGATGATCTCCGACAGAGATCTAACGGATCTATGTCTTGCTGGTCTACCTCGGGAGATTAAAGGTAAGCTCGAGCATCCTGATTTCTTTAATGTAAATCAGCTTTTGCAGAAGGCCATTTCAATAGAATCGCGCCTTAAAGAACCTTACGATCCCCATAAGACTCATCGATCGGGCGTGCACGTTGCCGAGATAAATTCTGATAGTTCTGACGATGAGTCTAAGGATTGTTACGCTGCTGAAGTTTTATGGCCAGCGCAGAATAAGCTAGTCACTTGTCCTTCCTGTTGATGGTCCTTAAACACTTGTTTTACCATCAACATTTTACCCAAAAATTCACCAAAAAGGCATGAAAAGTAGTCAAATAGGTTTCAAACTAACCAAACTCCACATGTCCATAGATTTTTATTCGAATGCAGGATTTGGACCAAATTTGGAGAATGGACCCACCAGGGGCCGAGACCACTCACCAGGCCCATTTGGGCCCTAGTGGGGTAGCGCTCGCCACCCCTAGGTGGCGCCCGCCACCTAGGTGGTGCCCAAACTTCTCTCCTGCAACGTCACTGATCCGTGTGACCACCCCAGGGCCAAATCTTAGCCCTCGGTCACTAGGTCGGTGGCATCGGAGGGCTCAGGAGGGAGTGGCGTGGATCATGCATGCCGCCATGCAAAGAAGCACATGTTGAATTAAAGAAGCACATGCATAATTCTTCTCCATCATTGATCTGAAGGAGGTTACGATCCAAGGGCTCTCATCCATCATCACGCGGATCGATGATGTGGCGGTGGAGTTGCCCCTACTCCACCTCTCTACTATAAATACCCCCCTGGAGGTGTCACTTCATTTCAAGCAAGGAAAGGAAGGAAGAAGCAAAGAGGAAAGCAAGGCTAAAGCTAGAGAGCTAATAGCTTAGGATTTAGCCAAGCTTAGGCAAGTAGGTAGCTAGTAGAGCAAGGCATCCTTGCCACATTGCCCTCGCGGAAGCGCTGCTCAAGGCTTAGCTCAAGAGTAGAAGCGTGCGAGTAATCGGTCCTGGAGTTGGGAAGAGTCTTCCTTCATCTCCAGTTCAGGTTTTGCTCTTGTATCTCAAGCACTTTACTATATTCTAGTTCATCATTTTAAGTATTACTTTATTCTACTTGCCAGTATTGAGTAGTATACTTGAATGATTGCTTGAGTACCTAGCTATCCTACATTTCAATTCACTTAGCCATGGTAGTTAATCTCTAGTGTGCTTAGTGTTTGATCTTTGCCAATAGGTTGCTTATTTAGTTTAGTGTTTATCTTATTAAGTCAAGTATTTGCTCTGACGTCCGCAAGGGTGTCTCTATTCTAGGCCAGGATAGAGATAGTTAGAATATAACTAGGCGTGGTGCGTAGTTATAGACTTACCTTCAGAAATGCCTAGACCCCCGGATAGCTGTGGTAGCAAGCAGGTGGTGACAGCCCTGTGTGTTGTTGATGGTCCTTAAACACTTGTTTTACCATCAACATTTTACCCAAAAATTCACCAAAAAGGCATGAAAAGTAGTCAAATAGGTTTCAAACTAACCAAATTCCACATGTCCATAGATTTTTATTTGAATGCAGGATTTGGACCAAATTTGGAGAATGGACCCACCAGGGGCCGAGACCACTCACCAAGGCCCATTTGGGCCCTAGTGGGGTGGCGCCCGCCACCCCTAGGTGGCGCCCGCCACCCCTAGGTGGCGCCCGCCACCTAGGTGGCGCCCAAACTTCTTGCCTGCCATGTCACTGATCCGTGTGACCACCCCAGGGCCAAATCTTAGCCCTCGATCACTAGGTCGGTGGCATCGGAGGGCTCAGGAGGGAGTGGCGTGGATCATGCATGCCGCCATGCAAAGAAGCACATGTTGAATTAAAGAAGCACATGCTTAATTCTTCTCCACCATTGATCTGAAGGAGGTTACGATCCAAGGGCTCTCATCCATCATCACGCGGATCGATGATGTGGCGGTGGAGTTGCCCCTACTCCACCTCTCTACTATAAATACCCCCCTGGAGGTGTCACTTCATTTCAAGCAAGGAAAGGAAGGAAGAAGCAAAGAGGAAAGCAAGGCTAAAGCTAGAGAGCTAATAGCTTAGGATTTAGCCAAGCTTAGGCAAGTAGGTAGCTAGTAGAGCAAGGCATCCTTGCCTCATTGCCCTCGCGGAAGCGCTGCTCAAGGCTTAGCTCAAGAGTAGAAGCGTGCGAGTAATCGGTCCTGGAGTTGGGAAGAATCTTCCTTCATCTCCAGTTCAGGTTTTGCTCTTGTAACTCAAGCACTTTACTATATTCTAGTTCATCATTTCAAGTATTACTTTATTCTACTTGCCAGTATTGAGTAGTATACTTGATTGATTGCTTGAGTACCTAGCTATCCTACATTTCAATTCACTTAGCCATAGTAGTTAATCTCTAGTGTTCTTAGTGTTTGATCTTTGCCAATAGGTTGCTTAGTTAGTTTAGTGTTTATCTTATTAAGTCAAGTATTTGCTCTGACGTCCGCAAGGGTGTCTCTATTCTAGGCCAGGGTAGAGATAATTAGAATATAATTAGGCGTGGTGCTTAGTTATAGACTTACCTTCAGATACGGCTAGACCCCCGGATAGCTGTGGTAGCAAGCAGGTGGTGACAGCTCTGTGCGCCTTGAATTCCACCACGTAGTTGGTCTAGTTTAACAGTAAGGCTCGTTGTGCTAGCGTTCAACCTAAGTCAGTGGTAAAGGCTAGTACGCCTCGGTACTTGACAAAATAGGAATAAAAACTATACTTAACTTGGTTACTTATTTGGCATTTGCCTATCTTGCTTCGTAGTTATCAAGGAGTAGTTATTAGTTATTAGTTAGTTATATTAGTTATCCTTAGTTATCTTATTCCCCTTATCTACCTATCCATCCACCTTACCTTAACCATTCATTTCATCCTTACCTATCCACTCATAAATTCTTTCTAGCCTTTCATCTCTTCTCTCCTCTCCTTTTCCCTTTCTTATTCTTCGACTCTCATCCCCTCCTTGACTCGACTCATACACCACCCTAGCCTTCCTTTGGGATCAAATAAATCGACACCTGGTACTCCCAGGCGAAGTGCTACTACGATAGTTTTGTGCGCTTGCAGAATCTCCTCTAGGTAGATTGCAATCTCTCTAGCTAGCTCCTACTAGTGTCAGGATTGACAACCCCATTTGGCATTAGTAGATAGCTGCTTTAGCTTCACTGCTTTAGGTATAGTGACTGGACTTGCTACAAGCATTTCTAACATCGTTGCCAGGGATAGATTCCATAGTCTACTCCTAGTAACGACGTTAGCAGTGTTAACAAGCATTTTTGGGTCGTTACCGGGGATAGTTGCCTAGCTCTATCTTTAGTGAAGTTAAGAACTACCAACATGCGCCTTGAATTCCACCACGTAGTTGGTCTAGTTTAACAGTAAGGCTCATTGTGCTAGCGTTCAACCTAAGTCAGTGGTAAAGGCTAGTACGCCTCGGTACTTGACAAGATAGGAATAAAACTATACTTAACTTGGTTGCTTATTTGGCATTTGCCTATCTTGCTTCATAGTTATCTAGGAGTAGTTATTAGTTAGTTATATTAGTTATCCTTAGTTATCTTATTCCCCTTATCTACCTATCCATCCACCTTACCTTAACCATTCATTTCATCCTTACCTATCCACTCATAAATTCTTTGTAGCCTTTCATCTCTTCTCTCCTCTCCTTTTCCCTTTCTTATTCTTCGACTCTCATCCCCTCCTTGACTCGACTCATACACCACCCTAGCCTTCCTTTGGGACCAAATAAATCGACACCTGGTACTCCCAGGCGAAGTGCTACTACGATAGTTCTGTGCGCTTGCAGAATCTCCTCTAGGTAGATTGCAATCTCTCTAGCTAGCTCCTACTAGTGTCGGGATTGACAACCCCATTTGACATTAGTAGATAGCTGCTTTAGCTTCACTCCTTTAGGTATAGTGATTGGACTTGCTACAAGCATTTCTGGCGCTGTTGCCAGGGATAGATTCCATAGTCTACTCCTAGTAACAACGTTAGCAAGTGTCAACAAGCATTTCTGGGCCGTTACTGGGGATAGTTGCCTAGCTCTATCTTTAGTGAAGTTAAGAACTACCAACAAGCATTTCTGGCGCCGTTGCCGGGGAAGGCAATCGGTGTATCCTTCGAGTCCTTGTCGAATTTATCTTCGCTTAAGCTTCTGCTTAGCGAATCCCATCTTTCCCCATTCTTTCTTTCCTTAGTCCTTCTTATCTTTTTCCTTCATCTTCTTCAACTTCTTTCTTTCTTATCTCGTTCTACCTTCATGATGGCCAATAAGACCATTCGTGAATTTTCTGCTCCTTCTGCCGCCAATGTAGCGACAGGACCAGCCATGATCGATGCCAACCTCAATTTTGAGTTGAAACCGGCTCTAATCATGATGGTCCAAGCTAGCCCATTCTGTGGCAAAGCTCATGAGGATGCCAATGCTCACCTCCAACAATTTTTGGAGATTTGTAGCACCTTCACAATTAAGGGGATAACCTAAGAAGCCATCTGTCTTCGTCTCTTTCCCTTTTCTCTCCTAGGAAAAGCGAAGCAATGGTTCTATACCAATCGCAACGCTGTAGACACATGGGACAAGTGTTCCAATGCTTTTCTCGCCAAATTCTTTCCGATGGGCAAGACGAACGCTCTTCAGAACAAAATCTCCAGCTTTACGTAACAAGTCGAGGAATCTATTCCCGAGGCTTGGGAGAGAATGCAAGAGTACGTCACTGCTTGTCCACACTATGGTATGGAGGACTGGCTGTTGATCCAGAACTTCTACCATGGCCTAACCCCACTCTCTAGAAGCCATTTGGATGCCGCCGCTGGCGGTGCATTCTTTTCTCTGAATGTTGCAGATGCTAAGGCTCTCATTGAGAGGATGGTGTCGAACCAAGGATGGAATGACGAGAGACTGCAACCCCACAAGCGAGGTATGCATTCCCTTAAGGAGGCTGACATGATCGTGGCCAAGATGGACCTGCTGGCCAAGAAGTTGGACAGCTGTGAGAAGATGAACCAACAAGAGAGTGTCCAATCTCTGGAATCCTACATGACTTGTGAAGTCTGTGGAGAAACCAGACATTCTGGGAACCACTACCCCGAGTTACATGAAGATTTGAACTTCATCAACAATAACAACAACAACGGTTTCCGTCAACAAAATCAAGGATGGAATCAGCACTCCAACTCTCAAGGTAATAATTCATTCCCTCGGTCTAATTTCCGAAGTACTAATAATTTCTCATTCTTAAAGAATCTAGTCTACTCTCAAGGTAGAACTACTGAATTTTTGAATAAGAAATTAATGTCAAATGATAAAATGCTTGAGAACATAAATGCTAAATTGGAAGATTTCTCATCTGCTCTAAAAAATTAACTTAGCTTTAATAAGATGTTAGAAACCCAATTAGCTCAACTTGTTGCGATCATACCATCTTTTGAAACTGGCAAAATTCCGGCTAAAGCTAACATGGAAACTGCAAATATGGTTGAAATAAAATATTTTAACTATTATGAAGATCAAACCATGACTGTTAAAAAGGGTGATCCTGGTAGTCCCATAATTAGATGCTCAATCTTTGGTGAAGTCTTTAAAAATGCCATGTGTGATTTAGGATCGAGTGTGAACATTTTATCTAAGGATTTCTATGAAAACTCATTCTTTCCACCCATGTCATCCACATCTGCCTATGTCGTGCTAGCTGATCAATCAACATGCTACGTAGAAGGAATAGTCATTGATTTACCTGTTCATATTAGAGGTTCATATGTTCCTGCTGATTTCATAATACTAGATATGGGAAATAGGAAAGATGTGCCTCTAATCTTAGGTAGACCTTTATTGAACACTGTTGATGCTTGCATATATGTGGGGAGTGGTAAATTGCAAATGACATTAGGAGGGAGGAAGGAAATATTCTCCTTTTCTCGTGGTCTCGCATATGCCGCTAACATGCAGGAAGCAAAACCCGTTCGTACCAAGAAGAGGCGCCTAAGAACAAGGTGGAACAGAAAGAAAGAATCACCTTCTCCTGACTTGTGTAATTCACATAACAAAGGAGAGGTGCCAAAAGAAGAAGAACCCGATGAAGTAATTAAAGAAGAAGCACCCAAGGAAGAAGATCCACCCAATAAGGATGAAATTCCATGGATCTAAGGTATGGATTTACTTTTAAATTTCCCTTCAAATTTCCCTTTTTAAAATAAATAACATATGTCATGCATGTAACTAAAAAAATCAGTTATCATTAGTTATATGCATAAGTATATGTTAACTTAGCTAGAATAATAAAATATCATAATAGGATAGTTTCTCTTTTTTCACAACATTAGATAGTTTCCCTTTTAATAAAATAAGAACAAGAGCTCCGAATGAGAAAGATGAAGACCCTTCACCAAGCAAGAAGCCAGCTTGGGGGAGATCCTCGCGCCAATAAGGTATGCTTCAACCTTACTCTTTATGTTCGATTCTTAAATTCTATATCTTTTGAAAATTTTTGAATGTTATATACTTGCCTAAGTAATTATCCCATGAGTAAAAATGATAAAATCTGCTTAAAAATGTTGGAACCTGAATAAGAAATAAAATATGCCATGCAAATGCTATTGTTATAGTTAGAATAACTAGTTTTATCTAAGTTGTAGCTTTTGTGGGTTGCACATGTTTTAACCAAAATCATGCTTAGTGAATAAAGTTAGTTAGAAATGGAGTAATTCTTTAAACTTGCTAAGGTGAAATTAGGACCAAATCTGGAGGATTTCTTTCAAAAATCATGAAAACCTTGCTAAAAGTTCCTCCTGGATTTTATCCCATCCCACCACTAGCTGCGGATACATGGGTGTATGCTGAGTATCTGAGTGATGAGTGATTGTCAACTGGGATAATGCGCATGTTCTTTGGCTTGTGTTGTGCAGGTGTCGAGCATGGATACAGTGATCAAAGGCATGGTGAAGGTCAAGTAGAGACGTGCCGTGCCGATGGACCGAGAGTGGCGAAGGCCGGACGTGAGGCTTGGACTGAGGGACCGGTGGCCCGAGGATCAGCTATGGTGGCTGACAGTCTGGGACAGCGACGAGCGAAGACTTGCGGGCACGGTGTTGCTTGGGTGACGTGTCGGTGGACGGGGTGCACGGGCGGTGCATCCCCTTCATGGCTCGGTTTGGTGGTTGAGCCACAGAAAAACCACCGAGTGGACGGTTTCCAGGTTTGGGCCTCAAAACCTGGGTGCTGATGGTTTCCGAGTTTGGGCCACAAAACTCGGGCTGAGGACGGTTTCCAGGTTTGGGCCTCAAAACCTGGGTGCTGCGGGTTTCTGAGTTTGGGCCTCAAAACTCAGGTGATGGACGACTAGTTTCCCGGTTTGGGCCTCAAAACCGGGGGTTGATCGTGAAGGCTGGTTTCCCGGTTTGGGCCTCAAAACCGGGGGCGAAGTCCGGGAAAAGGACGAGTGAAGCGATGGCAGCACGTGGCGGCAATCGGTGAGGTTGCGTCTAGGCAACGCTACCAGTTGTGTGAGCGTGGCCGGCGGATCACCAGCATCTTCGAGTTGGTCCAGAATAACCCTAGGGTTTAGCTGGTTCGCTCTGTAATTAGAGAGGGGTAGAGTAGGAATTAGAACTAGGTTAAGTAGAGGGAGACACCCTCCTCCCATTTAATCTCAGTCATTTGCTATTTTGCCTTCGAGGTTTTCCTGCTCTCCCTCTCCCCTGCTGTAGCGAACTGAGATCCACGGAGAAGACAATCATACCTCTGTGTTCGTGAGATTTTGAGGAAGTGAGACCGTAATCTCACTGTTGTAGCGTGTGGTAGCCACACGGTTGCAATTCGTGGTTGTGATTCGCGTTTTGGAGTTGTTCTTCGCGTTTTGCTTTTTCTCCACGATTTTCCCGTTGATTGATCTCCCTACTCGGTTCATCTTTTGCAAATTCGTTTGAACCAAGTTGTTCTAGATCGTGAGGCACTTCTTTCCACCGAAGGAATTCACCTCTAACCTGACGACCTAGTAGATCGATCCATTTTCGTTTTGGGTCAAGTTTCTCTCCCCTCCCCGAATTTCTTCGTTTCATCGATTTGGAGATAGGCTCGAGCCATGATCTCTTAGAGATAGCTCACTATCCTCCTTGTGACTCCTCTCACCAAGTTTGATCCTTAGAGGATTCGTTTTGGGTGAGATCGAGCGGAATCGGTGGACGAACTGTAGAATCTCGGGGTGACCGGACGCTGGGTTGGGTTGACCGGACGCACAAGTCCAGAGTTCGGTCGTTGAATGTGGTGACTGCGTTTTTCATTGAATTGACCAGACGCTCTACATGCGACTGACCGGATGAGACTCTCTTACTGTTCATCGCTTTGTCACTCTCTGATGGGACGCTGGACATCTGACCGGACGCACCTCTATCAAGAGTCCGATCAGAAATAGTAAGCTCCGAAAACCGTTTTGGCACGACCGGACGCGTCCGGTGGTACTCGACCGGACGCAGGCAGAGTCTTGTCAGTGCTGTTCTGAACTGTTTCATTCGCAGTTCGTTTGTCCATTGTAGGATTTGGTTTCCGTCTTTTGCACTAGGTTTCTAGAGTTGTGTAGTGTCCCGCTGTGCTTCTCGGAAGCATCCACCCAACATCTAGGGTCGTGGACACTTGCAAGCTCTAGGGTTTGCTCTTGGGGTGATTCTCGGGACAGTGGCGACAAGTTCCCAAAAGGAAAATTTGAAGCTCCCGTTCACCCCCCCCCCCCCCTCTCTGGTCGCTTTCTGGTAGCACTTTCGGTCCTTCAATTGGTATCGGAGCGGGTTAAGGATCTTCCACCTTAGCCGGTTCCAGATCCACAGAAGGCGACATGGATCGCGGCATGGGCAAACTGCCATTTTTCGATGGGACGAACTATGCGTATTGGAAGATACGCATGTCGGTCTATCTGCAGAGTTTGGGTGCTTCCATCTGGGATATTTGCAACTCTGCCGATTACGTGGTCTTGGCTGCTCGTGCCACTTAGCATCAGATCGATGAGCACGATGCCAATAGCCGAGCATGTAATGCTCTTTTCTCATGCCTGAGCATGAGTGAGTTTGATCGCGTTTCTCACCTCGCTACGGCTCGGGAGATTTGGGCTACCCTCATGCGTTTCCATGAGGGAACCACTCAAGTCAAAACCCGTTTCTACGAGTCGTTCAAGCAAGAGTATGAGAACTTTCAACATATGCCTGGCGAGAGCATAGAAAGTTTATTCGCTTGCTTTCAGGTGATTGTCAACAGGATGAGGGCTAACAAGGTGACGTTGCCTTTCGACGATCATGAGAGAGCTCTCAAGCTACTCCATACTCTTGATCGATCGGTGTGGGATTCCAAGGTTCAGGCAATCATCGAATCGCCTAACTATGAGACCCTCACGTGCGATGAGCTCTTCAGTAAGCTCAAGTCCAGTGAGATCGATGCCATGGCGAGGGCTTCTTATGAGAATCCTTCTGGCCCGTCGATGGCTTTGCTTTCTGGCTCTTCTGCTAACCCCTCTGGAGGCTTTGCACTTTCCTCTCTTGTTTCTGTCACAGAGGAGCAGTTGGAGTCCATGGGGGATGAAGAGTTGGCTTTGCTCGCCAACCGGTTCTCGCGGTTCCACAACAACCGCATGAACCGTCGCCGCGGAGGAGGACGCTCAGGATGCTTTGAGTGCAGCGACCCCAACCACTTCATCGCCAATTGCCCGAAGAAGAACAAGCAGACCTTCGGCAAGGCGGATCATGGGCACAAGTATGACTCCGGCAAGCGCAAGGAGAAGTACGTCCCCGCGAAGCACAAGCAGAAGGGCGGCTTCAACAAGGAGTACATCAAGACTAAGTACTTGGAGAAGGCCCAGGCTGAGCAGCGTGCGTTCTTCGCCATGCTCAGCGACGTCGATGACTCGGATGATGACTCCGCTTCCTCAAGCGATGACGAGTCTGAGAAGAAGAAGAGGATAGAGGACAAGCTGAACGACCTCTACTTCTTCGCCGACGACGAGGGCTTCTGCACCATGGCCCTCGGCAAGGAGGTCGACGGCGAGCTAGAGGAGACCCCTCGGAACGACGACGACGACGACACCTCCTAGGTATCTCTGACCCCCGACGAGCTTTCTGCTGAGGTCGAGAAACTTACTATCGCTATCCTTAGTCAAGATAAGCTGCTTAGGCGTGCTGCTAGAGAGCGTAAGGAGTTTAGGCAGAAGTGGGAGGATACGGTGAAGGAACTTGAGTTTGCCAAGTCCACCGTGGTCGTTTCTGAGGAGGGCGAGTGCGAGATGTGCACCACGCACATGACTGACCTTCTCACTTTGAGAGGTAAGTATGTGGCGTTGGTTGGAGAGGTGGATGAGCTGAAGGCTAGATCATCATTGTTGGGTGCGTGCAAGTCTTGTGCTGGCTTGCAAACTGAGTTGGCAGAGAAGAATGCCAAGATTGTGTCTCTTGAGAAGGCCAGCTCGGGTAGCACTTGTGTGACTAGGTGCGTTCTGTGTGAGGGATTGGAGATGGAGATAGCCAACGTGAAGCATGACAAGATGCAAACCGAGGAGGAAAACACATACCTTCAGACCATCTTGTCATGGGTGTCTAGTGGTGAGCCGCAGCTTGGGATGATGATCTCCCACTTCAAGCGTGCTGCCGGAGGTCCTGGTGTAGGTTTCGCTCAGGGTGTTGATGTTTCATCTTTTGGCAAGATTGGAGAGTCGAGTGGTCTGAACCCATGTGAGAAGCCCAACTCCACCACTACTCCCAAGCTTACAAAGATTCCACCCAAAGAGCCTCTCAAGCCCAACACCAAGGATGGTGTGTTCGTTGAACCTCCGAGAGCTCCACCCAAGAAACAGACATGGCATCCCAAGCCCAACCACCTGAAAAACAAGCTTGAGACGATGCCACCTATCCACGAGGAGCTGATGCCACAAAAGGGCAAAGTGATCCACACCCACTACCGTGAGTACCAACAACCCCCTATGAGAGCGGTGAGGTACCATTGTGAGCACTGTGGGAGAGATGGACACTTGAGTGAGTTTTGCTTTCGGCGCAAGAGAGAGGCGCGTCGTGCAAAGGAGATGAACAACACGGACATGTACCATCCTTTCCATGATGTACATGTGCCGAATGTTCAGAGGCGTGCTACTAGGCCTAGAGGTCCTAAACCTCAAGTTCCTAGGCCTAGGCCGCGAGGAGGTCGTGCCCGGCGGGAGCCTGTAGTTGTATGCTATGGACCCCGTGGCGGTAGCTTTGTAGTTGAGAGTTTCCCTCCACCGCGCTTTGAGTATCGCGATGGACGCTCCTCCCTTAGCGGACCACGTTTTCCTCTACGTGGTGATCGCTCTTCCCGTAGGCGTGCTAGGAATGGTTTTTCTGCTAACCATTCTTTTGAGCAGCCGGCCCAACACTGGTATTCCTCCTACTTCACTAACCCAGTGCTGGACCGTATGCTCACCCTATGTCTTTTTATTGATGTAGGTAAAACGATTGGAGAATGTTTGGTTGTTGGATTCCGGTTGCTCGAGGCACATGACCGGAAACGCCAAGTGGTTCTCCAGTCTTAGTCCGGTCACCGGAAAGAAGTTTATCATCTTCGGCGACATTAGTAAAGGTAAAGTGTTGTCTCGTGGGTCGGTGCGAGTTAATGAGCACTTTGTGTTGTGCGATGTTGCTCTTGTTTTTCACTTGCATTTTAACCTTCTTTCTGTTTTGCAACTTTTCGATGATGACTATGAGATTCATTTTAAACCGAATCTCAGTCGTATTTTGGATCCTCATGGCAATCTTGTGTGTTTGATTTCGCCCTTTAGAAAAGTCTTTCGTGCGAATTTCTCGGAGTCTTTTGGCATTTCCCGTTGTCTTGTGGCTGGACCTTCCTCCTCTGACCTTTGGAAGTGGCATAGGAGACTAGGACATTTGAGCTTTGACTTGCTTGCAAGGCTTAGTTCACTTGGCCTAATCCGAGGATTGCCCAAGTTATCCATGGAGAAGGATCTTGTTTGCCACTCTTGTAGACATGGGAAGATGGTTGTCGCTCCCCACCATCCAGTGACTCAGGTCATGACTAAGCGCCCTGGAGAGCTTTTGCACATGGACCTTGTTGGTCCAGCTCGGGTGAGCTCGGTTGGGGGGGGAGTGGTATGTGCTTGTTGTTGTTGATGACTTCTCGAGATATTCGTGGGTCTTCTTTTTAGCTGAGAAGACCGAGACTTTCTCTTTTGCTCACAATCTGATTTTGCGTCTTCAGAACGAGTTCTCTTTGAACTCAATGCGAGCTATTAGGAGTGATAATGGTTCCGAATTCAAAAATTCGGATTTTGAAAAGTTTTATAACTCTTTGGGTTTAGAGTATCAGTTTTCTTCCCCCTACACACCTCCTCAGAATGGTGTTGTAGAGAGGAAAAATCGGACCCTTGTAGAGATGGCCAGGACGATGCTCGATGAGCATAGGACTCCTAGGCGATATTGGGACGAAGCTATGAGCACTGCATGCTGCATTTCCAATCGCATTTTTCTCTGAGCTTTCTTGAAAAAGACATCTTTTGAGTTGTGTTTTGGAAAACTGCCAAGGTGAGTTATTTTAGAGTCTTTGGTTGCCACTGTTTCATACTTAAGAAAGGCAACCTAGACAAGTTTGAGTCTCGTTCTTCTAATGGTGTATTTTTGGTTTATGACACTCATACTCACGCATATCGTGTACTTAACCTTGATACTAACCGAGTCATGGAGACATCAGATGTCACCTTCGACGAGACCATGGTTTGTCCTTCTTCTCGTTTTGAGTGTGCAGGTGATCATGAGGTTGGCGAACCTCTTTTTGATGATAAGGAAGAGGGTGCTGAAGGGATGAATGACCCAGCACCTCCTCCACCTGTTGTGCCGCAAAGAGCGGCCTCTACTATCACTCACGGCCCCGACCCTTCTTCTTCGACTTCGGGGCCGTGGGATCCGCCACCTCGAGCAGTACCTTTTGTACCCGAGGAGGCACCAGCTGCTGTTGAGGTGGAGGTATCTTCAGCTCGGGAGGCGCCACGACACATCTAGCGCCAACACCCGCCTCAATAGATGATCGGCAGCATTGGCGAACGCGTCACTCGGTCAAGGTCACAACAAATCTCTCACTTTGCTCATTCTGCATTTGTTGCTGATTTTGAACCCCGAGATGTTGGACATGCTTTATCTGATCTGGATTGGGTAAATGCCATGCATGAGGAGTTAGAAAATTTTGAGAGAAATCGGGTTTGGGTTTTGGTTCCTCTTCCTCCTGAGTGTCACCCTATTGGGAGAAAATGGGTTTTCAAAAACAAACAAGGAGAAGATGGCCATGTTGTGAGAAACAAGGCCAGACTAGTAGCCCAGGGGTATAGTCAGAAGGAGGGGATAGACTATGAGGATACTTTTGCTCCTGTAGCTCGTTTGGAGGCAATTAGGATACTCTTGGCTTTTGCTGCATCCAAAGGGTTCAAACTTTTTCAAATGGATGTCAAGAGTGCCTTCTTAAATGGCTACATAGAGGAGGAGGTGTATGTGAGACAACCCCCCAGTTTCAAAAATCCCAAGTTTCCAAACCATGTTTTTAAACTTCACAAAGCTTTATATGGTTTGAAACAAGCCCCTAGAGCCTGGTATGATAGGTTGAAAACCTTTTTGCTTGCTAAGGGTTTTAAAATGGGATGTGTAGATAAAACGCTCTTTCTCCTCAAGCAAGGCAATGACACTCTCTTGGTCCAGATTTACGTGGATGATATCATTTTCGGTGGTTCTTCTCACGCTTTGGTTGCCAAGTTTGCAGACACTATGAGTAGGGAGTTTGAGATGAGCATGATGGGCGAGTTGACATTCTTTCTCGGGTTGCAAATCAAGCAATCCCGAGAGGGGACGTTCGTGCACCAGGGCAAGTACACCAAGGATATCCTGAAGAAGTTCGACATGGGTGAGGCCAAGCCTCTTCCAACACCCATGCCGACCACGGCGGCCCTGGATGCGGATGTGGATGGAGAAGCTGTGGACCAGAAGAAGTACCAGAGTATGATTGGGTCGCTACTGTACATGACGGCGATACGCCCGGACATCCAGTTCGCGGTGTGTCTTTGCACGCGATTTCAGTCGTAGCCACGCACCTCGCACCGTCAGGCGGTCAAGCGCATTATGAGGTACTTATGCTTCACTCCTGAGTTTGGGATTTGGTATTCTGCTTCCTCCACCCTCTCCCTTTGCGGTTATTCGGATGCTGATTTTGCTGGTTGCCGGATTGATCGCAAGTCCACTTCTGGGACTTGTCAGTTTATTGGTTCTTCTCTTGTATCGTGGTCTTCTCGCAAGCAGTCTAGTGTCGCCTAGTCTACCACGGAGGCTGAGTATGTTGCTGCGGCTAGCTGCTGTTCCCAGTTGCTTTGGATGATGGCCACTTTGCGTGATTTTGGTCTGAGCTTTTCTCGCATTCCTTTGCTTTGTGACAGCACGAGTGCTATTAGCGTTGCTAAGAACCTCGTGTTGCACTCTAAGACCAAACACATTGATGTGCGCTTTCATTTTCTGCGAGACCACTATGAGAAGGGTGATATTGACCTTCGCCATGTCGATACTCATCATCAGTTGGCTGATATTTTCACCAAGCCTTTGGACCAATCAACTTTTGCTAGGTTGAGAGGTGAGCTTGGTGTGTGTTTCCCCTTTTAGATGGGGGAAACATTTTGACTCTTGTATCACAAACTGACTTTCTGTTTTTCAATTGGTTTCTTCATGCATCTTTGCATTTTATCTTGCATATTTACATTCAGAGCTTCATGTATATAATCCTTAGAATGTGACTATGCTGTGTATAGTGTATGCTCCGATGCTTTATGATGATGCTTGTAGCTTATGCTCTTTCTGATCACTGATACATGTTGTGAGCTGAGCTATTTTATGAATGGTGAACTTGCTTAATAAACTTAAAACCTGAAAATGTTCACCATTGAGATATGCAACTAGCATGTGTAGAATGTGTTTAAATCACTCATGCTTTTCATATATGCTAGGTTGCTATGTCTCTAGTTCTGAGTCATTCACTTGCTTGGTATGTTCATACTCTGCTTTAATTCTGAACCAAGTCAAGTGAATTGGAAAGATCGAGATGGGTTTGCTTGTCAGCACATCACAGTTTCGAGATTATTTCTCATTGCACTTTGAGTTAAACTTGAGTTGTGTAGTGTATGACCAAAACTATTGCTTTAAGCTTCTGATTGCTTCTGCATAGGCTTCGCACAGTTGAAAAGTTTGGCAATGACAAGTTTTCAACCTCTCGCAATCACATGCTACAATTGAACTTGTGTAATCTAACCGCTGCAACTCCGATAAAATTTGGATACACAAGTCTATGTTTCATTCTCTGGCATGATGATTGAACTTTGCTAGGGGTAGTTCACCTTGTATACATGTTTAACACTTGTTTGACTTCCTGTCTATACATGGTTGGTGCTATTTTGATGGTGAATACCTCTTTGGCTAAAAACTGCTCACATGTTCATATTTCGTATTTGGTGATCAGTTTGAGCCTTTGCTAGCATTATGTGCATATTGTTGAGTCATCGGATCAGCATTTTGTCGAGCATCTTCATATTCTATCGACTATATTCCTGAAGCTGCTAACTTGCATTTTGACTCATATGCATTTGGAGAGGAGTTTCTTGATAGTGCATTTTCAACTAAGGGGGAGAAAATATTGACAAATCATATGTGCTCTCTGTGTTCGACTTCTTGGTTATGTGCACTATTTGAGGGGGAGTTTTCGAGCTGGTAACAGTTGTTTCGGAGCATTTTTGGTAGCTAGTTGTGTTGAGCCTTTGCCTTTTTCTTGAGGAACTAGCACCTTTGCTGTTATGCTCTTGAGTTGGTCTCAAGCTTTCTTCGTTTGGTATCGAGCTTCCTCGCTAGCAGCGTTGAGCCCGTTCTGCCTCTTCTTGAGGGCTAGCTCTGTTTTGCTTGATTTTTAGTTGATTTTCCAATTGGTATCGAGCTTTCTCGCTAGCGGTGTTGAGCCTGTTCTACCTCTTCTTGAGGGCTAGCTTTGCTTTGCTTGGTTGCGTCGAGCCGTTGCCCATGTCTTTGGGAACCAAGTTGTTTTGCTCTTTCCACTTGACCTTCTTCGGCTTTGATATGCTTTTGGGTCATTTGGTCGAGTTCTCTCTGCTTCTTCCTTCCTTCCTCTATTCATTATGATTTGTGTTGGTAGTTGACAATGCACTCATGAAGGGGGAGATTGCGGATACATGGGTGTATGCCAAGTCTTTGAGTGATGAGTGATTGTCAACTAGGATAATGCGCATGTTCTTTGGCTTGTGTTGTGCAGGTGTTGAGCACGGATACAGTGATCAAAGGCAAGGTGAAGGTCAAGTAGAGACGTGTCGTGCCGATGGACCGAGAGTGGCGAAGGGCGGACATGAGGCTTGGACTGAGGGACCGGTGGTCCGAGGATCAGCTGTGGTGGCTGACAGTCTAGGACAGCGACGAGCGAAGACTTGCGGGCACGGTGTTGCTTGGGTCGAGGACCGAGGGACACGTGTCGGTGGACGGGGTGCACGGGCGGTGCATCCCCTTCACGGCTTGGTTTGGTGGTTGAGCCACAGAAAAAAACCACCGAGTGGACGGTTGCCAGGTTTGGGCCTCAAAACCTGGGTGCTGATGGTTTCCGAGTTTGGGCCACAAAACTCGGGCTGAGGACGGTTTCCAGGTTTGGGCCTCAAAACCTGGGTGCTCCGGGTTTCTGAGTTTGGGTCTCAAAACTCAGGTGATGGACGGCTGGTTTCCCGGTTTGGGCCTCAAAACTGGGGGTTGATCGTGAAGGCTGGTTTCCCGGTTTGGGCCTCAAAACCGGGGGCGAAGTCCGGGAAAAGGACGAGCGGAGCGGTGGCGGCACGTGGCGGCAATCAGTGAGGTTGCGTCGAGGCAACGCTACCAGTTGTGCGGGCGTGATCGTCGGATCACCAGCATCTTCGAGTTGGTCCAGAATAACCCTAGGGTTTAGCTGGTTCGCTCTGTAATTAGAGAGGGGTAGAGTAGGAATTAGAATTAGGATAAGTAGAGGGAGACACCCTCCTCCCATTTAATCTCAGTCATTTGCTATTTTGCCTTCGAGGTTTTCCTGCTCTCCCTCTCCCCTGCTGTAGCGAACTGAGATCCACAGACAAGACAATCATACCTCTGTGTTCGTGAGATTTTGAGGAAGTGAGACCATAATCTCACTGTTGTAGCGTGTGGTAGCCACACGATTGCAATTCGTGGCTGTGATTCGCGTTTTGGAGTTGTTCTTCGCGTTTTGCTTTTTCTCCACGATTTTCCCGTTGATCGATCTCCCTACTCGGTTCATCTTTTGCAAATTTGTTTGAACCAAGTTGTTCTAGATCGTGAGGCACTTCTTTCCACCGAAGGAATTCACCTCTAACCTGACAACCTAGTAGATCGATCGATTTTTGTTTCGGGTCAAGTTTCTCTCCCCTCCCCGAATTTCTTCGTTTCATCGATTTGGAGATAGGCTCGAGCCATGATCTCTTAGAGATAGCTCACTATCCTCCTTGTGACTCCTCTCACCAAGTTTGATCCTTAGAGGATTCGTTTTGGGTGAGATCGAGCGGAATCGGTGGACGAACTTTAGAATCTCGGGGTGACCAGACGCTAGGTCGTGTTGACCGGACGCACAAGTCCAGAGTCCGGTCGTTCAATGTGGTGACTGCGTTTTTCATTGAATTGACCGGACGCTCTACGTGCGACTGACCGAACGCGACTCTCTTACTATTCATCGCTTTGTCACTCTCTGACCGGACGCTGGACATCTTACCGGACGCACCTCTATCAAGAGTCCGGTCAGAAACAGTAAGCTCCGAAAACCGTTTTGGCACGACCGGACGCGTCCGGTGGTACTCGACCGAACGCAGGCAGAGTCCGGTCAGTACTGTTCTGAACTGTTTCGTTCGCAGTTCGTTTGTCCGTTGTAGGATTTGGTTTCCGTCTTTTGCACTGGGTTTCTAGAGTTGTGTAGTGTCCCGCTGTGCTTCTCGGAAGCATCCACCCTACATCTAGGGTCGTGGACACTTGCAAGATCTAGGGTTTGCTCTTGGGGTGATTCTCGGGACAGTGGCGATAAGTTCCCAAAAGGAAAATTTGAAGCTCCCATTCACCCCCCCTCTGGTCGCTTTCTGGTAGCACTTTCGGTCCTTCACTAGCCAAATATTTGTTAGTCAAAACCACAAAGAGCTTTGTTTGTGTTGAGCTTTATTAGACCTCATAGATCTTAGTAGAGAAGCTTATCATTTCTTTCGATCAAGATACACACACCCACCATAAATTGCTTACTCTCCACTTTGGAAGTTTGCAACCACCAAATAAATTGCTCATTCTCTACACTGGAGATATGCAATACCTTGCCAAACGTTCCATTGCTACCCTTATGCTATTCCTACACTGGGAATAAGCATTTCTCTCTCTTCCCCCATTTCATTTCTAAAATCCTTTGCTATAAACAATCTGGGGAAATCTAGAGCTAAAAAAGAGAGATATGAAAAAAAAAAAGTGAGCAAAGTAGCTCAAGAGAGGACTATGTCCTAAGAAAATGTGAGGACACATTTTTGTCTACTCACTATGTATCGAGTAAAAAGAGAGAGAGAGAGAGAGAGAGAGAGAGAGAGAGTTATCATTAGCTCTAGACCCCAGAAATTAACTAGGAAGGATTATGAAATATCTCTCTATACACTTCCACATAACCACACATGCACATCTTGATCAATATTTATGATTTGCTGCTCCTTATGATCTGAGTGTCTAGCTTAGCAATAAACATTATGCAATTTGCTCATGATTCTTAGCCTACCTATAACTCCACATATCATTCTTTAGAAATAGGAGAGGCTACATTTTGGCCTAAGTGAGGATTTAAACACCATTGAGTGATTGAGTGAATCTTGTAGGACTTGAGCAAGTTTTTATCTTTGGAAAACCTTAAAAACCTCCAGACAGAATTCTAGTCAAACCTAAGCAAGATAAAAGTTTCCTATCTACTGCTTTATTTCACTCTTGCATGTTTGAAGTGAAAAGCTATAAGCCCCACATTTCTATGATTAATGATATACACTAAGTTATTTCTCACTATACAATATGCACTTGTATACATCTTAAGTGTTATCTATTTCATGCTCTATGCTTAAACCGCATTGTTGCTCGAGGACAAGCAACAGGTTAGCTTGGGGGAGCTTGTTGATGGTCCTTAAACACTTGTTTTACCATCAACATTTTACCCAAAAATTCACCAAAAAGGCATGAAAAGTAGTCAAATAGGTTTCAAACTAACCAAATTCCACATGTCCATAGATTTTTATTCGAATGCAGGATTTGGACCAAATTTGGAGAATGGACCCACCAGGGGCCGATGTGACGGAACCTCCTGGATTATTAGGGCCCACGTGTACCTGTCCTTGTCCTACAGACTTCGGACAGCCATACACTGTGCCCAATAGCCCAAAAGACCCACCACGTGTCATCGGGTAACTCGACTCAACCACGTTTCCTTACACTCCCAGGATCATTGCAAGAGTCATTGCAGTATTACAACGTTTCACAAATAATATACATCAGAGATAAAAGTGCGGAAGTATTACACCATAAGTTTTACAAACCAGTGTTCAACTTGCGTCGTTGTTACAAACCATAGTTTCAAACTTTACCCTAGGTAGTGGAAGTAGCATTAATAAAACTGTATATCACACAAACAACCCCGCCTAAGGGTTGCATTACTCCTCCCCGGACACGTCCTCCTCAACGACGGTCACGCAACAAGCCTCAAAACAAGGCTGCTCGTGAACGTCACCTGCAACAGTGGATTAACAAACCCTGAGTACAAAGGTACTCAACAAGACTGACCCGACAAGAGAAGAGAAGAAACAGGTATGCTGGCTTGGGTAGGCTCCACAGAATTTTTCATTTGCATAAAAGCTTACTACAGTAGTTCTAGATCCAAATTTTACTTAATCATTTAAGTATTTGGTAAAAACTGAAAGTAAACATTAGTGAAAGATCATCATCATTCTTTCTTAAACCAAATCCATTTTCATTCTACGGTGCGGGTCGAAAGATTGAGTCTCCTTAACCGAGGAGCACGACGATTCGAACCGATTCAACCAGATCTGGTAGTTTTCCACGATCATACGATATATGTAGACCCTAGATCACACATATACCAACCCCAACCTCGGATCCTCTAAACAAGACCGGGTCCGCGCCACCCGAGAGTACTTGTACACCTCCAATCCGGGACTTTAACCCACGAGGGTAGCTAGTACTCCCGCCATCTCTCCACTCCCAGTGCGCGATTAGCCGTTCTCATTTAAGAACCACCAAGGTAGGGCTTACCGTAGGATATGATCGGTACTTCACAGTTTCTCAATCTAGCAGGCCAACAACGGTTAACCCTATCCCGACACATCCAGGTCACCCTACACCAACCCAAGGTTCGATGCATGTGCCCGTCTGGTCTTAACCATCATTCTTTCTCTTAATCCTTCCCAAAACGATAAGTATCAAAACATTTATCGGGAGCGTGAGAAAGCAAGGCGGAGCATTTCTATTATTTGCATAAAGCAGGTATCAAGGAATGATATATCGATAACAAGGTTGATCATGCATCAACAGGTTTAAAGCATTTATTTGATAAACATTTAATGCATCAGGTTATCGAAAGTGAGTGTAATTGTAAATCCAAGGAAATGGTTAAATGAACCGGGGCTTGCCTTCGCTGAACGGAAGAGTCTGGAACTCTTGACAACCTGGATTAACCGGATACTCTGAACTTTCCGGACCAACTTCGTTCGGATACTCGATTACTTCGGAAGCTACACGATACAGAGTGCATGTTTTAATGGAATGCTCATGACATGATCATGGTAAAGATGGAAATTTTCTAAGCAATAAATATTTATTTTCTTCAACAGAGCTCAAAATTTTTGTAATGATACTTTTTCATCTAAAAACAGTGACAAAAATAGTTTCATGATTTTTGGACAATTAAATAGGCCTACAAAAATCATCAAAGTCCATTTATTAATAAAAGGACCTATTTAAATCATTTTCAAAATTTGTTCAAAACTCCAGTTCCATATTTTTCTTAAATATTACGCAGCTTGAGAAAGCCACACAAAAATTTTCACAAATTTTGCAGCTTCCCACAAAAAGATATCAAAAAGACAAAACACAACACTATACCCAAAAAACTGGAAAAAGAAAAAAAAAAACACCTTTCTCTCACTGACAGGGGACCCCAGACATCAGGTTCTCTTACTCCGCTTCGCCCGAGGCCAGCAGGTTCCACTTCTCCGCCTCGCCCGAGGCCTTCTCCGCCTCGCCCGAGGCCTTCTCCGCCTCGCGCCGAGGCCTTCTCCGCCTCGCCCGAGGCCTGCAGCCGAAGGCTTTGAACGAACGCGCGCCTACGTTGACCGGCCTCCCCACCTCATCGTCGGGGAGACCTCCGGCGACGGCGATGCCTTCCACATCCTCGCCTGAATCTCGCACAACGATTCCACCCTTCACTAGCCCTCGCATCTACACGACCTTGAGCTATCAGCGACCATGGCGGCTCTGCCATGGCGGACACGACGGCGATGCCGCGTTCCGGTTGCTAGGGCTCGGTAGAGACCTCATCGAGGGTGGCTTCCTACTCAAGGATGTACAACGATCACGCTGCGCACTCTAACTTGCTCAGGGACGACTCCAAGCAACCTGGCCCATGCTTGCGGCCATGGCGGCGCTTGCGCCGGCGGCAAACCACGCGGACCGATCACGGTGGCCCGGTAGAGACTAAACTAGGAAGCGCAACACAACAAGGAGCTCAAGACGACTACGGTGCTCACCTTGCCTTGCTTCGAGGAGCACTGGACCAAGGTTGGCGACGGCGGCGGTGATGGCGGAGCTTGCACTTGTGGCAACCGTCGAGGACCGGTCAAGCCCGAGCGGTAGAGAGCTCAGGAGTGAGCCGCCCGTGACCTACAACACCAGACGAAGCTAAAGCACTACTTGATTTGACCGGAGGAGCTCTGGCTGACCGCGACCACGACCAAGATACCTGTGATGGCTCCCGGCCGGTGACGAAGAAGATGACTGTGGCGGCGGCGATTGCAAGCTCTCGGGCTTGGGTTAACTAGCTCAGGAGAAGCAAGGGATGCAGGCGGAACTATTGGCAAGATGGAGAGTGCGGGGACGCAGCGACGAGAGAGTGAGAGCTCGCCGGAGCTTTGCCAGAAAACAGAGCAGGAGAGGGAGGAGGTGGCGGGCGCAGGTGAAGAGAGGGTTGGGGAGCTCTCGGAGCTTGACACCGCACGGAGTGAAGCAAGCGGCAAGCAGCTGCGTAACCGGACACGCGGAGCGACGCAAGAACGGCCTAGCCATGGCGAAGGCGCACGCGGCGGCCCCTGCTGCTCCGGCAGGTACTCCCCCCCTACTGTAGCTACAGGAACAGATTTACCCCCTTTCACAAAACTCTAGATTTTTGTATGGCACGCCAAAAACTCTTAAAATAAAAGTTTCTCCAAAATTTGTACTTTACAAACTTGCTTTAAGAACCAAAGTCAAATTCTGCTTAGATTTTGAAATAGAGTTCAAAATCAAATTTGTACCAAACTGATTTCAAAATTACTTTTGAAATTTGAACTACACTTCAAGATTTGTCAAAATATAAACTATAGAGCTTGAAACGTTGTACAACTTTGCTTTCATACACTAGGGCTGATTTCAAATGGAAATAGGTCAATTTAAATAAAACAGTTCAAATCCATTTCAAATGGGAATTTGGAAGGGGACAGGTTTAGGGTTTTGCAGTAGAAGAAAAAATTACTTTTGATTTTGCAATGACACTTGAAAAATGGTCAATGCATGAAATGTTCCTTTTGAAATTCTCTACCTCTTTGATGTAAATCTCAAACTCAGATTTCAAATAGTTTTTGAAATGCAAGTTTAGAATCAAAAGGAGACCATTTCCAGGGTTTGAATAGATTCAAAATTACTTAGAATTTTATACAAAAACTTTGAAAACTTTGAATACCAAAGTTGTACCTCTTCTCAAGATCTACTAAAAAGCTTTTAGGGTCAGCCCCTAAATTTGTACAGATTTTGAGTTAACTGGAAAGGGTTAATTAACTTATATAGGAATTGATAATTTTCCCATTTTTAGGCTAAGTAAACTTTGTAACCTTTTGAATTGTTGAACCTGGATTCACGCCTTTACATGACTCTAGTCAAAAGGGAATGAACACAAGTTACTTCATAAAGACATTCCAAAATAGGATTTTGAGCTGCATCACAAGCAATAACAAAATGCTCACACATTAGGAATTAAACTCTTTTTAGTGAATGCATCTCAAGTGAGCTAGCATATGATGCTATGGAATGGAATGCTTATGATGGCATGACAATATTTTATTCATGTAAACACCTGAGGTGTTACAGCCGAGACCACTCACCAGGGCCCATTTGGGCCCTAGTGGGGTGGCGCCCGCCACCTAGGTGGCGCCCAAACTTCTCCCCTGCCACGTCACTGATCCGTGTGACCACCCCAGGGCCAAATCTTAGCCCTCGGTCACTGGGTCGGTGGCATCGGAGGGCTCAGGAGGGAGTGGCATGGATCATGCATGCCGCCATGCAAAGAAGCACATGTTGAATTAAAGAAGCACATGCTTAATTCTTCTCCACCATTGATGTGAAGGAGGTTACAATCCAAGGGCTCTCATCCATCATCACGCGGATCGATGATGTGGCGGTGGAGTAGCCCCTACTCCACCTCTCTATTATAAATACCCCCCTGGAGGTGTCACTTCATTTCAAGCAAGGAAAGGAAGGAAGAAGCAAAGAGGAAAGCAAGGCTAAAGCTAGAGAGCTAATAGCTTAGGATTTAGCCAAGCTTAGGCAGGTAGGTAGCTAGTAGAGCAAGGCATCCTTGCCTCATTGCCCTCGCGGAAGCGCTGCTCAAGGCTTAGCTCAAGAGTACAAGCGTGCGAGTAATCGGTCCTGGAGTTGGGAAGAGTCTTCCTTCATCTCCAGTTCAGGTTTTGCTCTTGTATCTCAAGCACTTTACTATATTCTAGTTCATCATTTCAAGTATTACTTTATTCTACTTGCCAGTATTGAGTAGTATACTTGATTGATTGCTTGAGTACCTAGCTATCCTACATTTCAATTCACTTAGCCATAGTAGTTAATCTCTAGTGTGCTTAGTGTTTGATCTTTGCCAATAGGTTGCTTAGTTAGTTTAGTGTTTATCTTATTAAGTCAAGTATTTGCTCTGACGTCCGCAAGGGTGTCTCTATTCTAGGCCAGGATAGAGATAGTTAGAATATAACTGGGCGTGGTGCGTAGTTATAGACTTACCTTCAGATACGGCTAGACCCCCGGATAGCCGTGGTAGCAAGCAGGTGGTGACAGCCCTGTGCGCCTTGAATTCCACCACGTAGTTGGTCTAGTTTAACAGTAAGGCTCATTGTGCTAGCGTTCAACCTAAGTCAGTGGTAAAGGCTAGTACGCCTCGGTACTTGACAAGATAGGAATAAAACTATACTTAACTTGGTTGCTTATTTGGCATTTGCCTATCTTGCTTCGTAGTTATCTAGGAGTAGTTATTAGTTTTGAGTTAGTTATATTAGTTATCCTTAGTTATCTTATTCCCCTTATCTACCTATCCATCCACCTTACCTTAACCATTCATTTCATCCTTACCTATCCACTCATAAATTCTTTCTAGCCTTTCATCTCTTCTCTCCTCTCCTTTTCCCTTTCTTATTCTTCGACTCTCATCCCCTCCTTGACTCGACTCATACACTACCCTAGCCTTCCTTTGGGATCAAATAAATCGACACCTGGTACTCCTAGGCGAAGTGCTACTACGATAGTTCTGTGCGTTTGCAGAATCTCCTCTAGGTAGATTGCAATCTCTCTAGCTAGCTCCTACTAGTGTCAGGATTGACAACCCCATTTGACATTAATAGATAGCTGCTTTAGCTTCACTCCTTTAGGTATAGTGACTGGACTTGCTACAAGCATTTCTGGCGCCGTTGCCAGGGATAGATTCCATAGTCTCCTCCTAGTAACAACGTTAGCAAGTGTCAACAAGCATTTATGGGCCGTTACCGGGGATAGTTGCCTAGCTCTATCTTTAGTGAAGTTAAGAACTACCAACACTTCCCTTAAACCGATTCAAAAGAATCAGGGTGAGGAGGTGAAGTTTACCTTTGATTTTTCTAAATGTGACCGGATATTTGATGAATTACTTAAATTCGGTTACCTCAAAATTAATTATACTTTGCCATCACCCGACGAATTAAAAAGGAGGGCTTACTGCAAATACCATAATTCTTTCTCTCACGCCACTAATGACTGCAATGTTTTCCATCGATAGGTCCAATCGGCCCTCAACGAAGGACGATTGAGTCTAACTGAGATGCAGATCAGTACTACCCCTTTCCCAGTTCACATGGTGGAAGCAGGGAACCCTGCTGTTCTAATTCGTCTAGAGCAAGCCGATACGACCAGAGGTAAGAATGTTGTGATCGGCGAACCACGGGTCATACCGAATACTGAGAACGATTCGGGGCGCAAGGTGGTGCTCGAGAAGGGTGATGATGGCAAAAATAAACTCACAATTACTGCAGGGTCAGTACAACACCTGCATAGACAAAGATATTTTGAGACCAGGGTGGCGCAACAGAGACCAACAAGGTCGTACTCTCGAACCGACCAGTCTGGTTCATCTTCAAAGCAACCAATGCAGGTGGAACAGAAGGCCGACCAGGTCAAGCAAACTTCTCCCAACCCCAATGGAAGCAATAAATCGACTAATACAGTCGTCTAGCTGGTTCTAAAGACCCTACCCCTTCCGGAGTACATGTCCTACGCACATTTGTCCCGCAGAAGCCCGAGGTCGGCACTTGGAAGACCAATGCGGATAGGAGTAAGGGGAAAGTTGTTAGGGAACCATGCACCTTTGATAAGCTCATGGCTAAGTACAAACAGCAAAAGTCTAATTCCCAGAATCAGCCCTTAAAAAAGAGAGAGTCTACTCCTACGAAGCGTGAGGATGAAAAGTCCAAGCGAATGATGGTGTCCCAGGCAGCATCTCCAGCACCGAAGACCGGCCCTTATTGGCATCAGTGGGCCCCTCCTATTTTGCCACCACTACAATGGGGTCCTCAAGGAGTATGGGTACCTTATCCTATGCCAGCACATATGTACTACCAACCAGGATGGGGAACGCCCGCCGATCAGCCTACAAGGGTCTCAGTGTTCGATCGTTTAGGTGATCGGCCAAGCTCTAGTAACGCAAATCAGAATCGGCTGATCGCGTCAAGGACCTTAAACTCTCGGGAAACGGGGAAAGTACAAGTGCGACAAATCTATGTACCTAAGAAGGTGCAAAGTGCCCCCATTGTTTCTCCGATCAGACCTGATCCTGTGCCCACAATTACGGTCGGCTCTATGGAGGTTACCATCATTAATAACACCGAGCCAGTCGTGATTGAGGATTCCACCCCAGCGAAGGTTCAAGACGTTCAAGATACTCCAGCTGAGGTGGAGGCAGAAAAGCCTGTCGAGCGGGATCCCAAATACATGCAGCCCAGATGGTGTCCTTCTGGTTTGAGTAAAACTCAACGAAGGAAGCTGCAGAGAGCTCGCTGCAACAAACTGAGGCGGGAGCGGCTCGAGAAAATGAGTGAAGATATATTTAACTCAACGCATCTTGTTTTCCCTCAGGGCAAGCGAGGGGGTGAAGAGTCGGCTTGTAACCAAAAGCCGACTTTGACAATTGTAGAGCTAGACAGGTCGGATATTGAGCCGACCAGCATGGATACCGAATCTACTCAAGTGGCTTCGGAACCAATCAGGTCGGACCCCAATCCGACTGCCTCGGATCAGGTACCGACCAGTTCAGGGGTCGAGCAGGTTGAGTCAGCTACTGCCGAATTGGGAATTGAGCCGACCCGACCAGATTTTAAGATTGAATTGCTTCCTGATATGCCGATAGATTCCGACACGCATCTTAATGACCCTATTTCCTCCACTGGTCTTGCTGCTGAAAGCCCTAGTTTGGTTTTGGTTAATTGATGAAACCTATTTTGGTTTAATCCTTTTGTGAAGCATGTGTGTAGCTAATGGAAAAGGATGATGACCAAGCCATTGGTGGAGTTAGCAAAGTGGCAACCATGGAGGATGGTGGTGGCCACAAGCACTTAAGTGATCAAGTGCTCTACCATTGGTGAAATGAAGAAGAGAAAAGATGCCTTGCTCAAGTGGTAGATTATTTCTTTCTTTTAATCTTGAGTATAGGCAAGCCAGACTATCAAGAGGGATATAAATTAGGCTAGCTAGATGTGGTGAAAAGTGCTCATGACGTCTAACTTCTAGTGCCACGTTGAGCGATCTAACTTTGCGTTGTTACTAGGATCGAGTGGCGTGGTGAGAGCAAGTGAAAATCCTTTGAAAAATGTTTGTGAAAATGCTAACACACATGCACAAGGTTGTATACACTTGGTGGTGTTGGCACATTTGCAAAGGAGAAGGTGTTGGAGTTGAATTGAATCAACTCGGAGAAGTCTTTGTTTGAAAAAGAGAAGCGATGGATCTTGGATTGGAATTATGTACTAATCCTTTGTGATTTGGATCTTGTATTCATGTGGGATGTGTAGCCCTCTGAATAAGCTTTCCAAAATGTCCAAGATCATCGAAATCGGAGTTCGGAGCTAAGAGTTATGGTCGTTTTAGCGCGGAGGTCAGTTTTGGCCTAGAGGTAGTACCGACCCTACTACCGACCCTGAGGCCGGTAGTACCGCCATAACCTCGGTACTACCAACCCCTCCGCGAGCAGATCGCAAAACTCTCTGTTCGGGGGAGTTTTTGGCCTACCGGTAGTACCGCCATAACCTCGGTAGTACCGGGCTCGGTAGTACCGACCAGGGTGTCGGTAGTACCGAGGTTCGAAGTGGTTTTTCAAGCTCTCTGTGCAGATCTAGTTTTGGCCTAGAGGTAGTACCGCCATAACCTCGGTAGTACCGACCCTACTACCGACCCTGAGGCCGGTAGTACCGACCCTACTACCGACCCATCTGTAGACAGCGCGCAAACTCTCTGTTCGGAGGAGTTTTGGCCTAGAGGTAGTACCGCCATAAGGCCGGTACTACCGACCCTCGGTACTACCGACCTATGGGGTCGGTACTACCGACCGTGGCGCAGTTGACTTGTTTAAGTAGCCGCTCGGCCGGCTCCCAATGGTCACCTCTCCCATTCTTTGCGCCCAAACTCAAGAAAGAGAGCTCCCAAGTGTTGACTAACCTCCTCTCTCTCCCCCTTTGATTCTAGAGTGAATCTCTTGCAAGCTTTGAGCTAGGGAAGTGAGATTAGAGAGTGAGAAGCATCGATCTACGTCTTGAGCACTTGGATCCAACATCTCTCCGGCTTGATTTGTGTTCTTTACTCTTGAGTTCTTGGAACTCTAGCCGGTTAGGTGTTCTTCGGTCGTTGCCCGTGATTGACTCATTTGTGAGGGCACTCCGAAGTGTTTGTATTACCCTCTGATTCTTAGTGAAGAAACTCAACTAGCCTTTGTGGTTGCTTGAGTGAGCTAAGGAGGTGAAAGAGACTCCGACCTTCGTGGTCACCTCAACAACGGGGACGTAGGCGCTTCTTAGTGAAGTGGTCGAACCTCGGATTAAATCTTGTGTCTCGTGTGCTTGTTGATCTTGCATCCTTGGATATTTTGTTTGCACTCGTGTTCTTCGCGTTCTTCCTCCCTCCTCTCTCGTTCTTAGGTGTGGGAAGGCTCGATCTACTCTTTGGGGAGGAGCCACTTCTTGGATAAGGTATAAACTTCATCTACATCTTCTAGGGAAATATTGGTATGTGCTAGATCCACTTTTGCATCTTCTCTATCTCGATCTCGTAGCAGTTTTTAGGTTGTCGGTAGTACCGACCTGTAGAGCCGGTAGTACCGACCTCGGTAGTACCGGCCCCTATAGTCGGTAGTACCGACTGTGCAATCTGATACTTGTTTTGAGCTTTGAGTTTCAGGTTTCTAGATTTTTGAATTGGCTATTCACCCCCCCCCCCCCCCCTCTAGCCATTCAGACCTTTCAAGTGGTATCAGAGCAAAGTCACCGTTTGTTTGAGGATTTACAACCTCCGGTGTTGCAATGGCTTAAATCTACTATATGGGGAAGCCACCACATTTTGACTGCACCAACTTCGATTGTTGGAAGCGGAAGATGTGAGCGTTCACAAGGGGCATGAATAGGAAAATATGGGATGTGATCGAGCATGACTTTGTTGTGATTGACTCTGTCGATCCAACTCCAAGAGAAGAAGAGAAGCTTCAATGGAATGATGTGGCAATCAACCTTTTCTATGAAGCATTCGACATCAAAGTTTTTGAGCAAATCAAGAATCTCGAGCGTGCAAGTGAGATATGGGAAAGATTAGAGGAGACCTATGAGGGCACCAAGGCCGTGAAGAGTGTCAAGCTTTACATTCTCAAAGACAAGCTTGCCACCTTCAAGATGCAAGATGATGAAAGCATACCGGAGATGTTTCACCGGTTGCAAGTCATTGTCAATGATTTGAAGGCGTTGGGTGAGAAGGTGGATGACAAGGACTTTTCTCACAAGTTCTTGAGATGCTTGCCACCTAGGTTTGATACCTTGGTGACAATCCTTATGAGAGAAGGGTTGGATACGGTAACCCCAAACCAAGTACTAGGTGATGTGGTCACTCAAGACACATACCGTGTGGAACAGGATGGGGGAGCCCAAGAGGAAGAGAAGAAGAAGACTGTGGCGTTCAAGGCGTCATCCTCCAAGATCAAGAGCAAGGGCAAAGCAAAGAAGGAGGAAAGTGATGATGAAGCTAGCACAAGCAGCAATGAGTTTGATGATGAAGAAATAGCTCTCTTTGTCAAGAAGTTTGGCAAGTTCATGAAGAAGAAGAGCTTTGGGGCAAGAAAGAAAAGAGATTCATACAAGAGCTCAACTAGAAGATGCTATCGATGCAAGAGCAAAGATCACTTCATTGCGGATTGTCCACAATCTAGTGATGATGAAGATGATCATAAGAAGAACAAGAAGGAGAAGAAGGAGAAGAAGAAGGAAAAGAAGAAGGGTGGATCCTATGTTGTGACATGGGATAGTGATGCTTCCTCAAGCGATGATGGTGATTCTAGTGATGATGAGAGGAAGACCACCAAGAAGAAGGTTATGGCTAGTCTTGCTATCTCAAGCAAGCCTTCTATCTTCGACGCTCCATCGACATGCTTCATGGCTAAGGCCACTAAGGTATCATCCGATGAGAGTGAGAGTGAGAGTGATGATGATGAGGAGTACTCAAAGGAGGACCTCATAAGCATGCTATGAGATGCTCACTCTTACATTGAGACTAAGAGGAAGGAGTGCAAAGAATTGCGCAAGGCCAACAAGGCTCTTAAGCAATCCTTTGATGAGCTCAAGTCTACTCATGAGAGGCTAGAGGAAGCCCATGATAAGCTTGATCAAGCTCACACTAGGCTTAAGGAAGCCCAATCCTCCCTCCTTGATCAAAGTAAGATTGAGGATGTTGTGGAGACATGCAATGTAGGAGTAACTTGTGATATACTTGATGAATCTTTTTACACTCCTATTATTGTTGCTCCTATCAATGCATCATCATCATCTAGCTCAATTAAAATGTCTACTTCTACTACATGTAACTCATCATTAGTAGTAGAAAATAAGAACCTTAAGAACAAGGTTAATGAGCTCACTCATGCCTTAGGCAATGCCTATGGTGGAGATGCCCGCTTGCTTAAGTGCTTGGGTAGCCAAAGGTCTCCACTCAACAAGGAGGGACTTGGCTATACCCCCAAGAAGGGCAAGGCGGCTTTTGTTCCTCACAAGACTCATTTTGTGAAGAGCAACGGTCGGTTTTGCAATAGTTGCAAGCAATCCGGGCATATAGAACAACATTGCTTTAACAAGAATAAAAACAAGAAGCATGCTCATGTTACATCTATTCGCTTTGATTCTTGTTATATGCTTACTAAGGGCACTAATGGTGTGAAGGCTAAGTACATTGGTGCACCCATGGTTGGCCCAAAGAAGAAGGCAATTTGGGTGCCTTGGAGGACCCAAAAAGATTTGGGTACCTAAAAAGAATTGATCCTTTTTGTAGGTTAATTACAAAGCCGGAGGAAGGCATTGGGTGCTTGATAGTGGGTGCACTCAACACATGACCGGAGATGGTAGAATGTTCAAATCAATCAACACTAGTGGCAATGATCATGCAAATGCTATCACATTTGGTGACAACAAGAAAGGCAAGGTCAAAGGCTTGGGAAAGATTGCAATATCAAATGACTTGAGCATCTCCAATGTGCTATTAGTGGAATCTCTCAACTTCAACTTGTTGTCAGTGGCACAATTGTGTGATTTGGGATTCAAATGCATATTTGGTGTTGATGATGTGGAGATTGTGAGTGTTGATGGAAGTGATGTGATCTTCAAAGGATTTAGATATGAGAACCTCTATTTGGTGGACTTTGATGCTAGTGAAGCTCAATTGACAACATGCTTATTCACCAAATCAAGCATGGGTTGGCTATGGCATAGGCGCTTGGGACATGTTGGAATGAAGCAACTAAAGAGGCTAGTGAAGCATGACATGGTGAGAGGGCTAAAAGATGTTCACTTTGAAAAGGACAAGCTATGTAGTGCATGCCAAATGGGAAAGCAAGTTGGAAACACCCATCCAAACAAAGGAATGATGAGCACTACACATGCACTTGAGTTGTTGCACATGGACTTGTTTGGACCAACTACATATGCAAGTATTGGGGGAAACAAGTATGGCTTTGTGATAGCGGATGACTATACAAGATACACATGGGTCTTCTTTCTTGTTGACAAAAGTGAAGTGTTTGGGGTATTCAAAACTTTTATCAAGAGAAGTCAAAATGAGTTTGATAGAAGAATCAAGAAAGTGAGAAGTGACAATGGAAGTGAGTTTAGAAACACAAGAGTTGATGAGTTATGTGATGAGTTTGGAATCAAACATCAATTCTCGGCCAAGTATACACCTCAATCCAATGGGATAGTTGAAAGGAAGAATAGGACACTCATTGATATGTCAAGATCTATGCTTAGTGAATACAATGTGAGTGATTCTTTTTGGGCCGAAGCAATCAACACGGCTTGCTACTATAGCAACCGACTCTATTGTCACCCTCTATTGAAGAAGACACCATATGAGCTCCTCAATGATAGAAAGCCCAACATTGCTTACTTTCGGGTCTTTGGGTGCAAATGTTACATATTGAAGAAGGGCACAAGACTTGGAAAGTTTGAGAAGAAATGTGATGAAGGGACACTTCTTGGTTACTCCACTACAAGCAAAGCCTATAGAGTGTGGAACAACACAACAAGAATAGTTGAAGAAGTCCATGATGTTGAGTTTGATGAAACCAATGGTTCCCATGAAGAACAAGACAATCTAGATGATGTGAGAGGAACACAATTGGCGGAAGCTATGAAGAACATGGACATTGGTGATATAAGGCCAAAGCAAGTGATTGACATAGAAGATGACAAATATCAAGTGCTTTCTCCTCCAACCATGCATGGCAATGATGTTGCAAGCTCTAGTGGTTCTCAAGAACAACAAGATGCTAGTACAAGTGCGAGTGCTCAACCGGAACAAGTGCTCCAACCAACACACATTGCAAGAGATCATCCTTTAGATCAAATTGTTGGTGACATAAGAAGAGGTGTGCAAACAAGATCAAGATTGGCTTCATTTTGTGAACACTACTCATTTGTATCATCTATTGAGCCAACCAAGATTGATGAAGCTTTGATGGATGTTGATTGGGTGAATGCAATGCATGAAGAGTTGAACAACTTCACCCGCAATGATGTTTGGGAGTTAGTGGAAAGACCAAAGAACACAAATGTTATTGGTACAAGATGGGTCTTCCGGAACAAGCAAGATGAAGATGGCATTGTTGTAAGGAACAAAGCAAGATTGGTTGCACAAGGATACACTCAAATGGAAGGGATTGACTTTGGAGAAACCTTTGCACCGGTTGCTAGATTGGAAGCCATTAGAATCCTTCTTGCATATGCTTGTGCTCACAACATCAAGCTCTATCAGATGGATGTGAAGAGTGCTTTTCTTAATGGATTCATCAATGAGTTAGTGTATGTTGAGCAACCTCCCGGGTTCGAAGACTTGAAGAAGCCCAACCATGTGTACAAGCTCAAGAAGGCATTATATGGGTTGAAGCAAGCACCTAGAGCTTGGTATGAAAGATTGAGGGACTTCTTGTTAGCAAAAGGGTTCAAGATTAGAAAGGTTGACACCACTCTCTTCACCAAGAAGATTGGAAGTAGCTTGTTTGTGTTGCAAATCTATGTGGATGACATTATCTTTGGATCAACCAACCAAGACTTTTGTGAAGAGTTTGGGGAGATGATGGCTAAAGAATTTGAGATGTCTATGATTGGAGAGCTTAGTTACTTCCTTGGTCTACAAATCAAGCAAATGAAGAAAGGCACTTTCGTTAGTCAAGGCAAGTACATCAAGGACATGCTCAAGAAGTTTGGGTTAGATGAAGCTAAAGCAATAACCACTCCAATGGGCACAAATGGACATTTGGATAGTGACTCTAGTGGTGGCATGGTAGATCAAAAGTTATATCGGTCAATGATTGGAAGCTTACTTTATGTGACCGCATCAAGACCGGATGTTATGTTTAGTGTGTGCATGTGTGCAAGGTTCCAAGCTTCTCCAAGGGAAAGTCATTTGAAGGCAACCAAAAGAATATTGAGATATTTGAAGCACACTCCAAATGTTGGACTATGGTATCCCAAGGGCTCTCAATTTGAATTAATTGGATACTCGGATTCCGACTATGCGGGATGCAAGGTGGATAGGAAGAGCACATCGGGCACTTGTCAATTGCTTGGAAGATCACTTGTCTCATGGTCATCAAAGAAGCAAAATAGTGTTGCACTCTCTACCGTCGAAGCCGAATACATATCCGCAGGTAGTTGTTGTGCACAATTGTTATGGATGAAAGCTACATTGCAAGATTATGGAGTCAAGTTTGGACAAGTTCCATTGCTATGTGATAATGAGAGCGCCGTCAAAATAGCCACCAACCCGGTTCAACATTCAAGAACAAAGCACATTGACATAAGACATCACTTCATTAGAGATCATCAAGCAAAGAAAGACATATCTATTGAAAGTGTGGGCACCGATGATCAACTTGCCGATATCTTCACCAAGCCACTAGATGAGAGAAGGTTTTGCAAGCTAAGGAATGAATTGAATATCCTAGACTTCTCCAACATGAGTTGAATGCACCTCCACATATGACATGCCTCTCCTCCGACAAAGCAAAGGTGAAATTGTTTGGCATGTGCATTCATTTTTATTAGGATTTGCTCTAGTTCATATAGCTATCACATTGCTTATCTAGGTTCATTCATGGTAAATGAAATGACTTTGAAGTATATATGGTACCACTATTGCTTCTATGTTTGACTTGATCTAGTAAGTGAGCAAAATGTGTTTAACCAACGTGAGTAAGATAACCATTGTAAGATGTGTGAATAAGCTTACTCTAGAGCAAACCGTGTTAAATACCTTATGTTCATAAGCTATATTAAGCCACAACTTGACTTAGTTCGATCTCCTCACATGTACCTCATGCTAATAGTTGCCTCCTTCCTTTAAAATTTTGCTCCACCTTTATGATAATTGTTGACAAAGGGGGAGAAAGAAAGTGCTACAAAGATATATGCTAGTGGAAGGGGAAGTAACAAAAACAAAAAGGGGATAAAAAGTTTCAAGTGGTTCGAAGCTTGAACTCTTAAAATTTGAGCATACAAATAGGGGGAGCAAGCTCATAAACATGTATGTTGCATTTGAAATGTGCATACTCATATGTTTGTTGCATTGCATAAGCTATTTCTATTGATATTCATGCTTATGTGATGAATGCTAGTGATAAGACTTGATTGATGAATTATTTAATTAGCATGTATAGGATTGCAACTAGACATATAAATGTTGATCTCATGGGGTTCTTGAGTTGTGATGTATGTCTAGTGAATAATGATGCTAAGGATGGTATAACATGTGCACTCTGATTGGTATCACGCTTCAAAGGTCCATTCTTATGCCTTAGCATCATCATTGATAGTGTTGCTCACCCATATTTCATATCCATACATATGTGCCAATTTTAGAACCAAACTCTATAGCACATATGTAGGAGGAGTTAATACTATCAATGTGGTTACTCAAATTTAAATTACATATCTTTGTATAGGTTGTCATTAATTACCAAAAAGGGGGAGATTGAAAGCCCTAGTTTGGTTTTGGTTAATTGATGAAACCTATTTTGGTTTAATCCTTTTGTGAAGCATGTGTGTAGCTAATGGAAAAGGATGATGACCAAGCCATTGGTGGAGTTAGCAAAGTGGCAACCATGGAGGATGGTGGTGGCCACAAGCACTTAAGTGATCAAGTGCTCTACCATTGGTGAAATGAAGAAGAGAAAAGATGCCTTGCTCAAGTGGTAGATTATTTCTTTCTTTTAATCTTGAGTATAGGCAAGCCAGACTATCAAGAGGGATATAAATTAGGCTAGCTAGATGTGGTGAAAAGTGCTCATGACGTCTAACTTCTAGTGCCACGTTGAGCGATCTAACTTTGCGTTGTTACTAGGATCGAGTGGCGTGGTGAGAGCAAGTGAAAATCCTTTGAAAAATGTTTGTGAAAATGCTAACACACATGCACAAGGTTGTATACACTTGGTGGTGTTGGCACATTTGCAAAGGAGAAGGTGTTGGAGTTGAATTGAATCAACTCGGAGAAGTCTTTGTTTGAAAAAGAGAAGCGATGGATCTTGGATTGGAATTATGTACTAATCCTTTGTGATTTGGATCTTGTATTCATGTGGGATGTGTAGCCCTCTGAATAAGCTTTCCAAAATGTCCAAGATCATCGAAATCGGAGTTCGGAGCTAAGAGTTATGGTCGTTTTAGCGCAGAGGTCAGTTTTGGCCTAGAGGCAGTACCGACCCTACTACCGACCCTGAGGCCGGTAGTACCGCCATAACCTCGGTACTACCGACCCCTCCGCGAGCAGATCGCAAAACTCTCTGTTCGGGGGAGTTTTTGGCCTACCGGTAGTACCGCCATAACCTCGGTAGTACCGGGCTCGGTAGTACCGACCAGGGTGTCGGTAGTACCGAGGTTCGAAGTGGTTTTTCAAGCTCTCTGTGCAGATCTAGTTTTGGCCTAGAGGTAGTACCGCCATAACCTCGGTAGTACCGACCCTACTACCGACCCCTCTGTAGACAGCGCGCAAACTCTCTGTTCGGAGGAGTTTTGGCCTAGAGGTAGTACCGCCATAAGGCCGGTACTACCGACCCTCGGTACTACCGACCCTCGGTACTACCGACCTATGGGGTCGGTACTACCGACCCTCGGTACTACCGACCTATGTGGTCGGTACTACCGACCGTGGCGCAGTTGACTTGTTTAAGTAGCCGCTCGGCCGGCTCCCAATGGTCACCTCTCCCATTCTTTGCGCCCAAACTCAAGAAAGAGAGCTCCCAAGTGTTGACTAACCTCCTCTCTCTCCCCCTTTGATTCTAGAGTGAATCTCTTGCAAGCTTTGAGCTAGGGAAGTGAGATTAGAGAGTGAGAGGCATCGATCTACGTCTTGAGCACTTGGATCCAACATCTCTCCGGCTTGATTTGTGTTCTTTACTCTTGAGTTCTTGGAACTCTAGCCGGTTAGGTGTTCTTCGGTCGTTGCCCGTGATTGACTCATTTGTGAGGGCACTCCGAAGTGTTTGTATTACCCTCTGATTCTTAGTGAAGAAACTCAACTAGCCTTTGTGGTTGCTTGAGTGAGCTGAGGAGGTGAAAGAGACTCCGACCTTCGTGGTCACCTCAACAACGGGGACGTAGGCGCTTCTTAGTGAAGTGGTCGAACCTCGGATTAAATCTTGTGTCTCGTGTGCTTGTTGATCTTGCATCCTTGGATATTTTGTTTGCACTCGTGTTCTTCGCGTTCTTCCTCCCTCCTCTCTCGTTCTTAGGTGTGGGAAGGCTCGATCTACTCTTTGGGGAGGAGCCACTTCTTGGATAAGGTATAAACTTCATCTACATCTTCTAGGGAAATATTGGTATGTGCTAGATCCACTTTTGCATCTTCTCTATCTCGATCTCGTAGCAGTTTTTAGGTTGTCGGTAGTACCGACCTGTAGAGCCGGTAGTACCGACCTCGGTAGTACCGGCCCCTATAGTCGGTAGTACCGACTGTGCAATCTGATACTTGTTTTGAGCTTTGAGTTTCAGGTTTCTAGATTTTTGAATTGGCTATTCACCCCCCCCCCCCTCTAGCCATTCAGACCTTTCAGCTGCGACCAGAGAAGAATTGTCTGAAGAACAAGATGAGGAGATGCTGGATTATGAGCCTTCTCCAGAGAGGGCGGAGGTCAATGTGGTTTACTTATCGGCCGACTACTACGTGGTCGGAGATGATTCGACAGCGGCGGAATTCAACTTCACTACACAAACTGTTGTGTTCCAGAAGCCGAAGAAATCTGTCAATCATCTTAAGCCGTTGCATATAAAAGGTCACATCAATGGCACACCAGTTCACAAAATGCTGGTCGACAGCGGAGCGATCGTAAATTTGATGCCATACTCGCTTTACCAGAAGCTGGGTGGCACTGATGAAGAGCTGATTAAGACCAATATGACTATCACTGGAGTCGGAGGAGATCCTATTCCGGCCAAAGGAGTTGCGTCCATGGAGCTAACCGTTGGGAGCAAGACTTTGGCCACTGCTTTCTTCGTCGCCGACATACAAGGTAGCTATAACCTTATACTTGGGCGTGACTGGATTCATGCTAATCGGTGCATACCTTCTAGTCTACATCAGTTTCTCATTCAATGGGTGGGAGACGATGTTGAGGTGGTACATTCAGATTCATCGGCCTATGTAGCTACAGTCGATGCTCCTTTGCTCGGGGGGCATGATACTATTGCTTGTTTATCTGGTCGGGACCTTTCTGATTTCCAGTTTGTTAGTGTTACTAGGGAAGGTTTCGTACCAGTATCCTTAAAGCCGACCGACAATCGGTTCAACATTATCATGTAATTTAATGGATGCTAATGTTTATTGGTTAGAACATCGTGTTGAACAATATCGGACCTGTAAGACCGATACTTGTGAGGCTATTGATGATTTTGATGAGCTCAATAAGTTGGGCCAAGGTTTCACGTCGGCCGACCCTTTAGAACAAGTAGATATTGGGGATGGGTCTATGCTTAGGCCGACCTTTGTAAATCAAAATCTTGAAGCCGATTATAAAATAAAATTAATCGCGCTTCTGAAGGAGTATGTTGATTGCTTTGCATGGAGTTATACGGAGATGCCCGGGTTAAGCCGAGAACTTGTTGAGCATTGGCTTCCTATTAAGCCGGGGTTCCGACAATTCAAGCAACATCCTCGTCATTTTAGTTCTACAATATATGACCGGATTAAAGAGGAAGTTAATCGGTTATTACAAGCAGGGTTTATCCAGCCATGCAGATATGCGGAGTGGGTCTCTAATATCGTGTCGGTGGAGAAGAAGGACACTGGGAAAATTAGGGTTTGCATTGATTTTAGAGATTTAAATAGAGCCACTCCCAAAGATGAGTATCCTATGCCTATAGCCGATATGTTGATCAATGACGCTTTAGGACACCAGGTTGTTAGTTTTCTTGACGGCAACGCTGGTTATAATCAGATATTCATGGTCGAGGAGGATACGTCCAAAACGGCCTTCATTTGTCCGGGGTTTGTTGGTCTTTTTTGAGTGGGTCGTGATGACATTTGGTTTAAAGAACGCAGGTGCTACCTATCAACGCGCTATGAATCTGATCTTTCATGATTTGATTGGGATAATCATGGAAGTATATATTGATGATATTGTGATCAAATCGGCTGCTCATGTATCTCATTTAGCCGATCTGTGTTTAGCATTTGAGAGAATGCGCCGCTATGGTTTGAAGATGAACCCACTAAAATGTGCTTTTGGTGTATCGGCTGGGAACTTTTTAGGGTTCATCATTCACGATAAAGGCATAGAGATTGATCCTAAAAGGATAGAAAAGATCAAGAAAGTTCAGGCAACTACATGCAAAAAGGACTTGCAGAAGTTCTTGGGAAAAGTGAACTACTTGAGGAGATTTATTGCAAATTTGTCCGGGAAAATTATTCCTTTTACCCCTATATTAAAGCTAAAGGATGAAACTGAGTTCACTTGGGGAGCAGAGCAACAAGAAGCATTTGAGAAGATAAAAGAATATTTGTCATCTCCACCAGTTCTTCGGGCGCCTAAGAGAGGAGTCCCCTTCAGATTATATGTCGCTGCCGAAGAGAAGGTCATTGGAGTTGTCTTAACACAAGAAGATGGAGGTAAAGAGTATGTGATTGCTTATATTGGTCGTTGTTGATGGTCCTTAAACACCTGTTTTACCATCAACATTTTACCCTAAAATTCACCAAAAAGGCATGAAATGTAGTCAAATAGGTTTCAAACTAACCAAACTCCACATGTCCATAGATTTTTATATGAATGCAGGAATTTGGACCAAATTTGGAGAATGCACCCACCAGAAGACAAGCCCACTCACCAGGACCCATTTGGGCCCGAGTGGGGTGGCGCCCGCCAACCAGAGGTGGCGCCTGCCACCCCAAAGTGGCGCCCGCCACATGGAGAGGCCCAACTCTCCCCCTTTGCCACATCACTGATCCGTGTGACCATGCCAACGCCAAATCTTGGCCCTTGGTCACTAGGTCAGTGGCATCGAATGGCTCAGGATGGAATGGCGTGGATCAAGACCAAATGGCGGTTACTCAGACATGCAACCGACCTAACCATCACCTCCCTGGAGCTCCTGGATGTCGTTGAAGCAAAGGTGGTGCATCCAACGGTTGTGAGGGTGGCGGCCGCCACCTAGGGCTGGCCCCCGCCACTAGGGTTAGCCCTAGGTCGGCTGGTTGCCCCCTATAAGTACCCCCCTCACTCCTCAAGACTATAAATACCCCCTGGTGGCAACACTTCATTTGTACCATCACATCCCGTACCATCCCATACCACACCAAGAAGCAATACAAGCAAGTGAGAGTTAGGTTAGAAGCTCAGAGAGCTTAGGCAAGTAGGTTAGCTAGTAGAGAGAGTATAGCTCTAGTGCCCTCGCTACAGCGCGGCTCTTTGTTTAGCACAGCTCAGCCTAAGTTCTTGGAAAAAGAGCATAGAGCTTGCTAAGAGAGAAGCGGGTGCGAGCGACTGGCATCGGAGGTCGGTTGATTTCCCGGCGTCTCTGGTCTGGTTTGCTCTCTTGTATCTCAGGTACATTTATCTTTATCTCAGTATTACTTTAAGCATTACTTTCAGTATTACTTTCAGTATTACTTTATCAAGTACCTTGAGTGTGACCTAGCTATCCTATAGTTCAATTCACTTAGCCATAGTAGTTAATCTCTAGTGTGCTTAGTGAAGCTAAGAACTACCAACAAGTATTTCTGGCGCCGTTGCCGGGGAAGGCAATCGGTGTATCGGTTGAGTCCGTGTCGAATTTATCTTCGCTTAAGCTCCCGCTTAGCGAATCCTATCTTACCTCATTCTTTCTTTCCTTAGTCCTTCTTATCTTTTTCCTTCATCTTCTTCAACTTCTTTCTTACTTATCTCGTTCTATCTTCACGATGGCCAATAAGACCATTCATGAATTTTCTGCTCCTTCTGCCGCTAATGTAGCGACGGGACCAGACGTGATTGATGCCAACCTCAAATTTGAGTTGAAACCGGCTCTGATCACGATGGTCCAAGCTAGCCCATTCTGTGGCAAGGCTCACGAGGATGCCAATGCTCACCTCCAACAATTTTTGGAGATTTGCGACACCTTCACCATTAAGGGGATAACCCAAGAAGCCATCCGTCTTCGTCTCTTTCCTTTCTCTTTGCTAGGAAAAGGGAAGCAATGGTTCTATACCAGTCGCAACGTTGTAGACACATGGGACAAGTGTTCCAATGCTTTCCTCGCCAAATTCTTTCCGATAGGCAAGACGAATGCTCTTCGCAACAAAATCGCTAGCTTTACGCAACAAGCCGAGGAATCTATTCCCGAGGCTTGGGAGAGGTTGCAAGAGTATGTCGCTGCTTGTCTACACCATGGTATGGAGGACTGGCTATTGATCCAGAACTTCTACCATGGCTTAACCCCACTCTCTAGAAGCCATTTGGATGCCGCCGCCGGTGGTGCATTCTTTTCTCTGAATGTTGCAGATGCTAAGGCTCTCATAGAGAAGATGGTGTCGAACCAAGGATGGAATGACGAGAGACTGCAGCCCCGTAAGCGAGGTATACATTCCCTTAAGGAAGCCGACATGATCGTGGCCAAGATGGACCTGCTGGCAAAGAAGCTGGACAGCTGTGAGAGGATGAACCAACAAGAGAGTGTCCAATCTCTGGAATCTTACATGACTTGTGAAGTCTGTGGAGAAACCGGACATTCTGGGAGCCACTGCCCCGAGCTACATGAAGATTTGAACTTCATCAACAACAACAACGGTTTCCGTCAACAGAGTCAAGGATGGAATCAGCCTGCAAATTCTCAAGGTAACAATTCATTCCCCCGCTCTAATTTTCAGAATTCTGATGATTTTTCGTTCTTAAGAATCTAGTCTACTCTCAAGGTAGAACTACTGAATTTTTGAATAAGAAATTAATGTCGAATGATAAAACCCTTGAGAATATAAATGCTAAATTGGAAGATTTCTCATCTGCTCTGAAAAATCAATTAAGTTTTAATAAGATGTTAGAAACCCAATTAGCTCAACTTGCTACTATCATACCATCTTTTGAAACTGGCAAAATTCCTGCTAAACCTGACATGGAAATTGCAAATATGGTTGAAATAAAACATTTTAACTATTATGAAGATCAAACCATGACTGTTAAAAAGGGTGATCCTGGTAGTCCCATAATTAGATGCTCAATCTTTGGTGAAGTCTTTAAAAATGTCATGTTTGATTTAGGATCGAGTGTGAACATTCTATCTAAAGATTTTTATGAAAACTCATTCTTTCCACCCATGTCATCCACATCTGCCTATGTTGTGCTAGCTGATCAATCCACTTGCTATGTAGAAGGAATAGTTAATGATTTACCTGTTCATATTAGAGGTTCCTATGTTCCTGCTGATTTCATAATATTAGATATGGGAAATAAGAAAGATGTGCTTTTAATTTTGGGTAGACCTTTCTTGAATACTGTGAATGCCTGCATATATGTAGGGAGTGGTAAAATGAAAATGACATTAGGAGGGAGGAAGGAAATATTCTCCTTTTCCCGTGGTCCCGCATATGCCGCTAACATGCAGGTAGCAAAATCCTTTCGTACCAAGAAGAGGTGCCCAAGAACAAGGTGGAACAGAAAGAAAGAACCACCTCCTGAGTTGTGTGATTCACATGACAAAGGAGAGGTGCCAAAAGAAGAAGAACCCGATGGAGTACTAAGAGAAGAAGTGCCCAAGAAAGAAGATCCACCCGATAAGGATGAAATTTCATGGACCTAAGGTATGGTTTTACTTTTAATTTTTCCCTTCAATTTTCCCTTTTCAAATAAATAACATATGTCATGCATGTAACTAAAAAAAATTCACCAGCTATCATTAGTTATATGCATAGGTATATGTTAACTTAGCTAGAATAATAAAATAGGATAGTTTCCCTTTTCACAACATTAGATAGTTTCCCTTTTAATAAAATGAGAACAAGAGCTCCGACCGAGAAAAAAGAAGACCCTTCACCAAGCAAGAAGCCAGCTTGGGGGAGACTCCTGCGGATACATGGGTGTATGCCGAGTCTCGAGTGATGAGTGATTGTCAACGGGTTTGATCGCAGGTTCTTTGGCTTGTGTTGTGCAGGTGTCGAGCACAGAGACAGTGGTCGAGGGCAAGGTGAAGGTCAAGTAGAGACGTGTCGTGCCGACGGACCGGGATTGGTGAAGGGCGGACGTGAGGCTTGGACTGAGGGACCGGTGGCCTGAGGATCAGCTGTGGCGGCTGGCAGCCTGGGACAGCGACGAGCGAAGACTTGCGGGACATGGTGTTGCTCGGGTCGAGGACCAGGGGACACGTGTCGGTGGACGGGGTGCACGGGCGGTGCATCCCCTCTACAGCTTCGGTTTGGTGGTAGAGCCAAAGAAAAACCATCGGGTGGACGGTTTCCAGGTTTGGGCCTCAAAACCTGGGCGCGGATGGTTTCCAAGTTTGGCCACAAAACTCGGGCTGAGGACAGTTTCCAGGTTTGGGCCTCAAAACCTGGGTGCTGCGGGTTTGCTGAGTTTGGGCCACAAAACTCAGGCTACGTGGGCTGGTTTCCTGGTTTGGGCCTCAAAACCGGGGGTTGGCTGTGAAGTCTGGTTTCCCGGTTTGGGCCACAAAATCAGGGGTGCGACGTCCAGGAAAAGGACGCAGAGCGGTGGCGGCACGTGGCGGCAATCGGGAGGTTGCGTCGAGACAACGCTACGAGTTGTGCGGGCGTGGCCGTCGGATCCACCTACCATCGAGTTGGTCCAGAATAACCTTAGGGTTTAGCTGGTTCGCTCTGTAAGTAGTTAGGGGTAGAGTGGGAATTAGGAATAGTTAGAATTAGGATAGGTAGGGGGAGACACCCACCTCCCCATGGATCTCAGTCATTTGCTCTTTTGCTTCTAGGGTTTCCTGCTCTCCCCATCCTCTGCTGTAGCGAACCTGAGATCCACAGAGAAGAGAACAATACCTCTGTGCCCGTGAAATTTTGAGGAAGTGAGACCGTAATCTCACTGTTGTAGCATGTGGTAGCCACACGGTTGCATATTCGTGGCAGTGATTCGCGTTTTGTTCGAGTTCTTCGTGGGTTGCTTTTCTCCACGTTTTTCCCATCGATCAATCTCTTTGTTCATTGCGTCTTTTACAATTCCGTTTGAACAGAGATGTCCTAGATCGTGAGGCACTTCTTTCCACCGAAGGAATTCACCTCTAACCTCACGACCTAGTAGATCGATCGATTTTCGTTTTGGGTCAAGTTTTTCACTCCTCCCCCGAATCTCTTCGATTCATCGATTTGGAGATAGGTTCGAGCCATGCTCTCTTAGAGATAGCTCACTATCCTCCTTGTGACTCTTCTCACCAAGTTTGATCCCTAGAGGATTCGTTTTAGGTGAGTTTGAGTCGAATCGGTGAACGAACAGTGCTGCTGCGGGGTGACCGAACGCTGACTCGAGATGACCGGACGCTAGGGCAGTGAGTCCGGTCGTTGAACGTCATGTGCAGTTTTTCCAAAGTTGACCGGACGCTCCATCTGTTGTGTGACCGGACTCAACACTTGCACTGTTCACCGTTTTGTCACTCTCTGACCGGACGCTCTGCTTGTGACCGGACGCATCATACATCGTGAGTCCGGTCGTTTACAGAGAGCTCCCAAAACTGATTTGACGTAACCGGACGCATCCGGTGGTGCTCGACCGGACGCAGGCAGAGTCCGGTCAGTGCTGTTTCGCGTTGTTTCGTCCGCGGTTTGCTCGCTCGTTGTTGGTTTCGTTTTCCGAATTTTACGTTGGGTTTCTAGAGTCGTATAGTGTCTCGCTGTGCTTCTTGGAAGCATCCACCCTACATCTAGGGTCGTGGACACTTGCGAGCTCTACGGCTTGCTCTTGGGGTTGATTCTTGGGACAGCAGCAACAAGTTTCCGAAAGGAATTTTGAAGCTCCCATTCACCCCCCCCCCCCTCTGGTCGCTTTCTGGTAGCACATTCGGTCCTTCAACTCCCGCTCCAATAAGGTATGTCTCAAGCCTACACTTTACATTCAGTTCTTAAATTCTATATCTTTTGAATGTCACATGCTTGCCTAAATAACCATTCCATGAATAAAATTGATAAAATATGCTTAAACAAGTTGAAACCTGAATAAGATTTGAAATATGTCATGCAAATGCTATTGTTATGGTTTGAATAACTGGTCCTATCTAAGTTGTAGCTTTTGTGGGTTGCACATGCTTTAACTGAAATCATGCTTAGTGAGTAAAGTTAGTAAGAAATGGAGTAATTCTTTAAATTTGCTAAGGTGAAATTAGGACCCAATCTGGAGGATTTCTTTTAAAAATTATGAAAACCTTGCTAAAAGTTCCTCCTAGATTTTATCCCATCCCACCACCAGCCAAATATTTGTTAGTCATTAGTCAAAACCACAAAGAGCTTTGTTTGTGTTGAGCTTTGTTAGACCTCATAGATCTTAGTAGAGAAGCTTATCATATCTTTTGAATCAAGATTCACACACACCCACCATAAATTGCCTACTCTCCACTTTGGAGGTTTGCAACCACCAAATAAATTGCTTATTCTCTACACCGGAGATATGCAATACCCTGCCAAACATCCCATTGCTAGCCTTATGCTTATTCCTACACTTGGAATAAGCATTTCTCCCTCTTCCCCCTTTTTCATTTCTGAAATCCTTTCCTATAGATGTCTGGGGAAATCTAGAGCTAAAAAAAAGAGAAAGAGAGAGAAAAATGAGCAAAGTAGCTCAAGAAAGGACTATGTCCTGAAGAAAAAAAAAGTGAGCAAAGTAGCTCAAGAGAGAACTATGTCCTAAGAAAATGTGAGGACACATCTTTTGTCTACTCACTATGTATCCAAAAAAAGAAGAGAGAGAGAGAATTATCATTAGCTCTAGACCCCAGAAATTAACTAGGAAGGATTATGAAATACCTCTCTATACACTTCCACATAACCACACATGCACATCTTGATCAATTTTTATGATTTGCTGCTCCTTATGATCTGAGTGTCTAGCTTAGCAATAAACATCAAGCAATTTGCTCATGATTCTTAGCCTACCTATAACTCCACATATCATTCTTTAGAAATAGGAGAGGCTACATTTTGTCCTAAGTGAGGATTTAAACACCATTGAGTGATTGAGTGAATCTTGGAGGACTTAAGCAAGTTGTTATCTTTTGAAAACCTTGAAAAACCTTCAGACAGAATCCTAGTCAAACCTAAGCAGGATAAAAGTTTCCTATCTACTGCTTTATTTCACTCTTGCATGTTTGAAGTGAAAAGCTATAAGCCCCACATTGCTATGATTAATGATATATGCTAAGGTATTTCTCACTATACAATATGCACTTACATACATCTTAAGTTGCTATCCATTTCATGCTCAATGCTTAAACCGCATTATTGCTCGAGGATGAGCAACAGGTTAGCTTGGGGGAGCTTGTTGATGGTCCTTAAACACCTGTTTTACCATCAACATTTTACCTAAAATTCACCAAAAAGGCATGAAATGTAGTCAAATAGGTTTCAAACTAACCAAATTCTACATGTCCATAGATTTTTATATGAATGCAAGAATTTGGACCAAATTTGGAGAATGGACCGACCAGAAGACAAGCCCACTCACCAGGACCCATTTGGGCCCGAGTGGGGTGGCGCCCGCCACCCCAAAGTGGCGCCCGCCACATGGAGAGGCCCAACTCTCCCCCTTTGCCACGTCACTGATCCGTGTGACCATGCCAAGGCCAAATCTTGGCCCTTGGTCACTAGGTCAGTGGCATCGGACGGCTCAGGATGGAATGGCGTGGATCAAGACCAAATGGCGGTTACTCAGACATGCAACCGACCTAACCACCGCCTCCCTGGAGCTCCTGGATGCCGTTGAAGCAAAGGCGGTGCATCCAACGGTTGTGAGGGTGGCGGCCGCCACCTAGGGCTGGCGCCCGCCACTAGGGTTAGCCCTAGGTCGGCTGGCTGGCCCCTATAAGTACCCCCCTCACTCCTCAAGACTATAAATACCCCCCTGGTGGCAACACTTCATTTGTACCATCACATCCCGTACCATCCCATACCACACCAAGAAGCAACACAAGCAAGTGAGAGTTAGGTTAGAAGATCAGAGAGCTTAGGCAAGTAGGTTAGCTAGTAGAGAGAGTATAGCTCTAGTGCCCTCGCTACAGCGCGGCTCTTAGTTTAGCACAGCTCAGCCTAAGTTCTTGGTAAAAAGAGCGTAGAGCTTGCTAAGAGAGAAGCGGGTGCGAGCGACTGCCATCGGAGGTCAGTTGATTTCCCAGCGTCTCTGGTTTGGTTTGCTCTCTTGTATCTCAGGTACATTTATCTTTATCTCAGTATTACTTTAAGCATTACTTTCAGTATTACTTTCAGTATTACTTTATCAAGTACCTTGAGTGTGACCTAGCTATCCTATAGTTCAATTCACTTAGCCATAGTAGTTAATCTCTAGTGTGCTTAGTGATTGATCTTTGTCAATAGGCTGCTGAGTTAGTTTAGTGTTTATCTTAATAAGTCAAGTATTTGCTCTGACGTCCGCAAGGGTGTCTCTGTTCAAAGCTAGGATAGAGATAGTTAGAATATAGTTAAGCGTGGTGCTTAGTTATAGACTTACCTTCAGATACGGCTGGACCCCCGGATAGCTGTGGTAGCAAGCAGGTGGTGACAGCCCTGTGCGCCTTGAATTCCACCATGTAGTTGGCCCAGTTTAACAGTAAGGCTCGTTGTGCTAGCGTTCAACCTAAGTCAGTGGTAAAGGCTAGTACGCCTCGATACTTGATAAGATAGGAATAAAACTATACTCAACTTAGTTGCTTTATTGACTTTTGCCTGCCTTGCTTCGTAACTATCTTGCTTCGTAGTTATCTTGCTCTGTGGTTATCTAGGAGTAGTTATTAGTTAGTAGTTAGTTATCTTTAGTTTCCCTTAGTTACCCCATAACTACCTATCCATCCACCCTACCTTAGTCATCCATTTCATCCTTACCTATCCACCCACATATTCTTTCTAGCCTTTCATCCCCTCTCTTCCCTTCTTTCCTTTTTCCTTTTCTCTTTCCTTCGACTCTCATCCCTTCCTTGACTCGACTCATACACCACCCTAGTCTTCCCTTGGGATCAAATAAATCGATACCTGGTACTCCCAGGCGAAGTGCTACTACGATAGTTTTGTGCGCTTTCAGAATCTCCTCTTGGTAGATTGCAATCTCTCTAGCTAGCTCCTACTAGTGTCGGGATTGACAACCCCGCTTGGCATTAGTAGAGAGCTGCTTTAGCTTCACTTCTTTAGGTATAGTGACCGGACTTGCTTCAAGCACTTCTGACACCATTGCCTGGAATAGATTCCATAGTCTGCTCCTAGTAACGACGTTGGCTAGTGTCAACAAGCATTTCTGGGCCGTTACCGGGGATAGTTGCCTCGCTCTATCTTTAGTGAAGCTAAGAACTACCAACAGTCGTCGTCTTCTTGATCCCGAGACAAGGTACACCCATATTGAAAAATTATGCTTATCCTTGTACTACGCTTGTGCTAAAATGAGACACTATTTGCTATCTAGTACATGTGTTGTTGCATGTCAGACCGATGTAATTAAGCACATGTTATATCGGACAATCCTTAGAGGAAGGATTGGTAAGTGGGCGTATGCGTTGATTGAGTTTGACTTGACTTATGAACCATTAAAAACTTTAAAGGGTCAAGTTCTTGTTGATTTCATTGTTGAGCATAGTATTAGTTTAGAAGATGAGATCAGTTATTTTACTTTTACTCCATGGAAGCTTTACTTTGATGGATCGGCTTGTAAGGAGGGCCAAGGGGTTGGTGTGGTCATCATTTCTTCTAATGGTGCTGAGTTTGAAATGCTGAGCCGGTTAGATTTCCTGTGCACTAATAATCAAGCTGAAAATGAAGCTCTTTTATTCGGTTTAGAAATGTTGTGTTCCATGGAGGTTAAGCATGTTAAAGCTTATGGCGATTCCTTGCTAGTAGTGCAACAAGTTGTTGGTGAGTTTCAATGCCTAGAGGGATCGTTAAATGTTATTCTTGACATGTGCCTTGATATCATTACTCATTTTACCGAATTCCAGATTCGGCATATACCAAGGCATGAAAATCATAAAGCTAACATGTTAGCTCAACAAGCATCTGGCTATAGTGTTAGTAGACGTAATTTTCACATAAAGCCGATGCAACAGCGTGCAAGAGTATTGTCGGCTCCTATAGCCGACCAGTTTGTTTCAAAACCAGTTCGACCACTTTACCCTGGAGACCAGGTACATGTTAAGCATACTTGGGAAGACACTATGGCCAACCAGGTTGTTTATGAATCAAGTCAGTTAATTCGTCCGATGGACCTGGTCTATCATGGAACGATTAATTTGTCTGAAAGAACTCTAAATCGGTCCGAATCGAGTTCTAATGAAAGTGGAACTAATTTAGAGGATTGGAGAACTCCCCTGCTTAAATATCTTAATGATCCGAGTACTAAGGTTGATCAAAGTGTTCGGCGGAGTGCATTTAAATATGTACTACACAATAATGAGCTTTATCGAAGGACTGCTGAAGACTTGTTACTTAGGTGTTTGGGATCTGATCAAGCAAAGGTAGCTATGGGAGAAGTTCATGAAGGTATTTGTGGTACACATCAATCGGCGCCAAAGATGAAATGGCTATTACGCAGAGCTGGGTTTTATTGGCCCACGATGATGGCTGATTGTTTTCGATACTACAAAGGATGCGAAGAATGTCAACGGTTTGGAAACATACAACTTGCGCCTGCTGCTATGCTCCATCCTATTATCAAGCCGTGGCCTTTTCGTGGTTGGGGGCTAGACTTCATTGGCCAAATTCATCCCCCATCTTTAAAGGGACATCGTTTTGTTCTGGTCGCTACCGATTACTTTACTAAATGGACTGAAGCGGTACCTTTGAAGAATATGACACACAAGGAGGTGATTGAGTTTATTACTGAGCATATTATACATAGATTCGGCATACCTCAAACGTTAACTACAGATCAAGGAACATCTTTTATCTCTAAAGAGGTACGGGACTTCGCCGAATTATATAAGATAAAGATGCTCAATTCGTCTCCATACTATGCTCAAGCTAATGGTCAGGCTGAGTCTAGTAACAAGACTTTGATCAAGCTTATCAAAAAGAAGATTGAGGATAACCCAAGGAGGTGGCATGAGGTTTTGTCTGAGGCTCTATGGGCTCATCGAATATCGAGGCAAGGTGCTATGAAAGTTACTCCTTTCGAGCTGGTATATGGTCAAGAAGCGGTGTTACCTGTCGAGATGAATCTGGATGCATATAGACTGGCTAAACAGAATGATTTATCTGCTGTTATGTATCATGATGCCATGATGGACAACATTGATGAAGTGACCGATAAGAGATTAAAGGCTTTTAAGGAGATGGCGAAAGACAAAGCCCGGGTTGCCAGAGCTTACAACAAAAAGGTGAGAAGCAAATCGTTCCAAGTAGGAGAATTGGTGTGAAAGACTATATTACCGCTTGGATCGAGGAGCAATAAGTTTGGCAAGTGGTCGCCGAGTTGGGAGGGTCCTTATAAAGTGATCAAAGTGATATTCGGAAATGCATATATGCTAGAGACATTACAAGATGAAAGTCTCCCAAGAGCAATAAACGAGAGGTATTTGAAAAAATATTTTCCAAATGTTTGGCAAGAAGCCTGAGCGTCTTCTAAACGATGGTTGATACATGTATCGCCCTTAGAACAAAAATAATCAGAATATTTATCCTTAAATATCGAATAGCTGATGAGTTGGATATCGTTGTTATTCGGTTTGTTTTTAGGTACTACCAAATATTACCTAAAAACAGGGGGCATATGTTGACACTCAAAAGTGTCACAAATAAAGATGAATTTAGAAGAAGTGTTCAGGCTGTAATATTAGGGTCGAATTTATCTTTTGAGAGATCGGATGTTCTAAGTTGAATGGGCCTGATCATTTTGGGTTTCCGATCACTCATGTTATGTCCGACCAGGTGGCCCTGGTCGGAGGTCTCATGGTTGTGATGAATGTTGAGTCTGACGCTAATTATGTGGATCCTTCTCTTGTAAGGATGATTTGTTGATCAATATGGGCTGATGAAGCCCATTAGACCGATCTGGTCGATCCAAGGATCGGCGAGATCAGGGTTATCTTGTCGCGTCCGGATTAGATTCTATATGTTAATAGAGTCTGAATAGGAAACTTGAAGATTGTATTTGGAGATGTTTTCTATTGGGATAAGACCAGCCCCCTCTATATATATGAGAGGATCATGGCCGATTGAGGCATCCAAGCCTAATCGATCAAAATCAATCTACTACCCTTTTACCCCTTTTTTCCTCTCTACCTTGTTGTTCGGCGCGTCTCCCGGCGAGACTCGACGACGTTCTAGGCGGCCTTGCTGGTCCTAGGACAACCTCTACGTGCTTCTCCCCGACGGGTCTTCCCGGGAGGAGTTCTAGAGTTACCAATACAGGAGCCCAAAACCCTAGATCGATCTAAACCGGTCTCTAGATCGGTTTTCGTCGGTTTAGCCAGGGTCCCTGCTGTCTCAGGTTGAATTGCAATCTCTCCGGACGTTCTAGCACTGTTGGTGTTCGATTCGGATCACTTCCGACGTCAACACACGGTTATAATCCAACAAAACGTAATATCAAAACGGTTTGTCCTGATAAATAAACAACAAAACATACAGTACGACTCATTTGGTTAGAGATGGTTCTCATGAAGATTGTTCTGGATGCACAAATACTATTTATTTTTTTACATAAATAATTTTGAGTGAAATGATTTCAGGCCATAGTTCCTCAGGAACCGAATAGGCCTGTAATAAGAACACCAAAGTATGTACAAAAAATTAAGGGCCTGTTTCTCCTCTGATAACAGCAAGAAAATCATCCGAGAACCAAACTGCCCAAATCCCTGGTGCTCCCCCATTTCCGTAATTCCGTGTCTTCAGGGGGCCTTTATAAATATGCCCCCATCATCTCTACAATTAACAACGACGCCCTCCACGTATTTCCCCTCCGCCCCCCTCTCTCTCCCAGATTTCGCGAAGCAGACCCTCCGCATCAGGCTTTTTCTTCCCGCCACGATGGCCTCCGGTTCAGGAAAGAAGAACCAAGACGACACCAAAACCAAACAACCACCGGTTCGTTCGCTGCGCCAGCGCGAGGAGTCCAACGCTGCCGCCGCCGCCGCCGCCGCCGCCGCTACAGGGTGGCCTCCCACCGTTACGCGCCTCGAGGCCATCCAAGAAGAGGTCCATGAGCATGAGCCACCGGAAGCCGAAGGTCCGAACCCCTCCGCCGCCACCGCCACAGGTGCGGCGGCCGAGCAGAAGGGCGAGGAGACCACTTCTTTTTTCTGGTCGGCCTGGGGCTCCTCAGGCGGCGAGCCCCCTCTTCCTCCACCCCCTCCGGCCATCTCGAGTGCCATAGGTCCGAGCTCCCCGGAGAGTAGTCACGCCGATTTGAAGGACGTGTTCGATGAACTGCTGCTGGAGTCCAAGAGGGAGAGGAGCGCGGAAACGGGCCAGGAAGCCGAGGCTGAGGGAATGCTGAGGCAACAGAATGAGCAGGTGTTGTTTCCTGGATATTTCGACTACGTTCTTGTGCGATTCCTGTTTGCTTTTGTTTTGGCCTTTGGGAGATCGAATCCTGCAGTTCTTGGGGATCTTGGCCCCCTGGGGAAGGATTGTATGGCATCCTAGAGTAGGGGTGGAATCCTTCGGCACATTTTGGGGCCAGTTTCTCTTTCTGGGTTGCTTAGAGTGGCAACGATCTTGCAGAGACTTTTGTGGGTGCATGTTCTTGCGCTGTTAGAATCGATATTTCTGTTCAGTTTGATGTCATGCTTTCATTTCATCGTCAAATGTCAGGGCCAATCTCACTGTTTTTTTGGGATAGTATAAACCAATGTAGTTTCTTTAGATCATTGGCCGATTACATGTATTGCTTGTTTTAGCCCTTGCCTGGCTGATTTCTGGCCTAAAGCACATAATCATATCTTGATTAGCTGACAAGACTTGTTATCACTGCTCCCTTGTTTGAATATTTGACTTTCGACGTTTACTTTGGAACAGGAGAAGTCACTAGCACTTTGCCCCAAAAAAGACAAGAAACCGCTCTGGAGAAAGGTACAATATGACCTGAATATTTCTTACATCTTTGGTTGTGATTGGTAACTGGTGTGAGCACTCTTGTGCCATTTTTTGTATTTCAGAGGTTGGATCAGGATTGTTCAGTCTTTGTTCTATCCATGCTTATATGAAATATTGAGATCATAAAATTTATTCTGGCAGGAGGTCATGTTCAAAATGGGTGTAGCATAGAGATGAAAGCAATGGAAAATGTTATAGTTTCTGTTCTGCCAAGATTAGATGATTCTTGATTACTATTGTGTTCTGATATGGAATTTCAAGGGGAAAAGACAATGTTGTTGTGATGTTTTCATAATTTTAAAAAATGTAAAGTGTTATTGCTTACACTGATATTATTAACCATCAGTATTTATGTCTTATTCTTCATTGTCCCACAAATTGTCCTTGTTGACATGTTTCTAAGGAATTCTGAAGCCAAACATACAGAATTCTGATGTTGATGAATGGTCTAATAGTTGAAGTTATTATATGATAAGATAAGAAAAGGAGACAATTTTCAGATACATAAGATCTTGGATATTTCTGTAGTAATATTTGAAAAAGTTCCATTACCTTCTCCATTGTTTCCTTCTGTGAACTGTTGGGTCTTGGCATTAATTATTTACTGTTGCTTCTGATTCTTGCAAAAAAAATGTGAAGTTTTTAACCCATTGTATGTGGAATAGTTTTTGGACAGGATAGGAAACTTCAACCGAGATTACACAATACCTCATGTGAACTACCAGGTTTGACTCCATAAACTATTTACGTGCCTCTTCTAATTGATATTATTGGTTTGTGATGGGACGTTAATCGGCTTTGAGTTTGTATTGAATTCAAGAAATGCATTATATGTTCTTTCTTTCTTCATTCACCGAACAAATCAATATCAGCAAAAACATTGCATTTATTAGTGGCTTAAGGTTTTCTTATAATGTGGAAACCTGAAAACTTAACAAATTACAATCTCATACATATATTAGAACTGTTGCTCCCCGGTTCAGATCATTTTGATTTGGATTTCTTTGCTCTTGTTTTTGTGCAGAAAGTCCACATAACCGAGCTCATTACGCACTACAATCTCCTTGAAATGGTTGCTGGACGAGGAGTGGAATTTCATGCACATGCTCTGAACCTTCACCGTGACTATTCTGAATTTAGGCCAGTGCATGGGGATGGAGAGTGTTTCTACAGGAGCTTCATATTTTCCTACCTCGTAAATGTCCTCCCTTCTCCTTTGAATAAGATTTACGTTTTGTGGTCAACACCCTAATATGCACCACTCTAAAACAGGAGCAAGTTCTTGATAGGCAGGATACACATGAGGAACACCGTCTTCTTGCTGCTGTTAAAGGAGTGGCTAGGCAACATGCACGCCTTGGGTGGGCCTCCAAATTTTCCAGGAGCCACAAAGTAAGCTCTCACCTCCACATTTACCATTTCTGAGATAACCATGTTTAATTAATAGATCATTTTGTTCAACTAACATCAAGCTGCAAGCTGGATCTGGCATCTCACTTTACTTTTTTTTTTCCTTTTTAACGTTTGCAGGATATGCACCATTGTTTCACTGTAGTGGCATAGGGACATGCCATCACAACTTTACAACCAGTTGACATGGGTTCAAATTTGAATTTATTGGAAATGTAACAATTTAATGCTAATAAAAATTACATGTTGACATAAGTTCACTTTCACAGCACAGCAATAATGAGATATCATTGTAGAGAGATAAAAGAGATCATGTTTCATCCTTACACCAAGATAGTGCACCCATGCTGCTTTGTGTGGTCATCTGATCAAATCATCATTGTTTTGTTTCTCCTACTTGCTTATAAAGTATTGTCTTTCTCAACTACTATCTTATAGTTGTTGTTTACTGGTAGAAGCTGCGCAGATATATCTTATGTCGGTTATATCTTTTCGTACCTTGTTATAAACAGTCAGTACTGTGTAAGCCTTATTGCAAGAAAATATAGTGATTATCTGATTCGTTTAGGCATTTAAGAAGCTGATAAAGAAAGTAATGAGATGGAAGACACACAGACGACGGAAGCATGTACCAACAACTAACAGGTTTCTAATATATTTCTTCCCAGCAATTCCATCAGAGTGTTGCTGCCAATGCATTTCACATAATGTATTGAATATGTTCCATTTTTTCAGCTACCGCATAGAGAAACTTCTTAAGTTCTTCAGCAGTTATAAGAGGACAGACAACAGTGAGTAATACACCCCCTTGAACCAAGCTATCCTTCCTCCACCTGTATCCTAATTCGTAGTTCATTGTTCCAACACATTTTGTTGGTCAGTTTTTACTTTCCTCAGATTGGTAGCAGCTATCTGGATATGCTCGCACAGTGAAGAGTTTGAACCACTTATACCTCAGCTCAACGAAGGTTACACTCTCACCGAGGTAAGTATCACCCGCCAGTTTACCTTGGGTTCTTGGATAACTTTGTTCTGAACCACCCCATGCATCTTTTTCCAGAAACATGACACTCATTCTATCCTCACATCTTTCTTTATTTGAAACAGTGGTGCTTTGAGGAAGTTATCCAGAGTAGGGTCTTCTCAGATCATATTCAGATAACAGCACTAGTCAGGGCGCTTCGGGTGCCTCTGCGAGTGGAGTACCTCTTTGAAGCAGAAGGTCAAGACCTCTACATTGGCCAAGATTCCCAAGATCATCAAGTACCCCCTGATCATGAAGTTCCCCGTGTGACCGTGCTACACGCGGAGGAGCACTATGACATCATATACCCATACCATCCTGATGGTCCTGTGACTTCTGGTGAGAGCTCTGGTCAGCGGTCTGACAAGACAGAGCCCGCTGAGAGTCCAAGTCAATACCAGATTGGCAGCTGCAGTGGTGAGACATCGAATCAACAGACTGACCGGGTAGAGGGCTCCACCTCCACTGGTGAGAAATCAAATAAACACACTGCGGAGGAGGGAAGTTAAGTTGGTCTCTAACCATGAGTATGATGAGCATTTGTTGAGAGAAGCTATAGATTGAGAATTATGCATACACTGACGAGATAGATAGATAGATAGATAGATAGATAGGCATATACTTCTGGATTCTTTATTCCTGTTGGCACAAACTGCTGGTGCCAATAGGATTGTGGATGATCAGTAGTTTCTCCTCCTCTGTCTTTGACATGGCTGAAAACTTTGTTCTGTAGCTCGGTTAAAGTCTCTCGACTTGGTACATTGATTCTTTTTGTGAATTGTGATCACATTTTCTTAACTAGGTTACTGTGGTAACTTCGCCTCATAATCATTTGGTGTGTGTACAGACTAAATCTTTCTTGTGCACTTTTTTTGTGATTAGTTCTGTTCTGACGAGCTTGCATTTGCTAGTTCTTTTTTATTCACTTTGTAATTATTTTTCTATCTTCTCTAGCTATCAGCCTGTCATTAAGTTTTCGGGTGAATTTGTATGACAACCTCAGATGTTTGGTTGGTAAACTAGTTGCAGTCAGTTCCTATGATGTCACCTTTTTGGCATGTGGTATGCTTGCCAGTGGTGCTGACGACTGGAGGACGCCGGCTGGTAACTTTCGACAGCTCCTGTATGCTGGGTCTTTTCAGCTTTCCTGACGTAGCCTTATCTTTATAGTATATCACCAACCCTATTTATTTTATATATTTATATATATTCTAATTCTATACACTAAAGTTGACCTACACCGGCTTTGCTCGGTATAGTCGTGTAGAAGCTAGTTTCCAACTACGGATACATGTATCCCGTATCGGCTGAATATAGATATGTGAATAAGTTTTTTTAAGTAAATTAAAGGTATAATAGTATATCAAAATATCTCATATAGATACGTACATACATATCAAATACAGGATATGAGATCATATTACGAGATCATATTTAAGTATCAGGGTAATTCAGGTTTCCAAGACAAATATATATGTTTTCAAAAGTTGAAACAAAATATTCAAAGAGATATTGGTTGACAGATTTAATGGCATGGCATTCTTCCTTTGGGAATGGGAAGAGCCAAAGACTTGTAAAATCGTCTCCTATACGTTGGTATAAAGGATTTGAACATGGATTACGCACTCACAGAACTTGCATACAAGGTGCCATAAAGGTTTTATACACACCGCAGGCATAACAGACACGTAGATATAGATAAATAACCTTGTGAGACGAAAGCCACAAAATAGATGACATCAAAACTCATACTATATATATAGAGAGATGTACATAAGATGGTTGATAAATGCGGTGATAGTGCCCTGAAGACAAGACCGGGGATGATCCAGACATTCGCCTTGTTCCCGTTAACAAAATTGAGCCCCTCCGCACACAATTTAAGAGGAGCCCTCGACTCAAACAAAATGTAACACAGGTGAAGGCACAAGAGAAGGTTCCAAAAGAAAATGCAGGCAAGCCTCTTCCTCTCCACACACACCACCACTAAAAACTGATAAAAGTGACTCCACTCTCCCCCTCAGCACAAGTTACCGGGACCTGCTGTACAACATGGGGTTAATTCTTACAGCGACCAAAATCTGGAGGCTCTCCCTGCGCCTTTTTCACCTTTCTCGGCCTTCTGGTTAACAAGCACATAGATTCTGGGGAACTGGTAGCACCCTCTTGCATAGCTTCCCGCCAGAGAAAAATTTTGCAGCAACCTAAGTCTTTGGTGACCCGCATCATGGAAGTTAATAAATACAGATCGGGAGACTTACCAAACAAAACCAAAATGGGAAAGGGGGGGAAAACTAGAACTGAAAATGGGGTTGCAAAAAGTTATAGCTTGGGCCTTTGTGGTTAGCAATGCAGCAAACTGCAATTCAGCTACTCAGTGTCCTTGGTGGGACCTGAAGTGTCAGCTCCGTTGGAAGAAGTGTCACCATTGATCAAGACTGCCTGGATATCATGGTGATTATCTTCACCAGAGGAAGCCCGGGATCTCCCAGACCTGGCTCGGATGTTTGTACCCATAGGGAAAGGTTCCTGAGAAAGATCACAACAAAATGTCAAAATTGCAACCATATGCTTAAAAGCACTGCAGGCACAAAAATAATAGAGCAAGTTCTGAAGTTATTAAGCAGACTTGCAAAATGATACGATGTTCAAAGAATGTTACCACACTTGCAAAATGTATGTATCTTAGTTGATTAGGGCACAGTATCAAAGTGCAGATGAACCAGAAATGTTACATTTTCTACAATTGTGGACTCATTAATTACCAGTTTAGTTAATGCAGCAAAAATGGCAGGTGAACATTTAACTACCACCTTTTTATTTGCACAAAACCTAGTTGCCATCAGCCCATCAAGGATTCAAGGTGTATATTGATGGCTACGATATAGAGAAGACTTCTCACAGGGCAGTTAATGCAGCAAAATGGCAGGTGGACATTTACCTCCCACTTTTTTATTTGCATATTTTTAGCTGCCATCAGCCCATCAAGGATTCAAGGTATATATGAATGACTATGATGGTATAGAGAAGACTTATCACAGGGCAGCGATACATAATGTAACTGGGGAACAAGATAGCAGCCAGGGAAAAAAAAATAAGCATACCTGATCTCCTGCATTAGGACCATCTGAGTGGAAGAGTATGGGGCGGCATCGTTTGTCCTCATTCATCAAACTAGAGTTCTGGAAATGAGCAATCAGGGCTGTTTTCCCTTGGATTCTGGCATAAGCAAGTGATGCCACCTTCTCACTATTAAACTTCTCCCACTTTTTACCATTAAAAGTCTGAAAAAGATGACAATATGGCTCAGGATAGCACGTCGATGTTCAAGCTGGATATTTTATCAAAGTACGAATTTGGCAAGCCATATAAGTTGATAAAAGGCCAAAATAGCCATAATTGCATTAATACAGTAGTGCTTCATTAATTGAATAATTCTCACCTGATAAAATGGAATGATATGCTGAGGATTAGTCATGTTGATGAAAGCATAGCCAACATTACATTTATTCTGAAAAGAGGATTGATCTCATTTAGTAACATGAACAGAAAAGTACCATCTCAACTAATACAAGGCACCGGTCGCTTATGAGTTAAATTCAACCTACCTTAAAATCAATCGGCAAGTAAATAAAATCATAAGTTCCCTTATGACTTTCATCAATAGCAGCCAAGAGCATCTTGGAGGTATACCTGGAATCCGAAAAAGCCAAACAGAACAAAAAATATACATTATTGAGACAGAACATAAATGTAGCATAAAATTTGGTGATCTCAAAACATACTTATTTGGGATATTCTTTATCATCAGTGTAGTTCGTGAGTCTTCCCCCCGCATTATGCGGTCAACATCAAGCTCATACTGCCGTTTATTATCAGATTGGTTAGCACCTGAGTCATTTCTCCGGCTTCTCATACGCTCACCAGGTGAATCAAATGATGGAAGGGGAACCATATGATTCCTTCCATGGAACATAGGACCTCTCTGTTGAGGAGACGGAGCGCTGATTTGAGTTGAAGACACAGTTGGATCTATGCGATTCCCACCAGTGTGAGAAAATATGCTATTTAGCTCCAGACCATGAAGCTGAGGGCTACCAGGAAATCCCATGCTCCCAACACTGCCAGGATGAAAACTTGATGCTTCCGTCAATTCCCCTGCATAGCCATGCCGCCTGTCCCAAAGTGATGGATTGATTGCTGGCGCAGAGCCTACATGATGATGAGGCATTGGAAGAACATTCTCAATCATGTGCGATGGTGCTCTTGGAACTCCATGCATTTGTGCTGGGGGGCGAGACGGTATATTGTTTACAAATGATCCCGGATTTTGCCACAGCACAGGGGAATTGGGATGACGGTGGAAGTTATTTGAATTATTCCACATTAACTGGTGACCACGGACGGGACCGCTTCCACTTCTTGAAAATCCCATAGCTGCAAAATTTGGTGCACATGAAGTCATGCAGAGAACATTTAAATAACATACATTAATTGATAAACTTTTCACAGTTTAGCTTTCGCAATCCTGATAAACCTAACAGGTTTACTACAAAACACATGCTGATTGGAAATGAGAGAATGGGGTCAAACATAGGGTGTGTTTAGTTGGGAAATTTTGCAAAAAAAAATTCCTGTAGCACTTTCGTTGTTATTTGACAAACTTTGTCCAAATATGGACTACGTAGACTCCAAAGATTCGTCTCGACATGTACATACGAAAAGTACAATTAGATATTTTTTTACCTACATTTAATACTCCATGCATGCGTTCAAACATTGATATGATGGTTGATGTGATGGAAAATTTTGCAAAATGGGGGGAACTAAACAAGGCCATACATTGGAGATTAGGATGTCCAAATTTACAAACTTACCTCCTTCACCAGCACGATCAAATGAGTGCCCATTGAGGTTGGCAGAACCCACTTTATGAAGATGTCTGCTGTCAACTGCTTCAGCTGTTCTCGAGTTACTATTGGCACCAACTGGTGCCATGGTGTTCATATTGTAAGGAGTGCTATTATTTGCTCCATTGTGAACTTCAGGAAGGGAATGATGATGAAGAGCACCCATGCCTTGAAAACCATAATTCATATGCCCATTCATCCGACTAAGTGAGTGGCTGAGCTCACCGAGAGGAGCCTGATTACTATGAGTTGCAGCAGATGCAATTCCAATGGGAGAGGAGAGGCTTTGTGGTATGGTAGACGATAGACCCGGAAAAGAAGTTTCTCTGAATGGGCTCATTGATGTGAGAAGTCCAGAATGCAAACCATGAATACTCCCATTTTCACGGCAAGATGTCATTGCCGACATATTAGATGAACCTTGAAGAATAAATCCTCATGTCAGAAAATGCAGTTATTGACATGACATGCAATAAAGATGAAAAAATAAACATCATACCCAATGAAGGCAATGGAGGGCTATTTGTGTTTGGACTGCCCAGTTTGAATACACCAAATTCTTCCTGCCCCAACTCTTTGGACATGTGCTGTGTTAAACTGTTATAAAGCAACATTAAAATCAATGTTAGAGTGATCAAAACCAATTTGTTTACACCACCATGTTGAAAAGTTTGTATGGTAGAATCAACATTAGAATGTTGCGTCACATAATAATTGCTCTTTTCTGAATGAATTCAATAACTAACATACCAAGTATATAGCAATACACCTAAATGTGATACAAAGAATTAGGAATACAATATGAAAGAATAAACAAAAATATGTTTTATTTAGGACATGAGACCCCATACACAGAAATAAACAAAGAATAAGTAACTATCTATGCATGAAAAAAATTAAAAAGCACAATGTTTACAGCTCCAGGAAGAAAATTTCCACTTGATAAAAGAAAATATAAATCTAGAGCATATAACTAATGTGCATACTATCCACAGGCACCGTCATATAGAATAACCGATACTACTATATACCAGTGATGCCTAAGCAAGAATCGTTCAGCTTGCTAAAACAATAACCTAAGGTTCACTAAAGCTGTGATCAAATGATCAACAGTTAAATATGGAGTGTCGAAAAGTAATAAAGGAAGTATTGCTGATGAAATACGAGAATGAACAAGATTAACATTTCAAAGACATACCGTCTAGCACCACTCAGACGGCCAGTCTCCAATTTTATTTTCTTGCCAGCAAGATCACTCCTGTTTAAAGCACGAACTGCACCTTCGGCTGCTCTGACATCGTAAAACTCTATAATTTTGTGATGGCCCTTTTGCGGTGCATCACAAATCTGCAATTAATTTAAGACATTATAGTTCTAGTTATAGGAGCAGTAGGTAGTTAATGTAAGAGCATAGCATACCTCTTTTATTTCACCATAGTCGCTAAATATCTGATGGATATCATTATTTGTTACAGATGGGTCAACATTAAATACAACAAGCATCCCCTGGTTAATATCCTTCTCCGAAGGATTTTCCTTAAGGGGGGAAAAAATGTGACAATTAGCACAAGCACTACAAGACTAAAAACTGCAAACTACATACATGCTGGCATCCTTGGGAAAAATATGTCTACAAATCAAGCCAGTAAGACATAGAGTTGTGAATACCTTCGGAATGGAGTAATGTATGTCAAGTTTTCTACGTCTGAGTGGCTTGTTTTGAAGTGCCGTCATGGCATTCCATGCTGACCTTATGTCATAGTAAGATATCATCACAAAACCACGATGTTTGCAGGCAGTGTAAAGGTTGCTGATTTCTCCATAATGCTGTGGGTGAAGAGTAAATGATTTTCAGAAACAAATGTACCGTACAAGAACAATGGGTTTGAGCAGAAAATGGAAAAAAGGAACATACCTCAAATAGGAGCTTTAATTCAGAATCCTCAACATTGCTATTAATGTTTCGGACGAAAAGAGTTCTTGAAGGGTGTTCACCATATGGATGTTCACCATTCATTGTGCCATTTAGCAACCCAAGACCATCATTAGCTCCACCATTAGGTTCTGTATTCTTTTTATTTTCATCGGTTTCTAGTTCCATTCCGCCTCCAGTGTAGAATATATCATCATCGACATCATCACCATTGTTAGCATGGGCTGTGTACCCAACATCAAGAACACCTGATAGTAGGTCATCATCATCAGGAAGTATGTCTCCTATTATTTGCGCCTCAATTTCCTCCCACTCAAAGGGCTCATCATCTACATGAGTTGGATCAACCTTTTCAACTGGCTGACGTACAAGCACATCCTTGGATTTCAGTCCCACTACAGATTGAAGCATAGAACTGGTTAGGAAGCAATAAATAGAAACAATATGTTGCTTACTACAATAGCAATGATTTAATCAGAGCGTCTGACTGCACAGATCTTGCACAAGATGTGACTGAAAATAAAAAGGGTAATGATACCAAACTAAAGTGAAAGGATTCTTAGGCCAAAGAAAAATAAAGCAGGTATAAGATGCAAAAATACTAAAAAAATAAGATGTTAAGTCTTTCTATTTGTTCTTCCCTTTCATACTCACTGATATCCTTTGTTGTACTTTTTATTCCTTTCTATCAATTTCAAGGTGCACCCATACACAATGCATGCTACAGAATATGGGATAACAGTTCGATGCATTTTCTATGATGAAGAGAATGGTTCTCATGGTTCAGGCTCACTGCACAGTACAATCATTCGCTCAAATTAAGTTGATGAAAGTGCCAGAGTAAACTATCTCACATTTTCTGTCAAAAATTTCTGACAAGGAGCTTGAGAAAAGCCCATTCTCATTGTAGGCCTCATTTGGATTAGTCCTCCTTCCGTCGGGAAATAAAGCTGAATCAGATTGGAGGTTAGGGCCTTGATCAGCTCTCCACAGAGATGGTGGCAAGTTAACATGTCTCTCTTGACCAAAAGTCTTGTGATCAAGGCTAAATGCAGTCTTCTGGTCTCTCAGCTTGTATGGTTGTGGATCTACCCGACCCACAGTTTTTGTTCCAATGGGTTGGGGCTTTTCAATTGGAGAAGATGCAAGTGGCTTGCTTCCTGACAACAATACAAACATCTTGTTTTGAGAAGACAACTTGATAATAAACAACAAAATGCATGAGCCATTGTGATAACAAAGACAGTATGACACGAGCGCCAAAGAAATAAAAAGGAATAATAAGGTACAAACTACAAAGTAGCAGCAACCAATTGCTTATCAAAGGATAACCTGGACATAAAAAATATGTCAAAAATCCTTTGCAAACCAAGGTGGACACAAAACAATGGCTTGACCTAAATATAGAAACAACAAATGGAAAGTGCAATAAATCATGTCTATCATGATTCACGACAACAAAAATAAAGCCTTTTATTCACCATAAAGTTAGGGTAAGCTCAATGTTTTCAGATCGTATTATCGAGGCTAGTCGTAAGACCACCGATCAGACGACTAATCACGATCAGTCGTCGATCAGGGTCGATTAGTCGGTCTGATCGGTCTAGTCGGCTAATCGAACATTTAGTCGTCCTAGTGCCTGGATGACTTGATCGACCATGTATATAGTACATCTATATGATGTAAATATATGCAAACATGGTCATAATCATGTCTTAATGAATCATTATCATGGTGATTTACTACTGATCTGGACACTTACCTGTAAGTGTTGCTTGCTAGTGCTAGACGGTTAAGTTGTTTTGCCTTGCTCTCCTAATCTTTACATTTCATTTAGTCTTTAGTCTTGTTTTTTTGCTATTTTGCCTATTTAACTGATTATATTCTTTCCCAACTAGTCGTCCAACAAGGCTGATCGGACAACTAATTGTGACTAGTCGCGATTAGTCGGACGATAAGATTTCTAATCGATTAAAACTAATCGAACGCCCTTATCAAGCATGAAGTTACAAGCATGAAGTTACGATAAGGACGACTAATCACGATTAGTCGTCCGATCTGAAAACATTGGGTAAGCTAAAACCATATTCATGACACGCAGGGGGAAAAATTGTGTACTATGTTACTTAGTCATGCATAAAATCTTGTGACTCATTAAATGCACAAAATCTAAGCCCACCCCCCCCCAAAAAAAACGCATGAATTTTTGCAGCCAAAAGGCATCCTTTGCATGGAAATGAGCAAAAAACAAAGGGGGATTGAATAAACTCAGTACTCACCAATGTGATGCAACGACTCCTGCTTCCAAAATCCGACCTGCCTCTGCAAAGATAGATAAAAAATTGAAGACTCAAGAAAGATGATCACATGACAAAATGATAGGTGTCGAACATGAATTAAAACAATAAATACATCAGTGGGCTTAGCATAAATAAACTAACAAAAACAGAAAAAACAATAATTGGGGCAACAATTCTACAATTGCAGATTATTATTGTACCTCTGTGGGAAGGCGAAGCTGCTCCTCAGAGAAGGAGGACGCAGCTATGGTTGGATTGCTGAACTGGGGGCGCCTCGGATCCATGACTTGAGATGGCATCCTGCAGGCGTCCAGACCATATAACGTGTTAGGCACGAACCTTGACAACGGCACCGTTCCTCAATTGCCCGGGATCACGGCAAAATTGATCCGGGGCTGAAGCGTAGAAGAGAGCGGTGTTAGGCAAAATTAAACACCACTGTCTTCCTCGGAGAGGTGTTAGGCACTTTGCGGCAAAATTGATCCGCCTCTGTAAAGTTTTTTTTTTTTTTTTTTTTTTGCGGAAAAGATGAAGCGTCGATGGGGTTAAACATGACGAATTAGAGCAATTATACGCGCAGAAATCTGTGAATCCATGACAACCGAGCCAGGGGGCGGCAGAGAGAAAAGCGGAATTTAGTTCGTGCGAGCTTCCAAAGTCAATACTTGTGAATCAGACAAATCAGAGTGCGAATCCCACAAACTTGTGTGCGAAATGTTTAATTTCCCCAACAAAACAGCACAGAAGATGTGGAATTTAATGCGCCTCGGGCTCCACGAGCTCGAAACAAGCAAGTATCTTGTGATCAAAGAAACCACCGAACCAAAACGAGGAATTCCGCGGGAGCCCAACCGAAATTAACCTGTCAGCCCCGGAATTGAAGCTCAGACAGATCACCTAGAGCGAGCAAACATGCCCACAAAGCAAGCAAGGATACAAGGTTCCCAAAATTCCCAAAATTGAAACACCCCCGGGAGAAACCAGGCATGGAAAGAGCAGGAAGCGAGTGGGGGGCTCACCAGATCGACGCCTGCTGCCACCTCCTCGTCCTCAGAGCTCAGAAATGGTGCCGAATTCGCGGGCAGCGGCAGCAGGCGGAAGGGATGCCCCCATGCCACGCAACCGGGACCGTCTCCGAGGCCGAGCACGGGCGGATCACGCGGCCTGACGGTCGGGCCGGGACTCCCAATGCGACGCCGGGGCCGCGCAGCCCTGGCCGCGGGAGCGAAAGAGAAAGCTACGGCGACGGACACCTACCTAACCCTAGAGCGACGCGACACCAGCGACGGCGAGCCCCCGGCCGCTGGCCCCCATTCCGGCGCTCGCCCCCGTCCCCTTGCTCCGCCCCCTTGTGGTGTGCCCGCCGGATTTCTTCGCCGGAAGCTTTGCTGGCTCCGGCGAGGGGTCCCGGCGAGGAGGAGGTGGTGGGTGGTGAGACGAAGCGGAGACCGCGGGGCCTCAGGGACAGGGGAACAGCAGCAACTACCTACCCAAATGCGGGCGGCGAGACACGGGGGGGAGCGCCCTTTATACCGTACCCAGCGGTGACGCCCGGTGACCGCAACCGCGGAGCACGGGACCGCGGCGCCCGGGGCGTGGCCTACCACCTGAGACTGACGGGCCGTGGCCCACGTGTAGGCGGGCTTCCCTGTCAGTGACTGAAGGCGGAGGTGGGCCCAGGGATGCAGTGGGATCCGGGGAAGAGAGCGGTGCATCGGTGGGAGGTGGGTTTAAATTTGGGTGGTGGGAGTTGGGGCAAGCGGCGACGGCTTTGGGCTGAGCTGGTTAGATAGCAGTCTCTCAATCCCACCCCTCGTTCCCGTAAATCTACCATATTAGGAAGATGGACTACTTTTCCTTCTCCAGCAGTCCCCTAATACCTCTCCCAATTTTTGGTGGTCACCAATATTTTGCTCATCTCCCCTCAAATAAAGGGGAGTTGCATCTCCCCCAATAGCTAGGTCTCACCCCAAACTATCATCTCTCACCTCCTTTTCACCTCTAATATGACACATGGGTCCCATATATTGGGGGAGATTATTAGAGAACTGTTAGGGTAACATGTTTGACAAAGTCCAATACTAGTATTGGTGGGAGAGATACATTGGGACACTCCTGTAGATGCTCCCGGGACAAGGCATCGATCCATCGGCGACCTCGGGCGGGCGTGCCTTGCCGCCGCTTGCTTTGCTTTGCTTGCGCCGGAGGTATAGATGGATGGTTCTCTTCTCTGTTCTCTCGCTCACTCACTGCCTGCATTAGGTTGCTTTTCTCCTTTTTTTTAATTTTTTAAATTTTTTAATTTTAATTGCCGTCGTTGGCTGGACAGTAGTACTTTCAACCCATGCTTTCCTCAGCCTCTGTGCACCAGTATGGAAGATTCGTATGTTCCTCTAACAGTACAGGATTGATCATTCGGTTTTTGTTGCAAATTGAAGTATTAAAAAGTCGATATTCAGAGCACCTTCTTTTTCGGCCATTGGTAGTGGCAGGACTAGTATTTTTTTTTTCTGGAGCTGATGATACCTCCTCCCTTGTATGTGAAAGGAAATGCAGACTCATCAACTGCTAGCCTTGTGGAGCACTCGTTGTAGTTGTGGTTAAAAATAGAAATGCACACCAGTGTTTATTTACTCCCTCCTACACTAAAAGATACAATTCTCACATCCCGAGAAATCAAACATCGTAAATTTTAACTAAAGTTATATAAAAAATTACTAACACTTATGAGACAAAATAATCATCATTAGATTAGTTGTAAAATATATTTTCATAATAACTTTATTTTAAAACATAAATGTTAATACTAGTATTTACTATAAAATTGGTTAAATTTAAAATAATTTTGACCGGTATGTTTTTTATAATTACATTACATTTTTTGTGGATGGAGGGAGTACCATCTTTTACAAGAGCTAGAACTTGATTTCAAAATAAAGCATCTTCTATCTAAAAAATGCTTTAAAATAAAGCATCTTCTATCTAAAAAATGCATAGAATACGGGGATAAGTTTCGTGGCGCATAAGTTTCACGAGTTCTCCTCTAGTTTATTGTGTAATAAGCGTGCATGTTGCCTAAAATGGACGATGGGCCTATCTTTTTTGTTGTTATTACCAAATCATTAGAGTTATTACACCTAATCTTTTGAAAACTTGTCTCCCACAACTTATTTTTTCATCTATTAATTGCGGTCTCTTGTCTCATGTTTTTTTTTAAAAAAAAAAATAGCATCGGTTGACGTCGTTCCTTTAGCTCGATGTCAAACACAAGTGATCTACAAACATGTAATATCTATCACGCTTTTAAATGGTTGAACATTAACATACTTTATTCCATTTAGCAGTCACGAGGTGATTATGTTTCGCATAATACCTAACAAACTTGGATTAGTGGCATCAGTAGTCGAGGGCACCAAAAGATGCGCCTGCATTCCAAATCTTTAGGGGGTGTTTGGATCTCTGGCAAAAAAAAATTTGTCCGTCACATCGGACATTGCGGCACTAATTTTGTCTATTAAAAATAAACTAATTATAAAACTAATTACAAGACCATATGCTAATTACTAAGACAAATCTATTAAGATAAATTAATCTATCATTAGCGAATGTTTACTAGCACCACATTGTCAAATCATGAACTAATTAAGTTTAATAGATTCATCTCGTGAATTAGTCTCCGGCTGATAAATTAGTTTTTTAATTACTGTATTTTTAATAGGAGAAACTAGAGCATCAACGTCTGATATAACAGGGCAAAAAAATTTGCCCTGAAAACAAACACGCCCTTAGTCTTTGGTGGTGGCAGCTAATACTGCTCATCGAATTGATAGCTATTTTATCAAACATAAAGAAACTTCCTCCCTCTTCTTAAAAGTATATCATAGTAGCATTTAAATTTTGTCTCATTAAATATAACATTATATAGCTTCTAGGCGCGCTATTAGAATTAGTTACCCTCATGCATGCATGTGTAATCCAAAATTATCATGCATGCATGTTTGCGAAGGTTGTTGCATCCTTAATTTCTCATTAATTACCAAAGGAATCACTACAATAGTCAGGTGCATCTAGGTAAATTAACTTGAGAATTGATAGATTTGCATGTTGGTGGGGGGAGGTGGCAATCACTTAACTCATAGTCCTTGCCTATTATTATGACTTTGACATGCAAATATCCATATATATATATATATGATATAGGTAACTTGCTTGATGTGGAATCTCTACGTGACAAGTATTTCCGAGAATGAATTGTGGTCCTATAATTTGTGAAATTTAGGCAGTATAACGCATCTTATCTTCTGGTAGTTTCTTCTACCACACTTTGCTATAATTGGTACCAATTACTTTCTCTAAAATGTGTTGGTTCACCTATGCCCTGAATACAAGAGGAAACTAGCTAAAGTGTTTTCTCTGTATACTTGTCTTGCTCTAATGATTTGTAGAAACAACAAGCACTATCTAGAGATGCTATATTAATAGCATAGTATGGTATCTGCAAATGTTAAGCGTGTAGGCAGGAATGCAACTGTTTAACCCATGATGAAACGGAGACGGTGTGCTGTAAGCCTGTATGCAGGGAGCAACGCGAGAGAACAGAGAGAGCGACTGGGCACAGAGGATCCCCGGTGGGACCCGCCAATTCACAGTTCGAACGGCCGGGGGGGCCGCGGACCCGGACCTGTCCCTTGCTGTGGGCCCCGCCTCCGTCCCAGGATAAGACTCGTCCCCGCAGGTCGCAGCTATTTGTGTGCACCCGTCGTCGTACGAGCGCCTCTCGTGTCCCTGCTGGCCCCGCCTCCGTGGGCTCCACTGCCCAGTGAAGTGGATAGGGACGCCGCGCGTGGGGGAAAGGAGAGGAGGGCTCGCACGGAAGATTCGTAGGGATCAAAAGCCTGGGTGCGGTTGCAGCGGCGGGAAATCATTTGGGTCACCGGGTTTCACTTTCACACCCGCGCGCTCTCGTCGTCTCGTTCTCGTGTACTAGTCGTGTTCACCAGCCCTGCCGGCTGCGTGCGCGGGATGCGTGTTTTTCTGCACCAAAAAAAAGTGCAAGGTAGCACTGTACTGGTACAGTACTACTCCTACCCGCCTAGCCGCCCCCCTACCACCTGTAGTACCCTAGCGTTGGCCGTCTGTTCCAAAATAAATGTAATACTAGAGTTTAAAATTATCCTAAAGTAATTGCAATTCTACGTATAAGACAATAAGAAATCTATTTATCTTTTTATATTTTTTCGTTTTTCAAAATGTAATGATTACACTTTTATAAAGATATTTTGATATTTTTTTACACTTTTATAAAGGTATTTTGATAATTTTAATGGTGTATTGGTAATCGTGTCTAGTTTGATAATCATAATCATGTCGGTACCGCAACGGCTACTCTCTATCTGCGTTGGCCTTTATAGTCCGAGAAATATTTGGGAAACGCACTGTAGCATTTTCGTTATTATTTGACAAACTTTGTCTAAATATGGACTAACTAGACTCAAAAGATTTGTCTCGACATGTAGATACTAAAAGTACAATTAGTTATCTTTTACCTACATTTAATACTTCATGCATGCAGCTAAAGATTGATGTGACGGAGAATCTAGAAATATTTGAGGGAATTTGGGGAAACTAAACAAGGTTGTTTGAAAAAAAATACTACCGTACGTTGTAGTACTTTATCTGCTTTTTAAATGTTTATTTATTCTAGATTAGATTAAGTATCTCTGCTTTAATCATCAATTGAATTACTAGCTATAATTTTTAGATTTGCTAAATTTATAATATATAGTTAATATGTTCTGAAACTATATAATATCTTTTAAAAATTAATAATTAAGTTAGGAATTGTTAGGCTTGAGACAAACCCGATAATATACTTTCTCTCCATCTAAATTATAAGTTGTCTCCATTTTTTTTGTTACATAGATTTTGTTACCTCTTCTGTCCCAAAATATTTGTCGTTTTTGGTTTATTGCCACAAATTTAACCTGATTTGTAGAATATATGTGCAACATTTATATCTCTAAATAAATTTATTAAAATACTAGATTCAAAGATTTTTGTATCATAAATATTAATATTTATATATCAAAGTTAATAGTTGGTTTCTCCTAGCTAGCTCACACATGTAATAGTTCGCTTAGTAAATTCAAACATGGCCTTAGATATGAAATTAGTGACCGGACATCCATATTTTACCCTAAGAGACTTATGAGCCTACCTTTTTGTGGATATTAAGGAAGATATATTGGGGTATTTATTTGTTATAGGAATTTCCTAAATATCCACAAAAATTATATTCGGCTACCCCAAAAATCTATATATCATAGAATAGATTATTATTGAAAGACCGTTAGAGCAACTCCAAGAGACTCTCTATATCCTTCCTAAATGCTAGGAATAAAGATTTTAATGAAAAACTATCCTCCAACAGCTTCTCCAAATGGTTATCCAGTGCGTATGAGATATAGAAAAGCTATTGGATAGTGAGAAGATATATAAAGCAATTTTTATACCTATGAATCTAAAATGATGATTTAGAGAGTGAGATTTGGAAATGCTCTCTGCTTGAGCTCCTTTGGTAAAGTGCTATAGAAACATTTTCAGTGTTGCAGTAATAAGCAATTTCACAAACTTGAGAAAATAAATAAACTAGAAAGAGAAAAGACTAACAAAAACCATGAATTTGGTTGATGCCCGCAACAATGGGGGTACCAAGAAAAATGAGGCCTAGGATTTTTTTTATGAGAGCCAGTTATAGACGCAAGGCTTACAGACACGAGTGTACACTCATCCCTATGAACGGATGTATGCACACCGTTCTACCTCTATGAGCACTTTAAAAAAACTAAGTTAAACCAGCAAATCTCGACATTAAGGAATCACCACGGGCACCTCGCTGTCGAGACCTATTTGGATGGCCACAACTAATAATTAGTAATTAAAAATTAATGGGGGACCAATTTGGATTCTTAGCTAATAAGCTAGCTAATATTTTGTTTACCACCAAGCTGTAGGGTCAAGATGGCGGACTAGAGGGGGGTGAATAGTCCTTTCTAAAATTAATCGCACCGGCTAACCGAAACAAATGCGGAATTAAATTATTCGGTCTAGCCAAGACTACACCCCTCTATCTATATTCTCTAGCACCTTACAAAGATCCTAAACAAAGCAAATATGGTGCCGGGCTAGCAAAGCTCACCTAAATAATTCTAGGAGCAAGGTCACACAAACCTATGCAACTAGTACTTTAAGAACAAGGGAGCTCCTTCTATGCTACACAACCAATAAGGTAACTAGCAAGCTATACAAGCTAACTAATTACAAGAGCAACTACACAAGCACAATATATATGAAAGTAAATACAAGCTTGAGTATGAAGATTGCAAACCAACGGGAAGATGTAGACAATGTTGACACGGTGATTTTCTCCTGAGGTTCACTTGGTTGCCACCAAGCTACGTCCTCGTTGTGTCGACCACACACCTTGGTAGTTCGGCGGCTAATAGGCACCACACCTAGCTCGACACTCGAGCGCCGCAAGAACTCACCCACAAGTGAGGGTAACTCAATGACACTCTCAACTAGAGTTGCTCTTCGCGATCTCCCACGGGGTGAGCACAACACCCCTCACAAATCCTTCTCCGGAGCCACACACAATCACCACGTGGGCTTCACAACGGAGACACAATCCACCAAATCGTCTAGGTGATGACAATCACCAAGAGTAATAAGAAATCCCCAATCACAAAAATTACATAGTGCCACCAAATGCAAATCCTCAAATGCACACACTAGGGTTCCTCAATCCCTCACTCAAATTAGCACCAAGCATGAGAGGGAGAGGAAGGGGAGGAGGTGGATCTTCAACCTCTCAACATCACCCACACAAGGCCCTCAATCTCTCCTAGAAATTTCAGCTCAAATCATGGGGGAGAGAGGAGAGGATGAACCCTAACTTGCTTGCTCTCCAAAGGTGAGAAAATGAGGAGAGTAGTGCCAAGAAGAGGGGCTGCAACCCTCTAAAAACGTTCAACTCGCCCTCATGACCGTTGGAGCACCCGAATCTCAGCTGAACCGGAATATCCGGGTAGGGCGAGGAAAATATCCGAGCAAGGGTTCACTGTCTACGTGAATGAACTGAGCTGAGAAATAACCGAAATATCTAGCTCGGGCCAGGAAAAACTCCGAACACAACCTTTTCTGTTCACGCGCACTCAAACTGAGTTTAGCCGGAATATTTGGGTAGGGACAAGAATATATCCAGGCGAACCCTTGCTGTCCAGGCACAACTAGCAGCTCCTATTCCCAACTTTTTAACCCTTTTCAAGTTTCTAACTCTCCCACAAATTACCAAATCAATTTGGCACAAAAATTAGCAAATTCATAAAGATTTTCAGGGTTAAACTCATCCATCTCACCATATCACTAAGCGCAATGCATATGCAAATGAGACTCACACTTAGTGGCACTAGATAACCGTTGTGACTAAAAGATTTCCCCTCTTTATAGTACGGCTATCTATCCTAAACCCGATCATAAACTTCTCTACACACCTATGACCGGTAAAATGAAATGCCCTACAAATATACCTTTGCCTTGTGCATTCCATTTCATCTCCTTCAATGTTGATGCAACACATGCATCAATCTTTATCAAATGATATGATCCACTTCATATCATCACATGGCCTCCATGGTCCATCGATCTTGACTTTACTTGCTCTTCACCATTGCTTCGGTCCTTCGGCGCCAAGTCTTTGCTCAAGCCTCTCGACACTCGGTACCAACGACTTCAAAGCCTCCAACTTGCCCTTCACCTTCGCAATTGGTCCATCAAGCCAAGTTTTGCCTTGATCTTTACCATCTTAGCCACATGACTCCATGTCATGTCACGTATGCAATAAGCTCCTTCTTCACATTTGTAACTGTGGACTAATCTCTTGTATCTCACATAAACATAATTAGTCCACCTAGGTTGTCACTCAATTACCAAAATCAAACAAGGACCTTTCAATCTCCCCCTTTTTGGTAATTGATGGCAACTCTACAAAGATATGGAAATTAAGCTCTTTGGGTTCTATGTTACTTATCCAACATTAAGATCACTTGTGAAGATTTGGATAAGCACCATACAACCCGACTTGGTAGTGATAACTCCCCCTACATGTGTGCTTAAATGGTTTGGTTTCAAGCTTGCACACATGCATAAATATAAAATTTGTGGGAGTGTTATCACTACTAAGTGATGCTAAGGTATACAAGATAAAGTTGTACCTTTGTAGCATGTATACCACATTTTAAATCATCCTTAGCATCAACTTGCTAGAAACAAGTGAAACTAGATACCACGTGAGATCAATATTATAAACAAGGTTCTAGTTACCACTTGTTATACTAAGACTAGGCTCTAAATACCAAAATGAAGCAAACATCATTCAAGTCTTAGTTCTAGCAAATATTTCACACAAGCATGTAGGAATGTAAAACATATGCAATGCGAACAAGCAAATATAATGCACAGACAAATGCATCAAACATGTATTCATGAGCTTGCTCCCCCTACTTGTGTGCTTCCCTTGTCCAAGATTTGTGATCCCTTTACATCCTTCAATCTTGCTTCCTCATGATCCATGTACATCTTGTTTTCTTCCCCTTATCCATTGACATATCACAATTGACATATCTTTACCACAATTTCTCCCCCTTTGTCATCAATGACCATAAAAGGCATGCTTCTCTTGATGCAAAGGGTTGCACTAGGGGGTAGATGGCTGACACTTGGATCTTGAATTTTTTATGGACACTACCATATGTGTTGGAATGACACCACTTGTAGACACCACATGTAGATGCATGAAAACCACTTTGAAATACTACATGTAGAACACTTGTAGGATCTTTGACCTTGATACCAATAGGTGGGGCACCTCCCCTTTGACATAGCATGGGTCATCCACTTGATAAGCTTGAGCTCTTGTAGATGAGGGATCTTTGCTTGAGTTGATCATTTGAGGTTGAGGATCACTTGACATCTTGTAGGATACCACTTGTGAGCTTGATCTAAACACCACTTGGTAAAATACCACTTGAAAATACCACTTTAAGAATATGTGAGTCTAGATATCACTTGAGTAAGTTGAACTTGATATCCATTTGCATTATTGTCTTCTCCTTGAACTCTTGTCATGAGCCTCTCATTTATGACTTGAACTATTAAATTTGCACAAGATATCCAACATGGTTTGCTCTAGAGTAAGTTTCTTCACACATCTTTCAATGGTTATCTTACTCACGTTGAATTAGACACTTGAATTCTCATCTTCTAGGTCAAGTACTTGGGTTCACTAGCTCATGAACAAACTAATATACTAACCACTAGATCATATAATCAATCAAGCAATAGTGGTAGGCTATGAATTTAAATTTTTCATTTATTATGCATGATCCTAGTAAGCATGTACTATATGCACTAACCACATACTAGTAAGGGATGAAAATGATCATGCACATAACAATGATACCTTTGCTATCTTGGAGTAGAGGATAGTCATTATATTCCAATTTGTTCCATAATAGCAATGTGAAGTCCATTTCAAGGCTTGGTGAAGACCAATAGTTACCAATTTGAATACCATTCTTCACCCATATGAATTGAGAACCACTAATGATTAAGTGCACTAACTTCTTGATCTGGTTGGCTTGCTTCTTCATTTGATCATAGCTTGCATAAGAATATCACTTGAATTTTCATGATTTGCTCTCTTTTGGGTATTGCTTGCTTTTTCTTGATCAACCCTTTTGATTTCTCCAACTAACCATCTCAAATGTCCTTTAGATCACCACTTCCATGTTAGCCTTCCAAGCCACGTGCTTGGTTAACCTAGAAAAGGCGGCAAGCCCCTACACTAGGGAGAAGTGACCTCTCTCCAAAGAATCATCCTTGATACTCACTTGAAATGACTTTGTTTGATTGATCTATTTGAACTATTCTTGATGTATAGCATTGAATCCCTTTTTGAGTCCTTTTCTTTCTTCCAAATGATTTTCATCTATCACTAGGACTTCAACTTCATCTTCATCTTGACTTTGATCTTGATCTTCAGTTTAAGTACCAAATATGTGTGCCAAATACACTAAACAATCAAATAGTCTTGTACTCATCTTTGTCATGCTTCTATATCATCTCAAAACCAAACATAGGTGCCTCAATCACTTATAAATATGATTCCAACTTGAGGACCTTACAATCCAAGTGACTCCAAATCAATTCAATTATTGTCACTTTTCTGGCAGATTCTGTACTCTCTAAAGCAAAAAATCATATCTCCCAAAGTACAGGTCCAATGTCACACCCAATTTTAAGAACAAAATTGAATGTATAAACTTATGTGCGCCCAGGAAACAGTCGCACACATAAGGGACAAATTACAAAGAAAGGCATCATCACTGTGCTTATTACATAGCGTATTTATTACAACTCATCAAATAAAACTAAACATAAACCAGCGGAAAGATAAATATCTCTCGACGAAGCTCCACTCCACAGGGACGTTGACTGGTGGTCCACAAGACTAGAAATCCTCTGGAAACTTATCTTGCTCATACTCATATCCATCTGTTACCCATCCGGGATTTTTATCCAAAAAGAAGAAAATATAACAAGCGTAAGTACATCTCGTACTCAGCAAGCAACATGGGGTTATGCAGCTCAAAAGGCTTGACACGGGTTTACTGCGGTTAGCACTTTTAGTGGGTCAAGATTTTAGCATTTATTAATCATCAAGTTGTGCTTGCAAACCCAATTAATCCACATGAATAATAATTAATATATGGCAACATCGTCCGGAAACGTAAACATGATGTGAACAAAAGTAAATTTCATTTAAGTGGTTAGCCTGCAAGTTTTCCGAGCCGCTCGTGACCGTGAGCACGGCTGATATATCAGTTTATTACTCTGCAGAGTTTGTACAACTTTACCCGTGAGCCGTGATCCCCATATGCCAGGGGTTGCAAATCCCATATCACCTCTTCCGAGGAAGTGCGGCAGGGTACACTATGAAGTCTTTCGAGGTTCCCCTAACAAGATAGTGGCCACTAGGTTTCCAATCGGCAAGCAGATATAGGAACCCCCCTTTCCGATGGCACATTCCTTCCCGGCTATACACATGAGACCAGGCGGCCGTCCTATACCCGTCTCGTCAAGCCCCTTTTGTGCCCTTTCAGGTAACCACCATCAAGCGAGGAGAGGTCCTCGAACCAACTAAAACCAGAGCCATGTAGCCCTCACGGTTGTACTGTATGTCCCAGCTTTTGCCCGCAGAAGATCATTTAAGGGGGCCAAGAGCACGATGACTCCCACGCCCGGGTCCACATTACCAAGAGCAAGATAAGAACAGACGTTGCGCATATCATTAATTATTTAATTAGACCATAGTTATAGGTTTACAGCACTAGCAGATCTACCCAAATGCACATATATCCCACGGTATCAAGGAACAAGTTGAATATCTAGATAAAACCTATGGTTATCATTTTGACACATGCACATGATTGGTAGATTAAAGTGCGTAGGTAACAAGGATGATCCCATGTATACTTGCCTTGATTCGCGTATTCCTGTGCAGTTTCAGCAGCCACATGGTTCACGCGTCCAACATTAGGTGCTGGCTTCGGGTAGTTCCCCTTCTGGCCAACTCTTGAGCTTCGTCGAGCCGTAAGGAAGCTCCGGAGCTCTATTTCCATCTGTTTTCCCTCTCCATCTACTCACTAATTGATCGCCGGACTTGCAGGACGCCGCTGACCGCCAATCTCCTCCGTGCGCCGTCCTCGATCGATCTCCTACTTCGTTTTGTGGTTGGGTGAGTTCGCCATCCCTTCCTCTTTCTCCCGGTCGTTTCCGATTCGCGAATGGCGGCCGGAATCGCCGAGTGGGCCAACTCCGGCGAGCTCCGCCGCCGCGGAAGGTCCAAGCCGCCGCGCCGGCACTGTGCAAGCCGGTAGCGCCGCCCCCACCCTCCTTTGATTTAATCCGGACCGTCCAAATCCGATCGGACGGCCCTCAGTGGCCGATACCCCTTCGCTGGCAGATTTGCTGAAGAGCCCCGCTGGCCTCAGCCTCGGGCGAGACGGGGAAGAGCCCGCTGGCCTCAGCCTCGGGCGAGACGGGGAAGAGCTCCGCTGGCCTCGGTCCATCCCTGGCCAGCGCAGTAAATCAGAATTTCTGATTTATTTTATTTCGAAAATACTTTGATCTATTTACAGGATTGCCATTACACCATTTTGTCTATATCTTGCTCAATTTAACTCCGTTTTGATCCATTCAAATTGCGTTAGTTTTGTAATTTCGTGCTCTACGCAGTAGTACCACTGTAGATTAGATTTGCAAAAGTTTTATTTCACGTTTAAGTCAGTCTCGTTTAGGCCTTTTGTAATCTTGTTTAGGCCGTAACTTCCGCGTTTTAAATCCGATTTCGGTGATCCAAACGTCTATGTGATCGTAGTGACGAATAGATCTGTTTTACAACTTCTATTTATTTATTTAAATCTGTTGGTGTACTGTTCTAATGATAGATCTGTTTGCAATGCATGTGTGTGCGTGGATGCTTGTATGTTGCGTTGTATTCGAGTTCAGACGGTGAGCAGTACGTGGGTGACCAAGATCAGATCTACTACGACCAGCAGGAGGACCAGAACCAGGAATACGCGAATCAAGGCAAGTATACATGGGATCATCCTTGTTACCTACGCACTTTAATCTACCAATCATGTGCATGTGTCAAAATGATAACCATAGGTTTTATCTAGATATTCAACTTGTTCCTTGATACCGTGGGATATATGTGCATTTGGGTAGATCTGCTAGTGCTGTAAACCTATAACTATGGTCTAATTAAATAATTAATGATATGCGCAACGTCTGTTCTTATCTTGCTCTTGGTAATGTGGACCCGGGCGTGGGAGTCATCGTGCTCTTGGCCCCCTTAAATGATCTTCTGCGGGCAAAAGCTGGGACATACAGTACAACCGTGAGGGCTACATGGCTCTGGTTTTAGTTGGTTCGAGGACCTCTCCTCGCTTGATGGTGGTTACCTGAAAGGGCACAAAAGGGGCTTGACGAGACGGGTATAGGACGGCCGCCTGGTCTCATGTGTATAGCCGGGAAGGAATGTGCCATCGGAAAGGGGGGTTCCTATATCTGCTTGCCGATTGGAAACCTAGTGGCCACTATCTTGTTAGGGGAACCTCGAAAGACTTCATAGTGTACCCTGCCGCACTTCCTCGGAAGAGGTGATATGGGATTTGCAACCCCTGGCATATGGGGATCACGGCTCACGGGTAAAGTTGTACAAACTCTGCAGAGTAATAAACTGATATATCAGCCGTGCTCACGGTCACGAGCGGCTCGGAAAACTTGCAGGCTAACCACTTAAATGAAATTTACTTTTGTTCACATCATGTTTACGTTTCCGGACGATGTTGCCATATATTAATTATTATTCATGTGGATTAATTGGGTTTGCAAGCACAACTTGATGATTAATAAATGCTAAAATCTTGACCCACTAAAAGTGCTAACCGCAGTAAACCCGTGTCAAGCCTTTTGAGCTGCATAACCCCATGTTGCTTGCTGAGTACGAGATGTACTTACGCTTGTTATATTTTCTTCTTTTTGGATAAAAATCCCGGATGGGTAACAGATGGATATGAGTATGAGCAAGATAAGTTTCCAGAGGATTTCTAGTCTTGTGGACCACCAGTCAACGTCCCTGTGGAGTGGAGCTTCGTCGAGAGATATTTATCTTTCCGCTGGTTTATGTTTAGTTTTATTTGATGAGTTGTAATAAATACGCTATGTAATAAGCACAGTGATGATGCCTTTCTTTGTAATTTGTCCCTTATGTGTGCGACTGTTTCCTGGGCGCACATAAGTTTATACATTCAATTTTGTTCTTAAAATTGGGTGTGACATCCAATGACCACGAAATTTGCTGGAAATGTGCCTCACTAAGTCTTCTAGCAGCCATAAAAATTTGAGCTTCATTGGACTTCTAGATTGCTATCAGATTTCACATCTTCCAAGACTGCTACATGCTGAAAACTACTGCACATGTGTTGACAAGATCTACTCCAAAGCCGAAGTATCCCTTATCCAATACTCATGAAATTTTTGCAGCAACCTAATAACATAAATGCAGAGCATGTATACCAAATTTCAAGCCAATCCAAATAGATTTGTTTATTCAAATATGGCAATGATCACAGCTAGCTCAGATTTTGCAATATAGGACAGATTTGACCACTTGAGCTATTCTTCTTCAAATATGAATCAAACTTGAAATCAACTTGTTTGAATACTCTCACAAGACATATATTCATTCAAACCACTTACTAAAAGAAGTCCCATGACCTTATCCAATCAAACCAACTCAATTTTGATTACTTAGCATTAAATCCATTCAAACATCTCATAGCAAGCAACATATGCATATATATCCAATTCAATCAACTCATATGCACCTAAATGAATATGATCAACTAGAAATATACCTTGGTAGATCATGATCATCAACAACAAGCTTCAATTCATTTATTTGCAAGCCTTCAAATATTCCAATAAAATCACCACAACTTAAATATGACACTTGTATGTTGTAGCACTTGGACTTCACTAATTTGACTTGGCATTGGGATAGAATTGCACTAGGCTTCATTTGCTTGACACAATTATATGATGAACAATATGGAATCAATTGAATCAAGTCTCTAATGCCATGGTACCTACACACACTCATCCACTCTTTGATGGTACCTAAACTTGTTTGGGTCCTCTCAAGTTAGGAGCAACATACTTAGGCAATGCCTTAGTATGAGTAGCGGGATGTTTTGCAGTAGCAACAAATGAGGTACCATTACCATCCTTTCTAAGCACAATATCATTATTAATTGAAATGGGCTTAGAAGTGTTACCTAGGGGACATGAATTAGCCATGTGTCCCCTTTCCCGGCATGAGTAGCAAACTCTCTTTGATTGAGCCTTTTCTTCCTTGTTCATGTGTTGCTTCTCATTGTCTTGCCTCTCATGAGTTGCTTGAGCCTTCTTCGCAAGCTTGTTAGGACACTTCGAGGCAAAGTGTCCCATATCACCACACTTGTAGCACTTGATATGAGCCAAATTTTTCTTCTCATCTTGATTCTTGCTCATCATCATCTTGGCATCTTGAATGTGAGTTGGATGCCTTGCTCTTCCACCCCTTCTTGTTTTCTTCTTCATCATCATCATCAAGTCACCACCATCTTCATGGTTGATCTTTACTTGAACTTGGGGCTTTGACTTTGGCTCAACTTGAGATTTCCTTTTGCTTGGGCATGATTTGGCAAGATGGCCCATCTCATGGCATTTGAAGCACACGAAATGAGAGAGCTTCTTTTCTTCTTGCTTCTTCATTTCTCTTTCATTTCTTCTCTTGCCCCATTTCTTGCCTTTGACATTGCTCTTGTTGAAGCCAATGCCACTCTTGTCACCATAACTTCTATGATTGTTCAACATATGCTCAAAGGTGACTTTTGATTTGTAGCACCTCTCTAACTTGTTGCTCAAATTCTTCACTTCACTTTTGAGCTCATTGTTTTCCTTCAAAATGTTAGTCTCACAGGACATAAAAGTAGAACAAGCATCTATATGTGAAGAACATGACATAGATAATAAGTCATCACAAGAGGTGGATACATGCTTCTTCTCTACATCACATGGGTTAGCACAAATATGTGATTGATCATTTGACCCAAATAATGATCTCTCACTAGTTTTAGTTTCTTCATTAGAAAGCTTCTTAGTGAGAAAAGCATGGTCTTGTACCAAGTTGTCATGAGCAACACTAAGTTCCTCATGAGACAATTTAAGCTCCTCATGTGAACACATAGTAACATAAAATAGATGCTTTTGTTGTTCACATGCATTCTTTAGAAATGAGTTTTCTTTTTTCAATTTCATTGTTTTAGCCATCTCATTTTCTAAAGCTTTGGCAAGTTGTCGGGGGACCACAAAAGGGGTACCCCCAATCAGCGCGAAACAAATAGATTAAACCTAGAACACCAATTAATAAGAAACCTAACAAGTCTAACCTTCTAAAAAGCCAACCCCTCAAGGCCTACAACGCCGGCCCATCTCCAGGGAGCCCAGGGCCGCCGAAGCCTTGCTGTTCGCTTCACGGCAGCCTACCCCTCGAGCCCCGGCACATAGGCCTCGAGCCCTGCACCGCTCCTCGAGACCCCGCGCGGGGACCTCGAGCCTCACTGGTACGGTAACCTATCCTTCGAGACACATCACGCCACCCTCGAGCAGCTCCAGGCATCGGATGCCAACCCATACTACGCATTTAATGCGTCCACCTACTCTGGTCACGTCCTCTGGTACACGACGTGCGTCAGAGTGAACTAGGACAGAGTTAAACCTCCTTTTTCACCGCAAGCATGGGCAAAAAGGCACCAGTACAACACTGTTGGGCCATACCCTACACTGTTGCACGTCCAAGCCACGTCTCGAGGCCCGGATGCCCGCTGTGCGATCGGGTTTCCCGGGACTCGCCCATACCTGCAGGGACTCGAGCCCCCCGTAGGCACCACCTCGAGGCCGGCCCTGCGCCCCTCGAGCTCTAATTGTTTTCATGCTATTGGAGGACAGGTACCCCGAGATCCGGAGGGGCCCCGCCGTGCCCTGTACATACCGGAATGGGCGCCACACGAACTCCACGTCGCCACGCCTCTACGTTCGCGCCAGGGATGGTCGCCACGCCTCAAGGACGCCTCAACAGCAACCCCCACTCCGGCTCCAGTGACCCCGACAAGACAGAGTTCCTACCCCCCGTCGTATTGGGCGTTGTATATCCCTACCCCTGTGTAACCCTGGCCTCCTCTTACGCTCTATAAAAGAGGACACCAGGGCCCTTCGCGCGGGAGAGGGAGGATAGATACGCAAGTCTAGGTCCACACCCACATCCAAGTCTGGACTCCGGTCCACGCTCATTGAGCTTGTATTGCCCCTGTACAAGCACTTAGGTGCAAGTAATACAAGAACATCCTCCCCCGCTGGACGTAGGGCCTTCTTTGCCCGAACTAGGATAAATCCTTGTGTCATCTTGCATCACCATCCAGGGAGAGAGCACGCGAACACATTACTAGTTAGTGTCATACCCCCGGGGTAGAAACACCGACACAAGTCTACATACAAGCTCAAAATTCGGATCATCACAATCAACAACCACATTAGCAATTGATACCTTAGTGTCACCATGTGACATGAAGCAATGTGGTGTAGATGGAGAGCTTGCAGAGACATCACTCTCGTAGCCATCATCATCATCATCATCATCAAGTGAGCATGGAGTAGCATCATTAATTGCATCACTTGAGCTTGGCCCATCATCAACAATCTCGTCAAGTGAACTTGTGGATTGATCATCATCATCATCATCACTTGACCATGAGGTGGAGCAATCTTCCACAATCACCAAGTTGTGGTCATGCTCATCATCCTCATGCACCTCCTCTTTGGGCTCATCAACATCATCATCGGAGATCGCCCCATATTTCTCATTGAGATAAATCCAAATCTCATGGGCGGACTTCAAGTCCATGATCTCACCAATATGTTATCTTCCATAGATTGATAGAAAATATTAGTAGCTTGGCAATCGAGATGTAGGCATTTCTTTTGCGCTTGAGTTGCATTCTTTCTATCCAACACAAGAGAAAGGCCCACATCTACAATCCACCACATTTGAGGACTAATAAACTTAAAATTGCACATCATCCAATTTTTCCACCGTGCAAAGTGCGTGCCATCAAAAATGTGTGGACACTCAACATCTAGCCCATAAGTCGCCATCCTCTCGAGTCGGTGAAGACCACAAATGAGAGACCACAGCTCCGATACCACGTGTAGGGTCGAGATGGCGGACTAGAGGGGGGGTGAATAGTCCTTTCTAAAATTAATCACACCGGCTAACCGAAACAAATGCGGAATTAAACTATTCGGTCTAGCCAAGTCTACACCCCTCTATCTATATTCTCTAGCACCTTACAAAGATCCTAAACAAAGAAAATATGGTGTCGGGCTAGCAAAGCTCACCTAAATAATTCTAGGAGCAAGGTCACACAAACCTATGCAACTAGTACTTTAAGAACAAGGGAGCTCCTTCTATGCTACACAACCAATAAGGTAACTAGCAAGCTACACAAGCTAACTAATTACAAGAGAAACTACACAAGCACAATATATATGAAAGTAAATACAAGCTTGAGTATGAAGATTGCAAACCAACGGGAAGATGTAGACAATGTTGACACGATGATTTTCTCCCGAGGTTCACTTGGTTGCCACCAAGCTACATCCTCGTTGTGTCGACCACACACCTTGGTAGTTCGGCGGCTAATAGGCACCACACCTAGCTCGACACTCGAGCGCCGCAAGAACTCACCCACAAGTGAGGGTAACTCAATGACACGCTCAACTAGAGTTGCTCTTCGCGATCTGCCATGGGGTGAGCACAACACCCCTCACAAATCCTTCTCCGGAGCCACACACAATCACCACGTGGGCTTCACAACGGAGACACAATCCACCAAACCGTCTAGGTGATGGCAATCACCAAGAGTAATAAGAAATCCCCAATCACAAAGATTATCTAGTGCCACCAAATGCAAATCCTCAAATACACACACTAGGGTTCCTCAATCCCTCACTCAAATTAGCACCAAGCATGAGAGGGAGAGAAAGGGGAGGAGGTGGATCTTCAACCTCTCAACATCACCCACACAGGGCCCTCAATCTCTCCTAGAAATTTCAGCTCAAATCATGGGGAGAGAGGAGAGGATGAACCCTAACTTGCTTGCTCTCCAAAGGTGAGAAAATGGGGAGAGTAGTGCCAAGAAGAGGGGCTGCAACCCTCTAAAAACGTTCAGCTCGCCCTCATGACCGTTGGAGCACCCGAATCTCAGCTGAACCGGAATATCCGGGTAGGGCGAGGAAAATATCCGAGCAAGGGTTCACTGTCTACGCGAATGAACTGAGCTGAGAAATAACCGGAATATCTAGCTCGGGCGATGAAAAACTCCGAACACAACCTTTCTGTTCACGCGCACTCAAACTGAGTTTAGCCGGAATATCTCGGTAGGGACAAGAATATATCCAGGCGAACCCTTGCTGTCCAGGCACAACTAGCAGCTCCTATTCCCAACTTTTTAACCCTTTTCAAGTTTCTAACTCTCCCACAAATTACCAAATCAATTTGGCACAAAAGTTAGCAAATTCATAAAGATTTTCAGGGTTAAACTCATCCATCTCACCATATCACTAAGCGCAATGCATATGCAAATGAGACTCACACTTAGTGGCACTAGATAACCGTTGTGACTAAAAGATTTCTCCTCTTTATAGTACGGCTATCTATCCTAAACCCGATCATAAACTTCTCTACACACCTATGACCGGTGAAATGAAATGTCCTACAAATATACCTTTGCCTTGTGCATTTCATTTCATCTCCTTCAATGTTGATGCAACACATGCACCAATCTTTATCAAATGATATGATCCACTTCATATCATCACATGGCCTCCATGGTCCATCGATCTTGACTTTACTTGCTCTTCACCATTGCTTCGGTCCTTCGGCGCCAAGTCTTTGCTCAAGCCTCCCGACACTCGGTACCAACGACTTCAAAGCCTCCAACTTGCCCTTCACCTTCGCAATCGGTCCATCAAGCCAAGTCTTGCCTTGATCTTTACCATCTTAGCCACATGACTCCATGTCATGTCACGTATGCAATAAGCTCCTTCTTCACATTTGTAACTGTGGACTAATCTCTTGTATCTCACATAAACATAATTAGTCCACCTAGGTTGTCACTCAATTACCAAAACCAAACAAGGACCTTTCACAAGCTAACAATTAGTGTTATTATCTAGTTTCATCGAGCTAAGCTCATAGTTACAAGGTGTAGCTAGATGGATTCAAACTAAGAGTCTAAGACCTTTAGGTGAATGTATATTGCTTGCGTTTCATGGCGGAGGGTTAGGCCTTCTATGCACAACTTTTACTGGTAGCCTCAAGATCTATAGGATCGGATAAAAAAATAGGTGCTCTAGAAGTGTCATAGTAGTATGTAGAAGCTACATAGTATGCTTAAGAAGAGAGAATATGGTCCATGCTAAAAAAAATAGAGGAGAGAAAATAAAAGTGACACACGATAAAAGGAAAAAGGTCCCTTTAAAAATTACAAGTAGTGATAGTTTGTATTGTGTGAATAGTAGTCTCAACATTTAGGCCCTATTTAGTTTCTAACCCAAAACTTTTCGCTCATCACATTAAATGTTGGACACATGCATGACGTATTAAATATAGACAAAAATAACTAATTACACAGGTTGCGTGTAATTTGCGAGACGATTTTTAAGCCTAATAAGTTTTTTTTAATAATATTATGCTACAATAAATATATGTTAATAATGAATTAATTAGTTTTAATAAATTCATCTTATCTTACAATTTATAGTAAGCTCGTGAATGTACCTCAAAAGAGAAAAACAGGAATGATTACTCCACGTACGCTGGTACTACACAGGAACCCACTTTTATTCGTCTTTTTTTTACCAACATTGAAATGCTAGTATTTTGTCTAGTCGTTGTAGAGCTGCCGCACAATTTGTACAGCTAACGGCTGCCCGGACACCAGACTACCACAAGCTAGGCGGTTACATAAAATTCGGAGGGCTGTTTTGGTTAATTTATTTCGACTGATTTTGATTATTTCAGTAGTATTTTATAATAGAGAATAAGTCATAGTGCGGTTGATTAGTTCAAGCGAATAGAGTCTAGATTTGCTAATGTCAACACCTCTCTCTTTCTGTGCTATATAATCTGATTTCCGTGTTTTTTAATAAAGTGTCCATAATCTGTGCTCCATGAGTAGTGTTAAGTGTGCCAATGTCACAAGCAAGCTTGTAGCCAAATTGACCAATCGAAAAGGTCAGTAGTAATTGTAGCTACTGTAGCCGTGGTGCGCTGCACTCTGCAGGTGAGGAGGTCACAACGAAACATGTTCAAATTCAATGGAGGAGCATCAATTAAGCCGTCCAAACAAACAGAACAGCCCAACCAACAACCAGCTTGATGTGCTCTTGCCATGAGCAGTGTGAACCATAGCATCAGCTCAACTACTCCCCCAATCAGCAAGCCAGCCGCGTTACAATTACTATTTCTGCTAAAGGCTAGCTGGGCGAGGCGATCACTGTTACCACTGCAGATTCCTCATGTCCTTCTTCTCCCGTCCATTCTGTGCAGCCTGAAACAATTTTTTGCTTTTGATTTGCTTTAAGAAAGCACGCAACCTTTTTCTTTGTGTCATGCTGGGCCATGGGGGACCATCAGCAGGCGTCCAGAAGAGAAATTGCAATTGGGGTAATTTCTTCTGTTGCAAGACAAGCCTTCCCTGCCCTGCCCTGCGACAACGCTGAATATAGGAGAGTACCCCCCCCCCCCCCCTGTAATAGGATCTCTATGTCCACAAAAAAAAACAATTCTCATTTTTCAAAAACTTAAACAGATTAAACTTTAACTAAATTTATATAAAAATATAAACATTCATAATACAAAATAAGTAGTATTAGATTAGTTATAGAATATATTTTTATAAAAAATATTTTCAAACAGAAATGTATTAATATTTATTATAAACTTAATCAAACTTAAGCTAGTTGGACCGACATATATCCTACAATTGTATTCTTTTATAGATGGAGGTAGTACTATCAGAGAAATATTTTAACCCCGTATAAAAACTGTAGGACAGTAGGAGGATTGTGTGCCTATACTCTCTGGGCCCTCCAAATAGAGTCTCACTTTTGAGTTTTGAGAAGTCAGCTCTCTGGGCCCTACATTTTGAGGACAGTACGAGTCCGAGCGAAACTTCTTCTCCTCAATAGCAGTTTTCTAGTTCCTCTCAGATGCAGGTGTTATTTTGTTAATGGTTTTTATGGCTGATTTTGGTTGTTTTAATAGCGTTCTGTTACAGTGAATAAGCTATAACACGACTGATAAGCGAGCTGAAACGGATAGGAGAACAATACCACTATAGTTTCTTTGAGCTTTCTCTCTACTATCTTTTCTGAGAACTTGTTTTACTAAACATTTACGAAGCTTTACTAGCGAAGCCGCTTTATGAATTGAAGTCAAAACGACTAATTTAGGCCTTATTTAGTTTCGTTGTGATTTTTTTTTTGTGTCATATCAGATGTTCTGACATTAATTTTGTCTTTTAAAAATAAACTAATAAGAAAACAAACTACATAATCTCTCTGAAAACCTTGAGACAAATTTAGTAATACGAATTAATCCTCATTAGCATATGTTTACTGTAACACAACATTATCAAATTATGGACTAATTAGGTTTTAAAAATCATCTCGCAAAATTATCGTAATATGTGTAATTAGTTATTTTTAGTCTATATTTAATACTCTATGTATATGTCTAATACAAACATTCAATGTGATGACTGAAAAGGTTTTGTAGAGTAAAGACTTGTTTAGTTCCGAGAAATATTTGAGAAATGCACCGTAGCACTTTCGTTGTTATTTGATAAACTTTGTCTAAACATGGACTAACTAGGCTCAAAAGATTCGTCTCGACATGTAGATACTAAACGTATAATTAATTATTTTTTACCTATATTTAATGTTTCATGCATGCAGTTAAAGATTGATGTGATGAGAAATCTACAAAATTAAGGAAAGTTGAGGAAACTAAACATGACTTAAATAAGATCTTACGAGTTACGAGTACTCCACTGCTGAAGTTGAGTACTCGTAGTGCTCTAGCAGTAGTATATATTAAAAAAAGAGAGGAATCTGCCTGGAATTGTAACGTCAGGTTGCATAAGAGCATGGTCAATAATAGAGCCAAATGTTTGACTATAAGTCAAGCTCTAAGAGCCAAGCTATATAATAGTTAGTCTTTTATTTAGCTACAAACTATTTTTTCTTTTCTATTCCTTCTCACATACATATTTATTGGGACTCACTGCTACCTATACTTTCGTGCCCAGCTTTGTGTTTGCATTGAGCCCAACTCTTCTCTCTCCTCCTTTCTCTCACCATCAGCATTTACTTGATTATAAAACAATTATTCTACCTGCTCTAATTTCGCCGCCGCACTGCTGCAGTTTGGAGTCGAAAGGGATCTGACACCACTGCTGTGCCTGTGCATGAGCAGCCTGGGGCATGGAGTGGGGTGGCCCCCGCGCGAACCTATCAGAGATGCTGCTGCTGCTATCCACGGCCGGCTCGCTGTTGGTGTCGTACACAGTGTCACTCGCCCGGATCTTCTAGCATTATCCCTATCCATCACGTTTGATTGTCATCGTCCATCCATCCACCCGACTTGGACAGACTTGCGTTGGACCAGCGAGTTTTTTTTTTTGACAAGAGTTGGACCAGCGAGTTGATCCACACATGTTTCCCTTACTGGCTCAAAAAAATCATACAATTCTAACATAGTATTACATTTTACTATCTCAAATTTAATTGATTATAGATAAAATATATTAAAATTTATAATATCAAACAAATACTATTAGATTCATTGTAACATATTTTTTAATAAAATTAATTTAAAGTCATAAATGTGAATAATATTTATTAGAAATTTAGTCAAACGTATACTACTTTTGCTGACACATAACCTATAGTTACATTCGACAGATGGAGTACTACAGTTATCCTAGTTGTACAAAGAATTTCGCTTGAATCAATCAAAATAAGTTTAAGAGAACAGACCATTCGGAGCTAGCTGTTAGTGATATTACTATTAATTATATGTATTCTTAGGACACTCACAATACAAACTCTATCATAAAGTCCAAGCCTATTTATTATCTCGAAGATATTATAGACTTTTTAGAGTTTAAATAAGACCTGAAGTCTTGTTTCTTTCCATCTCTCTCAATAAATATATTGCCACATCAGCAAAATACTATAAATAAAAAGACAATAAATACATTTAGACTCTATGTTATGGTAGAGTCTGTATTGTAAAGTGTCTTTAGTCGATTAAAAACAAGAAGTACTCCTAAAAAGAGAGAACAAATGATATATTCCACTGCAGCTGTGGAAGACAAGACTAAATCAAAGCATCTATTGTATGCATTAAAACACAAATAGCTCACAACACGACATCCCACGAATGAAAGCTACTTCCTCTATACTCGTAAAGAAAGTTGTTTTAGACCGTACTCCTAAAGGAAGTTGTTTTGGATAGCGATACAGTTTCCAAAGCATAACTTTGATTCCTTATTTCTTTAAAAATATTTATTGAAAAGTAATGTATGTATATTTTTATAAAAATATTTTTGAAGACGAATCTATTCATATAGTTGTCACATTTTCAAACTCAACAACTTAAAAGTTATTCATGATTTATATTTTCAATGTTTGACTTAAATCTTGTCCAAAACGACTTCCTTTACGAGTATGAAGTAGTAGTCTTTTTAACTAGAAAAGCCTAAAATTACATTCTTTAGAGCTAGAATTGTATGTTTTCTTCTACGATGGAGGAAGTAAGTGGCTTTGAAAGACTGGACAAAGAGATTTTTTTTCGATAAAGGATAATCAAATCCGGCCTCTACATCCAGGGATGTACACAACCAATTATTACAAAAAAAAGACAGAAAAAACAAAAACAAAAATAAAAGAGAGAAAAGCCATAGTCTTATACATAGACCAGGACATTACAGCAAACGATAAATGCTTCGACCCTCTATTTGATCAACGAGAGGGCGTCCTTGGCTTGCTCTCGACGCCGCAACTGGGTCCCAAATGCCGCAGTGCAGGGTATGGCTAGGAGCAGGTGTGCTTATGTTGATACCTTCAAGAAGGTAAACGACGTCTGCAGGCGCCATCATCAACGAAAGGAAGAGAAAATTACAGCGACGCCTCCAAGGGGGAATATGACGTCGATTGCGTCATCGCCGCCGGCCCAGCACCTCCAGGTAGGGTTTTCACCCGTATTCCAAAATCCTGCAAAGGCACATCCAAGCCAAACCTGCAAACGACGAGATGCCGGAGATGGTCGGCAGAGTCTTCACCAAATGCAGCGAGGCAGCAGAAAAGCAGGGGGCGACAGTGTCCTTTGTTGTGGATGTCAGAGTCGATTTGCGGGACGCCTAGGAGCGATGTGGTCTCGAGCCGAGTGCCTGGTGCAGGATTGATCCAGGCCTCGACCTCGTGGTAGGACGGGTTAGACGGCTTGTGGATGGCCGGTGCCAACACCGCCATCCCCATCCGGTGCCCGGGAGTCCAAATTGACCCTCTGGCCGCCACTGGGGAAAGTGTCCCCGACCCGAGGCAACGCCCACCCGAGTCCGCATCGCCGGAGCACCACCCGCACCGAGAAGGGGGCAGCACGGGGCAGCAGCCGGCGGATCCAGGCCTGAGATACCCAGATGCGCCCGTCGCCGCCAGACCCCTTCATCGGTGCGGGTACGCCGGTCGCCGATGAACGGTGCCGCCATCCGCGTCGTCGAGCCCACCGGGGGGGCGAGCCAGATCGGTCGCCACCGTCGAGTAGGCTGCCACCTCACAGCACCGCCGGGCGAATGGCCGCACCAACCCGTGGTTGGTCCGCCGCTGGCCGATCCGGCCGCCCCAACCGTGGGGAAGCCCGATCCGGCTGTGGGGATGCCGGATCCGGCCACGGAGGAGCCGGATTGATCCCCACGCAGTCCGACGGTCACCGGCGCCGAAGGAGAGGGTGGAGGAGGAGAGAGCTGTGGCGGAACCGTCCTGATTATAAGGACTCAAGTACCGTCTTAGTCAATTACGTCTGACATCGACCCGCACTTGAAGCCGTATAACCCCGGTAGTCCGGAAATCTTGAAGGATTTCAACATCGTACAACATACAGGATCACATCGTTCAAGTATTACATTCGAGAGGATACATCACAGATAAACGAAATCGGATTTAAAACATCAGAGTGCGAATTTTAAAACCAAGTTATTACAATACCGAATTTAAAGTACGGAAGCTTAAATAAGTTTTGAAATACACCACCACACATGTGGTCCAAATAAAACATTGTTTGATAACTCCAACTCAACACAACTCACTCCTCCTTTTTCAAGTAATGTGCCACTAGAAGTCTCAGACCAGCAAAAGAAAAGGGGAAGCTTCTGGACGACCCTGCCCTGGGCCTACCCCTCATCATCTCCCACTGGGTAGAGGCAGTGCTTACAATAGCCATAGTACACCTGACCATCTGCAACAAACGGGATAAACCCTGAGTACGGGAATGTACTCAGCTAGACTTACCCGTCCAACTGAAAATAAAGATACCAAGGATATGCAAGGCCTTTTTTGGTGGAGCTGGGATTTTTAGTTGCGAAAAGCTCAAAATTAAGATAAGGAGTATTAATGACATAGATGAGCTGTCAGTTTTTAGTCCTATCTCTTATTCTAGGTTTTGCACCTGAACTACTACACACACTTGAGTCTAACAAGCAGTAATATAACCATATCCAGTTGACTTATCCACATTTTAGTTGAACCTTTAAAACAATACATGGAGTTGTATCGTGGTGAAGCTCGCAATAGTTTCCCACTAACCGGGGGAGACGGCGACTCGAATCGAATTCCAAACCAGCTGGTGAAAGACCTTTAATACCAGCCCACACTTTCCCCGTTGGGTCCATGCATTGGCAACCGCTCGATGCTTGTTCGTGGTGGTAATCGTCGCGGTTCAAGCACGGACCGCCCAATTGGAACCTGGTGATGGCCTCTCGCGGCAGATCACATTTCCATACTAGAGGGCGCGACACGGGTCGAAACCGGCCCGAACAGCTTCTAACCGGCTTCGGGGTCGATGATTACAGCACCGACATATCCCTAAGTAAAATGGCGCGTTCAAAAATAAACGAGGGCCAACATCGATACAAACCTACACGATCCAATGGACGGACTGCCCCCAAGTTCCAACTTGGTGCCTTGCCTTCCAGTCGACCGTATTTCATTACTACTCAGGTTCTTTTCCACGATAGCAAATATAGCCAACCGTGATCCGGTAAATACCCACCAGGGGTATTACGAAAACATCCTTAACTACTACTTTTATTAAGCGGGCTAAGCAATTCTACATCATAATTAAGTAACATGGTAACAAGGCAGGTGTAAGCAATAATTTAAGGGAGAAGAAATGCATCAAGTAGGATTCAATCAACTCCTAAACCTAATGCATCACAATATAAAAGGACTCAAGCAATTTAATTATAAATACTGGGAGACTTAGAATGCTCCGGGGCTTGCCTTGAGCGAAGACCGAGGCCTCGTGGCAGGGGCACTCGGGCAAGTTAGTTTCCTGTCCGGGGTCGACCTCCTCGGCTTGATGAAGTTCCGGGATCTCTTGTTCGGCGCTTGCTTCCTGCTCCGGGGTCGGCTCCGAGACTGTCGATCCTATTTGCAATGTCGTACATAATTAAACAATGCCAGGTGCAAGATGGTGATATGAAAAGTAACATTCTTGCAAACCAACAAAACCAACTTGTTGAACCACTTTTGACATTGAGGTAAATACTTATTTACCTTGTAAAACAAAATTGTTAATTCAATTATTTCTTATTTAATATTTCCAAAAGAAACTTAGGTTTGAACTGCAAGTGCATTATTCTGAACTTGGAAAAATCCAAAAAAATTCCAGAAGATAACTGACACTAACTGGACTTCACTGACCAATTTCCAGCAAGAGATAAAATACAGAACAGCGGCTACAAAAAGATGAAATACACTACTCAAAAAGTGTTTTGAACTAACTTTTCACACAAAAAGTGTCAAACAGCAGATTTCATAATTTTCCTAGCTTCATCTACTCATAAACACTCTACTGCAGAAAGTGCACTGCCAAAACATAAATATATCACCCTACACAAAATAAACAAATTTAACCCAAAACCAACCATTTGAACTACAACCCTACTGGAAAAGGGTGACATACTCATTTCCATATTTTTCCCAGACTCTACTCCCTATTTCATATTTATCAAGAAAGTTCCATGAACAAAAACATTATATTACTTCCTACATGAATTTCCAAATAAAAACATAGAAAAGTACTTTTATACAGTAACTTCATATTTTTCCATATAACAACCTGTGTTTAACATTTTTCCTAACTGGACCATAACACACAGAGGCTACACAAATTTTCCCATATTTTATTTTGACATATAAAACACCTTAACACTTATTCCAAGAAATCAGCCAAAAAAGACTTTAACCCATAACAGACAGTTTTTCTACATAAATAGGGCTTTATATATTTTTCACAGGTACATAATCTGATAAGGAACCTACACAAAATTTTCCATGAATTAACTCGACCAGAAAACATATAAACCTATTTATCTCAACAAAGGCACATAAACTAAAATAAATAAAACCAGTAATATAAACTTCCACCAAAAATACTTTCATATTTTTCCCTGATAGATCTACTCATGAGCAAGCTACCAAAACTTAAAGCACTTCATTTGGACTTTTAAAACGTGCTACACAAAAATAACAAGCCTTTCTGGAAATTAAAACAAAAAGGAAAATCATTTAAAACTTCCCGGCTCAACTTGCGCAGACCCGGTCCATAGACCGTGAGCGACTGACGCGGGGGACCCACTGGTCAACGGGACCCACCCGTCAGAGAGAGAAAACAGGGGAAGAGGGATGACCGCGCGGTTTTCGCCGGCGGTGGGACCGGGCTCATCGTGATCCCTACGACGAGGCGAACCGAGAGGTGGAGTTGGTTTGGCTAGCGCATGGCCGAAACTCGCCGACGGCGAGCGGCGGCGGACGGTGGCGGCGGGGATGCGTGGCTACGCGGTTTCCGGCGGTCGCCGGCCAAATTAACGGGGGCGTAAGCTTATGCGAACCCTAGGAAGGCTACTAGGGGTTTGGTTTGGTCGGTGAGGCTCCGGTGGAACTCGACCAAGTGCGCGGCCATGGCGGCGTCCATGGCGCTCGGTCGGGCAGGAGTGGGAGGCTAGGGGGCGGTAGAGACCTTGCGGAGGCGTGTTCTCACCGTGCCTTGGCCTGATGAAGCTTGACGACGAAGAAGAGGGGTGGCGAAGCTCAGGGTGGTGCGGAACGGGCTCGAGCTCCTTTTGGCGGCGAACGGGGACCGAAGGGGGCACCTCGTCCTCCGGCGGCGGTGGGTCTTGGTCGGGGAAGATGACGCGCGCACGGCGTGTGCACGGTGGAGGCGGAGAGGCTCGCGAGAGGGATTGGATGGTGGTGGTCGGGTGAGGTCGGAACGGCGATGGCGAGTGGCGGTGTCGAACGGTGGCGAGCAGTGGAGCGCTCGGCTCGTTCGTGGGAGAGGAGAGGGAGAGAAGGCAGGCGAGCGCGTGCGAATGGAGAGTGAGGAAGTGGAGAGGGGAGACGCTCAGGTTTTGCCTGTGGTCGTGGCGGGGGCCACGGCGTCACGGCGGGCGAGGCGGTGGCAGGCGGCTTGGCAGGCGAGGGTGGCGAGCGAGAGGGCGAGCAAGATAGCTTGCGTGATCGGGCGGAGAAGATCGCGCGGCGATAGGGCGAGCGGGATCCGGGGCAGGCGCTGGCGGCCACGTGGCGCGGACGCCGGCGTACGGCGCGGCGCGCGCACGGTGAGCGCGGGCGGGAGCGACGCGCGGCTGGGCTTGGGCCGAAAGGCCAACTGGGCCGGAAGTGAGGGCGCGGGAAAAAAATTCTTTTCCTTTTTCTTTTTCCGATTTTTTTTCAAACTTTGACCATTCAAAAACAGTTTCAAAAACTCCAAACTAGGTTTTGACCCATAAATAAAAGTTGCTCAGAATAATTTTCTCTACAACTTTCATATAGAACATTTTTGCTGAAAAGCACTTTTTAAAATCTCCACAGAAATAAAACCCAATTTTGAGACATAAATCATTTTGTTTTCCTTGTTTTTATTTGCTTAACAAATTTGAACTAGGTCAAAATGTTAACATGGAAAATGTTACACTCAATATTCTTTATTTTGCAAACTTAGTTGCCAAGACAGAGTCCACTTAAACCATCAAGTCCAAGAGAAATCCAAAGTCCAAAAAAATAAGCAAAAGGCAAAAACACACTCATGCACATGAAATGATGCCATGCATTGCTTATGCATTTTAGTAGCTAAATGTAGTTCCTAATGCAGTGCTTGACACTAGGGTGTCACAGCCCTTCCCCCCTTAAAGAAATCTCGTCCCGAGATTTGAGTTACGTACCAAACTTTATAAAAAGTGGGATAGTTCACGCGTAAGTACTCCTCGGTCTCCTAAGTTGCATCGTTGGGTCCGTGGTTGCTCCAGAGAATCTTGTAGATCTTCACTGTTTGGTTGCGAGTCTCTCGAGTCTTGGTATCCAATATCTCCTGAGGTTGTTCATAGTATTCCAGATCTGATCTGATGGAGACATCCGGGATCCGAACTTCTTCCCGTTCTGGAACTCGAAGACACTTCTTTAACTGGGACACATGAAACACGGGAAAGACCGCGCTCATCTCTGGGGGTAACTGCACTTCATAGGCTACTTCTCCCTTTTTGGCTATGATCTGATATGGTCCCACATATCGGGGTGCTAGCTTTTTCTTAATTCCAAAACGTTGGACCTTTCTCGTGGGTGAGACCTTAAGGTAGACGTAATCTCCTACTTGGAATTCCAAGGGTCTCCTTCGTGTGTCTGCATAGCTTTTCTGTCGGGATTGTGCTGCCTTGATATGTTGTTGTACTGTTTGCACAATCTCCTCGGCATCCCTTACATGATCTGACCCGTAAAATCCTCGATCTCCTGATTCAACCCAATTAACCGGGGTTCTGCATCTTCGTCCATATAAGACTTCGAACGGTGCCATCTTTATACTTTCCTGGTAGCTGTTGTTATATGAAAACTCGGCGAGGGGTAACCACTTCTCCCATGATTCTCCTGAGGATAGAACACATGCTCTGAGGATATCTTCCAAAATTTGATTCACTCTTTCTGTTTGTCCTGCGGTTTGAGGATGATAAGCAGAACTTCTTACCAACTTAGTCCCTAGCTCCTTGTGCAACTGTTCCCAAAAACGCGCTATGAATTGGGGTCCTCTATCAGAAACAATCCTCTTAGGAACTCCATGTAACCTCAAGATGTTCTGAATGTACAAGTCGGCATACTGATGTGGCCAATGGGTAGTCTTAACTGGGATGAAGTGAGCCACTTTAGATAACCGATCCACGATAACCCAGATGGAATCATTTCCTTTTTGAGTGGTGGGAAGACCTGTGACGAAATCCATACTAATCTCTTCCCATTTCCACTCTGGGATTGATAACGGTTGTAACAGTCCGGCAGGTCTTAGGTGTATTGCTTTTATCCTGCAGCAAGTATCACACCTTGCGACATAAGCTGCAACTTCTTTCTTCATCTTTGACCACCAATACCTTGTTCTCAGATCTTGGTACATCTTACTGCTTCCTGGATGGATAGATAACTTTGAGTTATGAGCTTCATTCAGAATTCTTTCTTTCAGCTCCGTGTTCTTTGGAACAACCAACCTCTGATTATACCACAGAATTCCCTGTTCATCTGTTCTGAAGTTCAAAGAACTATTGGCTTCCAATCTCTTCTTGATCTGGCCGATTTCTTCATCGGTCTTTTATCCTTCGATGATGTCACTCTCCAGGGTGCACTGTATGGTGATATTGTTTAACATAACGGGGTGCATAAGGTTAAATCCATCTTCCAAAAGTGGTTGTAGGGAGTTGCAATGAGTCTTGCGACTCAAGGCGTCTGCTACAACATTCGCTTTTCTGGGGTGGTAATGCACTTCCAGGTTGTAATCCTTAATCAACTCTAACCATCTCCTCTGCCTCATATTCAACTCTGGCTGGGTGAAGATATATTTCAAACTTTTGTGATCTGTGTACACATGACATAAGTTACCCATAAGATAATGCCTCCATATCTTGAGTGCATGAACTACGACTGCCAATTCCAAATCATGAGTCGGGTAATTCTCTTCATGTGGTCGCAACTGACGTGAAGCATATGCGATAACTCTCCCATTCTGCATAAGCACACATCCAAGTCCAATCTTGGATGCGTCACAAAACACATCAAAAGGTTCCTCCAAATCTGGTTGCGCCAAAATGGGTGCAGAAGTCAACAACGTTCGCAGAGTGCGAAAAACTGCCTCACACTTTGGAGTCCATTCAAACTTCTTGTTTTTCTGAGTTAGACGAGTCATAGGCTTTGCGATCCTTGAGAAATCTAGAATGAACCGACGGTAGTACCCAACTAATCCTAGAAAGCTGCGTACCTCATGTACGTTAGTGGGTGCTTGCCAATCCATAACTTCTTGTACCTTCGTGGGATCCACAGAAATTCCTTCCTCTGAAAGGACGTGTCCAAGAAAGGGTACCTTCTTTAACCAAAATTCACACTTGCTAAACTTAGCATACAACTTGTGCTCTCAAAGTCGAGCTAAGATGACTCGTAGATGCTCAGCATGATCCTTTTTATTTTTAGAGTATACCAAAATGTCATCAATAAACACCACAACAAACTTGTCCAACTCAGGCATGAAGACGGAATTCATTAGGTACATAAAATGTGCCGGCGCATTGGTTAGCCCGAAGGATATAACTAGATACTCATAGAGTCCATATCTGGTGGAGAAGGCTGTTTTTGGTATATCGTCTCTCCTGATCTTAATCTGATGGTATCCTGACCTCAAGTCAATCTTGGAGAACACTTTTGCCTTTGATAACTGATCAAACAAGACGTCGATTCGGGGTAAGGGATACTTGTTCTTTATAGTTACTGCATTCAACGGCCTGTAATCCACGCACATCCGTAAAGTTTTATCCTTCTTTTTCACGAAGATGGCGGGACATCCCCATGGTGACGAACTAGGACGTATCAACCCTTTATCCAAAAGCTCTTGTAACTGAGTCTTGAGCTCTGCTAACTCATTAGCTGGCATCCTATACGGCCTCCGAGAAATGGGTGTCGTTCCAGGAATTAACGCTATAGCAAACTCCACATCCCTATCTGGTGGTAGTCCTGGCAACTCATCAGGAAAGACATCTGGAAACTCACACACTACTGGGATCTCAGCTATCTGTTTTGCCGTGATATTGAACAACACTCCGATCTCGTGGGGGTTTCGGGGTAACTTAAACCGAAAAGAAGTCCCATTCCGGGGACTGACCATGGAAACTACTTGCTCTGAAATGTCAAGATTGACCTTCCAGAGTTTCATCCAACCCATACCCAAGATTACATCCAAACCTAGACCAGGGATGACTATGGGATCCACTATGGTCTGTTTATCCCCAAAAGTCATCTCCACTCCTTTCGCCATTTTACGGGCGGATATAACAGCTCCGGCGGAACTTATCTGATACCCCCGATCCAACTCTACTAACCCGAGATTACTTCTTATAGCAAAATTCTCACTTATAAAAGAATGTGATGCTCCGGAATCAAACAACACAACTGCGGGGTACTGATTAACAAGAAATGTACCAGCAGTGACAGGTTCTCCCTCTGGCACTTCTTCAACGTTGGTATAATGCACATGGCCTGTGCGAGGTGGAGGCGGGGTGTACTGCTTCTTCGGTCGAGGGCACTGACATGACAGGTGTCCGGTCTGACCACAGTTGTAGCACGGTCCGATCACGTACGGGGTCTTAGGACCTCCTGCACTTCCTGCCTTAGCTTTGTTCTGCATCAGAGGAGCGGTGTAGGGCTTCTGGAAACTCGGGCGGGAGCGGTTGTTCGTTATCTTCCTCTGCGGAGGGCGGAATCTTGCTCCTGTAACCGGCGGGCGATATGGGGTGCGTGCTCCGAAAGGGGTCCTCTGTTGAGACGAACCTCCTTCGTTCGCACGACGACGAGTCTCTGTCGCCAGCCTGCTGTCATTCGCTTCCTGATTCAGACAGTCACTGACAAAGTCACTGAAGGTAGTGCGGTGACTGTTGCCCATCTTAGAAAGCATGGTGGCACTCATGCCACGCTTGAAACTTGCAATCTTCTTGGCCTCTGTGTTGACAAAGTCTGGAGCATAACGAGACAGGTTGTTGAAGCTATGTAGATACTCTGACATAGACCTAGTTCCCTGAGACAACCTCATGAACTCTGTAGTCTTCATTTCCATCAGACCACTGGGGATGTAGTGGTTACGCATAGCAGTAGAGAACTGATCCCAAGTGACTCGTGCATTTGCAGGTAGGGATGCATGGTACTGGGCCCACCACAAACCTGTGGGTCCTTCCAACATGTGGGCGGCATACTCCGCCTTAAGCTCTTCCGTCAGACGAAGCAGGCGAAACTTCTGGGTGATGGAGTTAAGCCACTCATCAGCCTCCAGCGGTTCGGTGGCTTCCTTGAACACAAGGGGACGAGTGTCCAAGAAGTCACGGTAGGAGCTGTACTGGTTGGGCTCCGGGCCTTGGCGCTGCTGATGCTGCTGCGCGGTGTTGTTAGCAATGTTGCGGAGGGTGGCCTCCATATGTCTCTGCATTTCTTCCATGTTCCTCTGGCTTCCCAGAAACTGGCCGAAAAAAGCTTCCGGCGTCATTGGCGGCGGTGGGGGAGGTGGCAGATTCTCCTCCTGCCCTGATCCTTGTCCACGTTGACTGCGAGTGTGTGCCGGCATCTGCATATCCCATTAATAAGCAGTCATTAGGTGATGTCACATTGATCATGAATAAATACTGCGCTGTACACAATTTAAAATTTAGCACACGACCAAGTATAATTATTCATTTCCATACAACATCACAGAATAATTGCTCGAAATTAGACATGCGAACGACGAAATTTCCATAAAAAAAGTGCCAGATCGAAGTCTGGACTTTGTCCAAAAGCCATACATGCCATCATACAACCTTAAACATAAACCAACACATGTCTGAGTGTTACATCATCAGCGAGCACGCTCAAGCTGTACAAAAGAAACGACTCCTAACGAAACTAACGCTCAGTCGTCTCCGGCGGCGGATGCGGCGTCCTCTATGTCAGCGTCGATCATAGGCTCATCAGCGTGAGCCTCCTCCGGTGGGACGTCGGGACCAAGGACTTCTCCGTCCTGGGGGTCCTGGGCCTCGGCTGCGGGAACCTCGACAGCTGCTGGAGCGGCGGCCTCCTGTGCGGCGTGGTGCATCTGATGGACTGCCTCGTGGAGCTGGTCGATATAGGCCTGCTGGCCATGGATCTGCTGTATCAAGAGGTGAGCTCCCTCTCTGAGCTGGTCGAGCGCGGTGCGGGCCTCATCCCTCTGAAGGGCGGTAGTCAGGTACATCTGCTCAGCTATGGTCCTGGCAGTGGTCTCTGCACCTGCGGTAGCACGGGTGTCGTCACGCTCAAGAGTGACCTGCTGCAATCTCTCCTGAAGGCGGGCTACCTCAGCGTCGAACTCCTCCTGCAGTCTTCCCTTGTTCTGGTAGGTGGCAGTGAGAGTGAAGGACACGCTCTCGAGAGTGCGCTCCAAACTCTCACATACACCTAGCAAAGCTCCGGTGGCGCTCATCGCAGGCGTCTCACAGAAGAACCTCTCCTCAGGGCTCCCTATCAGAACTGACTCCAAAGTCTGTCTCCAGCGCAATGGAAAAGGTGATCCACGTGGAAACACTCCTGCCATCGCACTAGCAAGGTCAGCGGGGAAACGAGCGATGATGTCCTTCAGCACCAGGTATCCTGCCCTGTTAGCTCCATCCTTGGCACACGTGCCTCTGGTGATCTCAGTCCATCCTGTCCAGTGAGGCTTGGCAGGCAAGGCTTTGACCTTGATCTGCACCATGACCAGAGAATCCTGTCCATAGATCTTCTTCTGCCAAGAGTACTTGGGCTCCTGTCCCTCCTCATAGCCCACGGCCTGCAGAATCCTCCAGAGGATGGTCGACAACCCAAAGTAGGTCAAGAACGTCTTCCGGGTCAGCTTGGTGGCCAAGCGGTGACGCGGAACTCCTCTTCCTCCGGTGGCCTTGCGAGCGGTCAGCTTAGTCCGGGCCATCTGTAGAAACAAAAGGGTTTCGAACTCTCATGAGACGGATATTAAGTTGGCAAATTTTTATATAAAGGAGACAACTTTTAATTAAGGGGAGGTAATGTAAATGCAAGAATTTAAACATGATGCATGATCGTACTTACGTTCTCACTCACTAACATGACTCGTAAGTCCTAACGTTCTAGTCGGTGGCAAGAACGATCTCTCATGCGTTATCTACACGTTCTACTTGATCGCATAGTTAGTGTACCTGCAGAAGATTCATTTTAGCCCAAAGCAATCCCAATGGTAAAACAACTGAGTATTGGCTAATATGCGCAAAATACATAGAAGCCAACACTAAACACTATGCACCAATAGAGAAAACACCCTCAAAACATTGATACCCTCGTATGTGTCTGCGTGGAGCTCGCACATACTTGGTATAAGAACTCTCACCTAGACCGACGATTGGACGGTCACACTCTCATATCTCACAAAAATCATTTTATGCATGTTTTCGTGATCGACGCATTCTCTTTTCCTCGAGAATGGACCAGCAAATAAAGATCCAGCATGAAGCAAAACCCGGAACCCTGTTAGCAGTTAAGCCACCTGATTCCTAGTATAGGCTTGAGGACGAGACTGGGCACACTTAGTAATCGAAAATAGTTTTGAAAATAGTTTTGAAATACCCATTTTAGTTCGAAAATAGCTCCTTGCGGATGCAATAACTTGAACCATGCTCCGATACCAGCTGTGGCAGAACCGTCCTGATTATAAGGACTCAAGTACCGTCTTAGTCAATCACGTCTGACATCGACCCACACTTGAAGCCATATAACCCCGGTAGTCCGGAAATCTCGAAGGATTTCAACATCATACAACATACAAGATCGCATCGTTCAAGTATTACATTCGAGAGGATACATCATAGATAAACGAAATCGGATTTAAAACATCAGAGTGCGAATTTTAAAACCAAGTTATTACAATACCGAATTTAAAGTGCGGAAGCTTAAATAAGTTTTGAAATACGACCACCACACATGTGGTCCAAATAAAACATTGTTTGATAACTCCAACTCAACACAACTCACTCCTCCTTTTTCAAGTAATGTGCCACTAGAAGTCTCAGACCAGCAAAAGAAAAAGGGAAGCTTCTGGACGACCCTGCCCTGGGCCTACTCCTCATCACCTTCCACTGGGTAGAGGCAGTGCTTACAATAGCCATAGTACACCGGGCCATCTGCAACAAATGGGATAAACCCTGGGTACGGGAATGTACTCAGCTAGACTTACCCGTCTAACTGAAAATAAAGACACCAAGGATATGCAAGGCCTTTTTGGTGGAGCTGGGATTTTTAGTTGCGAAAAGCTCAAAATTAAGATAAGGAGTATTAATGACATAGATGAGCTGTCAGTTTTTAGTCCTATCTCTTATTCTAGGTTTTGCACCTGAACTACTACACACTTGAGTCTAACAAGCAGTAATATAACCATATCCAGTTGACTTAACCACATTTTAGTTGAACCTTTAAAACAATACATGGAGTTGTATCGTGGTGAAGCTCGCAATAGTTTCCCACTAACCGGGGGAGACGGCGACTCGAATCGAATTCCAAACCAGCTGGTGAAAGACCTTTAATACCAGCCCACACTTTCCCCGTCGGGTCCATGCATTGGCAACCGCTCGATGCTTGTTCGTGGTGGTAATCGTCGCGGTTCAAGCACGGACCGCCCAATTGGAACCTGGTGATGGCCTCTCGCGGCAGATCTCATTTCCATACTAGAGGGCGCGACACGGGTCGAAACCGGCCCGAACAGCTTCTAACCGGCTTCGGGGTCGATGATTACAGCGCCGACATATCCCTAAGTAAAATGGCGCGTTCAAAAATAAACGAGGGCCAACATCGATACAAACCTACACGATCCAATGGACGGACTGCCCCCAAGTTCCAACTTGGTGCCTTGCCTTCCAGTCGACCGTATTTCATTACTACTCAGGTTCTTTTCCACGATAGCAAATATAGCCAACCGTGATCCGGTAAATACCCACCAGGGGTATTACGAAAACATCCTTAACTACTACTTTTATTAAGCGGGCTAAGCAATTCTACATCATAATTAAGTAACATGGTAACAAGGCAGGTGTAAGCAATAATTTAAGGGAGAAGAAATGCATCAAGTAGGATTCAATCAACTCCTAAACCTAATGCATCACAATATAAAAGGACTCAAGCAATTTAATTATAAATACTGGGAGACTTAGAATGCTCCGGGGCTTGCCTTGAGCTAAGACCGATGCCTCGTGGCAGGGGCACTCGGGCAAGTTAGTTTCCTGTCCGGGGTCGACCTCCTCGGCTTGATGAAGTTCCGGGATCTCTTGTTCGGCGCTTGCTTCCTGCTCCGGGGTCGGCTCCGAGACTGTCGATCCTATTTGCAATGTCGTACATAATTAAACAATGCCAGGTGCAAGATGGTGATATGAAAAGTAACATTCTTGCAAACCAACAAAACCAACTTGTTGAACCACTTTTGACATTGAGGTAAATAATTATTTACCTTGTAAAACAAAATTGTTAATTCAATTATTTCTTATTTAATATTTCCAAAAGAAACTCAGGTTTGAACTGCAAGTGCATTATTCTGAACTCGGAAAAATCCAAAAAAATCCAGAAGATAACTGACACTAACTGGACTTCACTGACCAATTTCCAGCAAGAGATAAAATACAGAACAACGGCTACAAAAAGATGAAATACACTGCTCAAAAAGTGTTTTGAACTAACTTTTCACACAAAAAGTGTCAAACAGCAGATTTCATAATTTTCCTAGCTTCATCTACTCATAAACATTCTACTGCAGAAAGTGCACTGCCAAAACATAAATATATCACCCTACACAAAATAAACAAATTTAACCCAAAACCAACCATTTGAACTACAACCCTACTGGAAAAGGGTGACATACTCATTTCCATATTTTTCCCAGACTCTACTCCCTATTTCATATTTATCAAGAAAGTTCCATGAACAGAAACATTATATTACTTCCTATATGAATTTCCAAAGAAAAACACAGAAAAGTACATTTATACAGTAACTTCACATTTTTCTATATAACAACCTATGTTTAACATTTTTCCTAACTGGAGCATAACACACAGAGGCTACACAAATTTTCCCATATTTTATTTTGACATATAAAACACCTTAACACTTATTCCAAGAAATCAGCTAAAAAGGACTTTAACCCATAACAGACAGTTTTTCTACATAAACAGGGTCTTATATATTTTTTACAGGTACATAACCTGATAAGAAACCTACACAAAATTTTCCATGAATTAACTTGACCAGAAAACATATAAACCCATTTATCTCAACAAAGGCACATAAACTGAAATAAATAAAACCAGTAATATAAACTTCCACCAAAAATACTTTCATATTTTTCCCTGATAGATCCACTCATGAGCAAGCTACCAAAACTGAAAGCACTTCATTTGGACTTTTAAAACATGCTACACAGTAATAACAAGCCTTTCTGGAATTTAAAACAAAAAGGAAAATCATTTTAAACTTCCCGGCTCAACTTGCGCAGACCCGGTCCATAGACCGTGAGCGACTGATGCGGGGGACCCACTGGTGAACGGGACCCACCCGTCTGAGAGAGAAAACAGGGGAAGAGGGTTGACCGCGTGGTTCTCGCCGGCGGCGAGGTCGCCGGCGGTGGGACCGGGCTCATCGTGATCCCTACGACGAGGCGAACCGAGAGGTGGGGTTGGTTTGGCTAGCGCATGGCCGAAACTTGCCGACGGCGAGCGGCGGCGGACGACGGCGACGGGGATTCGCGGCTACGCCGTTTCCGGCGGTCGCCGGCCAAATTAACGGGGGCGTAAGCTTATGCGAACCCTAGGAAGGCTACTAGGGGGTTTGTTTCGGTCGGTGAGGCTCCGGTGGAACTCGACCATGTGCGCGGCCATGGCGGCGTCCATGGCGCTCGGTCGGGGAGGAGTGGGAGGCTAGGGGGTGTAGAGACCTTGCGGAGGCGTGTTCTCACCGTGCCTTGGCCTGATGAAGCTTGACTGCGAAGAAGAGGGGTTGCGAAGCTCGGGGTGGTGCGGAACGGGCTCGAGCTCCTTTTGGCGGCGAACGGGGACTGAAGGGGGCACCTCGTCCTCCGGCGGCGGTGGGGCTTGGTCGGGGAAGATGACGCGCGCACGGCGTGTGCACGGTGAAGGCGGAGAGGCTGGCGAGAGGGATTGAATGGTGGTGGTCGGGTGAGGTCGGAACGGCGGTGGCGAGTGGCGGTGGTGAACGGTGGCGAGCAGTGGAGCGCTCGGCTCGTTCGCGGGAGAGGAGAGGGAGGGAAGGCAGGCGAGCGCGTGCGAATGGAGAGTGGGGAAGTGGAGAGGGGAGGCGCTCAGGTTTTGCATGTGGTCTCGGCCGGCCGGTGGTCGTGGCGGGGGCCACGGTGGTGCGGCGGGCGAGGCAGTGGCAGGCGGCTTGGCAGGCGAGGGTGGCGAGCGAGAGGGCGAGCAAGATAGCTTGCGTGATCGGGCGGAGAAGATCGCGCGGCGATAGGGCGAGCGGGATCCGGGGCAGGCGCTGGCGGCCACATGGCGCGGACGCCGGCGTACGGCGCGGCGTGGTCGGCGACCGGCGCAGCGCGGCGCGCGCGCGGCGAGCGCGGGCGGGAGCGGCGCGCGGCTAGGCTTGGGCCGAAAGGCCAACTGGGCCGGAAGTGAGGGCGCGGAAAAAAAATTCTTTTCCTTTTTCTTTTTCCGAATTTTTTTTAAACTTTGACCATTCAAAAATAGTTTCAAAAACTCCAAACTAGGTTTTGACCCACAAATAAAAGTTGCTCAGAATAATTTTCTCTACAACTTTCATATAGAACATTTTTGCTGAAAAGCACTTTTTAAAATCTCCACAGAAATAAAACCCAATTTTGAGACATAAATCATTTTGTTTTCCTTGTTTTTATTTGCTTAACAAATTTGAACTAGGTCAAAATGTTAACATGGAAAATGTTACACTCAATATTCTTTATTTTGCAAACTTAGTTGCCAAGACAGAGTCCACTTAAACCATCAAGTCCAAGAGAAATCCAAAGTCCAAAAAATAAGCAAAAGGCAAAAACACACTCATGCACATGAAATGATGTCATGCATTGCTTATGCATTTTAGTAGCTAAATGTAGTTCCTAATGCAGTGCTTGACACTAGGGTGTCACAAGAACGACGGGGACAAAAAGAGGGAGAAGGACGCCCGGTCGCTGCCGTTACAAAATTTTGCCATATAACTTTACTCATTGTCTTTTTTTAACACAGGGAAGAACTTATATTCCAATCATAAGCGTGATTACAATAGAGTCCAAGGCTTCCGACATGCAAGTCGGGACACCTTTAAACATAAAACAAGATGAAAACACTCTCCAGCTAAATTGCCCTAAAGCATGAACCACTTCATTAGCACTCTTATAACATTTTGTAACTTTGAAGTCTTGAAAAAGTCTCAATGTTTTTTTTGTCTGCTCGATGATGATGCAACTAGGTGATCGATTTGGAATATTGCTGCTGAGTGCTTGTACTATAGCTAGGTAATCAAATTGCAACCATATAGGTCTCGTAGAGGTCGAGAGAGCCTTCCAAATTTCGGTCAAAGTCACTAGATTTTTAGCTTCTTTAGCCGAGGAACATAAGTGGTTGCTAGTCCAGTCTGAGAAAATCATCCCACTAAGATGATTCCTAGCAACAAAACTCAAGCCTGCCTGTCGCATGATAGAGCCAAAGCCTGTATCAACATTGAGTTTGATCCAACCTGGAGGGGGATGTGTCTAAGGATACCTTTTTTGGATCGTTCTTTGATCATTCTGGCATAGGAATTCTGGATTTGAGGTGCATGGGGTTTTCCCTTTAGCATTACCTAGAGGTGTTGTATCTCCATCAAGTTTAAGAGAACTTCGCTCATCATCTATTAGAGCAAGTATATAATAGAGGGTTGTAGATGGAGATGAATGTTGAGTAGAGGAGAGAGAGAGGGAGAAAGTAGGTTGTAAGTTTGCATCTAGCTTATGCACAAGCACAAGAATAAAAAAAACTTTGTGAGAGAAAAAAGTTGATTCTAAGTGAGGCATGTATATAACCAGCTGATGGTTATATTATTAGCTTGCTTTTTAAAAAAAAATTACATCAAAGACTTGAATTCAGATGACCAAGGTCGATAAAAAATTTACATCATAGACTCGAATTTAGATGGCCAGTGTCATGATATAATATTATATTACTACCTTTTCACTATGTTTCGCTCCTAGGTCTACGTTGGGTTGTTAGGATTAAAACATAGATCTATTTTAGAAAGAGGATATTATATTAAAACTCAGCACATTATATCTCTAAATTACACGTAAAACCCTAAAGTAAAAAAGTAAACTTGTTACATATTGAAGGCAGGGGGGCAATCCTTATACCGAATTCAATATAATCAATTCCAAAATGTTGAACATGTCATAAGATCTTGTAAGTGCATCTAGTGGGTTTTGGTGAATTGAATGACAACTCAATTAAAGGTCTAACAATTTTGCCAAGTGTATTAAAGGTTCAACAAGGAAATCAAAATGGATGGTATTCCACATAGTATTGAAATGGAGGCCAAAACTATGTGTTGTTGTATTGAAATATTATGGAAATAATATAGTTCAAGCAAGGATCACAATATGGAAGAAATGGTTTTCAATGGATGCTTAATATGATGTGACTTGAGTATGACAAGTGAAGATAGCAAGGAAAGGGTTTCGAGGGACTAAGCGAAGGTGAAGGGCAAGCAATGGCTTGGAGACCAAGGTATCATGCTAGGGTGAAGAAGAGAGTACTTGCATTGAGTCGAGGTACTAATCGAGCTATGAGGAGTCATATTGTGTTGAGGATCAAATCATTAGTGAAAGTGACTTGAAGCCATAGATTGAACTCACATGTGTTGAAATAGTTCAAGTCACATGCTCAAGGTGTGCTTGCTCAAAGAAAGGCTATAAAGTTGATTACAACCTCTTGTGAAGATATATTGAGTAGAAATGGCATATGAAGACATTGAAGACTCAAGTGGTTGAGATGGTAATATTCCTTTGATCTTGAGTTTAGGTTATGTCACACTATAAAGAGGGATGCAACTCTAGGTGGTCTGAGGAAGATAGAGTGCTCAAGCATCTAACTAAAAACAAAAGAGGGATACTCTAGCACTTCATGAACACATAGAATAGTCATTTTGAGACTCAGGTCGGAAGTCATGACTCAGGTCAAAAGTCATGACTCAGGTTGGAAGTCCCAATGTGAGCCGGAACTCCCGATAGTCGGAAGTCATGACTCAGGTCGAAAGTTTCAACGTGAGTCGGAAGTCCCATCAGAAGTCATGTCAGAAGTCTCGACGTTTGTTGGAAGTTCCGACGTTGACTTGTTCAGTGCTTTCTATAGAGGTCGGAAGTCCTTAAATTCGCGTCAGAAGTCCTTAGATCTACATCGGAGTCACATCAGAACTTCCTACGTAGATCTGGAAGACCACTTTTGCATTCGAGTATAAATATCGTCTCCTTCTTTTCTAAAAAAACCTCACTCATTCTCTCACGCCCAAAAACTTCAGAGAAACACCTCTTGGCACTCAAAGCTCTCCTCCCTTCCTCTCATTTTGCAAGGGATTGAGTGAGAGAGGGATTCTTGGTGAGAGAAACATCAAAGCAAGCTTAAACACTTGATTTCTTCATCAAGCTGGCTGGATTTGTGTTTGTTACTCTTGGGGCTTTGCCCCTAGCCGGCTAGGCGTTGTCCAAGAGCTCCCGATATGTGGGAGAACCTTGGGAAGTTTGTTTCACCCTTGATTTTCTAGTGAAGAACTCAAGTCTACCTTTGTGGTTGCTTGAGAGAAGCAAGGAGGTGAAAGAGATTCCGACCTTAGTGGTGACCTCAACAATGAGGACATAGGCAAGCCTTAGTGGTGGGCTAAACCTCGGGAAAAACCCTTGTGTCCCATGTGATTACTTGAGATTACTTGTTCTTTGTTGTCTCTCTCTGCCTCAAGCTATTTCTTAGGTATTGGTCCCGATCTACAACGAAAGGATCAAGATGCCCAAGAGGGGGGGGGGGGTGAATTGGGCTTTTCTAAAACTTTTGCAACAATTAAAACCTATCAAGCCCAATTAACCCCTTTGTGCCTAGAAGTGTGTTTCTCTAAACTCTACCGCACAAAAGACCATCTCTATTCCATTCCTACTCTAGCATGGCAATTCAATTATGAAAGAACAACAAGTAAATTGCGGAATTGAATTGCACAAAAGTAAATGCGTATGTAAAGGGAGTAGAAATGACTCAGTGACTTTTCCCGGAGGTATCGAGGTGTCGGCACACCCCCTAGTCCTCGTTGGAGCACCCGCGCAAGGGTATATCTCCCCCTTGATCCGTGCAAGAATCAAGTGCTCACTATGAGCTGATTCTTCGCCGCTCCGGCCCGGTGAATCGCTCACTACCAGTCACAACTCGACTTGGGTCATCCACAAAGCCACCGGATAATCACCAAGCTCTTCGATCACCACCAAGCCGTCTAGGTGATGCCGATCACCAAGAGTAACAAGCTAGAACTCTCACTTGACCAAGTCAATGCCAAAGAGATGGATGGATGCACACTTGCTACTCTCTTTCACTAATGAGATCACTAATTCTCACAATTAGGAAATCTTTCAACCTCACTAGGGCTCTTGCTCTTCCTTGCTCTCTCAAGGTGTTTCTCAACTGAACAAATGGGCAAGAACAGTCTAATGGAGGTGGAGGAGGAGTATAAATACTCCCCCAACCGACCATCCAAAAGACCTTCGAAACAGTACAGTTTCGGGGGCATCGGACGCTCCGATGCCCTCGATCCAACGGTCGACTGTACTTTTCTGACACGCAGGTTTGTGTGACATGCCTTTGCCTCAGACGCGTCCAATGCAGATCTGACATCTCTGGAACCTCTCTGCATGGCCATCGGACGCTGGCTCCTAGCGTCCGATACGACGCTCAGTTCACTCGCAAGTGAACAGTGGCACGATAGAGTCCGATGTTACAACATCAGAGCATCCGATGCCATGCACCAGAGACTCTCAAGTCTAAGTGACATCGGACGCGCGTCCGATGCCACTAAGGCCAGCGTCTTATGCCCATTCCAGGGCCGAAACAATTTCGGATCACGACGCTGCCTTAACGACTTTTCATCCTCACGACATAAGGGCTCTCTCTGAGCTACCTAGGGCTATGAAGTAACAAGTGTGCACCACATCTGTCTCAATAGACTCATCTAGGTCAAGCTACTGATTCACGCTCCCCTTTATAGTACAGCCAAAGGAAAAAACAAAGACCTAAGACTACCTAAGTGTCCTCCAACATCATATGACACTTAGCGCTAGCCTATCACCGTCTTCGTCGTCCGTCCTTTGAAAACCGAAACGATTTCCATCGCCAGGGGACATGAAGTCCGTATGCCCGTATCGTTGCCATTAACGTGACCTAACTCATCCTTGTTTCTGCAAAACACACGTTAGTCACAGTAATCTTGTGTTTCATCCAATCACCAAAATCCACTAGGGGCCTAGATACTTTCATACAAATCAGTGGCGCTCCAAGGGCAAGGAAACACTTGGACAACTTTATCTATTCATAAGGAAGTGAGGTATTTCACAGATTTGATTGTGAAGTTCATTTGACTCCATTTTCAAAACTTCTTATAAGTGTCAGAAGTTGTCAGAAGTCGTGTCGGAAATTCCGATAGGAGCTAGAAGTTTTGACAAGTGTCAGAACTTACGACAATGCACTAATATGCTGTTTTAGTTTGTTTTAAGTTCTCAGATATGCCTATTCACCCTTGACATCAATGTCCTTTCAGATCTAACGTTCTGGAACAAATCCAATCCAATGCATCTAGAGCGCTGATAGAACGATAACAGTTAAACCAGTCAAAGCAGCATAGGCTATAATTATTACCCTATAACCTTGATTTGTTATGTTAAAATACCTAGTTTCATGTCCATAACCATCAATGATGAGATCAACGACTCAGAGTTACTGTCCTTGTGGGAAGTGCCCAAAAGCACACTTCTTTTCGTAGGTAATTGACACAAATCAACCTCATGCTAATGAATTGAAATCTACACGCTTGCAGTGGCAACCTCGTCACAGCCACCACTGCATTGGTAATAGAAGGTCATCTGATTTTAATGGTAAAGCAAATTAGATTTAAAAGCTATTATCAACGAGAGATGTACGAGTCTTGTCTCCTTCTTGCCGCTGGTGGACTTGCCGGTGAGAAAGAAGGAGAGGTGCTCAAAAGGCAGTGGCGGCTATGTTGAACTCTAGGATCGCTGGAGTAGATCCAGTTGGGGTTCTCTTTGATTCAGGTAAGAATCAGGGGGTAGTTCATCCGAGATGAACTACTAGAGAGGAATGGAGATAGATAGGTTAGAGTTCAGGGTTCATACCTTTGAGATCCGGTCGTCACTGGTCCGTTGATGGAGGCTGCGCACGGGCAATGATGATCGTTCAAGCAGGGTCGACATGGAGGTGCTGGTGGTGCTTACCTCCGCTGGCAGTGCCATCCTCAGGATCAGATTAGGGTTAGGACGGTGGGAACGGTGGCAACGGCTGTCAACCTCGTGTTTAGAGCCCTGCCCCCACCTCCTCTTTATAGGCACTGTGCGATGGGGGCCCACCATCCTGCTATTGGGCTGGGCGTCCCCGATCAGGATGCAGATCAGGGTCCAGTTAGGCCATTGGGCCTAACTGGTGGAGATCAATCTAACATTCTCCCCCTTGATCTCAACTTATATCTTTAAACTTCACAGTTATTTCTTTTTACCATTCCATCACAGATCAATGCATAGAGCGTGCCTCATCGTCATGATCAAATGTCGTTAGATTCAACAGCTACAATACACGTCTCTGTTCTGAAATAGGTTCTTTAATTTTGGGGCCCTTTATTGTCCAGAAATCATAGGCCTTACCATACAACCTATGTCGACTGTGTATTCCCTGAACACACTGGGCGGTTGTTGAGTATTTTAAACGCACACAGAAAAATCCGCAAGCGCACGGATACCGATGTAGCTTTCACCCGAGAGTATTCTAGGGTATCGATTTCCACGGGGAACATGAAGTGTACTAATCAAGAGGCAAGATCGTCCAAGAAAAGAATGGTAAAATGGGTAGAGAGAAATTTTGGGTTTTCTAAGCAGGTCTATCTAATTAAAGGCTCATTATACTTTACTTACTTCGGGACATCAGAACACTAGCCATAGAAAGGGATGAGAAAGGGGCTAGGAAGCTCCGACTACGGTCCTACAAACACCAACCCGAACATGCTGGACTACGTCGGCCGTCAGGGCTGTCACCACCTGGGGCTACCACAACTATCCGTGGGGCTGGGTGCAAACTCAGGTAAACCCTAGTCTAGACACCACGTCTACACTAACGTCTACTACTCTAATTATCTAGAATAATTAGAGCACTCGATACGAGCGGAGATCCAGTAAATGAAATAAAGCAAGAACTGTAATTAAATATAATACTCAGAAATAGTAAATGAAGAACCTGAAGATTACTTGAAGACGAACCAGATGCTGCACCAATACAATGTCGAGGAAGATCCGACAGATTCGGCTCCTCCTCAGCTCTCTCCTTCTCCTCTCTCTAATCCAATCTCTAATTACAACTAGATGAACTAGACAACTAGAACTAGAACTAGATCTAATTCTAGATGAACTAGAAGAGATTCATCTAGAGGGACCTCTACTTCTAATTGAAACCCTAGTTTCTGATGTGGAGATGAATAATGAAGATGGGAGATGCCTGGAGAGGGGGGTCTGGGGCTGCTTATATAGCCCTGGGCGAGAAACCGTGGCCGTTGGATCAAACCGACCTTAGGGACGGTGGAGATGCATCCTAGGAGGCGGTGGAAGAAGGTTCTGGAAGGCGGAGGCAAAACGGCCTCTGTGGCCGACCGACCGGTCTCCGGGCCCCACCGGTCGGTCTGGCCCAGTGGCCCCCCGTGGCGGGCCGCCTCGTAGTGTCTTCTAGATCCTTCTTTTGCAGGTTTCGTTGCGAAATTAATATCTTTTCATCCGGGACTTCGAATATAGCAAATGATATGTTCGTTTCGATTGTCTCGACGAGCTCTTCGCAATGGTGCACTCCAATTCATCACTTGAGATACTTTTATATGGTAAAAACATGGATGTCCTACAAAACAAGTGAGAGCACCAAAACTCGTGGAACTTGTTAGTTTCAAACCCTACAACTATGCTTTGTGATTCATTTAGTGTCATTTCATGCAATAGTTGATGGTTAATTATGAGCATTAGTGAGCGTCAACAAGTTCCCCCATGCTTAACCTTTGCTAGTCCCGAGCAAAGCCAATCTCAACAATGGATCAGGAGTTGCTGCAATATCTTCACTTCCAACAAGTACACATGTATTCAAACAAAAGTTCTCATAAAGATATCATATCATTTATCACGTGGCTTAGTACTTTACCTTGAATCTTGAGTAATTGAAAGATAGAACGACCAAATCAAGCACTAGGTCTCTTGCTCTGTCACTTCACCATTATCCCGGAGTTTTATGAATTTTCAGAAAAGATAAAAAACATATGTTGTCAAATTAAACAATGGATCCAAAGAGAAAGTCAACAACACTATTGAATCAAGAAGTGTATGTGTATGGAAGATGGACCGGATGCTCATTTGAATATATCACTCTCTTCTGTTTATTAGAGACACATGACTATCAGGCTAATTCTACTATAGGGCACATGCCCATCTCTTTTTTTTATGATATTCATTTTTTTCTCTCTTTTTTTGAGGTTCCGAACACTTGTCCCTTTTTATTTCCTCGAGATCTTTCTTTTTGAGGTTTCGGACACTTGTCCCTTTTTATTTCCTCGGATTTTTTTTCTTTTTTTTCAATAACCACATGCTTCCAACAAACTTTTGAGAGATTATGAACAAATAATCATGAGCATTTATACGGAAAATGGATGGAATGTGTAAGTGATCTCAATTCAATAGCATGATAACTTCTCATAGGGTCAACAAAGCTTAATTTAACTCAATGCAATTGTTATTAATATTGGAAACTCTCCGAAACTCTAGTGTTGTTTAGAACAAGATAATAGTAGCTCAGATCATCACATATCATATCTGTCAATTACCTAGACTCTGGATCAAGCATTTGCTACCCATATATTTAATTTCATTTTTAAGCATCATTATTAATCAGGAGAACTCATGCTTTGAAGGCTAGGTACTTGAAAGAAATTAGATAGAGCAACTATTCATCATTTTCATATAATAGATTAGAGAGGGTTCTTCTTTTATTATTAACTTTTTAAAACAAAACTAAGCAAAGTTAACACACTATTTATTTAACCTATTTAACCTAACACACACTTATTACAAATAACTAAGATAGTGAATAAGACATACCTGGATTACGAAGATAACGAGGGTGCATCTCCCCCAAGTCGGTTCCCTTAATAGCGTTGAGCCTTCATGTGCCCACATTTTTTTGTATATTTTTTTAGATTTATGTATAGAAAGAAAACTTAAGAGGATACTTACCTGGATACATGTGAGGGTGCCTCCCCCAAGCTGGATGTTGACGTAGTCGTTCGATCTTGTAATGCAGCGGACTGGCAATGAAAATGTTCTTCCTCTATCAGAGCTCTGAGATGTTGATGGTTGTTGAAACATTGCTCCGACAGTGGATGGAATATCCACTTGCTTGTCAGCTTGTCTTGGCCTCTCAAATCCTGTGAAACTCAAATAGACAACAAAACTTGTGGAACCAATTAGATGTTAGACTTATAAGCATTGGTTGTCTAGAGTTTTTAGGATGATTGATTTTAGATTGGATCATTAAATTGAAAGAATTCAATCAAGTCTCCTTCTTTTTCCACATTTTCAGGTTCAAGAAAAACTTTTAAGCGTTGGCCATTTACCTTAAATGTGTTACCTGTATCATCTTGGATGGTAATGGCTCCATGAGTTGAAGTGTCGATGACCTTGAAAGGTCCTTCCCACTTACTCCGAAGTTTCCCATGCCCAAAGAGCTTAACTCTTGAATTGAACAGCAGAACCTTTTCCCTGGGCTTAAACTCCTTGTGCTTGATTCTCTTATCATACCATCTCTTTGTTCCCTCTTTGTAGATCTTGGCATTATGGTAAGCTTTTTCATGCCATTCTTCTAGTTCCGAGAGTTGCATCTTTCTTTTTGTCCGTGCAGCTTCAAAGTCCATGTTCCATCGTTTCATGGCCCAGTGAGCTTTGAACTCAAGCTCGATAGGTAGATGACATGTTTTCCCATATACAAGCTGATAAGGTGACATGCCTATGGGTGTTTTGTATGTAGTTCGATATGCCCAGAGAGCATCAGGGAGTTTGTCCTTCCATCCCTTCCCCATTTCATCAACGGTCTTTTGTAGAATATTCTTGATTTGTTTGTTAGATGTTTCTGCTTGACCGCTAGTTTGGGGATGGTATGTTGTAGCAATGTTGTGACAAATTCCATGATCTGCTAGGTACTTCCGAAAGACCTTATCTATGAAATGTGACCCTCCATCACTTATGACCATCCGGGGCGTACCAAAACGAGGAAATATTACTTCATGGAACATTCTCTTGACATGTTTTGAATCAACATTTCTGCACGGTATTGCTTCTACCCATTTGGACACATAGTCTATGGCTACCAAGATACACTCGCAATTCCTAGACATAGGAAATGGCCCCATGAAATCAGTTCCCCACACATCAAAGAGTTCAATATGAAGATTCTTTGTGAGAGGCATTGCATCTCGGGCGTTGATATTCCCATGTTTCTGGCACCTGTGGCATCTCCTAACGAACTCCTTTGTATCTTGATACATCGTTGGCCAGAAGAAACCACTTTGCCAGATCTTGGCATGTGTCCGGAATGCTCCATAGTGTCCTCCATATGGCGAGGCATGACATCTTTCCATAATTTGAGTAGCCTCAGCCATAGGAACACACCTTCTCAACAATCCATCGGCACAGACTCGAAAAAGATACGGCTCATCCCATAGGTGCAAGCGGCTCTCATGGATTAATTTTCTTTTGTTCGCACCAGGTAGGACATAGCCTTTCACTATAAAGTTCACGATGTCTGCGTACCATGGATCGGAGGTTGTTACCTTGAGCAGGGTATTGTCCCTTGGGTAGTCATTGATGGGTAGCTCATGTGTTTCCTTATACTGAAGCCTAGACAAGTGGTCAGCTACCGAGTTCTCTACTCCCTTTTTATCTATTTTCTCTATGTCGAACTCTTGGAGTAGAAGAATCCATCGAATTAACCGAGGCTTAGCATCTTTCTTAGTGAGGAGGTACTTAAGAGCTGTGTGATCAGTATAGATAACTACCTTTGCCCCCACTAAGTAAGATCTAAACTTGTCTATAGCAAAGACAACAACCAACAACTCTTTTTCTGTTGTAGCATAGTTGAGCTGTGGTCCAGATAAAGTTTTGCTAGCGTAGGATATAGCATAGTGCTTCTTGTTGACTCTTGTTAACGTCGTCACTAGGAGTAGACTATGGAGTCTATCCCCGGCAATGGCGCCAGAAAGGTTTGTTGGTACTTCTTAATGTAAGAAGTATAACTAACTATTCGTATGACTATTGGTAGGTTCCGCAAGCGCACAAAATAAGTCTATTGTAGCACTTCACCCGGGAGTAACGAGTATCGTATTTATTTCCACAGGGAAGCTACTGTGGCAGAACTAACACTAAGACCGCTATGAACAACTAGTGATTCTAGCAGGGTTGATCGAAAAGTATGAATGGGGGTTGGTTTCTACTACTACTAAAAAGAAAAGAAAGACTAACTACTACTAAACTAAATCGGCGGGGTCTGGCCGATGAACAGATTAATGTTTTCCTACACACTTACGAACACAACTAACTTAGCAATAAAGAGTTTATCTAGTTCTTCGAACCATACACACCCTCTGGACTATTTACCTCAGACGTGCACAATGAGGTTTATGATTTAAGAACTAACCCAACTACGTGGTGGAATTCAAGGCTCCCAAGGCTGTCACCACCTGTTTGCTACCACAGCTATCCAGGGGGCTAGCCACAAACTAAGGTATAACTAGTCTAAGCACCACGCTTACACTAATATATACTACTCTAATCTTGCGTCCAAAACTAGAGCACTGATTACTCAGCGAAGAACCCAAACTAGATACAAACTAAATACTAAGTTATCAATGATCAAAAGCACTCAACAAGAACAATAAGTAAAGAACTTAAAGTAAATGCTGAAAGTAGAAGAACACTAAGATAAATGAAGAAAGACTTGGAATTATACCAGAGACTTGGAAGATCCTCTATTACAACTCCAGCTCTTCTCTTCTTCACTCTCGCTCTCACTCTAAGTCTCTCAACTAGAGTGTTCCTTCACCAGAGCTTTGCTTACAAGAGAGTGGGACTAATGAGGTGAGGTCTGAGTACAAATGAGCTCGGGGGGTCCTATTTATAGCCTAAGGGACCTAGGGTTAGGTCAGGGGGGTGAGTGTGGTGGCGGGCGCCAGCCCTAGGTGGCGGCCGCCACCCCCCTGGCCCTTGGATCCACCGCCTCTTCACCAACGACATCTAGGAGGTCCTCCAAGTCGGTTTGGGGTCGGTTAGGGTTGTCCAATAACCGTCACATGGACAATTAGGCCATGATCCATGTGACGCTGCTTCTTAGCCCTTGGATGAACCGACTTAGGTGAGCAACGACTGCCAATGAGTGTGGGGTGCTTCCCCTGGATCAGTGACGTGGCAGGGGGGAGTTTGGGCTTCTCCCCCCTGGCGGCCGCCAGCTAGGGGTGGTGGGCGCCACCCCTCCTTGGCCCAAAGTGAGCCCAGGCAAGTGGGATTGCTTCTTGGTGGGTCCATTTGGTCATTTTGCTCAAAAACCCTGCAATTTCCTACATTCAAATAAAACTCAAGGACAAGTGGAAATCGTTAGTTTATAAAAGGTTTTTGGTTGATTTTAGGTCCTTGTGTTGCGTTATATGACCTTGTTGATGCTAAGAATATGACACTTAGTGAGCGTCAACAAGCTCCCCCAAGCTTACCTCTTGCTCGTCCTCGAGCAAGCATGGACTTGAAATAATCTTGGAAACTCTATGTTTTTGTTGTGTATGCCCATATTATTTTCATCACCATGAAATTGGTAGCCTTCCCTGCACTCAAGATTAGAACAAAAGACCAGCAAGAAAGAAGGTTTGTCTTTCCCTTGCCTATTTTGCTAATCAAGATATGTGGAGTTTTTGCAAGTTTTGTTCAAAAGAAAGCATGCTTAGCAACTTCTGTGGCTCACTCGATCACTCATATTTGTATGTGGAAATGGAGAAATTATCCTCTCACTAAGACTTTATGTGGGGTTTAATGGGTAGGATAAAAGTGAGCATGCAATGCTAGCATAATTTTGCCAAGTTAGACAAATGGAGCAAAGGAGCAACAATTCATAGGTTCAGACCAGGAATGTGCAAGTGTGTGGTATTTATTGTGGCTACTACTTTCATGGCACTTCTCCTTTCTATCTCATTTGTGGGATCATGGCTATGGATGAGACCATTTGCTCTTTTGGGTATTCTCTTCCTTCTAGAGCACTTGCCCTTTTGAATTTTTTTTCTAGAGCACTTGCTCTCTCTTTTTTTGAAATTCTTTTCTTTCTAGAGCACTTGCTCTTTTTTTTGAATGATTATAGCCATGTCCCTGAGATTTCATTATGGAGCATGATATTTTGCCATGAAGTATTCCTAACAATGAATGGAAATAAAGACATGTTGTGTGTGTATTCTCAGTGTAAGAATAGCACTATATAGGTGGGTGCAAGTGAATTCCTTGGTCTAAAAATATGACAAGTTTCTCTACCATGACTATCAACAAAAGTCTAACTAGCTCAACACTAACATGCAGCAAGTGGAAGCTCCTACTCTAAGAGTAAAAATTATTTGGCTTTGGTAGGACTTTCTTTGCCACAGAAGTGCTTAGAGCAAGTTTTTAATTTTTTTTCAAAATAATTACTCCACAAACTTGACTTGCTCAAGTCAAAGTAGAAACTTACTTCCCCTTTACTTAGTCTAATGCTCATGTCTCAAGTTTAGTTCTAGCATACGTTCTCCCATGATTACTCTAATGCATGGCATACATTTTTATTTAGAAAGACTTACGATGAGAGCGTTTCATTTATTACTATTTATTTATTATTTATTTATTTTTTTTAAAAAATAAATTAACTAAGATAAAACTCAAATTTAAATTACTGAAATAAAAATAAAACTGACAAAATTAAAGATGGCAGTGATACTTATCTTGTTGACGGGGGTTCTCCCCCAAGCTGGCTTTTGGCGTGGTTGGGTTACATCCATCCCTGACGACGGTACATGTCGTCCTAGTTCTGCTGGTTCTGCTGCAAAGGAGAAGAAATATTACCCAGTTCTCCGCTAGTTTCCTGGCGGAATTCCTGGAAATTTTAGTTCAAGTTGTTCAAGTCCTGACGGATTTTAGCAGTATCCATGGTGAGTCCATTCATTTGGTGCTGAAGATATCCCATATCGCGCATCCACTCGTCCCGGTGAAAGGACGAATGACGAGCGGCCTGTGGCGAGATTCCCCTATGGAAGAATTCATCACCACGGCCAGTGTACCGGGTGGATCCTCCCAAGGAATGGGATGAACTATCCAACTGGGATGAGTGAAAGGACGCCTCCTGGCCATATTTCCACCGCGGATGCTGCGGTTGTTGCCAATTCGATCCTCCTGCTTGGTGCGAGCCAGGGGGTGTCAAATGACCATAGTGTGCTGCTCCTTCATACTGCCCTGCATGGAAAGGGTCAAACTCCTGTGCCGCTGCTGCTGCTCTTGCGGCCTCTTCTGCTGCACGGGTCTGCACTCGCGTCCTCCTCCTGGGAACCTGCATGGTGTTCTCTCGGGCCAACCTGCGGTTTTGTTCTGCCTCGGTTTCTAGGGCCAAAAGTAACGTTGGTGCATTCACCAACCAGAATGACATGTTAGGAAGAGCGATTTTATTCACATAATCTTGGTAGATCATGTGAATCTCACCGGTCTCCTGGTTCTCACGCAAGATGTGTCCTTGCGAGAAATGCTCCATGGTCAAAAGGTCTCGGTCACTAGGAATGTAGGAGTATAAAGCGATGTTCAGCAGACCCATGTTAAAAGCCAGTCTAGTTATCCATGATGTCATTTCAATATTTCCAGTGCTTGATTAAATTTAGACCAGTAGTCTGCCATGGCCTTGGCGGGTGATACTTTTATGTGGTTTACTAGAGCATAAAGCAACAACATTTCGGGCTTTTTAATTGGTCTCAAGTCAGGTTTTGGAAAGAGTGTGATACTAATATATTTGTGGAAAAACCTGAGCGTGGGGTTGTGGATATTACTTGTACGGGGCAAGCCTGGGTCTCTGTTCCCAGCAATGCTTTTCCAAAAATCGTTTCTATTAAAACCCGTACAAGCAGATTCCAGGTTTAGCAAGCATGAATCATCAAAATTTAAATGCTTGCTAAACTACCCCCACGAAAGAGTGTGCTCTTCATTAAGAAGCCAGAATGTTATGTGAGTAGCAGACAATTGCATGGTAGCTAGAAATTCCATTGTGAGGGGAATGATTCCCTCCTCATTAACCGTCCATGCATCTTCCCATCCTAGGGTTCGAGAAATATAAAGAAACTCACTATCCATACCAGTGCGACTTAGCAAGTCAGAGTTGATGTGATGGGTGTGGACGAACTCCCTCTCACTGAGGATGTTCCAGGCCTGCCATTCCCGATCACTCTGCCAGATGATATCATTGACGGAGTTCAGGATGCGGATGGTCGGTCCAGCCTGGTGTCTGGGCGGAGAGTTCCAATCCACCGACATTGCGTTGGTGGATGGAGTACCCCGCCCGGCGCTCTCCTCATCACTCCTAGCAAAGCGAATGTGGGTGTTTGCTCTCGACGAACTTCCCTCACCCTTACACTTCTTCTTCTTGCCGGTGAAGAAGTTCTTGAGAGGGCCCATGACTTCCTTGCTAGTGCTCAAGATGGCTGATGTTTTTGTGTTTTGAGTGAGTTGTGAGAACTTGCATGGGGTGTGGGTAGTAATTATAGGCTGAGGATGGAAGGGGGGAGGCTGAAAGCTCCTCCCTCCTGGCGGGCGCCAGGAATAAGTGGCGGGCGCCACCCCACCTTGCCCAAATTTGTCTGCAACCGACACATGAGGTTTCCCTCATAATGTCCACTGAAATTCCAAGTGGGGAATAAAGTGGTAGGCTCAGCGCAAAGTGAAAAGAGTGCAACCTCCTAAATGGGGCAAGTGGGCTGAAAATTTCAAAGTCCACTTTTTCATCCTGGTCATACTTTATACCAAGGATGGTGGGAAACTTACTCGGGAGCAGTTTTGTACCGAAATGTGGAAATAGAGGTGGCGGGCGCCAGGAAAAAGTGGCGGGCGCCACCCTCTTGGCTGAAATTTCACTCCAACTCACCCCTCCTTTCACCTAGTGCTCTCCTTGTCACTTTCCATCACATGTGCACCAGAAGTTTTTGGGTGGAGATGTGTTCAAAAGGTGGAGTGAAGAGGGGGAGACATGGGGAGACATGGAAGTGAGTGATTGCATTGAAATGAGCAAAGCCATGGGTCTCCCTTGGTGTTATTTGCGTCTAGGAGGTAGGTGTAATAGTCTAGAGATTGGCTAGTGCTCCCTAGTGCACCCTAGGGTGGCGGGCGCCAGCATGGGGTGGCGGGCGCCACCCCTATGGCTGCCCTAAGCCCCCTAGGTGCCACCTAATCACTCTAGTAAACATCTACTTTGCAGAAAATTAATTTGCTTAAGTAAAGACAAAAATTTAAATGGGGGATAAAGACTTACCTTAGCCTAACTTACCTTGGTTAGCCGCTTTGGATTCCTGATTAGTGTCGCCTTCACGGTGGTTGTGGTGGAATGTCGGCATCGACGAACTTTGATGACGGGTGTTTTTCCGGTCGCGGTGTGAATTTGAATTTCTCCTCCTTTCCACTGATGTGGAGCTGAATTTCTCCAGCTCCTACATCAATGGTGGCTTTTGCAGTGCTCAGAAATGGTCGTCCCAAGATCAATGGCGTCCAGTGGTCGGGATGAATATCCAGAACCACGAAATCCACCGAGACAAAGAGATTCCAGATTTTCACCGGAATATTCTCTGCTATTTGTGGCGGAACCGTCCTGATTATAAGAGCTCAAGTACCGTCTTAGTCAAATCTGTCTGACTTCGACTCATACTTGAACCCATATAACCCCGGTAGTCCGGAAATCTCGAAGGATTTCTATCACCGTACAACATACATGATCGCATTGTTCAAGAATTACATTCGCAAAGATACATCACAGAGAACGAAACCGAATTTAAAGTATCAGAGTGCGAATTTAGAACAGAGTTATTACAATACCGAATTTAAAAGTGCGGAAGCTTAAATAAGTTTGAAACACGACCACTACACATGTGGTCCAAATGAAACATTGTTTGACAAATCCAACTCAACACAACTCACTCTTCCCTTTTTACATAATGTGCCACTAGGAGTCTCAGACCAGCAAAAGAAAAGGGGAAGCTTCTGGACGACCCTGCCCTGGGCCTACTCCTCATCACCTTCCACCGGGTAGAGGCAGTGCTTACAATAGCCAAAGTAGACCTGGCCATCTGCAACAAACGGGATAAACCCTGAGTACGGGAATGTACTAAGCTAGACTTACCCGTCCAACTGAAAATAAAGACACCAAGGGTATGCAAGGCCTTTTTGGGTGGATCTGGGATCTTTAGTTGCGAAAAGCTCAATTAAGATAAGTGAGGATTTATTGATATTGCTGAGCTGTCATTTTTAGACCTATTTCTTTACTCTAGGTTTGCACCTGAACTATTGCACACACTTGAGTCTAACAAACAATAATATAACCATATCCAGTTGACTTATCCACATTTTTAGTTGAACCTTTAAAACATCACATGGAGTTGTATCGTGGTGAAGCTCGCCATAGTTTCCCACTAACCGGGGGAGACGGCGACTCGAATCGAATTCCAAACCAGCTGGTGAAAGACCTTTAATACCAGCCCACACTTTCCCCGTCGGGTCCATGCATTGGGCAACCGCTCGACGCTTGTTCGTGGTGGTAATCGTCGCGGTTCAAGCACGGACCGCCCAATTGGAACCTGGCGATGGCCTCACGCGGCAGATTGCAATTTCCATACTAGAGGGCGCGACACGGGTCGAAACCGGCCCGAACAGCTTCTAACCGGCTTTGGGGTCGATGATTACAGCACCGACGTATCCCTAAGTAAAAGGGCGCGTTCAAAAATGAATGAGGGCCAACATCGATACAAACCTACACGATCCAACGGACGGACTGCCCCCAAGTTCCATCTTGGTGCCCTGCCTTCCAGTTGACCGTATTTCATTACTACTCAGGTTCTTTTCCACGATAGCAAATATAGCCAACCGTGATCCGGTAACTACCCATCAGGGTATTACGGAAACATTCTTAACTACTACTTTTATTAAGCAAGCTAAGCAATTCTACATGGTAACTCAATAACAGGATAACAAGGTAGATATTAATCAATAACCAAGGAATGGTAATGCAGCAAGTAGGATTCATCCCAACTCCTAAACCTAATGCATCACAACATAAAAGGACTCAAGTAATTTTAATTGCAAAAGGTAGGAAGCTTAATATGCTCCGGGGCTTGCCTTGAGAGAAGACTGAGGCCTCGTGGGAGGGGCACTCAGGCAGGTTAGTGTCGGCCGCGGGGTCGGCTTCCTCGGCTTGATGCAGTTCCGGGATCTCCTGCTCGGCGCTTGTCTCCTGCTCTAGGTCTTGCTCCTGAACTATCGATCCTATTGCAATGCGGTTGAAAAATAATAAATAAATAATGCGTAGTGCGAGATGCGGTGGTAAGAAAAGTAACATTTCTTGCAAACCAATAAAACCAACTTGTTGAACCACTTTTGACATTGAGGTAAACACTTAATTATCTCATAAAACAATTTCAGTAATCCACCTATTGCTTATTTAGTAATTCAAAAGAAATTTGAGTTTGAACTGCAAGTGCATTTTTCTAGACTCAGAAAAATCCACAAAAATTCCAGAAGGCAATGGCATCTGCTGGACTTCACTGAACAATTTTCAGCCAGAAATAAAATAGAGAACTGCAGACATAAAAATAACAAATAAACTGCTCAAAAGGTGGTTTGAACTAACTTTTCACACAAAAGGTGTTCAACAGCAGATTTCATAATTTTCCTAGCTTCATCTACTCATACACATTCTACTGTAGAAAACTTGCTGTCAGAGCATAAACATGCAAGCCTACACAAAATAAACAAATCTATTCCAATTTAAACCATTTGAACTACAACCCTACTGTAAAAGGGTGCTAAACTCATTTTTATATTTTTCCTAGATTCTACTTCACATTTCATACTTATCAAGAAAGTTCCACGAACAGAAACATTATTTTATTTCTTACATGAATTTCCAAAGGAAAACACAGAAAAGTACATTTGTAAAGAAACTTCAGATTCTTCCATACAACAGCTCCTGCTTAACATTTTTCTTAGCCTGAATATGTCATAGAGAGACCACACAATTTTTCCCACATTTTATTTTGGCATATAAAATACCTTAACACTTATTCTAAGAAATCCGTCAAAAAGGACTTTAAATCATAACAGAAACTTTTTCCACATAAACAGTGCATCATATATTTTTTTCACAAGTGCAAATCATGATAAGAAACCTACACAAATTTTCCCATGAATTAACTCAACAAGAAAACACATATTTCCATTTATCTAAACAAAAGCTCACAAACTGAATCAAATAAAAACAGTAATAAAAACTTTCACCAAAAATACTTTCATATTTTCCCTGATAGATCTACTCATAAGCAAGCTAACAAAACTAAAATTACTTCATTTGGATTTTTAAAACGAGCTACACAAAAATAACAAGCATTTCTGGAAAATAAAACAAAAAGGAAAACATATTTGAATCTTCCCGGCTGGCCTGCGTGAACGTGGTCCATGGACCGGGTGAGGCTGACGCGCGGGGTCCGCTGGTCAATGGGACCCACCCGTCAGAGAGGGCGAAGCAGGGGAAGGTGTTGACCGGTGAAAGCTCGACGACGGTGAGGTCGCCGGCGGTGAGGCTAGGCTCGATAGACTCGTCTCGACGAGGCGCATCCAGCGGTGGGGTCGGTTTGGCCAGAGGGTGACCGAAGCGTGCCGGCGGCGAGCGGTGGCGGACGGCGGCGGCGGCGACACACGGCTACGCCGTTTCCGGCGGTCGCCGGTGAAATTGGGGAAGGCGAAGGCTCACACGAACACTAGGGAGGCTATCGGCGGGCTCGGATTGGCTCGGGAAGCTCCGAGGAAGCCTGGCCACGCGAGCGGCCATGGTGGATGGTGGCGGGGCTCGGCTAGGCCGTGTCCGGCGGTCGCCGGCCAAATTGGCGCATGCGGAGTGCTTTGTGAACCCTAGGGAGCTATCGGAGGGCTCGGCTTGGCTCGGATGGCTCCGAGGAAGCTTGGCCTCGGGCATGGCCTCGGCGGACAGCCATGGCGCTCGGCCGGGGAAGAAGAGGTGGGTGAGAGCGGTAGCGTTGAGGCTAGTCGGTGTTCTCACCTTGCCTTGGCTTGGTGATGCTCGACGGAGAAGAGGGGAAACAGAGAAGCTTCGGTCGATGTAGAACAGTCGCGAGCTCCGGACGGTGCCGATGGCGACCGCGGCGGCGCTCCACAGACTTCGGTGTCGGCGAGGCTCGAGGGGTGGTGCTAATGCGAGCACCGGGTGTCTGGGGTGTAGGCAGAGAGGCTTGCGTGAGGAATCGGATGGCGAGGCTCCAGCGTGGCCGGAACGGCGAAGGGGGTTTGCGGGGGTGGTCGCGGCGAGAGCGAGCAGAGCGCTCGTTCTTGCTCGGTGGCGTGGGGAGGAGAGTGCGAGCGAGAGTGGGAGAGTGTGTGCGGATGAGTGAGGGAGCGAAGGGTGCTCGGGTTTTGGCTCGGCCGGCGGCAATGCGCGGTCGTGGCGGGGGCCACGGCGTGGCGTGCGGCGGGCGACGGCGCAGCGAGCGAGGGTGGCGCGGCAGGCGAGGCGAGCGCGGAGTGGGCGAAGCCGATCGCTTGCGTGATCGCGCGGAGGGGAATCGGACGAGGAGTGGCCGGCGAGGATCCTCGGCAGGATGCGGCGGCCACGTGGCGGTTGCGGCCGGCGTACGGCGCGGCGGCGCTGTCGGGGCTGGCGTGCGCGGCGTGCGCGAGCGCGCGCGGGAGCGGGGGCAGGCGCGGCGCGGCCTTGGGCCGGAAAGGCCGAATGGGCCGAAAGGCTGGCGCTGGGAAAAAATGGTTTTCCTTTCTCTTTTTCCAAAACCTTTTCAAACTTTGACCATTCAAAAACAGTTTCAAAAACTCCAAACTAGACTTTGACCCAAAAATAAAAGTTGCTCAAAATAATTTTCTCTACAACTTTCATATAAGACACTTTTTCTGAAAACTATTTTTACAACCTCCACATAAATAAAGCCAATTTTGAAACATACACCATTTTGCTTGCCTCATTTTTATCTGATAAACTATTTTGAACTAGGTGAAAATATCAACCTGAAAAGCACTCTACCCAATATTCTCTATTTTATAAACTTATTTGCCAAGATAGAAATCCACTTAAACTATCAAGTCCAATAGAAATCCAAAATCCAAATAAACAAAAAGGCAAAAAGCACTCATATGCACATGAAATGATGCAATGCATTGCTTATGCATTTTGATAGCTAAATGTGGTTTCTAATGCAGTACTTGACACTAGGGTGTCACACTATTCCCACGGGATATCGAAGCGATTGATCGGCTAGCTGCAAACACATAGAAGTAGGGGACAAGGTATGATGATTTAATTTATCATATATTACCTTGGGCATGACGCTGACGCTTGCTCCCAGATCACAGAGTGCATGCTCGAAGTGCTGCTCTCCAATTGAACATGCGATCGTTGGGTTTCTTGGGTCCTTCTTCTTTTCTGGGAGTTGGTTTAAAATGACCGCACTGCAATCTTCGGTCAATTTAACCACATCCCTACTTGGAATTGGTTTCTTCTTATTGAGCATGTCTCTCAAATATTTTGCATAAGTTGGAACCTGCATAGCGTCAATAAATGGCACATGTATATATAATTTTTGAATTACCTCGACGAATTTCTTGAATTGGTCGTCTTCCGTCGGATTTCTGTTTCGATCTAGAAAAGGCAATACATGTGTATCATAGAATTCATGAGGAGCAGTTCGTACCTTGGATGAAGGTTCAGCTGGGGTCTCCTCTTCTTCGTCTTCATTAACAATATTTTTCTTTGCAGCAGGATTACTACTAGGAACTAAATTAGGATGAGGGTGATCACGAGTGGATTTACCACCTCTCGTGGTTACAGCTTTTACCTCCTCATAGTATTTAATTTGAGATTTAATGTTATCTATTGTTTGATCTAATCTCTTATTAAAATTAATTTGTTCCTTAAATGCTTCAGAAAAATCTTTCAGTTTAGCATAAATTCCTTCTAACATTTTGTCATGTTCAATTAATTTATTATTTATGCTATCATTAATTCTACCTTGATTAGAAACTAATTTTCCAATAGGAGAATTAAATACGGAGGTTTGAGGCATACCTTTATTATTCCATTGTTGGATCATTGGAATTGGAGGTTCTCCGTAGCCACCATTATTAAGAAGGGATTTGGCATCCTCTTTCTTAATTTCTGCTTGACCTTCACTTGATGAAGCGGCTCTTTGCTTGGCGTAGTACTCCTTTGCAGCACGATCTCTCTTCTCATTTATTCTTTGCTCTAGCAATTTTACCAAAGTTTGCAAGGTAACAGAATCAGCTTGCTTAATTTCAGACATACCTCTAGCGCGTTTTTCTGTCCATCCTTGATTCGCCACCATTGTCTCGATCAGTTTGGTTGCCTTCTCTACAGTGAGAGAGAGGTATGCACCTCCGACGGCAGCATCATTGTGTTGTCGAGATTCTTGCTGGAGTCCATTGTAGAAACTCTGGATCAAGTACCAGTCTTGCATACCATGGTGAGGACAGTATTCAACATACTCTTGTAGTCTCTCCCAAGCTTCAGTGATTGTTTCTTCGTCTCCCTGTCCGAAGTTGGAAATCTTGCTATGGAAAAGAATAGTTCGACTTATCGGGCAGAACTTGTTGAGGAATTGATCCGCGCATCTCACCCACGTCAGCAGGTGTCCAGAGTTGAAGAGGAACCACTGCTTCGCTTTTTCCACTAATGAAAATGGAAAAAGACGAAGTCTGATGGCATCCTGCGAAACTCCCTGCACAGAAATTGTACTACATATCTTCAGAAAATTCCAGAGGTGAGCGTTGGCATCCTCGAAAGGTTTGCCATTAAATGCAATAGCTTGAGCCATACGTCTTAAGTGAGGTTTAAGCTCAAAATCTACATTACTAGTAGAAGGTAACACTGGAATGTGAGCAAGAGTAGGCATGAAATACTCACAGAGTGTTTTGGTCGACGTCGATGTTGATTGATCGTTGGAGCAGCTTGGTTCGTCAGTCACTTTTGACTGGGATTCTTGTCTCGACGAACTCCTCTCACGAAGCTCCAGGTTCTTCCTCGGAGGAGTGAGGTTAGCTCTCGCTCTCCTAAGAATGGCCTCAGGATCTTCTTGGTAGTCGCTCGGAAGATTGAATCCGACCATGACTACTTGAACGATCACAAACAACGGACAATATATATACTCGCTAGACCTACGAGGGCGTTATTCAATAGAAATCACAAAGAATTAATTCTAGCCAATTGCTTCCCCGGCAACGGCGCAAGAAATGTTTGTTGACTCTTGCTAACGTCGTCACTAGGAGTAGACTTTGGAGTCTATCCCCGGCAACGGTGCCAGAAAGGTTTGTTGGTACTTCTTAATGTAAGAAGTATAACTAACTATTTGTATGACTATTGGTAGGTTCCGCAAGCGCACAGAATAAGTCTATTGTAGCACTTCACCCGGGAGTAACCGAGTATCGTATTTATTTCCACAGGGAAGCTACTATGGCAGAACTAACACTAGGACCGCTATGAACAACTAGTGATTCTAGCAGGGTTGATCGAAAAGTATGAATGGGGGTTGGTTTCTACTACTACTAAAAAGAAAAGAAAGACTAACTACTACTAAACTAAATCGGCGGGGTCTGGCCGATGAACAGATTAATGTTTTCCTACACACTTACGAACACAACTAACTTAGCAATAAAGAGTTTATCTAGTTCTTCGAACTGTACACACCCTCTGGACTATTTACCTCAGACGTGCACAACGAGGTTTATGATTTAAGAACTAACCCAACTACGTGGTGGAATTCAAGGCTCCCAAGGCTGTCACCACCAGTTTGCTACCACAGCTATCCGGGGGGCTAGCCACAAACTAAGGTATAAGTAGTCTAAGCATTCCTGACTCTGTGCTCTACAGAAACCGGGCTTCCCGCTTTGTGAAAAAGCCTGACGCGTTCGATCGACACTGACCGGACGCACCGCAGAGTCCGGTCAGTGCAGTGATCGCACGTTTTCATCCATATCTTTTACGTTCGAGCTCCGATTTGAGATCCGCTTTTTGCGTTGGATTCCTGACACTGTGCTCTACAGAAACCGGGCTTCCCGCTTTGCGAAAAAGCCTGAATCCCCCTCGCGTTGCTCGGGGGAGGTTGAGGTTACCCAAACTCCATCGTGTCACTAGTTGACTCGCGTGGATTTGGGTGAGGGAGCTTTTGTGGTGTCCCGCTGTGTTCCTAGGGAACATCCACCCATTCTCTTGGGTCGTGGACATCACATGTGTCGGCTTTGCTCTTAGGGTTGATTTGGTTGGGACAGAGGCCGGAATTTCGGAAGAAATTTTTAGGCTCCCATTCACCCCCCCTCTAGTCGCCTTGCTTTAGCATTTTCGGTCCTTCAATTGGTATCGGAGCCAGTTAAGGATCTCTCTACCTTAACCGGTTCCGGATCCTCGAAGGCGACCTTTTGACAGCAGTTGTGTTTCCGACTTTGCTTGTCGAGGTGTTGAGCTTGTGTTTTTGCTAACACTAACGGTGCTTTTGGAAATGGCACCAAGTTTTTCTTCCAGTGTGTCTTTGTCCTTAGGATTGAGTCTTGGACATGCGATTGAGGACAACACTTTGGCAAGAAGGAGGAGTACGACTCTTGAGGCAGAACGTGAGGTGGAAGCTTTGCTAGACTTCCTAGGAGATGATGAGCATTCAACGGAGGATCGTATACGTGAACTTGGCAAGGCCAAGAAAGGTACACTTCTCGCTAGTCTTGGGATTTTGTCCCAACGATTTGAATCTTGTTGTGATGATAACCTGAGATATGATGAGCTTTGTGATACCTTGCATAGAAAGATCAAGAAATTGAAATGCTCCATCACTAGGTTAAAATGTGGCCTTTTTCATTGGAAGTCTAGTGCATCTTTACCTTGCACCTCTTGTAGTGACATGGTTAGGAAGAATGATGAGCTATGCTTTTCTCTTGCTAGCTTAAAATCTGAAAATGACATGTTGAAATCAAATGCTTCCATACCATGTCTTGTTTGCTTTGACTTGCGCAAGGACCTTGTTTATTCTAAATCTGAAATAGCCTTGCTTAGGTCAAAAGCTTCTTTACCATGTGGTTCTTGTGAGTCTTTACATGCTGAAATTAATGAACTAAAATTGACTCACACCACATGTGTAGATGAACTTGAGCATGCTAGGGCTGAAATTGATGAGATAAATGCTAGGCCTTGTAGCTTGTGCTCTTTGAATAATAATGCTTGCCTTACTTCTTGTGCTATTCATGATTCTTTGCTTGATGTGAATGGTGATGTTTCTTCCACCGATTTCATTTGCACATCATGCATTGAGTTGGAAAAAGAAGTTTCGGTTTTGAAGCAAATGCGCGATGATATGAGCGCCAAGTTGGTTGAGCACAATGATATGAGTGCCAACCTTGAAAAAGAAAATGAGCTCTTGCGTACCACATATGCCGAGTGCATTAGGGAGGAGATGGAAAATTTGAAAAACACTCCTTGTGGTACTTGTGACCGCCTCATGTTTGAAAATGAGGTTTTAGCCAAAAGATGCAAGAGTCTTTGTGCTAAGTCTTTTGATTCACGCACTTCTTGCAACTCTGTTGTTGATGCTTCTAAAATTGCTTCTTTGCAACCGGAGTTGAGTTCTTGTGTTGCGCGTGAGTCTTTTGATGTTAGCACTAGTGTCAAGGTTTCGGATAGCTCTTTCATAGCTACTCCTAACCTTGCTATTTCTTCGAGTGATGTCCAAGGGACTTCTCTTGATAAGGGTGCTTCTCATATTTTTGGGACTCGTGCTCCCAATCCGGTTTTCCATTGCACCTTTTGCAAGAAGGATGGACACTCATTTGATTTTTGTTTCCGCCGTGTCAAACACGAGCGACGAATTTGAGCTAAGGCTTTTAGGAAGCCACGTAGCCTTTCCCATGGCACATGTGCTCCGAGTGTTGGCACCAAGTTGGTTGTTGATGCTTCTTGTTCTAAGTCCCAAGGGACTTCTCACTTGTCAGAGAATGGTGTGCCTTCTAGTAGGCCTTTGTACCATTGCTCTTTTTGTGAGAAAGATGGGCATCAAGAAAGCTTTTGCTATCGGCGTGCCAAACGTTTGCGCCAAGCTTGCTCTTCTAGGAAGATGGTGGTTCATAGCCCTTCTCATGGCATGAACGCTTGTGCTCCTAGTAAGAAGCCCCTCTTTGTTGATGGGTTTTATGACTCCTTTTCTAGTGGGATAGGTCATGATCATGGACCTGCCTTTAGTGCTTCTTCTCTTGGTCCACGTCATGCTTTTCATGGTGCTTCTATTGGTTCTTCTACAAAAACCTTGGAAGATGTTTGCCTTTTTCCCCGTGGTATGACTCGTTCTTCTCCTCGAGTTGTCCTTTTGAGGAATGCTTCCAAGGGTGTTTCACAATTGCATTTGAACCAGCATTTGCATCATGCTAACCCACGAGAAAAGTTGAGTTTTGTGACGAAGTCTTGGGTTCCCAAGTATATGCTTGCTAACCCTTCGGGATCCAAGACTCGGGTTACTTTGTCCTCTTGTGTGTAGATATGAGGACGCGGGGCGGAGAACATGCACCTGATGGAGCTTGATCTTTTAGATGTGATCAAGATTTGATGGTTCTCTACACCCCGCTTAGATTTGCCTCCAAAGAGGCTTTTGCTACTCGGTGAGCTTTCTTACACACTCATGCCTTGAACATCCATGTTCTATTTCTTGTGGTATGAGATGGACTTTCATGTGCTCACTTGTATAGTTCTTGCATGTACATTTTCTTTTGTATCATGTTTTGTTTAGTCTAGCATGTGCTATCTTCTGTATCATATGTCATGCTAGCTTTGTGTATAGCTTTTGTGGAATATCCACTTTTTATGCTAGTTGTGATCCTCATGAACATTGTGCCATGTTTTACCATATTTCTCGATGAGCTTGATTTGTAGTGGTATGATGTTCATTAGGTATCACTTTTCAGGTGCTAGTTTTGATTAGCTACATGTATCCTGTTGACATGTTTAGTTTGAGCACTAGCCTTTCCACAATTTTATCATGTTACATGCTTTTGGATCTATTGCTATCATTATCTTGCATTGTAGCATGTGTTGAGGTTTAGGCTGTGTTTGGGTCGATCATGTCTCTAGGCTGCATTTTGCTATACAGTGCTTTATCCTGTTGCATGGTAGTCTTGACTAGTATGAGTTCAGTTCTCCTTGCGGTATCATTCATAGGTAGACCTCTTTTGTTGAGTGTTCACCTTATGCTTATTATGTGACTAACCATTTTTATGGAGACCTTGAGGTCACACTGGACGAGACGATACCTTGTGTTTCTCCTACTTTTGAGTGTGCAGGAGAATAGGAGCCTGGAGAGAGTATTTCGGTTCATGGACCCGATCCCACTTCTTCCATGACTTGGGGTTCCGTTCGAGCAGCATCTTCAGCGGGCACTAGCTGCACCTGTGAGAGCGTCAGCATCAGGCGAGAGGGAGACGACTTCGGCTAGGCAGGCGCCCCGGAGTTCAGCAGATTCAAGCGTCCCCTCGAGTATCACACCAGCAGGAGGTCATGCGCTTCATGAGGTACCTCCAACACACTTCTGAGTTCGGTTTTTGGTACACTCCTTCTTCGACCTCTTTCTGCTGTGTGGCCTTTCCGATGTGGTTTTTGCTGGCTGTTCGCTTGAGCGTTTCTTGGCTCTTCTCTTATGAGTTTGGTGTGTGTTTCCCTTTTAGTTTGGGAAGCATTTTGCTCGTTGTATCATAGTTGGATTTCTCCGATACCCTTTTGTTTTGGGTCTTCCTTTTTAGACTAGCTTTTGCTTCATTCCTTATAGGCTAGCTTTGCATGCATTTCATCATGTACATCTTGCATTTTAGAGCTTCATGTTTAGAGCATTAAGAGTGAGTTACGCTTTTTTTGGTATGCCCTATTTATTCATGATGATGCTTGTAGCTTAGACTCTTTTTGATCATTTGATACATGTTATGAGCTAAGCTATTTTTGCAAATGGTGAACTTGACTAATTGATTATGAAACTTTAATTTGTTCACCATTGAGATTGGCAACTAGCATGGGTAGGATGTGTTGAGATCACTTGTGCTATCTTTTGTATGCTAGGTTGCTATGTCTCTTGCACTGAGTCATTCACTTGCTTGGATTGTTCATATTTACCCTGTGCTTAAAATTTGATCCAAGTCTAGTGAAATGAAAAGATCGAGATGGGATTGCATGTGTCAGCACATCACGGTATCGAGATTGTTTCTCATTGCACATTTGAGTTAAACTTGAGCCGTGTAGTGTAAGACCGAAACTGGCGCTTTAAGCTTCTGATTGCTTTTCTTGCATAGGCTTAGCCCGGTTGAAAAGTTAGGCAATGACCATGCTTTTAACCTCTCGCAATCACATGCTTTTAAATATGAACTTGTGTTAATACCGCTGCAATCTCCGATAAAAATTCGAAAATAACACAAGTTTATGCTTCATTCTATTGCATGATGATTGAACTTTGCTAGGGGTAGTTCACCTTTTTATACTTGAGTTAGCACTTAGTTGATTTCCTATCTATTCATGCTAAGTGCTATTTTAGTGGTGAACTCCTTTTCAAATGGCTTAAAACTGCTCATATGCTCACTTGTTCATATTTCGTATTCACTTGATCAGTTTGAGCCTTTGCTAGCATTTGTTTTGATTGCCACACTTTCAGGGCAGCACCCTTTTGAGCATCTTTTCACTCTGATTGCTATACACTTGAAGCTGTTGCATTGTGCATATCATGCATTTTTAGCTTAGTGTACATACCCCCAGCTCCGATACACTTTGTGGTCACTTTCAATGTTTTTCATAACCCCATGCTTTTTGGTTGACCTGTCTTGTGTTTGTATCAACTTTGTGGAGAAATGTTAAAACCCCTCAGCATGTTCCCTTTTGTCAAGGGGGAGTAGCTGGTTGCAAGGGGGAGCTTGAGTGTTGGCACAAAGGGGAGAGTCATGCATTTTGGGGAGAGCTTTGAGCAAGGGGGAGTTTAGCTCTTTTATGTTCTTCTTCACTCGGTATAGCTCTTTTATGTGTTTCATTTGGTATCAATCTTTTGGTATGGAGTGTATTTGGTGTCATGAGCTTTGTTGCATAGCTTTTGTATATAGGCTTGCTTTCAGGAGGAGTCGTTTTTGTCTTGCTGCTTCTCCGCGTGCTCCGAGTGTTTGTGCTCCATTTAGTGTTGAGCTTCTCCTTGTGTTTTTCTCAGTCGGTATCGAGCCTGCTAGTCGTGTTGAGCTGTTTTTGCCTCTCTTTTGAAGGACTAGCAGTTTTTGCTTGGTATTTTCGATTGATATGGACCCTTCAGCTAGTTGCGTCGAGCCAATGTGCCTTTGTCTTGAGGAACTAGCTGTTTTCACCAATTGTTGGCTGTTTGTGATTGATATCGAGTCTGCTAGTTGTGTTGAGCCTCTGTGCCTCTATCTTGAGGGACTAGCAGCTTTGCATTCTCATGCGTTGTTTCAGCCTCAATTGGTATCGAGCCTTGAGCTAGTGGTGTTGAGCCATTTTCTGCCTTTTCTTGAGGGCTAGCTCATTTTTACTTGGTTGCGTCGAGCCGTTGTCCATGTCTTTGGGAACCAAGTCTTGTGCTCTGATTTTGATCGAGTTTTGCTCTTTGATGTGTTGTTGCTCCGATCTTTTGCTTGGTTGCGTTGAGCCGTTACCCATGTATTTGGGGACCAAGTTTTCGATTTTGGTATCTCAAACCATCTCTTATGCTTAGTTTTTGTCAATTCAATCATCAAGGGGGAGAAAAAGGGGAGAAATCTCGACCCAAGAGAAAAAGGGGGAGAAATTTCGACCCAAGTGAACCCAAGTGGATAAGTACCTTGGTTTCTTTTGTGATGATTGTTTGACAGTTTATTTGAGATTGGTTTTCGATGAAACTCTTGTTTTATCTTGACTCTTCGGTTGTGTGGAGGCTTTGCCCGCTTTTCCCGTTTCTTTCGGGACCGAGAGCTTTTATTTGGAGTTTTCATGATCCTTCCTCATCTCAAGTAGCCTTGTGTTTGCTTTTGCTTGGCTTTTGGGCACTTGAATGAGGTTTGCCTTCAAACCCTTCCTTTGTGATTTTATTTTTAGTCAATGCATTTATCAAGGGGGAGATTGAGAATATATATGATGAATGATTGACTTTGTGAGGAAGGTTTGAGGCTTTTACCCGGTTGAGTCCATATCTAGTTATGCGCTTATTGTTATGACTAACCGGTGCGTTGAGTTGTGTGTGTTTCTGTGTTGGTGTGCGTGAGCAACATGTGTCTCTTGGCTGTGTTGATGTGCAGGTGTTGAGCTCGGATACAGTGGTCAATGGCGAGGTGAAGGTCAAGTAGAGACGTGCCGTGCCGACGGACCGGGAGCGGTGAAGGATGGGCGTGCCGTGCGGCGGACGTGCCATGCCGATGTACCCAGAGCGGTGAAGGGCGGACGTGAGGCTTGGACTGACGGACCAGAGGGCCAGAGGACCAGCTGTGGTAGCTGGCACGTGGCATCGGAGAGCGAGAGCACATGGGGATGTGCGGTGCATCGGCCGAGTCGGGAGGAAGACGATGGCGTCGTGGCACTTGGCGGAGGTCGGACACGGGCTTGCGTGCGGCGCAAGTGCCATCGGCCAAGTCAAGAAGGATGGCGAAGCCGTTGTGCCCGGCGTGGAGGCTGGACATGCATCAGCATCGGTGCCGGTGGTCGGGGTGTGCGAACCACATCCCATCTACGGTGCGGGTTCGGTAGCTAAGCCTCAAAAAGCTACCACTAACGGTTTCCGAGTTTGGGCCTCAAAACTCGGGTGGCCGGTTTCCGAGTTTGGGCCTCAAAACTCGGGATGGACGGTTTCTAGGTTTGGGCCTCAAAACCTGGGCTTGCGGGTTTCCGAGTTTGGGCCTCAAAACTCGGGGTGGACGGTTTCCAGGTTTGGGCCTCAAAACCTGGGGGCAGGGTTTCCCGGTTTGGGCCTCAAAACCGGGGAAAGGTCCAAAAGGACGGTCAACGCGTGGCGGCACCGAGAGGCTTGCGTTGCGGCGAAGCAATCGGTGAGAAGGCGCGGCGGTCGATGATGACGGCACGTGGCGGCATCAGGGAGGTCGCGTCGAGGTGAAGCTACCGGATGTGCGGGCGTGGCCGTCGGATGAAACTGCTAGGGTTGGACAGTTTTATCCCTGGGGGGTATTTGGGTTGAGTGCTTAATGTAAGGGCGTTTTGGTCTTCGGACGTGCGCCTATATATAGATGAAGGGGGCTGCTAGAGCAGCTATCCCAGGGAATCCTTGGACGGTGTCTCTCTCATTTTGTGCTTGTGAGAGAAGGCAAGGGTTAGAGGAGAGTTGGCTCTTGTTCTTGAGCTTTTCGCCATCCAAGCTTTGTGTTGCTAGGAGTGGCTTGTAGCCTGACACCGAGTGCTTAATCAATCATCCATTCCTCTGAATCCAAGGATCAAATTTGTGCTTTAATTTGTCTTGCGGTTTTGTTCTTCGCGTTTGCACGTTTCCCCTCTTTCGATCTTCACGAGAATTCTTGTTTCGAGGGAAGATCCGCAAATACGTTTGAACCATCTTGTGTAGCTTCATGAGAGTCTTCTTTCTACTGAAGGAATTTCTCCAATACCTCACGACCTCACAGATCGGGCGGATTTAGTTTTGGGATCGAGTTCTTGCCCGTTCTTCACCATTTTCTTTGATTCACCGATCTGGAGTTAGGTTCGAGCCATGATCTCTTAGGAGTAGCTCACTAACATCCTTGTGACCCCTCACACAAAGTTAGAGCCCTAGTGCTTTTGATTTGAGGGAGATCGGGTTGATTCGGTGGACGAACAGTGGGCTGGTCGGGGCGACCAGACGCTTCTTCATAGCGACCGGATGCGCCCTGTCAGAGTCCGGTCGTTGAACACCCGCGCTGTCCAGTTCGCGCGCGGTGACCGGACGCTGGCCTGGACACGACCGGACGCACCCCGTCCTGATTCCGGTCAGTTCCAGAGACTGTTTTTAGTGACCGGACGCACCTGTTGTGCTTGGACCGGACGCGCTGCTACTACTGTTCATCGAGTAGTAGCGACCGGACGCTGGTTTTTGTGTTGACCGGACGCACCTCCTCGCAGAGTCTAGTCCAACACAGAGAGCTCCCGAATCGGGATTCTTGTGACCGGACGCGTTCGATCGACACTGACCGGACGCACCGCAGAGTCCGGTCAGTGCAGTGATCGCACGTTTTCATCCATATCTTTTACGTTCGAGCTCCGATTTGAGATCCGCTTTTTGCGTTGGATTCCTGACTCTGTGCTCTATAGAAACCGGGCTTCCCGCTTTGCGAAAAAGCCTGAATCCCCCTCGTGTTGCTCGGGGGAGGTTGAGGTTACCCAAACTCCATCGTGTCACTAGTTGACTCACGTGGATTTGGGTGAGGGAGCTTTTGTGGTGTCCCGCTGTGTTCCTAGGGAACATCCACCCATTCTCTTGGGTCGTGGACATCACGTGTGTCAGCTTTGCTCTTAGGGTTGATTTGGTTGGGACAGAGGCCGGAATTTCGGAAGAAATTTTTAGGCTCCCATTCACCCCCCCCTCTGGTCGCCTTGCTTTAGCATTTTCGGTCCTTCAAGCGAAGAACCCAAACTAGATACAAACTAAATACTAAGTTATCTATGATCGAAAGCACTCAACAAGAACAATAAGTAAAGAACTTAAAGTAAATGCTGAAAGTAGAAGAACACTAAGATAAATGAAGAAAGACTTGGAATTATACCAGAGACATGGAAGATCCTCTATTACAACTCCAACTCTTCTCTTCTTCACTCTCGCTCTCACTCTAAGTCTCTCAACTAGAGTGTTCCTTCACCAGAGCTTTGCTTACAAGAGAGTGGGACTAATGAGGTGAGGTCTGAGTACAAATGAGCTCGGGGGGGGGGGTCCTATTTATAGCCTAAGGGACCTAGGGTTAGGTCAGGGGGGTGAGTGTGGTGGCGGGCGCCAGCCCTAGGTGGCGGCCGCCAACCCCCTAGCCCTTGGATCCACCGCCTCTTCACCAACGGCATCCAGGAGGTCCTCCAAGTCGGTTTGGGGTCGCTTAGGGTTGTCCAATAACCGTCACATGGACAATTAGGCCATGATCCATGTGACGCTGCTTCTTAGCCCTTGGATGAACCGACTTAGGTGAGCAACAGCTGCCAATGAGTGTGGGGTGCTTCCCCTAGATCAGTGACGTGGCAGGGGGGGAGTTTGGGCTTCTCCCCCCTGGCGGCCGCCAGCTAGGGGTGGCGGGCGCCACCCCTCCTTGGCCCAAAGTGAGCCCAGGCAAGTGGGCTTGCTTCCTGGTGGGTCCATTTGGTCATTTTGCTCAAAAACCCTACAATTTCCTACATTCAAATAAAACTCAAGGACAAGTGGAAATCATTAGTTTATAAAAGGTTTTTGGTTGATTTTAGGTCCTTGTGTTGCGTTATATGACCTTGTTGATGCTAAGAATATGACACTTAGTGAGCGTCAACACTTCTTATCCTTGGTTTGGCCCAAAACGGCCCCAACCGCAAAGTCGCTAGCATCACACATGATCTCGAATGGAAGCTTCCAATCAGGTGGTTGAATAATTGGAGCTGAGATGAGTGCCTTTTTAAGGATTTGAAAGGCTGCATGGCACTCATCATTAAAGATGAAGGGCGTATCCTTAGTTAGGAGACTAGTCAAGGGTCTAGCAATTTGAGAAAAGTCTTTAATGAATCGCCTATAAAACCCTGCATGTCCCAGAAAGCTTCGGATTCCCTTTACATTCGTGGGAGTGGAAGTTGATTCGATAACTTCGATCTTTGCTTTATCCACTTCTATCCCACGTTCGGACACCCTATGTCCTAGCACTATTCCTTCCTGAACCATAAAATGGCATTTCTCCCAGTTCAGGACTAAGTGCTTTTCTTCACACCTTTGTAAGACTTTATCTAAATTCTCCAAACATTCATCGAAGGTTTTTCCATAGACAGTAAAATCATCCATGAATACCTCCATTATTTTCTCGATCATGTCAGAGAAGATAGACATCATGCACCGTTGGAAAGAAGCTGGAGCATTGCATAACCCAAACGACATCCGTCGGTATGCATAAGTTCCATATGGGCATGTGAATGTAGTCTTACTTTGGTCATCAGGGTGGATTGGGATTTGATGATACCCGGAATATCCATCAAGGAAACAAAGGAAGGAATGATTCGCGAGATGTTCTAACATCTCGTCAATGAATGGTAAAGGAAAGTGGTCCTTCTTAGTGGCCTTGTTTAGTTTCCGGTAGTCAATGCACATCCACCACCCACTGACAGTTCGTTGAGGGATGAGTTCGTTCTTCTCATTCCTAATGACTGTCATACCTCCCTTCTTTTGCACTACTTGGACAAGGCTCACCCACTCACTATGTGGCACAGGATAAATAATCCCAGCGTGCAAAAGTTTGTGGACCTCTTTCTTAACAACCTGTCGCATAGCGTTGTTAAGTCTCCGTTGTGGCTCCCTTGAAGGTGTGCAGTTAGGATCGGTAGGGATGCGATGAGTACAGAGAGTAGGACTGACACCCTTGAGGTCTTCGAATGAGTAGCCTATAGCGGGTTTATGTCTTTCTAAAATGGTGACAAGCTTTTGGGTTTCATCATTTGTGAGTTTGTCACTAATGATCACTGGAGTTTCTTGATTATTATGGAGGAAGACATACTTTATCCCTGGAGGGAGAGGTTTTAGCTCTATTGAGGGAGGTGGAGGCTCCTTGTATTTGTCTAGCTCGATAGGCTCTGCTAACTCTTCCTCTTCTTGAACAAAGTGTTCATCATCGAAGGTTGGTTGAGCCATCTCTTCCAAGGATGCCATTAAGACTTCCTCTATGGAGTCTTGCTCAGGCTGGGGTTCTACCATCGTGTTTATAGAACGAGCAAGTGGAACACTTATAGTGGATTCCCCAACCTTAAATTCTAAACATCCTTGTTGTTCCTTTTGTAATAGCCTCATGATTGGTCTGCCAATCATAAGAGGAATCTCTGGGGTGTCAAAAAATATGAAATCTAGACAAATCCCAGAGTCACTCATAGTGATAGGAACAACCCTTAAGACCCCAAAGCTTTCAAGAATAGATCTTGATGAGCTTTGTAATAGTTTTCGTGATGGGGTTAAGGTCACGTCGGGAAAAAGAATGTCAGCCAAAGCCATCGAAATAAAGTTTATCCCGACGGAAAGATTGTAGTAGACTGACATAGCATGCCCTCTAATTTGGCACAAATGAATGGTGGAAGGAGTGGTAACATGTGCTACCTCTGGAGATAACTCTACTTCATTCAACCACTCATAACTCATGACCGATGAGAGGCTTTTGATGTGTTTAGTGAAAACTAGCTCTTCATGTAGGTCAGGAGGAGTGGTATGTGCCCGAGGTCTTGCTTGAATAGGAGAATTCGAGGTGTTTCCATAGTCTTCAAAGATATCTTCCTCGAATTGGAAGGGAAGCTCTAAAGGTGATGATTCATCATCCTCTAGTTGGGTTGCGTTCCCTTTTTAGGAGGGTTTTCGATGACCAAATTTTGAGAATGATCTATTGGAGTTTCTAATTCGGTTACTTGTGCCTCCTCTATTGCTTCATCTTTTGGTTCGGGGCTAGGCTCGACTTCTTCTTCGGGGAATTCATCATAAATGCCAGTGTAAGGAGTGTTTTCAAGGATTTTCTCAAGGATGGCTTTTCCTTCGCTAATGGTTTTATGAGTGAATGATCCTCCCGAAGAGGTATCAAGAAAAAGAGCAGCTTCTTTGCTAAGACCATAATGAAAGTGTTGTAAAATAATGTCTTCAGGCAAAGAGAGATTTGGGCCAGTGTTAACAAGGCTCATAAATCTAGCCCAAGCTGCTCCTATTGTCTCCTTCTCTTTTTGTTGAAAGGTAAGAATTTCTATTCGAAGGGCAATGATTCGAGAAAAAGGGAATAAAGCAAGACAAAATCTGTCCTGAAGTTCATCCCAATTTCCATCTACTCCTCTTACGTTATGAGCATACCACTGTTTCGCTCTTCCAAAAAGGGAGAACGGAAACAATTTCCATTTAATGGTCTCTTGTGTCATGCCTGCAATAGACAAGCAAGAACACAATTGCTCAAATTCCCGAAGGTGGGTGTGAGGGTTTTCATCATCTAGCCCAGAGAAGGGTTGCTCCCGAACCATGGCTATAAAGCCAGGACGAAATTGGTAGCCATCAGTAAGAATAGGATGTGATGATGGTGGTGACTCCAACAATTCGCCCTTTGGAGCGGAGTATTTATAGATAGGAGTGGAATTCGTGTGGTAAGAAGTGTGGTGGTGAGGTAAAGGTGGTGGTAAAAGAAAAAGGTGGTAAAAGAAAAGAAACACAGACGACTTGGTTCGAAACTAGCACAGCTACCGTTCCCCGGCAACGGCACCAGAAAGCTTGTTGGGTATTTTAAATGCACACAAAAAAATCCGCAAGTGCACGGATACCGATGTAGCTTTCACCCGAGAGTATTCCAGGGTATCGATTTCCACGGGGAACGTGAAGTGTACTAATCAAGAGGCAAGATCGTCCAAGAAAAGAATGGTAAAATGGGTAGAGAGAGATTTAGGATTTTCTAAGCAGGTCTATCTAATTAAAGGCTCACTATACTTTACTTACTTCGGGACATCAGAACACTAGCCACAGAAAGGGATGAGAAAGGGGCTGGGAAGCTCCGGCTATGGTCCTACAAACACCAACCCGAACGTGGTGGACTACGTCGGCCGTCAGGGCTGTCACCACTTGGGGCTACCACAACTATCCGTGGGGCTGGGTGCAAACTCAGGTAAACCCTAGTCTAGACACCACGTCTACACTAACGTCTACTACTCTAATTATCTAGAATAATTAGAGCACTCGATACGAGCGGAGATCCAGTAAATGAAATAAAGCAAGAACTGTAATTAAATATAATACTCAGAAATAGTAAATGAAGAACCTGGAGATTACTTGAAGACGAACCAGACGCTGCACCAATACAATGTTGAGGAAGATCCGACAGATCCGGCTCCTCCTCAGCTCTCTCCTTCTCTCTCTAATCCAATCTCTAATTACAACTAGATGAACTAGACAACTAGAACTAGAACTAGATCTAATTCTAGATGAACTAGAAGAGATTCATCTAGAGGGACCTCTACTTCTAATTGAAACCCTAGTTTCTGATGTGGAGATGAATAATGAAGATGGAGATGCCTAGAGAGGGGGGTCTGGGGCTGCTTATATAGCCCTGGGCGAGAAACCGTGGTCGTTGGATCAAACCGACCTTAGGGACGATGGAGATGCATCCTAGGAGGCGGTGGAAGAAGGTTCCGGAAGGCGGAGGCAAAACGGTCTCCGTGGCCGACCGACCGGTCTCCGCGCCCCACTGGTCGGTCTGGCCCAGTGGGCCCCCGTGGCGGGCCGCCTCGTGGTGTCTTCTGGTGTCTTCTAGATCCTTCTTTTGCAGGTTTCGTTGCGAAATTAATATCTTTTCATCCAGGACTCCGAATATAGCAAATGATATGTCCATTTTGATCGTCTCGACGAGTTCTTCGCAATGGTGCACTCCAATTCATCACTTAAGATACTTGTATATGGTGAAAACATGGATGTTCTACAAAACAAGTGAGAGCACCAAAACTCGTGGAACTTGTTAGTTTAAAACCCTACAACTATGCTTTGTGATTCATTTAGTGTCATTTCATGCAATAGTTGATGGTTAATTATGAGCATTAGTGAGCATCAACAACGGTAAGCCTTTGCAAAAACGGATCTGTAATACTTTCACGTTCTAAAGTATGATTCTGGTCTTTCTCCTTCACAACGTACAACCCAATGTCAATGTGTTTGGCAGCACACTTGACCCGTTGTCTTAGGAGCAAACTTATTAAATGGTTATTGTTGTTGTTTACCATTATCAATCTCTGGGGTATAGGTTTCTAACCATTTCGCCTGTCCTTTATGCCTCATAATAAGCTATATGATAGGTATGCATCATCGATGACACCACTATTGTTTCTTTGGAGCTTTTCCACAATAAAACTCCAACTACGAGTGTTAGATACTATTGTGGATTTCACTACACATCTCGCACAAACATATCAGATGTACTCACAACCATTTGAGAGTATTTGTTCTCTTTTATTCGTCATGAGGCATATAAAACTTTGCACAATTGCAAGCCATTTTTAATTCCATTCAAGTGATCTATATCTAGATTGGACATCTGCCAAAATCCCGGATACATGAACTATGTCAGGGTAAATTCTTGTGCACTCATTAAGCTTCCAACAGCCGAAGCATACAGGACGTCCATTTTATCGATTCTCACATCTGTTCCTGGAACACTGAAAGTTCCCAAAACTATTACCCTTGACCATAGGAACAGGCATATGTTTACACACATAGATACTTTTATTTCTTTACAATCTTCTCAAGTAAACACTTGAGACAGTTCTAATACCCCTTTTCTCTCGGTAAGTTTCAATTCCTAGACGAATGACACTTCACCGAGATCAATCTTATGTAATTTAGGACAATGACTACTTCTCCAATAGTTGATTAACATCACTACCAACAATCAAGGTGTCATCCACATACAAGTTTAGGGAAAATAATTTCCCATCCTTGAACTTTGCATAATGTCATTGTCCTTCTTATTCTCTTAAAACCCAAACCTTTTAATGTGGCATCAAACTTTGAATACCACCGTTTAGATGCATGTTTGTCGGTGTTTCGAAACCGGGGGTATGACACCAACGAGTAATATGATCGCGTGCTTCTCTTCCTGGACGGTGATGCAAGAGGACACAAGGATTTATCCTGGTTCGGGCAAAGAAGGCCCTACGTCCAGCGGGGGAGGAGGTTCTTGTATTACTTGCACCTAAGTGCTTGTACAGGGGCGAATACAAGCTTGGTGAGCGCGGACCGGGGTCCGGACCTAAGTGTGTGGGTGTAAGGCGCTCTAACGTGTTTGTCACTCGAAGTTCTATCCGTCCTCCCGGAATGAAGGCCCTGGTGTCCCCTTTTATAGAGCAAGGGGAGGCCAGGGTTACACAAGGGTATCACAGGTGTCGGGGCGTACAGTGCCCAATACGGAGAAGGGTAGGAACCCTGTCTTGTCGGGGCCACTGGAGCCGATGTGGTCGTTGCTGTTGAGGTGTCCTTGGGGCGTGGCCTCCATCCCGGGCGTGGACGTGGCGGTGTGACGATGTAGAAGCCGTACAGCACCCATTTCGGCACGTCCAGGACACGGCGGGGTCCCTCCGGGTCTTGGGGTACCTGTCTTCCAATAGCGTGAAAGTAGTTAGGGCTCAAAGGGCGCGGAGCCGGCCTCGAGATGGCGCCTGCGGGGGGCTCGAGTCCCCACAGGTATGGGCGAGTTCCGGGGAGCCTGGTCGTACAGCGGAAATCCGGGTCTCGAGATGTGACCGGGACGTGCCACAGTGCAAGGTATGGTCGAACAGTGCTGTGCTGGTGCCTTTTTGCCCATGCTTGTGGTGAAAACGAGACTTGACTTTGCCCTGGTTACTGTGGTACACGTCGGGCTGCAGAGGATGTGACTGGAGTAGGTGGATGTATTAAATGCGCGGTAGGGGGCTGGCATCCTACGTCTGCACCGCTCGAGGGGGGCATAGAGCGCCTCGAGGGATAAGCCGCTGTGCCAGAGGGGCTCGAGGTCCCCGCGTGGGGTCTCGAGGTGTGATGTTCGGCTGTGGGGGGCTCGAAGGGCAGTGGAGTACTTGCCCGAGGCCTGACGCGCCTCGGCTTGGAGGGCTCGGCTCGGAGGGCTCGGGCGAGACGGAGAGCGTGCGTTCGCCCGAGACTTGGCTTGGAGGCCTCGGGCGAGACGGAAAGCGAGCGTTCGCCCGAGGCTTGGCTTGGAGGGCTCGGGCGAAACGGAAGCGAGTGTTCGCCCGAGGCTTGGCTTGGAGGCCTCGGTGGACCAGCGTTGCAGGTCTCGAGGGGTTGGCCTTTCAGGGGGTTAGACTTAGTTTGGTCCGTTATTGATTTGTGTTCTAGGTTTAACCTATTTGTTTGCTTTGATTGGGGGTACCCCTTTGGCGTTCCCCCCGACAGTAGCCCCCGAGCTCTTGTTTGAGTGCTTGCACTCGAGCAAGGGCTCTTGACTTGGTTTCGAGGGCTTGGCTGTGTTGGATCTCGAAGGCTTGGCCGTGTTGGTTCTGTGGGTGTCGTGCGAGCGACACCCGCGGGTGTAGCCCCCGAGGCCACGGGGGAGTGGTTTGAGCTCCCTCGTGGGCTTTTTGTGCGTTTAGTTGTGATTTTTAGGCTCGGGGGTGTCGGGCCCCCGAGTGTTTTAGACCCTCTTTCGTCAAGGGGTGCCAGGCTGAACCGACCGGCCGGCTCTTCGAGCTGTCCGGTACGTCGGTTGCCCTGGCTTGTCATCCCGCGAGTCCTTTCGATCGGACGCGAGGTGGGATACCTCGTACTACCATGAGCAGGCGAGTATCGAGGTTCCCGGTGAGCTGATAACGGGGAATGTTAAGCTCCCCTCCTTTGATACACGTGAGGGGCCTCGAGGGCTTGGCCCTCGAGTGATGCCGCGAATGGCGCCCCTTGGTCTCCCTGACTCGGGTGCTCGAAGCCGGCTGTCGATCCCTCTTCGAGGTCCAGCCTTCACTGCTTCGAGACTTAGGGCCAGGGCCCATTCTTGCCTTCCTGAAGAAGCCTCCGTCGCTTAGAAACCTTCTGCCCAGTGGGCGCGTCTTTTTAGGCGGAAATCGTCAGGGAGCGGAGATCGTGGCGCCGTATGTACCTGTGAACAGGCTCGAGATGCGGTTCGGTAGTAATATTAAATGTTCGCGGTAACCTTTCCTTTGTCGTGGGAGACTCCGTCCGAGGCTTGGCTCGGAGGGCTCGGACGAGACGGAGAACGAGCGTTCGTCCTGGGCCTGGTCTCGAGGGCTCAGGGGAGACGGAGGTCAGCGTTCGTCCGAGGCCTGAAAATCTCATGTTCACACAAAGAAAAGAGATTAGTCGTAACTGTCCGAGTTTTTAGACCCTCTTTCGTCGAGGGGTGCCAGGCTGAACCGACTGGCCGGCTCCTCGAGCTGTCCGGCATGCCGATTGCTCTGGCTTGTCATCCCGCGTGTCCTTTCGATCAGATGCGAGGGGGGATGCCTTGTACTACCCCGAGTGGGCGAGTATCGAGGTTCCCGGTGAGCTGGTAACGGGGAATCCAAGTGAGAGCTCGTGCCCCGTTCGATAGGGGTCGACTGTGGCCCGGAGGCGGTCTCCTAAAGCATGGGTGCTCAGTCTGCAGGAGTGCCGGGTCCATTCGATAGGACCCGGTGGCTCGATGCCTCCCTCCGAGGGGATCTCACTGCATGTCAAGCTCCCCGCCTTGGATACACGTAAGGGGCCTCGAGGGCTTAGCCCTCGAGTGATGCCGCGAATGGCGCCCCTTGGTGTCCCTGACTCGGGCGCTCAAAGCCGGCTGTCGAACCCTTTTCGAGGGCCAGCCTTCGCTGCTTCGAGACTTAGGGCCGGGGCCCGTTTTTACCTTCGTGAAGAAGCCTCCGTCGTCTGGGAATCCTTCTGCCCGTTGGGCATGCCTTTTAGGCGGAAACCGTCGGGGAGAGCGGCGGACGCGAAGCCGGAGCGACGGTCGTGGCGGGCCCGGGTAGTGGAGCGAATGGAGAGGTGCCGCGTGTACCCTGCATCCGGCTCGAGACGCGGTTAGGTGGGCGCATTGAATGCATTCGGTTACCTTTTTACGTCGTGGGAGATCCCGCCCGTCTGGGTTTCCCCCTATAAATATCGAAAGAGGGGAAAAGGAACCCTTTACTTTGCCTTTGCCTTCACCGCCGCCGTAGCCTTCACGCGCCCTCGCCTTCGAGTTAGTCGATTGGGGATTTCCAGCCGCCCGTCCGCTGCTCGGATCCGCGCCGCGCCACCGCCATGGCCGCCCAGACACAGATGCTGCCGGCCGAAGACTGGAGCCCGTCGAAGGTGACGCAGAGCGAAATGGACTCGCTGGTGGCCCAGGGGCTTCTGCGCCCCAACCCGGAGGAGGGACCCGCATGGTGGGTTATCCCGTCGGCGGAGCACCGGGAGCCGCACCCGCCGGAGGGGTACGTGGTGAGCTTCGCGCGCTACCACCGTATGGGGCTCGGCGTCCCGCCGAGCCGCTTCTTGCGAGGGCTGGCCCACCACTTCGAGGTGGAGCTGCAACACTTCTCCCCCAACTCCATCTCGCACACCGCCATATTCGCCGCGGTGTGCGAGGGGTACCTGAAGATGGAGCCGCACTGGGAGATGTTCGTCCATCTCTTCCGGGGCGAGCTCTTCATCAAGTCCCTAAAGCCCAGCGGGAGGCGGCCCGTGCGCATGGGCTCCCTTGCCATCACCGCGAGGGCGGGGACCTCGTCGGCCAATGTCCCCCGCGAGTACCTGCGATACAAGCTTTCCACCAACCAGGCCGGGTGGGACGACCATTGGTTCTATCTGCGGAACGAAGGTGGCCTCTTTCCGCAGTACACCGGCAGGGTCCTCACTCAACGCCCGGAGAAGTGGACCTGGGGCGTCGCGGCGGACAGGCAACGCCACCTGGCCCCGCTGATGGAGATGATGAAGACGCTTGTGGACGAGAAGAAGCTGACCGTGCAAGCGGTCATTTGGGCGTTCCACCAGCGAAGAGTTCTCCCGCTGGCGGACCGCCCCCTTCTTATGCACGAGATGGGGCCGCAGGCCCAGCTCGAGGCGCTCAATCGCTCGAGGATGGCCGAGGGGAGGCTGTCCCGGAACGAGGGCGTCTCCCGGGTGTCAATCACGATCCAGGGGCCGTTCATCCCTGAGTACACCAACCTGGTTGCCATGGCACCCGACGAGGGGTGTCTCGACCTGGTAAGCCCTCGAGCTGAGCTATCTCGAGCCTCCTCCCCCTTTTTTCCTCCTTCGATCCTTTTGCATCCGTCTTGTGGTTTGTCTCATCACGCTTCTCTTCTTTTTTCAGGGGCATTTACTTGTCGCGCGTCGAGGCCCCCGGTGAGGGAGGACGCCGCGGATTCTTTCAGGTGAGGCGCCTCTCTGCTCAGAAAGACAAGGAGAGCAAGGATGCCAAAAAGAAGAAAGAGAAAAACAAAAACTTGCGTCGCTTAGCTCGGGAGCAGAGACTAGCGAAGGCTCGTCGTAACCGTCAGCCTGGGGACGGGTCCCCGAGCTGAGCTCCTCGAGCTCGGAGGAGGAGAGTGGTGATGAGGAGGAGAGCGACGACGAGGGGATGGATGCGCGCTGATGCGCGCGGGGCTCGTCGATGACAGGGCTGACCGCTCCTCTGTGCAGGAGGGTACACTGGAGGTCCCCCCGACAAAGGGTCGCGCGGGACGCAGCCGCGGAAGGCGGCGCCGATCCCTGCCTCGTCGGGGGCCCGAGGTCCGTCGAGCTCCGCGCCGGACGTGCCCCGGTCGTAAGGAAGCCCCGGACCCGGAGCGCCTCCGCCACAGCACCAACGGAGGCCGCCCCCGCGTCAGCCCAGACGGGGGTCTCGAGAAGGGTCGGGCTTCGAGAAGCGGCGACAGGTCGAGAAGGATTCGGGATCCCCGACCGCCGCGAGCCGTCAAGGGCGCCGTCGAGCCCGCGGAGGAGCGGGCGCCAGGAGGAGGCAGTCGAGCCCGCGCCATCACGAGCGTCGGGGAGGGAGTCCCCGAGCGTCTCGTGACCAGGGGCGTGGGCGTCCCCGGAGTCCATCGCCGCACCGCCGCCGGGACACGGAAGCGGACGCGGGAGGGCGCAACCACCAGCGCGAGCGCCGGAGCAGGTCCCGGAGCCCGCGCCGGGGCGGGCGCCACGACGACAGCACGAGGGGGTCGGTCGCCCTCCCGCGATGTGGGGCGGAAGGAGGGCTCTCCCTCGAGGTCGAGCCACGGGAGGCGTCGGGACTTCCCCCCATCCCAGCCCTGCGGAGATGGCGCAGGCACAGGGCTCGAGCCGTGGGGTGGGCTCGAAGCCCCGAGGGGTCCGGCGATTCCGGGAAGAAGCCCAGCCGCCGCTTCGGGTGAGTAGTTTCTTGGGCCTCGTCGGTTAGTGAGGCTTCACCTCTTTACTTTTGATGACGCATGCTATCTCTGTTTTCTCAGGGGGAAGCGCTCCTACCAGGAGGTGGACCTCGCTTCGTCCAAGAGGGCCAAGACCTCGAGCCCGTCGAGGCACAGGCACCTCGAGGTATGACTCCTTCCTCCGCTAGAGAAGCCGCTTGGCTGGAGAAGGCTCGAGCTGCCATGGCTCGAGGAGGCCAGATGGTCGTCGCGAATTTCGGTGAGGCCGTCGCCATCGACCACAGGGGTCGAGGCATCCTTCCCGATTCTGATATCGCTGTCATCTCGTATTGCAGGGGCCACAGCTCACGGCATCGAGCCAGCCTCCACCACGTCAACTGAGGCGCTGCCTCCTCCCCCTCCTCCTCCTCCGGCGACGGCGCCAGCTGGGAGCGCCACCCTTCCCCCCACCGCGACGGCTGTTTCGGGGGAAGGAAGCGCCTGGGGCGAGCATGGCCCCGCCGGTGTCTGGGGCTGAGGAGACTGCGCCCCTTGTGGCCCCGACCAGCACGAGCCGGGCTGCGGAGGAGGGAAGGGGGAAAGGGGGGGAGGCGTCGGCGGAGAAGGAGCCGACGGTGGAGGACCTCCTGAACGAGCTGGAGCAGGGGGCCCTCCTCGCCGGGGGCTCGACGATGAGGAGGCGCCCGAGGGGCCGGCTAGCGCTGACAAAACGCCGGAGGACCCGATCAGGAAGAGGGCCCGGGGTCGAGCCTTCCCTCGATCGATCCGCCGCCATTCGAGCCTTCGCCCCACGAGAGGCGTGACGAAGCCGCGGGAGGAGGCGGCGAGCAACAGGAAGTGCCGGCGGAGGGACGGAGGGAGTCGGGGCCCGTGCCGTCGGGCGGCGGGTCGCTGTCGGGCAGCTCGAGGCGGAGGAGGATCTGCCCGACATCGAGCTCGACCGACCAATATGGCCGTTTCCCGTCCCACTGAGCCCGCCCCTTGCCGTGGTTCCCATCGAGCAGCCGGCCCAGCGGGGGGCCCCGCGCGAGGTGCGGTCCATCTTCCGGGAGGTGGCCGAGCTTATGGCGGAGGCGGAGCGGTCCTGCTCCGAGGAGGCGGGCCGGTCGCACAGGTGTCAGCCGCCCTCGCGCGGGCTGAGGCGGAGCTTCAAGATCTCCGCGCGGAGCTGAGCCGGAACGCCCAAATGGTGAGAGCCGGCTCAACGAGGCGGAGGCGGGAGTCCGGGTGGCTCGAGGTGAGGTCGCTCGATCCAAGGAGGAGGCCGCCGCCGCTCTCGAAGCGTCGAGAAGGAAAGGCCGCGGACGCCCGAAGCGAGGCCACCTCCGCCCGGGCTGAAGCCGAGGGCGGGAAGCAGGAGGCCGCTGACGCCCGTGGCGAGGCCACCGCTGCCCGAACCGCAGCGGAGGCGGCAAGAAAAGAGGCCGAAGACGCCGAGACGCCGAGAGTGGTGCCGCACAGCCCGAGCGCCGAGGGGGGGCGCGGCAGGAGGTGATCCGCAAGGATCTGGCCCTGGTGGAGGCGGGAGGCTGATCGAGGACCTTAGGTCCGAGAAGCTCCTCATGCTGGCCAGAAGCGCAGGCTGAGCAGCGTGCTGAGGGGCCTGACCAGCGACCTCGCCGCACTGGGGCGACATTGCGACGGTGAGGCTTACACCTTGTTCTTGTTGGGTCTCGAAGTTTTTGTTACGCCGCAGTCTCACTCTTCCTTGTTCGTTGCGCAGGGGTCGAGAAGACGGTCGAGGAGCTCCGCGGGACGAACCAGGCTCTCTTGGACCAACTCCAAGACGAGACGATGGTGGCGGAGCGGGCTCGCACCTCCCTCGACCGGCTGGCCCCATGTGGGGTGCTCCTCCAGTGGCTGCGGCAGAAGGCGGCGGTGGCCCGGGGCGATGCCTTCGTGACGCCTTGTGCTTCTTCGACGCAGCGGCGGGACCGTGTCCGGCAAGCTCTCATCATGGCGTCAAGACGCTCGCGGTCGTTCGCTCCGGTTTCCGCTTCCCGGTCCACGTTGTCGCCAACGGCTTCATCGAGATCGAGGGGGAAGGACGAGGAGTGGAACAACCGCCGTGTTGACAAAATTTGGAGAAGAGAGGAGAGGCCGGGTACATCGCTCGCCAAGATCTTCGAGGAGGACGTGCTGCCTCCTGACGCCAGCAGCGGTGTCGGGAGCCCTCCTCCTTCGAGCTCGGGCGTCGAGGTTGAGCCCGCCGTGGAGGACCTCGGGGAGGAGTACCGCACCGACGAAGACTAGGGCCTGCGCGCCAAATTTGGGCGTCGGGGCCCCTGTAAGAATTTATGGCATGAATGAGGGTCCGATGATACCGTATGTATATATGACTTGTTTGTTTAAAGGGGTTGTTTTCCTTTCAAATGCGTTTGACCACTTCTCTTTGTCGCAAGCTCGAGTTTCTGCTAACTTAGTCTGTGTTCCTTCGATACGTCGCGAGCCCCCGAGGGGAGGCGTAGGTAGGGCACCGTAGCCCGGGCGTAGGGGGCGTAGGTGGCCGTCTACGTCGACGCCCCCCGACCTTGGAGGCTCGAGGTACTTTAGGATTTAGACGTCGCTAGTTCACTCGAGGCACGAGTCGAGACGAGGGTCAAAATTTTTGAAAAGAAAACGCGCATTTTCCGGAGTCTGGGGGGGTGAGAGCCCCCCCGTCAGCCCCGAGGGAGGCTTGACCTGAGCAAAGCAGGGTCGAGGCTACCTTAAGTTGCTAAGCAAAATGAAAGACAATGCACGAGTTTGTTCATTCATTTGGGCGTGTTTGTACAAAGCAACAAAATGAACAAGGCCTCGAGGCCCTTAAGGGTAGAAGCGACGTAGCTGAGATATGTTCCACGCGTTCGCCAGGATTCTGCCTTGATCGCCGTAAAGCTTGTACGTTCCTGGTTTGAGCACCTTAGCTACGGTGTATGGGCCCTCCCACGGAGGAGTGAGCTTGTGGCGCCCTCGATTATCTTGCAGCCGTCGAAGCACGAGGTCCCCGACCGCCAGGTCTCTCCTGCGCACGTGCTTGTCGTGGTAGCGTCGAAGCGTTTGCTGGTAGCGCGCGGAGTTGATGAGCGCCACGTCTCGGGCCTCCTCGAGCTGGTCCTTGGCGTTGGCGAGCGAGCCTTTCATCGTGGTTTGCTCGTTGTAGGCTCGAAGTCGAGGGGAGCCGTATTCGAGGTCCGTAGGCAAGACAGCCTCGGCGCCGTAGGTTAGGAAAAACGGAGTGAACCCGGTGGCTCGACTCGGCGTAGTCCTAAGACCCCACAGCACCGAGGGGAGCTCTGCGGCCCATCCCTTTCCGAAATTTTTAAGAGTCTTGAACAGCCTCGGCTTCAGCCATGAAGTATCATGCCGTTGGCGCGCTCGACCTGCCCGTTGCATTGAGGGTATGCGACCGAGGCCCAGGTCACGCGAATGTTGTTGTCATCGCAAAAGTTGGTGAACTTTTTGCCCGTGAATTGGGTGCCATTGTCGGTGATGATGACGTTAGGCACTCCAAACCGGTACATGATGCTGGCGATGAACTCGACGGCCTTCTCGGAGGTGGGGTCTCCTATCGGCTTAGCCTCGATCCACTTGGTGAACTTGTCGATGGCCACGAGCACGTGTGTGTACCCTCCACTTGTCCTTTTGAGGGGACCTACAGAGGTCGAGCCCCGAAACGGCGCGAATGGCCAAGTAATTGGGATCATCTGCAGGGCATGTGCGGGTTGGTGCGTCTGTTTGGCGTAGAATTGACACCCATGGCACGCTCGGACCAAGCGCTTGGCGTCCCCAATGGCGGTCGGCCAATAGAAGCCTTGACGGAAGGCGTTCCCAACCAGGGCCCTCGGGCGCTGCGTGGTGGCCGCAAGCCCCCGAGTGCATGTCGTTGAGGAGCTTGCGTCCTCCTCGAGGAGGATGCAGCGTTGAAGGATCCCGGTCGGGCTTCGTCGGTATAGTTCCCGTTCGTCGCCGTAGGTGACGTAGGTCTTGGCCCTTCGAGCTATGCGCCGAGCCTCCGTCTTGTCTTCCCGGTAGACACGCCTAGTGCTAAGTAGTCGAGGTAGGGCGTCGCCAGTCGAGGTGTCGTGGTGAAGAGAAGAAGAGGGCGGTTGCGTCGACCTGCATCGCCTCAGCGGATGTCCAGGGGCCATTCCGAGGGGTGGGTTGTGAAAGTCGAGCCCCCGTATCTAGCTCGAGGGGTGGCGTCGAGAGGCCAGCCCCCGGGTCGATTTCGACGGATGGCTCGAAGACGTCCCTCGAGAAGACGTCTGGTGGTACCGTGCCGTGCGTGGACGCCAACTGCTAGCTCGTCTGCGGCCTCGTTGTACTTTCGAGCTATGTGGTTGAGCTCGAGGCCGTGAAAACTTATCTTCCAGCTTGCGCACCTCCCCGCAGTATGCCTCCATCTTGGGATCGATGCAGCGCTTGAAGCCTTCATAACCTGGTTGATGACGAGCTACGAGTCTCCTCGGGCGTCGAGGCGTCGGACCCCGAGCTCGAGGGCGATGCGCAGCCCATTGACGAGGGCCTCGTACTCGGCGACGTTGTTGGAGGCGGGGAAGTGCAAGCGTAGCAGGTAGCGCATGTGGACTCCGAGGGGTGAGATGAAGAGCAGGCCTGCGCCAGCCCCCGTCTTCGTGAGGGATCCGTCGAAGTACATGGTCCAGAGCTCGGCTTGAATCTGTGCCGGCAGGAGCTGAGTGTCGGTCCATTCAGCAATGAAGTCCGCCAACGCTTGCGACTTGATGGCCTTTCGTGGGGCATAGGTGATGGTCTCCCCCATTAGTTCGGCGGACCACTTGGCGATGCGCCCCGTGGCCTCCCGATTGTTGATGATCTCTCCGAGGGGGAAGGACGACACCACCGTTACGAGATGAGAGAGGAAGTAATGTTGGAGCTTGCGCCTTGTGACGATGATGCCGTAGAGCAGCTTTTGGATGTGCGAATACCGGACCTTGGCCTCGGAGAGTACCTCACTGGTGAAGTACACCGGTCGTTGGACCAGCAATGCATGACCCTCCTCGTGCCTCTCGACGGCTATGACCGCGCTGACCACCCGAGTGGTTGCGGCCACATAGAGGAGGGGGGGCTCGGGGGAATCGCCACCTTCGGCTGGTCGCGGGGGCACGAGAATTGGTGCAGAAGTCAGCAACCCCTTCAACTTGGTTAAGGCCTCCTCGGCTTCGGCGGTCCACGCAAAGTGTTTCGTCTTTTTTAGCAGGCGGTAGAGGGGTAGTGCTTTTTCCCCCAGCCTCGAGATGAATCTGCTGAGAGCGGCTAGGCAGCCTGTCACTTTCTGCACACCCTTGAGGTCACGAATCGGGCCCATCCTCGTGACTGCTGAGATTTTTTCAGGGTTTGCCTCGATCCCCCGTTGTGAGACGATGTAGCCAAGTAGCATGCCTCGAGGCACACCAAAGACACACTTCTCGGGGTTGAGCTTCACATTCTTGGCCCGGAGGCACTCGAACGTGGTCTCAAGGTCGCTGATGAGGTTCCCGACTTTTTTAGTTTTAACCACGATGTCATCGACGTAGGCCTCGACGGTCTTGCCTATGTGCTCACCAAAGATGTGCTGCATACATCGCTGGTACGTTGCCTCGGCGTTTTGCAGGCCGAAGGGCATCGTAACATAGCAATACATACCAAATGGCGTGATAAAAGAGGTTGCGAGTTCGTCGGATTTTCTCATCCTAATTTGGTGGTAGCCGGAATACGCATCAAGGAACGAAAGCACTTCGCACCCAGCAGTGGAATCGACAATCTGATCAATTCTAGGTAAAGGAAATGGAACTTTTGGACATGCTTTATTCAGACCAGTGTAGTCTACACACATCCGCATTTTTCCATTCTTTTTCCTAACTAATACAGGGTTAGCTAGCCACTCTGGGTGAAATACCTCCTTGATGAACCCGGCCGCCAAAAGCTTGTGCACCTCCTCGCCGATGATCCTGCGCTTCTCCTCGTCGAAGCGGCGCAGGCGTTGCTTCACCGGTCTGGACCCGGCCTGGATTTCCAAGGCGTGCTCGGCGACTGCCCTCGGTATGCCCGGCATGTCCGAGGGGCCCCACGCAAACATGTCGATGTTCGCGCGGAGAAAGTCGACGAGCACTGCTTCCTATTTAGGCTCGAGGCTGGCACTGACGGTTAGCGTCTTGCCATCGGTCGAGGTCGGGTCGACGGGTATCCGCTTCGTGTGCTCCGCCGGCTCGAAGGTACCAGCGTGGCGCTTCGCCTCAGGGGCCTCCTCGGTGGCCAGGGCGGCTAGGGCCTCGAGCGAGTCGAGCTAGACGTTTGCCTCCCCACGCTCGACGCACTCCATGTCGCAGTGGTACGCGTGCTTGTAGGACGTGTCGACGGTGATGACCCCTTTTGGCCCCGGCATTTTGAGCTTCAAGTACGTGTAGTTGGGAACCGTCATGAACTTGGCATAGCCTGGCCGACCGATGATGGCGTGGTAGGTCCCTTGGAATCCAACCACCTCGAAGGTGAGCGTCTCCTGGCGGAAGTTAGCCGGCGTGCCAAAGCAAACCGGCAGGTCGATGCGCCCGAGGGGGTGGGCCTTCTTTTTTGGCACGACCCCGTGGAAACCCCCGACGCTGGGTCGGAGCTGACCCTCTGACATCCCCAGGAGGTCGAGGGTCTCGAGGTATATGATGTTGAGGCTCGAGCCCCCATCCATCAACACCTTGGAGAACCGTACGTCGACGATGATGGGGTCGACGACGAGGGGGTACGCCCCCGGGTTTATGACACGGTCCAGATGGTCGTCACGGTCGAACGTGATTGGCGCATTGGACCAGTCAAGATACCGAGGGGCGTCGTGGCCCAGTGAAAAGATTTCCCGGCGCTCCTTCTTTCTTTCTCAAGCCGAGAGCCCGATGGTCGGCCCCCGTAGATCATGTAGCAGTCGCGCACCGGGGGGAAGTCACCATCCGCGTCCCCGCCGCCGCGCCGATTGTTATCCTTGCCCTTGGGCGCGTCTTCCCTCTTATCGCCGAGCTTGGAATAGTAGCCCTTCAACAGTCGGCAGTCTTTCAACTTGTGGTTTACGGGGCCTGGGTGATAAGTGCAGGGATCCTCGAGCATTTTATCGAAGACGGCCCCGTCCGGGGGGCCTCGAGGCTTCTTATGCTCGAGGGTGCCTGCGAACACTTCTTCATCATCGTCGTCGTGGGCGTCGCACTTCGCTTTTTGACCTTTCCCCTTGCCCTTCTTCTTTTTGCCGTTGTTGCCGTGGCTTTTGACATCGTCGCCCTTGCTCGAGCCCTCCGGCGCGGTCGCCGCCTTACCTTTGTCCGTGGAACGGCCAAAGAAGGCCCCCACTGCCTCGTCGCCTGAGGCAAAGCTGGTGACACGATCCATCAGGTCCTCGATCGTCCTGTGACGGTAGCGTCCTAGCTCATGAACTAGCTCTTGGCATGTTGTGCCTGCGAGGAACGCTGAGATGACGTCCTCATCAGGCACGTGGGGGAGCTCGAGGCGCTGCTTTGAGAACCATCGAGCAAAATCGCGGAGGGGCTCGTTCGTCGCCTGCCTGCAACGCCGTAGGTCCCAGGGGTTGCCTGGGCGCACGCAAGTCCCCTTGAAATTCCCGTCGAAGACCCTGACTAGGTCGGCCCAGTCGTCGATCCGATCCGGCGGGAGCCCCTCGAGCCACCGGCGGGCGGTGTCCGAAAGGTAAAGTGGGAGCTGGCGTATGATCACATGGTCGTCGTTCTTCGCTCCACCCAGTTGGCAGCCTAGGCGGAAGTCTGAGAGCCAGAGCTTGGGCTCGACCTCGCCGTCATACTTCACGATGTTGGTCGGAGGTCGGAAGCGGCCGAGGAGGGTCGAGCTGCGGATGGCCCGGCTGAAGACTTTGGGGCCCGGGGGCTCGAGGACTTGCCGGTCCTCGTCACTGTCGTAGCGCCCCCCTTGATGGGCGCTATAGCCGCGCTCCTGGGCCCCCTTATCCTTGCGCCGGCGGTTGATGTCGTTGCGGGCGTCATTGGGGTCTCGAGGTGGGCGGTTGTCGATGATCCGCTCCCGGACTGGCCTGGCCTGAGAGGCGTTCGGCTGATGGACGGATGCCTCGCGCTCGTTGCGGGGCGTGTCCGCCGGCTTTTCCGAGGCCGCTCCGCGCCGTCGTGACGCCGAGCTCTCGGCCTGCTGCACGACGGCTGTCTCGAGGAGGTTCTTCATTTCCCCAAGCTTGCGCCTGGCGTCAGGGTTGGAGACGGCGGGTAGATCACGGAGTAGCATCGCCACCGCCACCACGTTCTGCCCGGCTCGCGGGAAACGCACCTCGGGACGTGCTGGCGCCCCGTCCTCAAGGATCTGCCGGTGGACCTCTCGAGCTCGGCCACGAACGCCGGCGCCTCGAGGCTGGGCCGGTTCTTGCGCTAAGGTTTTCTCGAGCTGCAGCAGACGTTGTCGGTCCTCCTCAGCCTTGGCGATGGCCTCCCGCAGCTGTGCGAGCTGCGCCGCTCGGTCGTCGCTGTGCTGGGATGGAGCAGCCGGTGCCGGGGGTTCGTTCCTCCCCTGAACGCGTGACCCGCCCGCCGCAGCCACGTCTCCGGGCCCCTCGAGGTTGAGCACCGGCCTGGTGTCGTCGTCGCCATCGTCCTCGGCTTCGTCCGCGACCCCCTCGAGCTGGAAACACTCCCTGGTAGAGTCCCAGAGGTCAGGGTCATGGTAGTCGTACTCATCGGAGTTGGAGCTGGCGATGCCGCGCCGCCTCGGCTCGCGCCGGGGCTGCAGCTCGCGGTACCATTCCCCGAAGGTGGCTTGACGAGATGGCCCGACGGCTCGTGAGGGGCCGCGGTCTACGCGCGCGGCGTGGACAATCTCCAGGTTGGCGATGGCCTGCAGTAACACGCCCGGGCGTTCCTCCTGCTCCGCCGGCTCTCGGCCCCGACTGCGCTCGTTGAGCTGGCGGGCGTGAGCTGCCGCGGAGCTGTCGAGGCCGAACGGGAACTGCCGACGTCGAGCGCGGTACACCTCGTGCGGGAGGAGGCTGGGTAGCGTCGACGGTGCACGGCTCGGAGGCCTCTGGCCTGGCTCCTGGTCCGTGCGCACGATGAACGCGAAGTCGCTGGGCGGGCGCGGGCGCGCCCTGGAGGTCTCCGGCCGCGCACCGGGCTGGTTTCCCCTCGGGGACCCTGCACCGGCTACGGGGGCGTGGGTGTTTGCCGCGGGCACTGCCTGTGCTCGGCGACGATGGTGACGACGACGCCGCTCGCGATGTGGCGACGTGTGGTGGTGCGGGCGACGCGCCACGCCCCCCGCGCGGGGTGGCGTGACACGCCCTCCGCTCGGGCCCTCCGTGGAGAGCAGAGTCAGCTCGTTGCTGTTGCCTGTGGCCAGGAACTCGAGGCTCCCGAACCAGACGATGGCACCAGCCGAGAACGGAAGAGGGGATGAAGCCATCCAGGAACAACGAGAAATCGGCTCGGACACGCGAGGACCCCTACCTGGCGCGCCAACTGTCGGTGTTTCGAAACCGGGGGTATGACACCAACGAGTAATATGATCGCGTGCTTCTCTTCCTGGGCGGTGATGCAAGAGGACACAAGGATTTATCCTGGTTCGGGCAAAGAAGGCCCTACGTCCAGCGGGGGAGGAGGTTCTTGTATTACTTGCACCTAAGTGCTTGTACAGGGGCGAATACAAGCTTGGTGAGCGCGGACCGGGGTCCGGACCTAAGTGTGTGGGTGTAAGGCGCTCTAACGTGTTTGTCACTCGAAGTTCTATCCGTCCTCCCGGAATGAGGGCCCTGGTGTCCCCTTTTATAGAGCAAGGGGAGGCCAGGGTTACACAAGGGTATCACAGGTGTCGGGGCGTACGGTGCCCAATACGGAGAAGGGTAGGAACCCTGTCTTGTCGGGGCCACTGGAGCCGATGTGGTCGTTGCTGTTGAGGCGTCCTTGGGGCGTGGCCTCCATCCCGGGCGCGGACGTGGCGGTGTGACGATGTAGAAGCCGTACAGCACCCATTCCGGCACGTCCAGGACACGGCGGGGTCCCTCCGGGTCTTGGGGTACCTGTCTTCCAATAGCGTGAAAGTAGTTAGGGCTCGAAGGGCGCGGAGCTGGCCTCGAGATGGCGCCTGCGGGGGGCTCGAGTCCCCGCAGGTATGGGCGAGTTCCGGGGAGCCTGGTCGTACAGCGGAAATCCGGGTCTCGAGATGTGACTGGGACGTGCCACAGTGCAAGGTATGGTCGAACAGTGCTGTGCTGGTGCCTTTTTGCCCATGCTTGTGGTGAAAACGAGACTTGACTTTGCCCTGGTTACTGTGGTACACGTCGGGCTGCAGAGGATGTGACTGGAGTAGGTGGATGTATTAAATGCGTGGTAGGGGGCTGACATCCTACGTCTGCACCGCTCGAGGGGGGCATAGAGCACCTCGAGGGATAAGCCGCTGTGCCAGAGGGGCTCGAGGTGTGATGTTCGGCTGTGGGGGGCTCGAAGGGCAGTGGAGTACTTGCCCGAGGCCTGACGCGCCTCGGCTTGGAGGGCTCGGCTCGGAGGGCTCGGGCGAGACGGAGAGCGTGCGTTCGCCCGAGACTTGGCTTGGAGGCCTCGGGCGAGACGGAAAGCAAGCGTTCGCCCGAGGCTTGGCTTGGAGGGCTCGGGCGAAACGGAAAGCGAGTGTTCGCCCGAGGCTTGGCTTGGAGGCCTCGGTGGACCAGCGTTGCAGGTCTCGAGGGGTTGTCCTTTCAGGGGGTTAGACTTAGTTTGGTCCGTTATTGATTTGTGTTCTAGGTTTAACCTATTTGTTTGCTTTGATTGGGGGTACCCCTTTGGCGTTCCCCCGACAACGTTTGAATCCATAAATGGATTTCTTCAAGTGACATCCTAAACATTCTTTTCTTCCATGACAAAAACCGTTAGGTTGTGCCACGTAAACTTTTCATACAAATCCCCATCAATTAGTACCGTCTTTACATATATCTAATGTAACTCTAAAACATTATGTGCCATTAACACTCGCTAAAGTGTTTTTCTTCTCTTGTGTGAATCCTTTCACCACAAGTCGCACTATATATATATCTTTCTATGTTTCCTTCGAAGCCACATTGCGTCTTGTAGATCCATTATGGACTACTGTTTTCGCTCCATTAGAAATAACTTATCATCTTTTATTCTTTAAGACCTTTTAGGTCCAAAATGGCACTTCTGTTACATGGGTTATTGTTGTTCTTTCATTGCCAAGAGACAATTGATTCTTTAGGCTCCTGTATAATGAGATCCTTGTTTACATTACTCATCTTTCTATAAGAGCTAACAACAGGTGTTGTATAGACCATACAACATCAACATATATGATTGTTCTTGAGTCATTGGAGTGGGCACATAGTCCCACTTCTCTTCAAGTCTTAGATCTCTACATACCATGCTCCCCCAGATTATCCCACCTTTTGTAAAGATGGTGCTTCCTCAAATATCTTATTTGGGTTTAATCTGCCAAAAGTCATATGGTGCCTTAAGCACCGCTCGTCCAGTACAAATACTGGCTCACTATGCTATTTTCCTATTAGAACCATAAAGGTACAGGAATTTAGCTATCTCTTTTCTTTGCTTAGAGGTATCGTTATTATGATCGTTGTACTCCCTCAACGGTCACATTCATCTTTTATAGATCACTCTTGCCTTAATGCATACCATGCATTGCATTTTGAGGCACAGGGAAATGGAGAGAATCTCTTTTAATCTTTATCTTTCTCAATTTAATCTCACCATTCTCCCCCTCGAAATATGGCACAAACTTTACTGCCATAATTTCGAAACTATTCAGAACTTTTGTGAATGAGGAGACATCTATAATTTGCTTTGTTCACATGACCATGTCATGCAAATAAAGTCATCTTTTGATTCGTATGGGAGTATACTTTCCTCATTCCACTTTAAGAACTTAACGAAGTCCTTTATTAACTGTACTTTTGCAAGTCATGCTTGCATGTTTTCTTTATCTGAGATTGCTCCCCTCATGGCCTTAGCCCATGACCATGACACAAGAGAAGTGCACGGTCAACACTGTGATAGCATAAAAGCTACCCAAACTTTTCATTCTTTCTCCCGCTGTGGGATATACTTTAGGAACATGAGTCACCACAAACTTTTTCCTGCCATACAAGACAATTTCACATAAGGGACATTAAAGCCAAAATTGACTTTCACATTCAATCATCAAATTCAGAAATAAATCCGAATATTCTGCAACATACACATTTAATCGAACGTTGGTCAAATTAAATATGCATATTTCTTATTACAACTTTTGTCATAATGACTGAAACTGAAACAAATTCTTCTTCATAGAGTGTACATAACACACATTTCATGTACTAAACTCTTATTTTGGACCAATGTCCCTGAATTCTCTTCCTTTTCAAGCTATTCTCCAAATAGAACACCGTCCCTTTATGTAATAACATTCTTTCAGAAAAAACTTTCACTTTCCATCTTCTGAGTCACAAGTACCTAGCTTTTTTCTTTTCTGCCTCCAAGAATGAAAGCATGAAGATATTTTCTAAAAAACATTGATCAACGATAATCAACAATAATGAGCATGGAAATAACCCTACGTTGGTCTGGTTAAAACATGCGCATTAAAAATTAAAACTTCCAGTTCTATTCTATATCACCGTTGGGCAGAAATAGAATAAAACAATAGTCTTTTACATTAATTCTACATCACCGTTGGGTAGAAATAGAATTAACATATGTAAATTCAAATTGCTCGTTGATAATCAAGATCATTGCAGCGGAATAGTTTTCACTTTATCAGAGACATTTCTTGATTCTTATAGTCTCTGGAAAAGTTCGTCACGTTGACGCAAAATTTACCAAAGAATCAAACTACAAATTTAAACTCATAAATAAATTTACAATATTGTTATCATCAATGTTGGTCAGAAAAAAAACAATATCCTAACTCAATTTAAACATGTGACTATTTCTCTAATTAAATTTTCCCATTCCAATTTAATTAGAAGATAATCAATGTCAACTTTGCAGCGGAAACAATTAAATTCTCTTTATAACATTTTTCTAGAAGCATCTCAGTATACCTATCTCTTCTCTAAACAAATTATCTCGTTGGTTCAAATTTGAGTAGAGATAGAAATCAAAATTCAAAATCATCACAACTGCTTTCTGAAAACTAATAGAAACAAGCTTCACTGTGCGTTACTGTGCATTTCGGCCCATGCGCGCTAGCCAAATCAGGTCGCCCACCACATGGCGGCCCAAAAGGCACGCCCGCGCGCGCTCCCCCTCCCGCCCAGGCCGCAACCTGGGCCTGGGCCGAGAAAGCTAACTCCCACTTGGGCCGAAAGGAGGCCCGTTTGATTGTAGCCGTCAGATTCGAAAAGAGGCCCACTCCGACCGACGGCGTCGGGCGCCGCTGGACCGGATCCAGCTCCCCTTCCTCCTCTCTGTCTCTCCCGTCTTTCTTGCCGACAGTGCCCGAACTCAAGAGGACGCGACTCCGGAGGAGGCCCATGGACGGAGGAGGAGACAGAAGCGTGGCGCCGCCACAGGCCCTCTCGCCGGTGTGCCGCCGTCGAGTGGCCCCGTGTCGGTACTTTGGTCGGCGCTTGCAGCCGCAAGACGGCGGCGCAGATCTCAGATGAAGACGGTGGAGGCACTAGAGGTAGGTCCTCCCCTTCTCGTCTTCCTCTCATTCATTGTTAGGGTTAGGGTTTCACTTGCAGTGCTTTTGAGTGAGATCCGGACGGATCGAGCCCCGGTGTTCTTTGTTCTTGGTCTGATCCAACCGATCGAGATCCATGTTCTTCCTCGCCGCTCTGTAGCCCTTGGCCGGCGAGCGCGATCCCTTTGACCGAGCACACATATTTTTGCTATTTCTGTGCTTTAGGGTTCGAATCCAATCCTCCCCCTTCTCTCTCTGTTTTCTTTGCTGAAACCGGCTCTGTTCCTCACGCCGACGAGTGGCGGCGGACACTATAGGAAGGGATCTGCCTCTGTTCTACCCCAAACTCAATCTACACGCTAAATTGAGGCTCTGATACCAATGTTGAATTCTAGGATCTCAATCTACATGCTAAATTGAGGCTCTGATACCAATGTTGAATTCTAGGATCGCTAGGAGTAGATCCAGTTGGGGTTCTCTTCGATTCGGGTAAGAATCGGGGGGTAGTTCATCCGAGATGAACTACTAGAGAGGAATGGAGATAGATAGGTTAGAGTCCAGGGTTCATACCTTCGAGATCTGGTCGTCTCTGGTCCGTTGATGGAGGCTGCGCACGGGCAACGACAGTCGTTGTAGCAGGGTCGGCATGGAGGTGCTGGTGGTGCTTCCCGCCGCTGGCAGTGCCACCCTCGGAATCGGATTAGGGTTAGGACGGTGGGAACGGTGGCAACGACTGTCAACCTCGTGTTTAGAGCCCTGCCCCCACTTTCTCTTTATAGGCACTGTGCGACGGGGGCCTACCAGTCTGCTATTGGGCTGGGCGTCCCCGATTAGGACACAGATCAGGGTCGAGATCAATCTAAGAGGTTGCTGTATCAGTTGCATCACCGATCTTTGGCATGTGAATGTTGTGGCAACATAACATCCAGGAGCACATGCACGTCAGGTTAGGAGAGTAGCTATGACCAACAACAACCTACAGCTTTGTTTATGTTTTGGTAACCTGTTTAACAAGAAAGGAAGGCGCGGATAAAAGGGCAAGAAAAAGATGCCATGGCCGGCCAGCTCGCCCGAGATTCGCCGTTTGCTTGAAAATTCTCCGATCCTCTTCGTCCGCCGTCTGGTATCGAATCAAATTTAATAACACTATTTATCATATTTTAATTCAAATTTAAATACGAATATAAATACTACCGGATACAAATATAAAATAGGTCTATTCTGGTCCTCCAGGACACCTCTCAGACGTGTTGTATGAAATTTTTTCTCTAACTTATTAATATATGACCGTGTAAATCTTTTACGTGATAAAAAAAACAAATATAAAACAGATAGTCCAAATTTGATTCACATTTAGATATCTACTTGATCTTAAAGATAACAAGTAATATTATTGTTGATGATATAGTATTTTTATGGAAAAGCACTAGTAGCAGCACAGTCTGATAATTAGTTTTTTCTCTTTGAGAGAGAGTTTGGAGAGGTGGCAGTAGCAGCAGTACTGGTTGACTCCGGAGAGTTTTTGTGTGATGGGTGAAATAGTACTACAGTACTATACAATTACAATGGCGGCAGCGGCACGTGCGGCAGAGTTGGCGTGCGAGTGAAATGCTACGCTCGGCTGCCCTTGGCCTTGGCCGGGTTGATTGCAGCGCGCGTAATCCTCCACTCGATTGATTCCGATCCTTCTTCACCTCGGGCGTCGGGCTTGCATTTCGTACGGGGCAATCCAATTTACTGATATGAAACCAGCAAGCCACGGCCAACATTCAGGGTGTCCACGTCATCTTTTTTTTTTGGCCCCTCCGATTTGCATCGTACGGTCCGTCAGTTCAGGCGCACCAAATCCACATGTACACTCCCAAATTATACCCAATCAAAATGTACAGTCCTTGTATACTTAAACAATCTACTCCCTCCGTATAACAATCTACTCCCTCCGTATAGGAAAAAGAATTTGTTTTGGACAAGATTTTCGTCAAACATTTGGAATATGAATCATGAATACTCCCTCCATCCTAAATTATAAGACATTCCAAGAATCTTGGAGAGTCAAAGTTTTTCAACTTTGACCAAATTTATATAATAAGATAATAATATTTATGATATCAACTAAGTGCAATTAGATTCTCCATTAGTTATATTTCCATAATATGTATATTTGATGGTATAAATCTTTATATTTTTCTCTATAATTTTGGTCAAAGTTGAAAAACTTTGACTCTCCAAGATTCTTGGAACGTCTTATAATTTGGAATGGAGGGAGTAACTTTTAAGTTATTGGGTTTCAAAATGTAAAAGCTATATAAATAGATTTGTATTGACAAATATTTTCATAAAAGTATACATATATCATTTTTCAATAAATATTTTTTTTATAAAAACAAGGAGTCAAAATTATACTTTGGAGACCGTGTCAGTATACTTAAACTATTTACTCCATCCGTATAGGAAAAAAAGTCGTTTTGGATAAGGTTTTGATCAAACATTTGGAATATAAATCATGAATAACTTTTAAGTTATTGGGTTTTAAAATGTAAAAGCTATATAAATGGATTCGTATTGACAAATATTTTTATAAAAGTATACATATATTATTTTTCAATAAATATTTTTTATGAAAATAAGGAGTCAAAGTTATACTTCGAAGACCGTGTCGTTTTCAAAAACGACTTCCTTTTCCTATATAGAGGGAGTACGTAATATTTTTTGTTATACCCAAATGCTAACTTTCGGTCGCGCGCGCGCTGGGTTTACAGAATGCACAGCGTCGCTGTCGTTCGATGTCCCCGCCTGGACACGGCCGTCTGATGCGTCTGCCAGCATGGACCCACCTGTCAGCTGGCACTGTTCAAACCTAGGGAGGCGCGCCCGGTTTTTCCTCTCCGTATTCTCTCTCCTCTATCCCGTCTTTCCCCATTTCGTCTCCGCTGAAGCCATCGGAGGCGACGCAGGCGCTGCGCGGCGGCGCAAGCCCGGCAGCCGGGTCAGCGCTCCTCGGCGGCCTGCGCGAGCCATCTCCGGCGGCCGCGCAGGCCTTCCTCCTCCCTGCTGCCTCGCAGGCGCTCCCCACTGGCGGTCGTGCGAGCATCCCCCACGGGCGGGTGTCCTCCCCACGGCGACCGCGTAGGCCTTCGTCGTTCGTGCTGCTTCGCAGGCGCTCCCCACTGGCGGCTGTGCGAGCCTCTCTGACGGGCGCGCGTCCTCCCCAGGCGACCGCGCAGTCACTCCTCGGCAGCGGCGCGGTCCTCCCGTCCTCTTCGGAGACCGCTCGCGTTCAACCCGCGACCGCGCGCACTATCCTCGACAGGAGCGCAGGCTTCCCTCCTCCCTGACGAGCACGCGTCGGCAACCGCGGGCGCTTTCCCAGCGACCGCGCGCGTCCCAGGGTCGACGGTCGTGAAACTGGGAAGTGCTCCACCGACCCCCTTTGCTTCGGATTTCGGCGCCGAAATTGACTCGACTTGGTTCGTTAACCCTTTCCACTTTTCGATGTGTTTGTTCTTCTTATCCATTTCGATGCATAATGTTCTAACCCTAAGATTTACCCGTCTGGGGATCTCGTCTATACAAATCCCCTATGGATCTACATTGCAGGTGCAGTATTGGGCATTTGACTACTCTTGCTACTGGTGCTTCTCCTAGTACATAGGGTTCCAATCTCCTATAACAATTTCAACGGTGAGTTTATTTTGGGATATCTCAGATCTAATTTGTGCATTAGGTATTAGCTTGTTTTTCAGTTTTGTTAACTACATGTTCCCCTACATGTTTGCATTTTGTTTGGTTCCCCCCTCTGTTATTGTTCACCATGTAAATGGATTGGGCTAAAATGGGTTAAACAATTGAGTTGGGTTGTCCATCAATTAGCTCCAGCCTTAGTGACAATGGGTTTCACGTCCGTCATTAGCTGGATTAGCATGGGGCTAAGAAGACAATGGATTGGCCTGCTTTAGTTAGAGTAAGTTGTAAGCCCTTGGGTGCTAATGGGTTGTTGTGATTGGTTTGCCCCTCTGCACTAGACTCCAACACGCTCACGAGTCGCAGGTTTTACAAGTGCTTTGTCAGCTAGGTCCAATGTGTCCAACACCCATGAGCAACAGTACCGCTCCATACTCTGCAACGTCAAAAAACTTGTTTGAACTTTTGGTTAACAACACACACACTACTTAGGCTGCTTACCATGGATGCCTTTCTCTGGTTGTTAATTTAACTAAATTGGACTGCCGATTGTTTCCACTTGGATAGTCCAATAGAGCACCTTATTGCTTAACTTGTGACTGATTGACTGATCATGCTATTCACATATTACTAGTTATTTCTACCTTTTGTCTGAGTGTTGATATGGATCCAGACTGTTAAGTGAGAACCTAGATGTCTATCCTTTACAAAGTTACTATGTCATCTTTAGAGTTTAAATGTCTCCCTATATGGCACTTGATTAGTGCCTCTGACTGGTTGTTATATGTTTAGTCTATGTTCAACTTACAAAACAGTGGGTTTGCATGGTTTTTTATTAGGCTCAAACCACAGTTTCAACAATGGTTTAGTACAGTATACAGGCTCCAATAACATAATATCAGGGTGGATTGTTTTCTGTGTACCACGTGTACGATTTAGGGTTATTTCATTTTGTTGAAATGGTTGCTGAAACAAAAAATAATTAAAAAACATCCAAGATTAAATGTGTTCACTATTGGATTCTCATCTATGTTTTATTTTATAAGTATGACACACTGTGTTATCTACAAAATGGTTCTCGGACTATGTAATGTACATATTTCGAATTTATTTGTTCGTTATTATAAGATACCCGCAGTTCACATTATATTTGCTTTTTTCATACATAAATGTCTTTTCTATCCTACTAAATTGCTAGTTTTTATTCCCACGTACCTGGGCCTAGGTTTAGCTTCTCCCTCCACTTTATCTCATTCTCGGTGTGTGTCAGCCACTTGTGCGTCAACAACTTTCGTATTTTGGGAATATCTTTCTCCTTGTAGTTGTATATTGAACGTCCATCCCAGTGCTCAGCATGCATGAGCGTATGAAATCCGCAATCATGGCTGTAATAAACAATTTGCAATAATTATTAGATTTAACCAATGTATATAAACTGCGGCACAAGAACCAGTTTTAATTTTGAACTTACTTATTTGATTGTTTTGGCACATCAATATCCACAACCTCGTAGTTCTGTATGTCATATTTTGAGTTTGGGTAGTGTTTCCTCCATAGAGTTTTAATGCCTTCTATGATGGTGTTGCAGCTTTTTCTTAGCCTTTCGTCTGCCAAACTCCTCATTGAGTCCATTACCTCGAATCTTTTGCCCCTTAGGTTCAGAACCAGCAAGTAGTAGTGTGCCGCTGTGTCTGACCCAATGGCCTCAAGCACAGGGAACATTACCTATGTTTTTGTTGTTCACATCTTGTTAGTAATGCGCCTAAAAATCAAAACAAATCTGAATATTCTCAAATTTAGGTAACCATGCATATGTGAGTGAACACATTATGTGACAGTGGTCGAGGTGGTTATCACTACGCCTGAATACGCGAGTCACCTCAGACCTATCAAGCTGACCCGATTGGAGAAATGTCTGCCAAAAAAAGAAGAAATGCCAGAAAACAGTTACAAAGTTGGTAAAGGTCATAAGCAAAAATACTTGAATGTGAATGAAAAAGTGCTAAAGAAAAATATCAAGTCCACAAGTAGCTAATTAAAACAGAACATAAATTATACTACCTAAGATTGCATCAAACACAACACACTATATTTAAGAGGAAGAGGAATGTATATAGGATCTGACCGAGACTCGTAATGGAAGCACACGTTTGATGCGTCTAGGATCTTTAGTGTTGCCAATTACATGAATTCCTATCTCCGCAACAGTGTTTTGTAGGCTACCTCCTGGTTTAACTGATTTAGCAAGGTGCTCCAATTGGACATAGAAATCCCAGAAATTTATTATGACTGTCCTGTAGCCACAGAACAAAAATAAATGTCCAATTATTGTACAACAGCAGTTTGAAATGTTAGTATATCACTATTAATGACTGATGCATAAATTATGTTATTGCCTAATAGAGATACAGCTTTATTGCGTACAATCATACTACTAAATTGCTAGGTTATAATCAATAAACTACTTAGTCAAAAATGAAAAAATGCTAGACATTATTGACTAAAGGCGACGTTTGATTTTGTAGAACAGTTTTGCATGCAGTATCTATTTACAACAGTTTGCTTTTGGACATTATTGCCAAGGAAATATAAGTAAAGTTCTTAAGCATAAACACATACTCTGCTTGTTGACTTCCTCTTGCATGGGCACACACTGCTTTATACACATCTGAAACATCTTTGCTGCACTTGAAAGAGAGCTTTGTAGTGTAATCAACATATGGTGAACGCAAAGTAACTGGCCTTTTGAAAACTCGTTTTGGTGGAGGTTGATATGTAGGTGTAGCTGAAAATTTTCCACTACTAGGTTCCTCAACCAGTGATTTCCTCTTTCTTGATTCAATCTCTTTAATGGCATCATCTTCTATCTTCTGAATTATTTCTTCTGGTACCTCATCAAGTGAGCATGATGCACCACCTTTTGCAGACTTAGTGGAAGAAATGTCATCTTCATCAAACAAATTGAAGTCTGGAGGGGTGAAATCTAGAGGAGACCTCTTTGTTGCATTGACTGCTTGTTCCACAATATTTTCAGAAGCAGAAACCTTGGAACTGCATCCTTGTCCAATATTGTGCACTGAAGTGCCTGTGGCAGCACCAAAACCTTCATGTAAAATAGAGAACATATGAGCAAAGACGTACAAGAAAGAGGTACAAATTGCACCAACAATGAAGGAAAAAAATGTTACATCAAGATAGATTCAACATTACCTGCATCTTTTTGTTCAACCGGATTAGTTGGCAGCCGTAGCTTGTACTTCCTCTTATGTGCATTTCCTTCTTTCTTAGCATTTTCAGGTAAAATAAAAGCAAGAGGTACCGGTTCAACCGGCCTTTCATCATCATTTGCCCTTTCAGGGATAGAGTGTCTTGGAGAGTTGCAATCCACAAACACAGGTGGACTTGGGGGTTTGTCAGAGCCTTTATCTTGATTATCATCTCGAGTACCTTTCTGCATCTCTCTTAACCGCACAATCAAAGGCACATGATCTGGACTGCTGTGCTTTTCTTCATTGATGTTGCCAGTAAACATGCCAGCAAGTGGATCATCAACATGAGGGGGTGGAGTTCCATGTTCTTCAGGTGCATCTTCTTCCTCAAGTGATTCTGATTCACTATGGTCATCTTCTAGGGAATCTGATTCTTCTTTTCTATCATTTGAAGAAGAATAGTCTCCTTCAGTGTCATCATAGTCATCATCAGTGTCTTCATCTTCTTCTTCTTCATCAAGAAATTCACCATCCTCAAGTGGTTGTCTTGTATGCATAGACCTGGTGCGCCTTTGGTCTGCTAGTCGTTGGCATTCAAATGCCGCAGAATCTCCATGAGAACTGGTTGCACGAGATGGTCCTTCAATTTCAGATACTTTTTCTAAGAAAGTACCCATAAGATTGGTGAAATTAGCACAAAAATCATTCACAGCAGTAGTCAATTGCATCTTTTTCTGCAAGTAAAAACAGTGACAGGATCATTTTGTCAAATGCAAAGAAGTGTATTTTAAATGTGGACACAAAGAACAAAATTGCCTGCAACGAACAGTATAATTGCCCAAATAATAATGTGAAAAGACTACATCAGATTTAAGGACATACCTGATGAGACATGTTAGACGACACCTTTGAAGACACAAATCTCCGCACATCATCTAGCTGAAATAATGAAGATTGTACAACTGTATGGGCAGATCTTTTAAGCTGAAAATAGTAAGATAGGATAGAAAGAATAAGAGTAGATTAATAACATGGGTTATTTCTATGAAAAAAGCAAAAATGCACAACAGTTATAACCCATACCTTGAGCTTTCCAAAGGAACCATCACGGTTTGTGTCTAACTTAACTACCTGATCTACCAAACTCCTTAACCATGCAGCAATCATAGGCATCGTTGTTGGGATGTCAACGTTGTCAACAAGCAGAGAGTCCACATATAGGATCTGAAAAAGAAACACATGTAAAAAAATTGTATCAAATACAAACAAGGCACAATACAAAAAGTGGACATTAGAAAAAGAAGAAGAAGAAATGAACTTACAACTAAGAAAAGAACACAACCTCTAACAGAATTCCTTTTTCCCATATTTGAAGCCGATTTCTTCAGCTGGTCCACCACAAACTGACACCAATTAAAGTTTTTGACACGAGAAAGGTCCATGATTGATGGGTAGCATCTGGGACTGATTCCCAGGCTGGTTGGAGGGCACAAGAATGTTGAAATAGCAAGCATCAACCAAGACCTTAGAAAATCATCAGTAGCTCTCTTGTTGGACTGCACTCTTTGCATTATTGCCCCAATCCTAGGTGCTTCTTTTCGAGCAATTTTATACTTGTCCTGAATGAAGCTTATTGCATCGAGATCAAGCTCATATCTTACTCCGTCACCCTTGTTTGGCAAGTTGAAGATAGATTGCACAGCTTTAGCTGTGACTTTGATTGCACCTCTTCCATGAAGCACCAGCTGCGAAGACTCCGCATCGAAACAATCCACCATTAGCCAATTTGATAGCCTTGCTGGCAGTGTACCACATTTTATATTTAGTAGGCCTCCAAACCCGATTTTCTCTATCATTTCACGTTGAGGTTTGGTCATGTTCTTGTACAGCTTAACAAGCCTAGAAGGGGAAGCCCGATTCCTTGTACCCTGAACATTTCGTGTACCCTAAAAACGAAAAGTCAAATCCAAAAAAAGCTTAAGAAAATATGGGAAAATGCTACAAGAGACAAAAAAATTGTACGGGGGCATAATAAGTGCTCAAAAATATACAACATCTATAACTAAAAAAATAGAATGAGTATAGCATACCTGATTGAAAGAAGGTGCATGTTGACGCTGGCGAAGTCCTCTAGCCATTTTACTGCATACAAATAAAAATGTGAAAATTGAAGACTATGTTAATGGTGAAAGGAAACATAAAGTAGACATTTCTCCAATCGGGTCAGCTTGATAGGTCTGAGGTGACTTGCGTATTCAGGCATAGTGATAACCACCTCAAGATCAAGCTCATATCTTACTCCATCACCCTTGTTTATATACATTGGTTAAATCTAATAAGTGTTGCAAATTGCTTATTGCAGCCATGATTGCGGATTTCATATGCTCATGCATGCTGAGCACTGGGATGGGCGTTCAATAAACAACTACAAGGAGAAAAATATTTCCAAAATACGAAAGCTGTTGACGCACAAGTGGCTGACACACACCGAGAATGAGATAAAGTGGAGGGAGAAGCTAAACCTGGGCCCAGGTATATGGGAATAAAAACTAGCAATTTAGTAAGATAGAAAAGGCATTTATGTATGAAAAAAAATTCAAATATGATGTGAACTGCGGGTATCTTATAATAACGAATAAATAAATTCGAAATATGTACATTACATAGTCCGAGAACCATTTTGTAGATAACACAGTGTGTCATACTTATGAAATAAAATATAGATGAGAATCGAATAGTGAACACATTTAATCTTGGATGTTTTTTAATTATTTTTTATTTCAGCAACCATTTATCAATGACTTAGGCACATGAAAAAAAAATTCATTAACTTCTCGAACACCTCTCATCCTTACATGTTCTGCATGTGTTTTGTAGAGCCACACATGCTGCACTGGTTTGGCTTCCTCTTTGAATGCACTTCTAGTGCTGACTTCACTCTTCTTCTCCTTGTACGCCCTTTAGTCTTTGTTATGTCTGGATCCACAACTATAGTTTCGTCATGGGGAGCAGCCAATTCAACACTAAGGCCTTGCCTTACAGTTGTGTTTGAGACCATAGAGGTAGAGACTTCAACATTCTGTTGTGACTGATGCCATTGAAGTAGTTCTTGAGGTGGACGGATAACAGAAGATGTAGAAGCTCTAGGAGTTGGTATTGTAGTGCTCCTTCCTACTGCTCAATAGTAGAGTTTTGCTGCTGAACCTGTTCAGAGCTTTGTTGTTGAACCTGTTCTACTGTTGTATCTTCTTGTACCTTCTTCTGTTTCCTCCTTGCCTTCCTTATAGCAGAAATTTCGGCCTGTATTGCATGCCCATGGGTGGTGGCAATCTGACAAAACTCATCTGACACACTAGCCTGCTGAGAAATCTTTGAGAATAAATATGCTAGGTTTGCCATCCGGACTACCCTCTTAGATTTCTCTGGCATTGTAGCCATTTGAGCACTAACTTGCAACGCAGATATAGAAGTTGCATTCTCCTGCGGTGTCCACCTTTCAAGGATGTAGGGATCTGGGATTTTTTTTACTCCCTTGTCTGTCAAGACTTTTAGAACATGGCAGCAAAATATTCCATCCTTCTGGAATTTGCAGCACTGACAGCAGATTATAGCATGTTGTTCATTGTAAGTAACCTCATATGGCCTAGAGCCATATCCTCCAACAAAATCTTCAATAGGGCTCAACCGGTATACATTTGGAAAAATTTGCTGACAAACATACTGTGCCATCTTCTGAAGTTCAGTGCGAAACCTGAAGTATATGTTCCTTGTGTAAACCTGAATAGCATGCTTCTCCAAAGGATTCCTTGACCATGTGGGAGGCAACTTTTGGTCAGTCCTGTAGTCTTGCTTATCCTCAGCTACATCAGTCTTGTCTTGGATTTTCTTATACTGGTGGACAAAATCCAACATGGAATTATGTGGATTCACATATTTCTTAAGGACAGCATTGAAGCTCTCACTTCGCTGGGTCGACTGCAAAAATGGATAGAGGCTGTCCATGAAATATGCGGGAACCCACAGATGCCTGATAAGATACAAGTTGCAAAGGATTTTATTTTTCCGCAGCTCCATACTTTTCAATCATACCTTGCCACCTACTCTCAAACTCTTCTGGACTTAGACTATGATTGACAATTTCATTGTACTCCTCCTCCAAGCCCGTTTTTGATGAAAAATACACACCAAGCCTTGACTCAATCTTTGAAATGATGTGCCAACGGCAGCATCGATGCCGGGTACATGCAAAAACAGTCCTTATTGCTGCTGCCATTGCCAAGTCCTAGTCTGTGATCAAATTCAGAGGCTCTAGACCATTCATTGCTTCTACAAAGGTTTCGAACAACCAAACATAGGAATCTGTTGTTTCATTTCTCAAGAAAGCACATCCCACTTGAATTGATGTGCATGCCTATTAATTGCTATGAATGGAGCAAATGGCATCTTGTATATGTTAGTGAGATATGTGCTGTCAAATGAGATGCAGTCATTATAAGTCTTGTATGCTGCTCTTGCTGCCATCCACCCAGAAAATATTCTCAACTTTGTCCTCAACATCTAGCTTAACTTTAAAGAAGAAATCGTTGTCTTCCCTTTTGAGCTCATTCAAGTAAGAAAGTGTTTCAGACATATCACTCCTTGCTGCATGCGCCCTTATCCTCGACCTTAAGTTGCTCACATGCTTCTCATGATAAGGTACAAAATGTGCAGATCCATATAGCTCAGACATGAGCTGCATCATCCAGCTAGTTTCCAAATTGCAATCATGCAAAAGGGTTAGGAACTGCACTTCATCTTCGGTATTCCAGCATGTGACCTTAGAAACTTAGATAGCGATGGTTTGTCCACTAAGCTATGATTATGATCAGCAACAAATTGCTTAATAAGCCACTTGTTTCCATTGAACTTGATCAACATCCTTGCTCTGCAGTTTGTGTACTTCATCTTCTCCCTTTTCCTTTAATGCCTGTGCACTTTGCCTTTTTCCCATTGGTTCATCCACATCAGAATCACTAGTTTGAGAGGTGCCATGATCAAAGTCATCAACTTCAATGATCTCTTCATCAGCACCCTTGCTCTGTTTACCTTTGCCTTCCTTGTTGCACACAAACAAGACCTTGTCAAGCTGCTTTGTAATGGCAGATCTCCTTGATGTTCCAGTTCTTATAGAAAATCCCTTCCTTCTAGCATATTCATTATAGCAAAGTCTAGCCTCCTCCACTGTAACAAACATCTTTCCAACATAAGGTTCATCGGGTGAGGAAATCAATGCTAGGAATCCTATGTCTACATCAGCAACTTCATCTTCTGTGGCTTCAGTAACACCAATAGCTGTTACAGGGTCAACTTCTGTACCATCAGCGGCTGCCTCTATGTGAGTTTCTTCCAGGGAACATTGTACCTCTAAAATATTAGGCAAATCTGTTATTCTACTGTCATAAACAGCATCATAGGTACTAGACACCTGTGTACAGAACATAGGATTTCGTTCCTCAACCCCATCTTGATTTCGTTCGTTCCCAACCCCATCTTCTAAGATATCATATGCCTCTGCTGGAAGCTCGTTGACATCCATCCACCTTTTTCCTGCGGCATAATAATAAACACAGCAATTACATGTAATCTATCATGCATTTTATTGAAATTATTAGGCAACTACTAGGATCAAAACAACTATTGCTTTCATAGGCAAATGGCAACATATTCAATGTCTTAGTAGGCAAATGAGAATGCATTTGAAACAGACCATCCTTAAGTTTCTATATGATTTGTTCCTTTTCATTTGTTATTGTTAATGACAATGCGTTTTGTGTATTTCTCCATGTATTCACATTCTCATTTCACTTTAATCATTTGAAACATTCTCATTTCACTTTAATCATTGGTATAATATGCACTTATGCTCTGTTTTCTTACATGTAGGACAACAGTGAGAAGGAACCAGCAGATCTGAAGATATGAAGACATGAATCAATATTGTGATAATCTAGCAATTCTGTTATTGTCTAGCAGTATGACTATGTAGCAAATCTGTGACTATCTAGCAAATCTGTGACTATCTAGTACATATGTGACTACCTAGCAAGTTGACTTTCAGAATGTGTTGAAAATAACCTCGGAGAATATCTAGCAAAGCAGTAAGAATCAAAAAGGGGAGAACCTAGGGGGAGGAGAAACGAAGGGAAGAAACATAGAACATATGCAATTTTCTGACTTGAAATACCTGTTATTGGTGATACTTTTGCCTCAGAATATGCTTCAATCTTTGATGTATGTGATTTCCTTCATGATCTTGGGTTCTGTGATTTCCTGTGTTTTTCTGGGTTACGGTGGTTGCAACCAGATCCAATCTGTGGGATGTTTGCTTGCAGTACAAGAAGGTGCTAGAAATCTGCTTTTTAAGGTGGGCCCCACAATCCGGGACATGTCATCGCCGGGCGAGCGCATCACAGAAGGCTCGCACGCGCCCAACCAACCCGCGCCCACTTTTTGCCTTTTTTGGCAAGTAAATAATTTGTTTCCTAAATTGGATTGTGCACCCGGGAAGTTGGTTTCCTGCACGTTCACGCTATAGCAAAATCCTTTATTATATCTAGGGTGTCCTCAAATAGTTAACGGCCAACGGGCGCATAGGCGCGCGGCACACACTAGTTCCAGTCAAGAAGCCAACCAATCGAAGCGCGCGGCGGTTACCTTGCGTGAACACCCTCTCCATAGTAACGTCATGCGATGCGCCCTGTGTCTTGTGTGTCTGGAACGCATACGATGCTGTGGAGTGTGGTCCAGCACCTACAACGTCAAGATCTCTGATTCTCTTCGTTGCCTGCGCAACTCTTTCTCTATAGTCTATACTCTCATAATATAAACTGGAGTTGAATAGATATTTGTATAAAGTCTTATGCAACATATATAGCCATTATCCTTAAAGCAATGTTGATTTGCATCTCACTATTTCAGTGTTGATTTGTATCTTATTATTGTGTATGCAGCTATATAATACTATATTACACTTATGCACTGATCCACACATATTGGTACTCTCTCATGCTTATGCATGTATGGAAACCAACCAATCACGTAGGTAACAATATACAACTACCCATCGGGTCAAACCAAACAACTGTGAGTTACTACATCTCATAACGCAGAATACACACGTACATAAAAATCAATCAGACCCTACATGCACTTTGATACGACAATTTGCTTCAGCGTTATTTTTACAAGAGTTTCTTCTATCAAAACTAAAGCAATATTTTATTTTCGTCAAGTCAAACTCCCTCTCCTGTCCGAATCAAACTCCACCAACTCTCTCGCGATCCTGGTCCCAAGCGGACTCCCGCGACTCTCCCAAGCTAAGCGCTAGACATATGCTTAATACTAATGCAATGTTGCATCATAATATGTGCTAACTGCATATTGATATTTCAGACTTGTAAAAGAAAATATGCATGTGAGGTACGAGTTGATATTTCAGCCGTGGGAAAGGCAACAATCTCTACCATCCGGCGGATGATAAGGCCCCCACATGCCCGATACGGCCGAATCTCCTCGCTGGAGGCTGCCTGATCCTGGGCGGGCTAGGGTATGTTGTATAGGATGTACATGCGTGCTATGCAAGTCAGTGCGAGCAGCCAATTAGATCCTACACCGTGCTGTATCTGTATCAACAGTATATACACGTACTGAGCGCCTCGTTCTCCTTGTGCAATAAGTAGAGTCACACTACTAGAGAACAAACTTTCGGAGGATTTGCAAAATCAGCATTAGTCACGGAAAAATTTGCGTCCGGGACTAGAAAGGTCTTTAGCCCCGGTTGGTAAAAGTTCTCCTGCCCAACGGCTCATTTGTCAGAGGGACCTTTAGCCCCGGTTGGTGACACCAACCGGGGCTAAAGGTTTTGCCCCGGTTGCTGTATCCAGCCGGGGCTAAATGTTGGCATCTTTAGCCCCGGTTGGTGTTACCAACCGGGACTAAAAGGTTTTGTCCCGGTTGTTGTATCCAGCCGGGGCTAAATGTTGGCATTTAGCCCCGGCTGGGAATAAGGACCGGGGCTAAATGTCTCTCCCTATATTTGAACTGTTCTTCCACCTCCAGCCGTGCTCGAGCTCCTGTCTTCATTTTTTCTTCATTCAGTCACTTGCTTGCTTGTTGGCTCTCTCCGGTGATTTTTGTTTGTTAACATATCTCCGGCGATTGATTTATTTCATCACATCTACGCCGCCATTGACTCCTTGAAAGGTTACTAACTTCAGTTTTTTATTTTTGTAGCCGCCACTTGTATATATTGGTTTTTGAAGCTATTTTGAGTTCATTGACTTCATAGTTCAAATTAGTACTCTAAAAATAAAATATGACCGTTTAATTAGTTTATTTTAATCTTTTAGAGAAATAGAGATCATTTAAATCATTTTTTACAAAAATAGAAATATATATGCATGCATGGTGTTGTGACTTATGAGGGCACGGTTTTCTTCTTCTTTTCAACTAGACGGATTAGTAAGTATACATGGATAACCACCAACAAATAACCTCAATTTTTTCTTCAAGTCTCTTTTGGAAGGAAGGGGAAGCAAAACCCAGGGATAAAAACCCCCTCATCAAAAGCTAAGATGATAACTAAAATGACATACTCATGGACTACCTACCCAACTGGGAAAATTCTGGATCCCAAAGAAAATGGAGTTTCTAAATTAGGCCTCGGAGACGGAGACGGAAGCCGGGGAAACGGGGTGCAATATTAGTAAAGTTTTAAGATTATATTTGAATTTTTATTCTTGCACTAGTACAGAACATGGCGTTTTTCCCAACTGCCTGCACTGGGGCCCAGTAGAAATAGGACCACAGCACAGGCGGTTGCCTGTGAACCGCCTGTGGAAAGGGTGGTTGACTTAGCGAACCGCCTGTGAAAATGAGCATTTTCACAAGCGGTTCGCTATGTAACTGCCTCAAGAAAATCAAAAAGTTGTCAACTACAAAGTTTCATATTTTTCGAGACGAACAACTTTTGTATTGGTCATTTCTCCATCCATCCGAGGTCATTTACAAGATTTGAATTTCAAATTTGAGACCATTCAAATATATTTTTGTTGACAAGATGACTTCAAATTAAAAAGTTGTAATTTACAAAGTTTCATAAATTTTCGAGACGAACAACTTTTATTTTGGGTGTTTTCTCATCCGAGATAGTTTTAAAAAATCAAATTAAAAAAAAACACATGTATTTGTATTGGCGGTTGTCTTAAGGAACCGTCTGTAGAAATTGTCTTAACAAATCGCCTGTAGAAATTCAATTCTAGGCGGTTCTAGACTTGAGGTCCACCGGTTTATTTCTATAGGCACGTGGTAACTCAAATCGCCAGTAAAAAAATTAAGACGCTAGAAAAAAATCATCTTTCTATTAGTGTTTGAATGGCGTAGGAGATTTGAGTGTCGTCATTTTATTAGAAAGGATCGGAGAGAAAAAAAAATATAAATCTCATTTGTAACTGCCTTAGGGGAGGGGGCGGATGACTCTAGAATTGAACTTTAATTAGAATCTACTAGTAACCATCTACCAAAACACAGTAGTACGTGGGAGTAGTAACCATGTAATAATGATGAGCATAATGTTGACGACAATCAATCGACAGAACGCAGCACCAACCACTCGTGATGGGTACTACAGGAGGTGTACGTATATATATATGGTCCCAGCCACAATTAAGAGACACGAACGAGAGCTATAGGGGCATGTACAACTCCGTCCTTATCCCCGTCTCTTTGATGTAAATTTTACACAAAACTCCCTGAACCAGTCGAGAGACGGGCGGCCCGTCGCCTCGCAAGGCGACGGCCATGTCCCATGCTCCGAGGCCGGAGAGACGCCGCAACACCGCTGTATTGCCTCGTCTCCGAGAATCGACCGCGTGCTCAGATCCCGCGTGTCGGCGCGCGCAACAGCAGGCGATTTGGGCGCACACGGGATTTTTCCGCGCCAAATCAATCCTCGTCTGCCATATATTCGAGTCATCCGGTTCATCTCTTCCCCCCAATCCTCCATATCCATCACCACCTCGCACTCTTCGTCTCCGATTTGGTGAAGCCCGAGATGTCTACGGCGGCATGAGCTAGGAAGAAGAAGGGATCCACACCTTCGCCGTTGGATGCGGCGGCGGCGGCCCCAGCCCGTACCCTTGGTCGTGGTGGCGGATCGGCGCTGGCGGCTCTCTCCCTCGGTCGTGGTGGTGGCACGACGCTGGCGGCGTGCTCTCGCGGACATGGCGGTGGCTCAGCAGCGGTATCGACCCGTCCAATCACCACCGGTGTTGGTAATGCGACGATGCCTTCCTCCATTGACAGATTTAATGTAGGTGGCTTCCCCAGCTCTTCGGCGTTCGCTGATGGATTCCTGTTTCCTCCACCCTCTCCAGCTTGGTTTGAGCTGGTCGTGATTCCTCTTCTCCTAGATCATGGTAATCACTAAAAACTCATAGATGTCAGTGCACTTTTTTCTTTGATTTGTACTTGAACAATATTGTGTGCTGTCCGCTGGATCTGGTACTATGTGAGGGAAATTTTGTTTTTTTCCAGTGATTATTACTCCTACATTAAGCTGTCAGTACAACTAAACAATATTGTGTGCTGGATCTGGTAATTATAGATGTTCAGTACAACTAAACAGCTAGGCTTCCATACATAGCAATTGATTTCTATGTCATTTTATAGGATATTTTGTACTATATAAATTTGAAGACGCTTCTAGTCTTATGAGCCAAATCTGGTCTGATTATCTATGCTACTATATTACTTTAGCCCTGATCTGATTATCTGGTGTCCTCCTCTAGACCAATACTTCTTGTAGTGAATTATCTACAACTTCTGTGTGAAAGAAGATAGAAAAACAAAATTAGTCTAGGCCATAGATACTTCTCAATTTAATTTTCATTTATGTTACTGTCTGTCTTACAAAAAACTGCTAGTTGTTAATACTATATGTTTGTTGCAGGGACAAAGATCCACATCCATCTGGTGGTTTCATGAGTTACTTCAGAAATCAGCCACACAATTTTCATTTCGTTGGCAACAGACCATTGTCCACCAACAATGATGCTAGTTCACCTCCTGAAGTGGAAATCTTACTTGGCCCGCCTTACAATGATGATGATAATGTTAGGACTGAGAGGAGGATCCTATGGACAGAGGAAGAGGATCTTAGATTGATGAGTGCTTGGATAGAACATTCAACGGACTCCACCTGTGGAGCCGATAAGGGTGGTAACCAATACTAGGGTGAGGTCGTCGAATCATACAACAAGACTACCCCACCACTTCAAAAAAGAAATCTGAAGCAATGCAAGGATAGATGACACAAGATTAATAGGTGGACAAACCTTTTTGAGTGTGCTTATGTAAAGGCTCGCATGGTATTTACAAGTGGATATTCCGATCAAATGTGGATTGATGCAGCCCACAAGTTCTATGTGGAGGACAACAAAGATGCAAAGCTAGGACCCTTTGTTGGGATTGAGGTTTGGAAAACTTGCCGAGAAGTGTCAAAGTGGAAGACATACAACGAAGAACTGAGAAATGCACGCAAAAGGAAATCATTTCACCTTGAAGGAGTCTCACATGAAAATGATGAAATTTGTGATGAGATGCCAAAACGTCCAATGGGTCAGAAGGCAGCTAAAAAGGCAGCTCTGATTGCAAAAGTCAAGTCAAAAGGCATCAACAGTGATGATGATGGTAACTCAAAGGAATCTGCTATTGATCTAGACAAATTAGATAGATTTAGTAAATTCCAGGAGCAAACAAATACAAATCGCATGAAGCTATTGGAACTGCAGCAGAAGTTATCATCTGAGAAGCTTGAGACCACAAAACTTGCTCACCTTACTGCACAAGAGACCAAAGAGGGAAAGAAGCTTGAGAAAGAATCAAAGATGATGGAGGTTATAACAACCTCATATTACAAGATACAAGTTTAATGTCCGATGCAGAAAAGACAGAGCAGTAATCAGTTATCTATGTGTCCAGTTAGTACTTGGTACCGGTTATCAGTAATCAGTTATTTGTTCCAATTATCAGTTATCTATGTGAACATTTTAGACTATCTAAATGTCCACTTAGTACTTGGTACCAGTTATCTGAACATTTTAGACAAATTAACTATCTGAATGTTTCCAGTAATCAGTTCAACTATCTGAATGTTATTTGAATTACTTGGTACCAGTTCCAGTAATCAGTTCAGCTATCTAAATGTTATCTGAATTACTTGGTACCAGTTCCAGTAATCAGTTATGTGTCCATGCTATCTGAATGTTTTTTGTGCCTTGAGGGAAAGGCTTAGCCTACCTGTGTGCTTTTATTTACTGTACAACTGATATTTTTATTTACTGTACAACTGGTGCCTTGCCAATTTGAATGTTTTTTTGGAAGTTTGGCTATCACTAGTGTGCGGCTATCAATTACTGTTAATAGCTGGAAATTTGGCTATCAGTTACCAACTATCTGTTACTAGTGTGCCACATAAAAACCTATGTGCTGATAGTTTCACTAATGTTCCACTAGCTTCAGTTACACAAGTGCTCCACTAGCTTCAATAGTGCTCCACTAGTTTCAGTTATATTCAGAAATTTATTCCATACGTGGAGCCGAGTGCTATAAAATGTGAGATGAACGCTATCTGATTGCTATGTACATTTCTCCACTATCTGATTGCTCTGTAATTTCTCCACCCGGCTTTAGTTAGTTCCCATGGAGCCGAGTGATGAAGAAGAGCAAGATGCTGAAGCCTTTGATCCTACAGAGGTGTTCATTGTGGATGATATGCTAGCAGAGGATAAAATATTAGAAGATATGCTAGCAGAGGAATTGAAGACCGACATGGATGAAGAAGCGTCAACAGTATCTCGCCGTCGTCGACGGAGTGGACCAAGGAATCAAGAAGCAGGTCATGATGATCTTGTCGCTAACTACTTTTCCGCAAATCCTATATACACTGAGGAGATGTTCCGTTCGAGATTTAGGATGCATAAGCCATTGTTCCTACGTATTGTGCATGCACTTAGTGTTTAGTCTCCTTATTTTACCCAAAGAGTCGATGCTACTGGCAGGAGTGGTCTTTCACCACTTCAAAAGTGTACTGCACCTATTAGAATGCTAGCTTATGGAACCTCAGCCGATCAACTTGATGAGGTGTTGAAGATTGCTGCAAGCACTTGTTTAGAGATTTTGGGAAAATTTGCTGAAGGCGTGATTGAAATTTTTGGTGAAGAATATTTACGCCCCCCGAGAATTGATGAACTAGAAAAAATCTTACAAGAAAATGAGGCCCGTGGTTTTTCAGGAATGTTGGGAAGGATCGATTGTATGCGTTGGGCATGGAAGAATTGTCCGAAAGGTTGGGCAGGCATGTTCACACGTGGTGACAAGGGCGTTCTTACTATGATCCTTGAAGCAGTGGCAACTCGGGATTTCATATATGGCATGCTTTCTTTGGTACCGCTGGGTCTTAGAACGATATAAACGTTCTAAACAAGTCACCATTGTTCGTTCAAGCAATAAAAGGGGAAGCTCCTATGGTACACTATAATGTAAATGGAACACAATATGACATGAGTTACTATCTTGCCGATAGAATATATCCAGAATGGGCAGTATTTGTGAAGACAGTGACAACCCCTCAATCAGAGGAAGACAAACTATTCGCATTGATGCAAGAAGGGGCGAGGAAAGATGTCGAGTGCGCATTTGGTGTATTGCAATCACGCTTTGATATTGTTCGTCGACCAGCAAGGTTGTGGAAGCAAGTGGACGTTATCAATATAATGCAAGCTTGTGTTATCCTTCACAATATGATAGTAGAAGATGAGAAGGAAACAGTTAGAGAAGTCTTGGATTTGAATGAGAATCCAAGTGTGCTCCCATCTGAAGTGCGTACAAATGACAACCCTAATCCAACCTTCGCAGAGGCACTTCGTAGAAATTCGGTTATCAAAGCTCGTCCAACACATAGAAAACTCAAGAGGGATTTGATCGATCACATATGACAATGTTATGGAAACAAAGGAAATTAGAAAAAAGATGTTGCAATTATATATAATATAAATATAAATAATATATTTATGGTTTCTATTAAATATTGTAATCATACGTTGCTCTTATTTATCCTGGATATATTTTGTATCAAGTAGCTACACAATAACATACAAATATTTATCTGTAGTTGATCTTAGCTACATGCAAGACATTAAATAGCTTACAGACGATGAGACAAACTATGGGTGACTGTACGATAGATTCAAAGTGCTTAGAGACGACCCCTGTCTCTGCGTTGAACATGCCCTACTATAGCACGTGTTGTCATCAAAACATGAAAAATCAGACGGCCTTGCATTGTGGTAGCGCACGCAGGAAGAGAAATCTGATCGCACGACGACCAACTTTTTACGTGCTCCCTGTCCCTGCTGCATGCTCCGTCGTCGTCGTACAGTACAGCATGGCAAAAAGTTCATGTAACATTTTTATTGTTATTTAACAAACTTTGTCTAAAATGAACTAATTAGGCTTAAAAGATTCATCTCGATATAAATAGATTAAAAGTATAATTAGTTATTTTTTTTCTACATTTAATGTTTCGTACATGTGTCTAAAGATTCGATAGGACAGATACTACGTGAATTTGGAAGAATTTAGGAAACTCTGAAGACCCATCGTGCTGGAGTGAGGCAGTACGTCACATGCTTTAGTCGACGGCAAAGAAATCTGTACGTACTGTGGGATTAGCTATACAGTATATATGATGAGCACTTGGCACTAGTACGGCGGTGTCAGCAGCATCTCACTTGACAATAATATGACTTGTTTATTTCGAGACTATTAGTACGTGTTTGTAGTCCATTCATTGTGCAATGCAACACTACTGTATACGGGTACTTTGCCAAGTGTTTTTACATTCAGCAAAGGCTTTGCCGAGTATTTTTAAGCAAGACACTCGGCAAAGTTTGCTCGGTAACATAATTCGCGGCAAAGAGACTTTGTCAAGTGCTTTTTCTCGGGCATTCGGCAAAATTTTTGCGGCCGTTACGCCGCTTGCCATTAGCCGCTATTTTGCCGAGTGTCCTAAAATACTCGACAAAATTATTTTCCAAAAAAAAACTTTGCCGAGTGTTTTTTCTCAAGGCACTCGACAAAGATTATTTTTTAAAAAAATAAAAAACATATTTTGCCGAGTGTCTTTTTAATCAAGGCACCCGCAAATATTATTTTTAAAAATAAAAAAAACTTTATCGAGTGTTGTTTTGTTAGGCACTCAGCAAAGATTTTTTTTTTAAAAAAAAATAAGAAAACTTGGCCGAGTGTTTTTGGGTGTAGGCAACTTGCAAAGATATTTAAAAAAATAAAAACCATGCTTTGCCGAGTTTTTTTTCCTCAAGACACTTAGTGTGACGGAACGACCCTAATCCCATGGCCCACGTGTCCCTGACAGCCGAACCCATGTTCCATGTGATTAAGACCTGTTCGCCACCGGGCTACATCAGTGCCCAATGTCCGCAGGATCATCTCACAATTCGGTTACAGCATTGCATACTTTTACACAATACATCGGAATAATGAGCGGAAGACTTAAATAAACATTAGTTTTACAAACAGGGTTCCAATAGAAATTAAGGTGCAGTTATTACAAACCAAGTTCTGATAATAGAAATAGACATAGGCAACGTAGTGGAGAACAGCAAAGATACTTATAATCACCCAGCCCGAGGGTGTACAACTATTCTTCGGCCTCATCGGCCTCTTCCTGGACGATGGTCACGCAGCAGGGTTGCAAGACACATCGGGGACTCTGTCATACCTGCAGCATGGGTAACAAACCCGAGTACTGGGGTACTCAACAAGACTTACCCGACTAAAGAAAAGGGAGAAGACTCAGGAATGAGAGGCTTAGGGTAGTCAAGGTAAGGCTTAAGCAGATCAAGTATTTGCAGAAAAGCATTTTTGTAAACCTTATTTTATTTTGAAAGATTCAGTATTCCTCAATTCTTCATCATTCCTGATTGATTTTACATTTCAAAACATTCCTAGTTGAGAACCACTCTCCGTTGACAGTCAGTGACCAAGTCTCCATAACCGAGGAGCCACGTTAATCCGGATAAATAATACTCAGCTGAGGATCCCTATCCACAACTGCATATGTAGCACCCAAGCTTGCATATGCCAACTCGTCTACCACGATTCCTCCAAGATTGGACCGGTCCTACGCCACCCGGAAGTACAGTACACCACTCCTTTCCAGGTACGACGACCACGTGGGTACATGCTACTTCCGCCATCTCTCCACTCCAGTGCGCGGTTGTCGGTCCAATCAAGGATTTCTCGGAGCCAGAGCTTTCCAAAGTATGTGAATAGTTACAAGTCTTGACCAGCAGGCCCCCATACGGATGGTCCCTAATTTTCCAGCCAGAACTATACCTTGGTCAATCTCACCCAAGCGTAATAGTCCTGTCAGTTTTTCAACCCTGTCCCGGTCGGTGTCAACTGTTGAGTCCCGGACTACAACATGACGGCACCGTACGCTCGGACAACCTCTCCTCGCTATTGACTAGGTACGGATCAGATACCTAGCCAACAGCCGGGGAGTAAGACCAAAATCCCATAAACATTCCTTAAGTGATCACACTTTTGAAATTGGCATTTATTGCAAAGTCTAATTCAATAAGCATTGCTAAGCATTTTTCAAATACTTTTGAAAAGCAGGTATCAGGTGTATCAGTGGTCAAGGTGGATAGTGCATCAATTAGGATAGCACACAACTCCTATAAACCTAATGCAATAATTTAACTCAAAAGCATTTAAGGAAATCATTTTATAAATTCAAGGAAAGGGTTAAATGCACCGGGGCTTGCCTTGAAGAGCAAAGAGGGCAGGCTCGAGGCGGCAGGGCAGTTGTCGGAGCTCGGGTAGCCTCAGGACAGGTTCGTCGGCGGCTGCCTCGATCTTGACTCCTTCTTCGGTGACTATACGAATGCAATGATGCATGCACATGAGTATGCTAGCATGAACAATGCAAAACAGGGCATACAACAGAACCCTAATCACTTTTTCTATTTTCCTTAATTATTTAAAAAGGTCATTTTATGAAGTTGCTCCAAAAATTACCAAATTAATCACATAAGTTCATTATGGTGTAGATAGATGGCAAAACAAATTTCATAATTTTTGGAGGTCATTAAGGTGCTCAAATAATTCCAGACATAATTAACAAAGGCACTATTTAACAATTAAAGATAAATGCTCAAAAATCAACTTGTTCCAAAGACTTCAAAATTTCACCAGAGACTAAACATGGCATAGGAAGCTCACAAAATTTATCTCATGATTTTTGGAGTTATAAATATTTTCTAAAAATCCAAAACCATCCATTTATTAATTAAAAGAGGGATTTTACATTTTTAAATTCTTGCAGAAAAGTCAAGTTTCATATTTTTATAAAATACTACACAGTGCATGGAGCATACATAATTTTATTAGGATTTAAGGAACAACAGATTAATTCACACAAAAAAGAGAAACAGAACACTATTCACATCTCTTTCAAAAAGGAAAAAGAAAAGAGCGCTGTGCTCCTTCCTCGCAGGGGCTCGGCGAATCGCTGCGAGGCGGATAGCAGGGCTCGGTGAGGCGGAAACACTCGGCCGTCCGAGACCTGGCTGTAAGCTCGGGCGAGACGGAAACAAGCGTTCGTCCAGGCCTGGCCGGAGGCTCGGGCGAAACGGAAGCAAGCGTCCGTCCGAGCCTGACTGGGAGGCTCGGGCGAGACGGAAAGCATGTGTTCGCGAGGCCTGGCTCGGGCGAAGCGGAGAGCATGTGTTCGCCGAGGCCTGGCTCGGGCGAAGCGGAGTGAAAGCAGAGACCGGGCTTCGGGTGCTTACCACGGGTCGGAGGCAGGGCTCGGCTGCTTCGAGGGAGCGCGTTCGCAGGCGTGTCGAGGGTGTGGCTCGGGAACGTGCTCGAGGGTGAGGCTCGAGGGTGAGGCTCGACACGTGCTCGAGGGTGAGGCTCGAGGAGGAGACGACCGCGGCGGCACTCCGGCGATCGGCGATCCTGCGCAACACACGAGACCGCAAGGGCCTGGTTAGAGTCGCGCGGAGCCAAGGAAGCTGACACAGGGGTCAGGGGAAGATGATCGTGGCCGAGAGGTAGTATTGACGACCCGAGTCACCGGTGTTTCATCGGAGTTTGGGAAGATGGGGTTACGCCGGGCGATTGGAGGCGGTAGGTGGAATTGAGGGGGTGAAAGCTTCCGCGAGCTCAAGGCGGAGCTTTCGGGCTAGGTGGTTGAGCGGCGGGAGCTTCGGAGTGGGCTGGCCACGGCGGCGGGGTCGAGTGAGGAGCTCGGACTCTGGCGGTCCTTTTATAGGCGCGGTCGGGGACGGTAGAGAGCACGGATGGTGTGGATAAGCTCGCCCGAAGCGTGCGCACTCGATTGCAAGCTGCGGGAAGGACGCGTGCACCCAGGGCCTAGGCGAAGGCTCGCCGGTGACGGCCACGCGGCGGCGACGCCCTGGGCACTGTAGGGGACGGGGGCGGAGGTCAGCGTTTGCGCGTGCGGGTGCGGCATGATGGCGCGGGCGCAGGCGACAAGTCAAGGGCGGGCGTGCGGCTGCCAGGCGCGCGTGGCGCAGGCGGCGCTGGCGCGCGGCCATGGCCGGGGCCCCCTCCTGCTCTGTGTCGGCTAGAGGTAGGGGATGAACAGGGCTAGGTCTAGGGTTTGACTTTCTGTATTTCGCAAATTACTTCCAAAACTTGAACTGAGCAGCAAAAACTCAAAACACCAAAGTTGTTCAGAAAAAGAGATCTACAACTTTGTCAAAAGAATATTTTCAAATTCCAAACAGTTTTTGAATCAATACGAATCAGAAAAGGGGACACTTTTAGGATTTGAATAATTTCAAAATTACTTTTGATTTTACATTGAAAGTTGGAAATCTGCAAATATGAAAGTTGTTCCTTTATCAAAACCTACAACTTTGCTAATATACCTTTTTCTGAAACCCATAGTTTTAAATAAATTTTGAAAACTGAAAAGGGGACAAAACTGGAATTTGAATGAATTTGGATTCACTTCAAACTTTGTACAGAAACTTGAAAATTTGTAAATACCAAAGTGTTTTCTCTTGGCCAGATCTACAACTTTGCTTTTGGACCAATCTCAAATTTTGAATAATTTTTGAATTACAAAAAGAGGGATAAAATCCAGGGTTTTTGCAAAGGGATTTGAAATCTGATTTTGATTTTTGAACTTTGGCCAACACAACAAACTTCAAGACATCCAACTGAACAAGAATTACACAAAGCTAGGCACAGAGGTGAAATTACCATTTTTGCCCTTATAGGAAGATTTGGGCTTTTAGGGTTTTTGAAAAGAGATTGCTACACAAGTACTAAGCAAACATAAATGCAAGGCAAGGATGATTAATGACTAATGATGATGACATGTCAGGTTAATTACATTTAAACACCAGAGGTGTTACAGCCTTCCCCCCTAAAAGAAATCTCGCCCCAAGATTCCACGTCTTAAGAAGGAAAAGGCAAAACCTTACATCTACAGAGATTCGAGAAAGTCGGGATAGTTCTTTGCTAAGAAGTCTTCGGATTCCCAGGTGGCTTCTTCTTCAGAGTGCTGGTTCCACTGGATCTTGTACCATCTTGTGGTGGTTCTTCGGGTAACACGATCCTTGTGATCCAACACGCGAACTGGATACTCAGTGTATGACAGATCTGGTTCTAGCTCAACGCCTTCAACTTCAACCACATGTTCAGGTACTCGGAGACACTTCTTGAGTTGGGAGACATGAAAACATTATGAACTGCTGAAAGATGATCGGGCAAACTTAGCTTGTAAGCGACCTTGCCACAACGATCCAGAATCTCAAAGGGACCAATGTAGCGGGGTGCTAACTTTCCTTTGACTCCAAAACGAGTGACTCCTTTGGTGGGCGAGACCTTCAGGTACACATAATCCCCGATCTCGAACTGCAGAGGTCGACGTCTCCTGTCAGCATAACTTTTCTGTCGAGACTGTGCAATCTTCATGTTCTCTTGTATATGCTTGACTTTTCTTCCATATCTTTTACTAGGTCAACTCCAAAGAATTCCCTTTCTCCGGGTTCAGACCAATTGAGAGGTGTACGACAACGGCGGCCGTACAGTGCTTCAAAGGGTGCCATTTTGATGCTCTCTTGGTAACTGTTATTATATGAGAACTCTGCCAAGGGCAAACAGTCATCCCAAGTATCTGCGAAGGTGAGCAACATGCTCTCAACATATCCTCTAACACTTGGTTGACTCGCTCGGTTTGTCCATCTGTTTGCGGATGATATGTCGTACTATGCAAGAGCTTGGTTCCAAGTGAGGTATGGAACGCTTTCCAAAACTTTGCGACAAATTGGGTACCACGATCAGAGATAATGCTCTTGGGTATGCCATGGAGTTTCACTATGTTGTCCTTGTACAAAGTGGCATAAGTGGGGACGGTGTAACTGGTCTTCACTGGCAGGAAGTGAGCTTGCTTAGTGAGGCGATCCACGATCACCCATATGGAATCAAAACCTCTTGATGTCTTGGGTGGACAATGATAAAGTCCATACTGATATCGTCCCATTTCCAAGCAGGTACAGGTAAAGGTTGCAATTCTCCTCCGGGCTTCATGTGCACGGCTTTGACTTTCTGGCAGGTATCGCACTGAGCGACATACCGGGCGATCTCAATCTTCATCTTTGTCCACCAGAATTGCTGCTTCAAATCCTGGTACATCTTGTTGCTGCCGGGGTGGATGGAGAATCTAGTCAAGTGTGCTTCATCAAGGATTAACTTTCTTAACTCAGGCACTTTAGGAACTACTAACCGATTCTTTAACCATAATACTCCTGCATCATCGATCCTGAAACAATCAGCCTTCCGGATTGGACCTTTTCGATGATGTGCTTGATTCTAGGGTTATCTTTTGTGCAGCAATGATCTGCTCTCTGATAGGGGTTTCTATTCTGATATTATTCAGAGTTCCTTGTGGAATCATTTCAATATTCAACTTTTCCAGCTCATAACCAAGAAGAATCATAGGGTTTCATCATCAGACAGTTGCAATATGACTTGCGACTGAGCGCATCGGCAACCACATTCGCCTTACCGGATGGTAATGCACTTCAAGATCATAGTCCTTAATTAACTCAAGCCATCTTCTCTGCCTCATATTCAGTTCCTCTTGAGTGAAGATATACTTCAGGCTTTTGTGATCAGTGTACACATTACAGGTACTCCCAACAAATAATGACGCCAGATCTTCAAGGCATGCACTACTGCTGCTAACTCGAGATCATGAGTTGGGTATTCTCTTCATGTCGCTTAAGCTGTCGGGAGGCATATGCGATCACTCGACCTTCTTGCATCAAAACACAGCCCAAACCAGTACCAGATGCATCACAGTAGACATCAAAGGGCTTCTCGATGTTCGGCTGGGCTAGCACTGGTGATGTAGTTAATAGTTTCTTCAGAGTTTGAAAGGCTTGCTCACAGGCTGGTGACCAGACAAACTTCACAGAATTCTTTACTAACTCAGTGATAGCTTGGCGATTCTTGAGAAATCTGGGATGAATCGACGATAATATCCTGCCATTCCCATAAAACTGCGGACTTGATGAACAGTGGTAGGTGGCTTCCAATCCCGAATGTCTGCCACTTTACCAGGGTCAACTGACACACCTTTAGCGGAAGGACATGACCAAGAAACTGTATCTGATCTAACCAGAACTCACATTTACTGAACTTGGCATACAGCTGATGTTCTCTGAGACGAGATAGAACGATACGAAGATGTTCGGCATGATCTTCAGGGTTTTTGAGTAGACAAGGATGTCGTCAATGAACACGACCACGAATTTATCAAGCTCTGGCATGAACACAGAGTTCATGAGGTACATGAAATGAGCAGGGGCATTGGTCAAACCGAAGGACATGACCAAGTACTCATATAGGCCGTATTTGGTGGTGAAAGCTGTTTTAGGAATATCTTCAGGACGAATCTTTATTGGTGGTAGCCAGATCTGAGATCGATCTTGGAGAATACTTTGGCTCCAGCTAACTGGTCAAAGAGAAGATCAATCCGAGGCAAGGGATATTTATTTTTGATGGTGACCTCATTGAGTGGGCGATAATCAATGCACATTCTGAGAGTCTTGTTTTCTTCTTACAAAGATTGCAGGACAACCCCAAGGAGACGAGCTTGGGCGAATGAAACCCTTGTCCAACAAATCTTGTAATTGGATTTTTAGTTCTGCCAACTCTCTGGGAGGCATTCGATAAGCTCTGCGGGATATAGGAGCAGTTCCGGGCTTTAGCTCTATGGCAAACTCAACGTCACGGTCAGGAGGCAGACCAGGCAAATCCTCAGGAAAAACATCAGGGAATTCACAAACCACGGGGATGTCTCTGGTTTCCAGACATAGGCGGTATTTATTTGAGTGGTTGCTGGTTTTTGAGGCATTGGAAGTTGGAGAAGGAGTTTGGCGGTACTGTTAGAGGGAATATCCACTCTCACCAACTCTAGTCAAGAGTCGATCATGGCTTATACTGACACATCCAATTCATGCCTAGGATGACATCTATCTCCTGAGCATGAAGCACTATCATGGTGGTGGGAAATACATGTTCCCCCAAACATTACTGGTATATGCGGACCACTTCCTTAGTACTTATACGCCCTCAGGCGAAAATATGCAGAAACTTTCTTTTAAATCCTCAATTGATATTTCATGCTTGATGACAAAAGTACGACTGATGAAGGAATGCGATGCACCAGAATCAAACAACACAACTGCAGGGTGATTGGCAACAGGAAACCTACCGATCATGACGGGCTCCCCTTCTGGTATATCGCTGACAGCGGTGTAGTAGACTTGTCCGTGCTTCTTGACAATCTTGCCCTTCTGAGCATGCTGCTGCTGTGCACGGTGCTGCTGCTGCTGAGATCCTCCAGGATTCTTCTGAGCATTCTGAGCATACCTCTTGGGCTTTGGGCACTCACGAGACCAGTGACCAAGCTGCCGCAGTTGTAGCAGGGATGGTTGTAGGCTGTTTGTGGAGTGGTGATACGAACACCTGGGGCGTTCGGCTGTGTGGCACTCTGCTGGTTGGCATTATGGGTGGTGGCCGCGGTACGGATGACCACTTGCTGGTTGGGGTAAGGTAGACGATTGTGGTGGTGGCTGGGGTGATAGATGATTCTCTGGCGTTTGTGACCGCCAGAGAAGCTGCTTGACCCTGCTTTCTTCTTTTCTTCTCTTCCTGGTACTGGCGATTGCTTTCTTCAAAAGCAACAGCCCGGTCAACAACATCGTGATAAGACCCAGTCAGGTTATTGGACAAGCTCCTACGGATCTTCGGGTGCAGTCCTCTAAGGAAACAATCCCTCTTCTTCTCATCTGTGTTGACATACTCTGAGGCATACTGGCTGAGATGATTGAATTGACCCACATACTGCATGACTGTAGAGTCTTTCTGTTGGAGAGCCAGGAACTGATCAAGCTTCATCTTCATTAATCCGGAAGGGATGTGATGAGCACGGAAGGCAGTGCGGAACTCTTCCCAGGTCAACCGATGACCTTCTGGCTGGGCAGCCAATAGGTTGGCGTACCAAGCACTTGCCGGACCACGAAGCTGCTGTGAAGCGAACCGTGGCTTCTGGATATCGGTGCAGTTGATAAGACCAAACTTCTGCTCCATGGTGCGGAGCCAATCATCAGCTTCGAGGGGTTCATCGGCCTTGGTGAAGACCGGTGGACGAGTTTCGGTGAATTCCACATAGGTGGTCTCTTGGTTGATGTTGTGGCGACCACGGTGAAAGTTCTGCTGTCCTTGGTTTTGAGCCATTAGGTTGGCAGCGGCGGCCAAGGCTGCAATGGCATCTGCTAGGGTAGCTGGGACAGGTGGAGGGTTTGGGAGGTTGGCATCATCAGAACCTCCAGCTCCAGTGCGAGTGTTCACAGGCATCTGTTAAGCAACTTGGAACTTAGCATTCATAGATAGGGTTCTGAAAACAACAGACTGATAGCTTCTTCTGATACAAAAGACTGATGACTTGATAAGGTGACTGACAGATGATACAGACCGATAAAGGGAAAAGATGCGAAAAGAAAGATACATGCCAGACTTGGCAACAGACAGACTAACGCCCCTAAACCTAGACTAAGGTTTTAGGTAAGCAATGGTACAGACACTACGAGTCTAGTCGTCGTCGATGATGATCATGTCTTCGTCGTCGTCTTCTTCGAGGATGAGCTCAGGCTCCTCCTCCTCGTCCTCGTCTTCAGCGTGGACGTCCTCAGCAGGTTCAATTTCTTCGTCCACGTCTGGCTCTTGTTCCACATCGGGTTCTTCCACTACTCCGTCCTCAGGGTCTTCCATAATCGGGGGTACCAAGGGGTGGAGTTGATCATACAGCTGATGCACTTCCTCATGAAGCATATCATTGAACTGTTCAATCTGAGCTGTGTACTGCTGCAGTCCGTGGAGCTGGGCTCTGGTAACGTCCTCGCGGGTCCAAGCATCATTGCGCTGCTCGATAGCGCGAACCGTGTTCCGGTTGGCCTGCTCCAGGGAAGCTCGTGCCTCATAAAACTCCAGGCGTGAGTGGTAGAAGTCATGCTCCAAGTTCTTCAACTCAGCCTTCAGATCCTTGATCTCCTCCTTCAGGTTCTTACGGGTGCGGCGGGGAAAGCGACGACCGTTGGAAGATTCTCCAGTCTCCTCCCCAGCGCGTGGTGCCAGCTGGTGGCGTGGCACACCATGCGGTCCAGTCGACTTGCGGGCAGTCAGCTTGATACGGGCCATGTCTGGATAAGAGAAGATGGATGAGAAAGGCTAGCAAGAACAGGTAAAGGCATACTACCCCAACGAACTTAGAGAGGAAGTTAACTTAAGTGATTATGACATGATGCATGAATCGTTCCTACGGAACAAAGCAATGCAATAAATAAGGTACATAGGGCTTAAAACATGTTGTTCCACTAGCTAGTGTTGCCATATGAGAGACAAGATGAGAGAAGCAATTTGGACTCAAAATAGTCAAGTTTAGTTTGTTTGGACTCGAAAGGTCTTTTGAAGTTTTCGCAAAAACGAACACTGCAACGTTAAAGTGAGATGCTCCGATACCACTCTGTGACGGAACGACCCTAATCCCATGGCCCACGTGTCCCTGTCAACCTCTGACAGCCGAACCCATGTTCCATGTGATTAAGACCTGTTCGCCACCGGGCTACATCAGTGCCCAATGTCCGCAGGATCATCTCACAATTCGGTTACAGCATTGCATACTTTTACAAATAACATCGGAATAATGAGCGGAAGACTTAAATAACATTAGTTTTACAAAACAGGGTTCCAAATAGAAATTAAGGTGCAGTTATTACAAACCAAGTTCTGATAATAGAAATAGACATAGGCAACGTAGTGGAGAACAGCAAAGATACTTATAATCACCCAGCCCGAGGGTGTACAACTATTCTTCGGCCTCATCGGCCTCTTCCTGGACGATGGTCACGCAGCAGGGTGCAAGACACATCGGGGACTCTGTCATACCTGCAGCATGGGTAACAAACCCTGAGTACTGGGGTACTCAACAAGACTTACCCGACTAAAGAAAAAGGAGAAGACTCAGGAATGAGAGGCTTAGGGTAGTCAAGGTAAGGCTTAAGCAAGATCAAGTATTTTGCAGAAAAGCATTTTTGTAAACCTTATTTTATTTTGAAAGATTCAGTATTCCTCAATTCTTCATCATTCATGATTCATTTTACATTTCAAAACATTCCTAGTTGAGAACCACTCTCCGTTGACAGTCAGTGACCAAGTCTCCATAACCGAGGAGCAACGTTAATCCGGATAAATAATACTCAGCTGAGGATCCCTATTCACACTGCATATGTAGCACCCAAGCTTGCATATGCCAACTCGTCTACCACGATTCCTCCAAGATTGGACCGGTCCTACGCCACCCGGAAGTACAGTACACCACTCCTTTCCAGGTACGACGACCACGTGGGTACATGCTACTTCCGCCATCTCTCCACTCCCAGTGCGCGGTTGTCGGTCCCAATCAAGGATTTCTCGGAGCCAGAGCTTTCCGAAGTATGTGAATAGTTACAAGTCTTGACCAGCAGGCCCCCATACGGATGGTCCCTAATTTTCCAGCCAGAACTATACCTTGGTATATCTCACCCAAGCGTAATAGTCCTGTCAGTTTTTCAACCCTGTCCCGGTCGGTGTCAACTGTTGAGTCCCGGACTACAACATGACGGCACCGTACGCTCGGACAACCTCTCCTCGCTATTGACTAGGTACGGATCAGATACCTAGCCAACAGCCGGGGAGTAAGACCAAAATCCCATAAACATTCCTTAAGTGATCACACTTTGAAATTGGCATTTTATTGCAAAGTCTAATTCAATAAGCATTGCTAAGCATTTTTCAAATACTTTTGAAAGCAGGTATCAGGTGTATCAGTGGTCAAGGTGGATAGTGCATCAATTAGGATAGCACACAACTCCTATAAACCTAATGCAATAATTTAACTCAAAAGCATTTAAGGAAATCATTTTATAAATTCAAGGAAAGGGTTAAATGCACCGGGGCTTGCCTTGAAGAGCAAAGAGGGCAGGCTCGAGGGCGGCAGGGCAGTTGTCGGAGCTGGGGTAGCCTCAGGGACAGGTTCGTCGGCGGCTGCCTCGATCTTGACTCCTTCTTCGGTGACTATACGAATGCAATGATGCATGCACATGAGTATGCTAGCATGAACAATGCAAAGAGGGCATACAACATGAACCCTAATCACTTTTTCTATTTTCCTTAATTATTTAAAAAGGTCATTTTATGAAGTTGCTCCAAAAATTACCAAATTAATCACATAAGTTCATTATGGTGTAGATAGATGGCAAAACAAATTTCATAATTTTTGGAGGTCATTAAGGTGCTCAAATTCTAGACATTAATTAACAAAAGGCACTATTTAACAATTAAAGATAAATGCTTAAAATCAACTTGTTCCAAAAGACTTCAAAATTTCACCAGAGACTAAACATGGCATAGGAAGCTCACAAAAATTTATCTCATGATTTTTGGAGTTATAAATAATTTCTAAAAATCCGAAACTATCCATTTATTAATTAAAAGAGGGATTTTACATTTTTAAATTCTTGCAGAAAAGTCAAGTTTCATATTTTTATAAAATAACACAGTGCATGGAGCATACCATAATTTTATTAGAGTTTAAGGAACAACAGATTAATTCACACAAAAAAGAGAAAACAGAACACTATTCATACTCTTTCAAAAAGGAAAAAGAAAAGAGCGCTGTGCTCCTTCCTCGCTATATCAAAGGGGACAAAAAACTTTGGAAACTGAAAAGGGGACAAAAACTGGAATTTGAATGAATTTGGATTCACTTCAAACTTTGTACAGAAACTTGAAAATTTGTAAATACCAAAGTTGTTTCTCTTGGCAGATCTACAACTTTGCTTTTTGGACCAACCTCAAATTTTGAATAATTTTTGAATTACAAAAAGAGGGATAAAATCCAGGGTTTTGCAAAGGGATTTGAAATCTGATTTTGATTTTTGAACTTTGGCCACCCAACAACTTCAAGACATCAACTGAACAAGAATTACACAAAGCTAGGCACAGAGGTGAAATTACCATTTTTGCCCTTATAGGAAGATTTGGGCTTTTAGGGTTTTTGAAAAGAGATTGCTACACAAGTACTAAGCAAACATAAATGCAAGGCAAGGATGATTAATGACTAATGATGATGACATGTCAGGTTAATTACAGTTAAACACCAGAGGTGTTACACTTAGCAAAGATTGTTTTGAGAAAAAAAATAAAAAAACTTTGCCAAGTGCCTAGCCTAAAACACTCGGCAAAGTAACCGAGATTTACAATTTTTTATTTTTTCAGTCCATTATAACAGATATTATATATATATATATCATTAGAGTTATATCACCAACATGCATTATATATCACAAGCACACGCATATTTCATAAATCCATCGAAAATCCATTACAAATTCACCAAAGTCCACCATCACACAATGGCATGAAGGCCAATAATGCGAACGACATGAAGGCATTAAACTTTTATACTCACAGGAGTGAAGAGTCGAACCAGAGCTAGAGTTGGCAACTGCACTGCTACATCCGATGCTTGCCCGAGGCTTTGCATGATCTGATACATTTTCGCCATTTGCTTCTGCATGGCCTCCAGCTGAGCGGACAGGTGCGCGGTCGTCTCCTTTGTTTCTGCTAGCTTGGCCTGAAGTGTTTCAATCACATGTTTTAGTATTGCAAATATGATCAATGTGTGTAAAGTTCAATGTACGACGAGTGAAACCAGAATTACCTGAAGTTCGTCAACCCATGACAGTGTAGGAGTAGGCCGTGCACATATGGGAAGGCTTCTGGTCGTGCTTCGTGCCCTCACATCGGAGAGAGAGGGTGCAGAGCTCGAGGAGTCGGCGCCGTCTGCAATCCACAACCGCTCGTGCTTCCTACCTTGCCTCAGCCTCATGATCACCTCTGTCTCCAGGGGCTCAGTGCTCAGATTGTAATCTAGGCCATGGAGCGACCTAACCGCCTCTGCGTAGTCTCTGACTTTAGCGTGGACGGTCGGGTCAGAGTAAGCCTCGGCAGGGGCATCCGGGTTGAAGACGACACCGGATTTCACTCGGCCCATGTGAGACACAGCCCATGCCCCTAACTCTGACACCGGCACGTCTGAGTGTGCCTTCTCCTTCGAGAAAGACGGAAAGTTGATAAGAGATGCAAAACTGAGCGTTACAATAGATAAATGACATCACGCACAAGTGCTTGCTTGAATGCGGGGAGGTTGCGACTGCCTTGGTGGTGAGTTGGACCGGTCTTCAGTGCCCGCTTCCGCTTGCCGAGCTGGTGCTTTTCTTGGTACGCCGGGTCAAGGTACCTGTCCACGATCATCGCCCATGCGGGTCTATGCGCCATGCACCACGAGGACGACACCTACACATCATCAAGTGAATCATCGAGTGAATCATGTCGTCGGTATCTAAATCTCAAAATGAATCAATATTATTCACCTACTTGAAGGCACTGCTCCTTAGTCAGCGCCACCAATCTTGAGCCAGCCTTATTTAGGGGCCTTGTGAATCATGTCGTCGACGTACTTCTGACAGGCTCCGTGTGCCGTCTAATCCGCCATATTCTCCAGACCATCTTCAGCCTTGAAAAAACTCTGCATACAAACATGATGTATCCATTCATTATTTTAATAAAAGACTTAACCAATTGAGGAGATGTATTGAGCTAAGTTGTGAGGCACTTACCCAAAAGTCTGCCAAAACCCGCTCCTGCTTGTTGTCCTGCTCGTTATTCGTGGCTAGCGCGTACCTCTTCCACGACCAGGCCGACTCCCGCTTCCCGTCCTTCAAGGTCACAAGGCCAGGGAAGTGTTTCCTGCACAAACATCCCAGCACGGTAGTGGGGGTGCGTGGGGGATCAAGAGCACCCAACATAACTAGCCAGGCCCTGCATTATTGATTAAGAAAAAAATACCAGTGTCTCTTTTGATTTTCAATGTATCATATGAAGTACCAGTGATAACATTTATAAGTACTTACCTTCTTCCCACTGGACGAACTACTGGGCATAGGTCAGGAAGCAGAACCGGAGGGAGGTTTGTGGGACCTCGCAGGTAGGGAGTCGATTGAGCGGAACCGTCCTCCGTCTGCTGAGTATCATCGTCCGTCTGCCTAGCACCCTCGTCTCCCGATGGAGTGTCTATGGTCGCGCTAGTGGGCCTCACGATCACTTGCAGAATAGGAGACGGGTCCTCGGGCTGGTCAAGAGATGGGTCCTCCGGCTGGTCAAGAGACAGGTCCCTCCTAGGGCGACCACGACCCCTCCCCCTCCTAGTGCTGGAGTGACCAGGGCCTGCTCTCGCCGCTGCCACTAAAGCTGCCCCCTCGCGTCCATCGTTAAAGTATAGCCTCTGGTACACCGAGGCTACCTGCCTCGGTGAACGGTTGCCCACCATCTTTGATCTGTCACCTGCAATTTACAAAAAATGAACAACAAGCATTAGTACATACATTACAAATAGTTTAAAATGAATAAATATAATAAAATTTAATTAAAAAAGTATTACATGCTTTACAAATAATCTTCCCCGGGACATAGGTCTCGTCATCACTGTCAAAATTCTCCAAATGGGCAACACTATCGGAATGTTCTAGGTCTCCTTCATTGTCTTTGCCTGAATGGAATCGCTCAAGCATTTGAATGTCCTTTAGATTCAGCACTACATCTCCAGGGTCCTCGTCATCAACCGTTTCATTTTCTACTTCCATTTCGGTCACATTGGGTAAGACTATCTCAAACGTCCCTTCTAGCCCATCTGCTTGGTAGAACTCTCCATCATATGTGTTTGTGTTGAAGGTGTAATCTTCATCGTTTGGAAGAGGTAGTTTACCGTGCGGAGATACCTGGTGCACAATAGACCAACCCTTAAGATGGTCTTTGGCTTGGCATGCGTATGGCGTATGATACACCTGCACGACCTGTTGAGCCACAATATAGACATCTTTTCCTTTATAGACAGAATCATGTCTAGTCTCGACTAGCCCAAGATGCGGGGTCCGTCTCGTTCGTCCAGGATCAATCCAGTGGAACTTGAATATGACAGGAGTAAGAGGTACCCGACCCTCATATTCAAGTTCATAGAACCGCGTATTACTGTGGTTGTTGGTAGTTTTCCGACTAGCCCGATTCTGCTCGTGCATTGACATGTGGAAGCGATATCCGTTCACATCATAACCGCTATATGACTTCACCCTTAACTTGAAGCCGTTTGCAACTTGTCTCAACTCATCACTCATGGACGCATTGGTCTGTGCCTGCAAGCTCAAGCATAATACTTCGTTAGACTATTGGAACGTACGAGCTACTAAGGAATATCGACTAATGTACCTTTTGTTTGAACCAAGAAATGAAATCATGCCTCCCAGCTCCCGCACCCTCTGAAAGAAGGGTATCATGTTCGTGTGGGGTAGGATCCCTTGATTGATGCCACTCTTGACGAACAAATTCCCTGTAACAAAGAGAATCAATGGGGTTCGATACAGAATAGTCACTATATTGAATCAAGTTTGTTGAGAACTTACTCAATGAATGGCGCAACCTCGACAAGGTTGGTGAACACATATAGCGTGATTTTGCGCCACTCTTCTGGATCCAATCTCTTAGGGGTCGATCCACTTGCGCTGCCTAGATGGCCTTTGAAAAGGCTGAGGGTCGATTCAACTTCGTTAGCATTGTAACGAGGGGTGGATTATGCTTGCTAGGAAGGTTTGGCTTGCAGTAGGCAGTTGTGAAGTTTGCAACCTCCTCTTGAAGGCTTGCCTCTTGAAAGGTCGAGACGACGGACTAGAGGGGGGGTGAATAGTCCTTTTTAAAATTAAATGTAGCGGCTAACCGAAACAAATGCAAAATTAAAACTATCGGTCTAGCCAAGACTACACCCCTCTACCTATACTCTATGACACCTTACAAAAGATCCTAAACAAAGCAAATAAGGTGTTGGGCTAGCTAAAGCTCACCTAATCAATCTAGCTTGCAAGGTCACACAAACCTATGCAACTAGTACTCTAATCAAACTGGGGAGCTTCTACACAATCTAGTAAGGAAAGCACAAAGCTCCTAAGCTCACTAGCAATGCTCAATAACAAGGCTACACAAGCCAAATTAGAGAGCTCAACTTAGTTACACAAACTAAGCAACTAAACACTAGCACAAGAAGAAGTGTTGCAAAACAAGCTAGTGTAAAGTATAACACAGTCGGTACTACCGAGTGTTAGGGTCGGTACTACCGGGTGTGTACACCGGGACTACCGACTCCTTCAAACGGTACTACCGACCACCTGCAGGGAGCTACGAAATCAAAGAGGGTGAGATGCATTCTCAGATCTAGCAATTACCCCACTTCCCTAGATGATGTAGATGCCGATTGTAGCTCCCCAAGTCTTGGTTCCTTGCCAAAATGTAGATCGAGCCTTCCCAACCTAAGATAGAGTGATGGAGGGAGGAAGAACACGAAGAACACAAGAACAAGCGTAATATGCAAGGAAACAAGAACAATAAGAGCAACAAGAGACGGGGACATAAGATTTTATCCCTAGGTTCACTTGGTTGCCACCAAGCTAGTCCCCGTTGAAGAAAGCCCAAGGTTGCCGCCGATCCTCTTGCTAGTGGTGACCCTATGTCACACTCTCCACGATGGAGTGCTCACCAAGAGCTCTAGCCTTCGATCCAGCCAGACCACTTGGCACTCTTCGCACTTCTCTCCACTAGAGTTGCTTTTCGCGATCTCCCGCGGGGCGAGCACAATGCCCCTCACAAAGCTTCTCCGGAGCCACGCACAATCTTCTTGTGAGCTTCACGACGGAGACAACTACCAAGCCGTCTAGGAGGTGGCAACCTCCAAGAGTAATAAGCACCACCGGCTTGCAACTCAATCACCTAGTGCCAACTCTTGCAATCTCTCATGCACCGCACTAGAATCACTCACTCACACAATCGGATAAGCACTAATAAGCATATGTGAGTTAGAGGGCTCCCAAGCACTTCCCAACCATGGACACAAAGTCCCTAGGGTGCTCAACCTTTCCCAAGGGCTGGCCACCCCTCTATTTATACAGGGGAGCCACCAACTAGTCGTTTTCCCCTTTTTTCGAACTCACGCGGTCACGGTCGATACTACCGACGAGAGGGTCAGTACTACCGACGGTCAATATGACCGTTAGGACAGCTTCCTAACATAGTCGGTAGTTGGGTCGGTACTACCGGCCCTGGTACTACCGGCCTTATGGCGGTACTACCAGTAGGCCAAAACTTCCCCTACACAGAACGCCTCCAAACTTCCTCCAAACGTCGGTACTACCGACAACAAGGGTCGGACTACCGGGGGCCGGTACTACCGGCCTTATGGCGGTACTACCTTTAGGTCAAAACTCCCCCCAAACAGAGAGCTTGCGCGCTGCCCACTGAGGGGTCAGTAGTAGGGTTGGTACTACCGACTTCAGGGTCGGTACTACCGACTTCAGCATCCTGAACTCCTCGCTAAAACGGCCATAACTCTTAGCTCCGAACTCCGATTTCGATGATCTTGGACATTTTTGGAAAGCTAACTCAGAGGGCTACACAACCCACAAACCTAGCTAATCCAATTCACAAAGGATTAGTACAGAATTCAAATCCAAGACCCATCCTAGAGTTCGGAACACACCGAAAAGCCTCCTTCTCTTCTCCGAGTTGATCCAAATCAACTCCAACACCTTCTCCTTTGCAAATGTGCCAACACCACCAAGTGTACACCATCATGTGCATGTGTGTTAGCATTTTAACAATCATTTTTCAAAGGATTTTTCACTTTCACTCACCACGCCACTTGATCCTAGTAACAACGCAATGTTAGATCGCTCAAGTGGCACTAGATGACCGATATGCAAACAAGTTTGCTCCTCTTGATAGTACGGCCATCTATCCTAAACCTGGTCATCGACTTCTCAACTCACCCATGACCAGTGAAATGAAATGCCCTATAAATATACCTTTGCCTTACGCATTCCATTCCATCTCCTCCGGTGTTGATGCAACACATGCACCAACCTATCATCAAATGATATGATCCACTTCATATCATCACATGGCCTCCATGGTCCATCGATCCTGACCTCACTTTCTCTTCACCATTGCTTTGGTCCTTCGGCGCCAAGTCTTGCTTAAGCCTCCCAACACTCGATACCAACGGCTTCAAAGCCTCCAACTTGCCCTTCACCTTCGCAACCGGTCCATCAAGCCAAGTCTTGCCTTGATCTTTACCATCTTAGCCACATGACTCCATGTCATGTTTCATGTGCATTAAGCTCCTCCATGATCATCACATGTGTGAGCTTCACATCAAGTCCAAGCCATTCACCTCCATGGCTCAAGTGCTCACACACATGTACCTGTGGACTAATCCCTATGTATCTCACATAAACACAATTAATCCACCTAAGGTTGTCACTCATTTACCAAAACCAAACTAGGACCTTTCACCTCTGCAATGTTAGCCTCAATTCTGGCTTTATTTGTACATTTCTTGTGGAGAATCTTTAGACATCTCTCGATTGTATAGCATCAACGAAACTGCATGAGCCCCCCCGCCCCCCCAAGTGTGCCTCGTTCGGGAGGTGCACAATTAGATGTTGCATCAGCAGAATAAGCCGGGTGGAAAGATCTTCTCCAGCTCACATACCAACTCAGGTGCCATTTTTTCATGTTCTGTAAGGACGTCCAAAGATATCTCCTTGGCACAAAGCTGGCGGAAGAAGTAGCTCAACTTTTCCAGGACTAGCCAGACATGCTCAGGCACATAGCCTCGAACCATCGACAGAAGAAGCCGCTCAATCCATATGTGGTAGTCATGGCTCTTCATCCCGTTGACTCGCAGAGTTTGTAAGTTCACACCCCTGCTAATATTCGCTGCATACCCATCAGGGTACATTAACATCTTGATCCAATTAAGTACTTCCCTTCTTTGATCGGTTGTCAAGACAAAATCGGCCTTAGGCCTTTTCCACCGTTTTCCTGGTTGAGGAGGCCGTATCTCTAGTTTTGGCCTGTTGCACAACTCTGCCATGTCCACTCTAGCCTTAGGGTTGTCCTTACATTTGTCAGTGTCCATCAATGTTCCCCATAGTGCCTTGGCAATATTCTTTTCAGTGTGCATTACATCAATGTTATGGGGAAGTAGGAGGTAGTCAAAATAGGGGAGCCTCGTCAAGCCAGACTTATGAGTCCACATATGTTGCTCACCATATCCTACAAAACCACCTTGGTTGGGCACGAGAGCATCTATCTGAGAACGAACCTTGACACCATTCCTCAAGCGCGGTTTAGGATCCGTCACTTTGACACCTTTTGTGAAGCTCTTGATGTCTTCTCTGAATGGATGATCAAGAGGGAGGAATTGACGATGTTTGTCGAACGACGAATACTTGCCACCCTTCTTCAACCATGTGAACCTCAAAGATTCCTTGCATATTGGGCATGGGAACTTCCCGTGAACACACCAGGCGCTGAACAACCCGTAGGCCAGGAAGTCGTGCATGGAGTACTGTTACCAGACGTGCATTTTGAAGCTTGTGCTCGTAGCTCGATCATGCGTCCACACCCCTTCGTCCCAAGCACGAATCAACTCATCTATCACAGGCTCCATGAAGACACCCATATTACTCCCCGGGTGTCCAGGAATTATCAACGACAAGAACATGGTATGTCGTTGAAAGGAGACGTCGGGGGGGCAAGATTGAGGGGGATGACGAACACGGGCCAACATGTGTATTGTGCAGACATCATACCATATGGATTGAACCCATCTGTTGCTAGCGTGACACGTACATTACGAGCCTCATGTGCTTTTTCAGGATTCCGCGAATTGAAGTACTTCCATGCCTCAACATCGGATGGATGTATCATCTTCCCATGATTGTATCGTGTGCCGTTTTTGTGCCATGTCATCTGTTTCGTGGATTCTGGCATCATGAATAGCCGTTGTTGCCTCGGCAAGAACAGAAGGTGTCGTAGGACTCTCATGGGGATCGTAAGCTGCCTCTTTTGGCCATTGTCTGAGTCTACCTCCACGTACCTAGAGGCCTTACACTTCGGGCAATACTTTTGTCAGTGTTTTGAACCCCGGGGGTCTATACCAATGAGTGAATTTGTGATTGTGTGCTCCCTAATCCAGATGGTGATGTAAGAAGAACACAACGATTTATCCTGGTTCGGGCAAGAGAAGGCCCTACGTCCAACGGGGGGGAGAGTTTGTATTATATTGCACCAAAGTGCTTGTACCGGGGCGAATACAAGCATGCGAGAGAGAACGGGGGGTGTGAAGGAAGGGGCTAGAACTTAGAGAATCGGGCTCTAGAGTTCTAGGCTATGGTGTATGGCTGTGAGCTTGCTGGAATCTTGTAAATGTGCCCTTTCCTATGTCCTGGCGTCCCCTTTTATAGGCGAAGAGGAGGCATAGGGTTACATGAGCTATAGGGCGAACGTAGGCAATGATGTTGGCCAGGTGAGGCCGATCATGTCAATGCCGCTGTAGCAGCATGCTCCGTCACGTCGTGGCTGTCCTTGCTGAGACGTGCACCGAGATGTCGCAATCCTGGTGACGACGCGATTGGCGCTGACGAAGGATGACGCCCATGTGCGAGATGTTGGAGATGTCGCGTCGGGAGCTGTTGGAGCGTTGGCCGGTCTTGGTGAAGTCCTGCTCGAGGGGGTGGTCGAGGCGGTCGAGGCATGTGCTTGACAAGATAGGACTCTAGAAAAGCCGAGGAATGCGCTGATATTTGCGCCTCGAGGGGAGCGAATGAGGCGTATGCTGTGTGAGCCACTCATTTCCTGGGTACGGACGGTAAAAGTTTGATCTGACCTGAGCATGACTCACTGCGGTACGAGCCACTCATTTGTTGCAGTCATACGATTTGGACGGGAGTGGGTAGGTTCATTTAATGCTCCTAAAGTCATACATGGTATCTGAGGAGTGCCCGAGGGGTGCTCCTCAAGGGGTTCCCGAGGAGGTGTGTGGCGAGGCGGTCGAGGGTTGCCTCTCAAGGTGTGCTCGACGAGGTATGAGGCGAGGCGGGCTTGAGGGGTGCTCGAGGAAGGCTCAAGGGGTGCTCAAGGGGTGTCCGAGGAATGCTCGAGGGGTGCACCTCGTGATGAGGACATTGCCACGCTGGACACACCGATGCCATGGTCTTCCCCAAGTTGCAATTCGTCCCCAACTCAGGGTAAAATCAACGCCCCGGACGCATACGGACTCCATTTTCCACGAACCAGATATGCTTGGAAAGATAATTTGATAAGCTAACCAATGGCTTTGGAATCATGTCAAAATTCATTCGGAGTCAATGGGAATCAATGAAACAAGTCCGCTTCCAGAATCTGCCTGGGTGCTGCGACACCGTCTTTTGGTCCGATGGGCCGTGTATCATCTTAGAGCCCAATAGGGGGCGCGTCCAGCACGGGCGATGACCTAGACACTATAACTATCTGCCGCCGTCGTTGTTAGGGTGCGGGTTTTGTTTAGAGTTTAGTTTTCCATCGAGAAACCGAATCGTTCATTGTAACTGTGGTGTCGAATCCTTTTACAGTGATCCAGGGCCCCCGTTCTTGATCTCCTCCACTGTGTCAATTAGTCCTTTGGAACCGAGTTCTTGAACCCTCTATTGATATTCGCGAGATTCATATTTGCAATTTCAGATTGCGTGTTTTTACCTTCTTACTTGTGTTCTTCGATTCGCTTGCAGGAATAGCCTTCTTGGCGAGGTCAATCAAGTTGTGCTTGTTTGATAACCAATGGAGCAGTGGTGTAACGGTTGCAGGGTTCGAATCATGTCTGATTTGAAGCCGGATCGCCAATGTCGAGATCTCCACGAATCAAATTTTACCAGTTACCTCACGAAAGATCAAGCTGTCTCTCTTCACCTCGAGGGGTGTGCGGTGAGGCGGTCGAGGTCAGCCTCATTCGCTCGGGAGAGTTGCGTAATCGAGGGGTGCCTCGTTCGCTCGGAAGAGTTCCGTAATCGAGGGGTGCCTCGTTCGCTCGGGAAGTTTCCGTCACCGAGGGGTGCCTCGTTCGCTCGGGAAGTTTCCGTCACCGAGGGCTGCCTCATTCGCTCGAGAAATTTTCGTCCCCGAGCGCTGCCTTGTTCGCTCGGGAAGTTTCCGCCACCGAGGGCTGCCTCGTTCGCTCGGTAGAGTTCCGTCACCGAGGGTTGCCTCGAGCGGACTGGCTTCATCCCGAGAAGGGACTCCTCAAGGGTGTCGCTGACTGAGCCGTCGAGGCTCGTTCGTGGGCCGCCCAGTATGGCTTTGGCGCTTAGGCTGGTTTGACAGTTAGGGCGGAGGAGTGATAGTGGGTTTTGTTGCGGTTTAGTTTTTCTTAATCGAGGTTTTGGGGTACCCCTTTTCTATGTACCCGACAACTTTGCATCCGCATGTTCTTTCCTAAATAGGACGCACCCCTTCGGACACACATCTATCTTGTCATACGACATCTTAAGTGCAAGAAGGGCCATCTCTGACTCGTACAAGTTCTTCGACATAATGTGTCCCTCTGGTAGCATGCCGCTCCACAAAGCTGTTGACACTTACTACCGTCGCCACCAAAGTCGCCCTTGGCAATGGCACTAGTAATGCTAAGGTATGTTATTAGTGTAGGGTTACGAGGAAGCTACGCTAGCCGGAAAACAAAATTTTTCGACCTCATAAACCAGGAACTACAGCTAGTTATAAATCACGGGATTACCACTAGACGCGCAGGTGCAGCGGAAGACGTATCGGTGTAGACGTGCGCGTCGCAGCGATGTCGTGTAGATGTTCACATCCAACCTTCATGTCTCCACGTGCGGTTCGTCCTTGTGCTTCAGATGCAGCACCTCCGAGGTATCCCACACGTACAGGGAGGAAGCGTCATGCCTCCAGACTGCTAGGTCTGCGAGGAGCAATTAGGCGCGGGCGTGGGGTGGGTGACGGTTATCTAACAACGTCATCAAACCCTGGTCGCCCACCCCTCTTTATATAGGCATCCCTAATGAGCCCACCGACCTGGAGGCCCATTAGCAAACCCTAATCCCGGTCTGATTCGAGTTCAACTCGAATCAGGCTTCCAGCCCCTTAAGCGTGCGACCCTATGGGTTCACGCATACATAGACACGGCCCGAGTACTCCTACTCGCCCGATAGTTGATAGCGGCCTCTAGCAAGACGTGTCAACTCCTATGTATACGCAAAGATCATATCTGACGAACCACCACGATCACATATACGTAATTCCCTTGCCACACAATATTTGGTCCAACTCATAGGTTAACACTTAACCTAAGCACGACCATGCATTTTATGATCCAATCATTTGAGTGGTCCAGTGATATCTCTCTCGCATGGAGAGGGGCAAATCCCATCTTGATCGTCTATGTCTCACAGCATACTTCCTGACAAACCCGAAGACAATCTTTATAACTACCCTGTTATGAAGTAGCGTTTGATAGTCCCTAAGTAAGTCGATTCATATCTTGAGTACATACCGCAATCTCAGGTCTAAGGACATAACGTACATGATGTGTGAAGAGATAATAAGAACATCTCATGCTGGGTCTGTCCAGCCCCATGTCATACATGTGCCCACATTATTAGTTTGACATCTCCATGTCTATGACTTGTGAAACATAGTTATCAACTAATACTTGTGCTAATCTAATATTCATGTGTGTCCTCACATGAACTCCGATCAGGGACAACTATTGAATAACCATACAAGTAAAAGAGTCTCACAGACAATTCACATAATTGTCGATCAATACAAGTTGTCTTTAATGGATATTCAATGAACGTATAATAAATCATGGATACAATAGAAATATCATCATCTCTATGATTACCTCTAGGGCATATTTCCAACAGTCTCCCACTTGCACTAGAGTTAATCTTTTAGATATCTAATACCCATAGACCTCACGTGCGCCTCATGCTTAGGCTATGGAAGAGCCTTTGTCAAAGGATCTGCTATATTCAAATCCGTATGTATTTTGCACATCTTAATCTCATCTCTTCCAATGAACTCTCGAATGAGATGAAATTTCTGCAGTACATGTTTGTTCTTCTGGTGATTCCTTGGCTCCTTAGCCTACGCGATCGCCCCATTGCTATCACAATGTAAGGACAATGGGTCGGACGCATTTGGAAACACACCAAGATCAATGAGGAACCTCCTCATCCAAACACCTTCCTTTGCAGCTCCACTAGCTGCAATGTACTCGGCTTCTGCTGTAGAATCAGACACGGTCTCCTGCTTGGAACTTTTCCAACTGACTGCACCACCATTTATTGTGAACACGAAACCTGATTGAGATTGTGAATCATCTGTGTTGGTTTGGAAGCTAGCATCGGTGTAACCATTTACAACGAGCTCCTCCTCACCTAAATAGATTAGGAACACATCTTTAGTCCTTCTCAAGTACTTAAGGATGTTTTAACAAGTGTCCAGTGACTCTCACCTGGATTAGCTTGATATCTGCTCGCAACACTTAGAGCATATGAGACATTCGGGTGTGTACATATCATGGCATACATAATGGAACAATAGCCGAAGCATATGGAACCTTACTCATGCGCTCTCGCTCATCAGATGTCGAAGGACACTGTTTCTCGCTAAAGCGCATGCCATGTGACATAGGCAAGAACCCTTTCTTGGACTGTTCCATGTTGAACCGCTTCAACACCTTGTCAATGTACATTTCTTGGCTTAATCCTATTAGCCTCTTTGACCTATCTCTATAGATCTTAATGCCCAGAATATATGTTGCTTCTCCTAAATCCTTCATAGAAAAACTATTATTCAGTGAAGTCTTTACGGTTTGCAACATCGGAATACCATTCCCAATCAATAGTATGTCATCTACATACAAGATTAGAAACACAACAGCGCTCCCACTTTCTTTCTTGTAAACACAAGGTTCTTCTTCACTTTGACGGAAGCCAAACCCTTTGACCACCTCATCAAAACGAATATTCCAACTCCGAGATGCTTGCTTTAATCCATAAATAGATTTCTTAAGCTTGCATATTTTTCCAGCATTGCTAGGATCAACAAAACCTTCGGGCTGTATCATATACACGTCCTCTTCCAAATTTCCATTTAGAAAGGTTGTTTTAACATCCATCTGGCATATCTCATAGTCATAATAGGCAGCAATTGCTAGAATGATCCGGATAGATTTAAGCATCGCTACCGGCGAGAAAGTCTCGTCGTAGTCAACTCCTTGAACTTGTCGAAAACCTTTTGCAACAAGTCGAGCTTTATAAACTTGGATGTTTCCATCCATATCCTTTTTCCTTTTATAGATCCATTTGCACTCTATGGGTCTTACCCCATCAGGCGGGTCAACCAAGTTCCAAACTTGATTGGCTCCCATGGAATCTATCTCGGATCTCATGGCACTATGTCATTTCTCGGAATCAGGGTCCATCATTGCCTTGGCATAAGTTACAGGTTCGTCATCATCTAACAATAACACATCCCCACGCAACTCACGGATTCTTGCCGACCTTCGTGGTTGGGGCGGGGTGTCTGTTGCCACAGGTAGCTCAACTTGTTCTGCTACATTAGCATCACTCGTGGAGTCAATCCCTGTTGGCTTATCCTGAACTTCTTCAAGATACACCTTCTGCCCTCTCTTGTCTCTTTTGAGAAACTCTTTCTCTAAGAAAACACCGTTTCGAGCAACAAACACTTTGCCCTCTGAGCGGTTGTAGAAGTAATACCCTAAAGTTTCCTTTGGGTATCCCACGAAAAAGCACTTGTCCGACTTGGGTGTTAGTTTATCTGATATAAGTCGTTTGACATAAACTTCACAACCCCAAATCTTTAGAAAAGACAAACTGGGACTCTTACCAGTCCACATCTCATATGGTGTCTTAACTACGGACTTAGACGGTACCCTATTTAATGTGAAAGCGGCTGTTTCTAGAGTGTATCCCCAAAATGGTAAAGGAAGGTCCGACCGGCTCATCATAGACCGAACTATGTCTAACAAAGTCCGATTACGTCGCTCGGACACGCCGTTTCGCTGAGGCGTTCCAGGTGGCGTAAGCTGTGGAACAATTCCACAACTCTTAAGATGATTGCTAAACTCATGGCTCAAATATTCACCTCCACGATCAGATCGCAAAGCCTTAATTTTCTTGCCACGTTGATTCTCTACCTCATTCTGAAATTCTTTGAACTTTTCAAATGTTTCAGATTTATGCTTCATTAGATAGACATAGCCATATCTGCTAAAATCATCAGTGAAGGTTATGAAGTATTGAAAACCACCTCTAGCTATCGTACTCATTGGTCCACATACATCAGTATGTACAAGTTCCAATAAGTTAGTTGCCCTCTCAGGAAAACCTGTGAAAGGCGACTTGGTCATTTTGCCCAGCAAACAAGCCTCACATGTCTCGTATGATTCAAAATCAAACGAAGTTAGAAACCCATCTGCGTGGAGCCTCTTCATGCGATTCTCACTTATATGACCCAAACGACAATGCCACATATAGGTAGGACTTAACTCATTAAGCCGAGGCCTTTTAGCAGTAATATTACAGATAGACATAGGTGCATCATCAAGATTTAAAATAAACAACTCATTCACAATGGATGCAAAAGCCACAAACATATCATTCTTAGAGATTACACAACCATTGTCTTTACTCGCAAATGAATAGCCATCCTTCATCAAACATGAAGGTGACACAATGTTTCGAATTAAACTTGGAACAAAATAACAATTATTTAACTCCAAAATAAATCCTGATGGGAGGTGGAGTTGCATCGTCCCGACGTTCAACGCAGCAACTCTTGCATTATTGCCCACGCAGAAATCAACCTCCCCTTTTCCAACGCTTCTACCTCTTATCATTCCCTGCATCGTATTGCAAATATGAGCAACCGAGCCAGTATCAAATACCCAAGAATTAATATAAGAGTTAGCGCGGAAAATATCTGTAATATAAACAACAAGTGTATGAGCAGCTGGAGTACCTTTACCACCGCCATCCTTCATCAAGGATGCTAAGTACACCTTGCAGTTTCTTTTCCAGTGACCTTTCCCCTTACAGTGGAAGCACTCAGAATCAGCAGTTCCTCCAGCAACGTCAGGCGCAGGAGGGTTTGGCTTAGAGATCACATCTTTGGCCTTGCCCTTGCCCTTCCTATTCTTCCAAAAGTTGCCTTTCCTTTTAAAGTTAGGCTTGTTTTGGATCGCCATCACATGGCTGCTGCCAGCACCTTTCTTGATGTCTGCCTCTGCTGTCATAAGCATGCCACATAGCTCATTCAAGCCCCTCTCCGCACCATGCATATGGTAGTTCGAGATGAAGTTCCCATAGCTAGGTGGGAGAGAAGAGAGAATGAAATCAGTAGCCAGTTCTGGACCAATTGGGAAGCCTAGCTTCTCCAACCTCTGAGTGTGACCAACCATCTTGATTACATGCGGTCCAACTGCTGCACCCTCTGCTAACTTAGCCTCAGCAAGAGACTTAGAAACATTGAACCTTTCGGTTCTAGCCTGAGTCTGAAACATCTCATCTAGCGCTACGATCATATCGTAGGCTGTATGGTTATTATCAAACTGCATCTGCAGATCTGGTTCCATGCTAGCAAGCATCAGGCATCCCACTGTTGATGGTCCTTAAACACCTGTTTTACCATCAACATTTGACCCTAAAATCCACCAAAAAGGCATGAAATGTAGTCAAATAGGTTTCAAACTAACCAAATTCCACATGTCCATAGAATTTTATTTGAATGCAGGATTTGAACCAAATTTGGACATATGGACCCACCAGAGGCCAAGCCCACTCAGTAGGGCCCAAATGGGCCTAAGGGGGGTGGCGCCCGCCACCTCTAAGTGGCGCCCGCCACTTGGGTTGGCCCAAGCTCCACTTCCTGCCACGTCACCGATCCGTGTGACCTCCCCAAGGCCAAATCTTGGCCCTTGGTCACTAGGTTAGTGGCATCGGACGGCTTAGGGAGGAGTGGCGTGGATCAAGGCTGAATGGCGGTTGCTAGGACATGCAACCGACCTCCAAACCGCCTTGGACAACCACCTGGAGGCCGTAGGATCAAAGCTGGTGCATCCAACGGCCAGGGGACTAGCGGCCGCCAGTAGGGGGTGGCGCCCGCCCCTGACCTAACCCTAGGTCGGTTGGCTGCCCCCTATAAGTACCCCCTCACTCATTTGGGCTATAAATACCCCCTGAGGCATCACTTCATTCATATCAAACACAAGAGAAGCAAAGCAAGTAGAAGCAAGCAAGTGAGAGCTCAGAGAGCTTAGGCAAGTAGGTAGCTAGTAGAGCAAGGCATCTTTGCCCTCGCGGTAGCGCTGCTCAAGGCTTAGCTCAAGAGTAGAGGCGTGCGAGTGATCGGTTCTGGAGCTGGGAAGAGTCTTCCTTCATCTCCAGTTCAGGTTTTGCTCTTGTATCTCAAGCACTTTACTATATTCTAGTTCATCATTTCAAGTATTACTTTATTCTACTTATCAGTATTGAGTGGTATACTTGATTGATTGCTTGAGTGCCTAGCTATCCTACAGTTCAATTCACTTAGCCATAGTAGTTAATCTCTAGTGTGCTTAGTGATTGATCTTTGCCAATAGGTTGCTTAGTTAGTTTAGTGTTTCTCTTATTAAGTCAAGTGTTTGCTCTGACGTCCGCAAGGGTGTCTCTATTCAAAGCTAGGGTAGAGATAGTTAGAATATAGTTAAGCGTGGTGCTTAGTTATAGACTTACCTTCAGATACGGCTGGACCCCCGGATAGCTGTGGTAGCAAGTAGGTTGTGACAGCCCCGTGCGCCTTGAATTCCACCACGTAGTTGGCCCAGTTTAATAGTAAGGCTCGTTGTGCTAGCGTTCAACCTAAGTAAGTGGTAAAGGCTAGTACGCCTCGATACTTGACAAGATAGGAATAAAACTTTACTTAACTTAGTTGCTTTATTGTCTTTTGCCTGCCCTGCTTCGTACTATCTTGCTTCGTAGTTATCTTGCTTGGTAGTTATCTAGGATTAGTTATCAGTAGTGAGTAGTTATTAGTTAGTTACCCTTAGTTATCCTAATCCCTCCATCTACCTATCCACCCACCTTACCTTAGCCATCCATATCATCCTTACCTATCCACCCATATACTCTTTCTAGCCTTCCATCCTCTTTTTTCCCTTCTCCCCTTTTCCCTTTTCTCTTTTCTTCGACTCTCATCCCCTCCTTGACTCAACTCATACACCACCCTAGCCTTCCCTTGGGATCAAATAAATCGACACCTGGTACTCCCAGGCGAAGTGCTACTACGATAGTTCTGTGCGCTTGCAGAATCTCCTCCTTGTAGATTGCATTCTCTTTAGCTAGCTCCTACTAGTGTCGGGATTGACAACCCCGCTTGGCATTAGTAGATAGCTGCTTTAGCTCCACTCCTTTAGGTATAGTGACCGGTCTTGCTTCAAGCATTTCTGACGCCATTGCCGGGGATAGACTCCATAGTCTACTCCTAGTAACAACGTTAGCAAGTGCCAACAAGCATTTCTGGGCCGTTACCGGGGATAGTTGCCTAGCTCTATCTTTAGTGAAGCTAAGAACTACCAACAAGCATTTCTGGCGCCGTTGCCAGGGAAGGCAATCGGTGTGTCGGTTGAGTCCGTGTCGAATTTATCTTCGCTCAAGCTCCCGCTTAGTGAATCCCATCTCACCCCATTCTTTCTTTCCTTAGTTCTTCTTATCTTTTTCCTTCATCTTCTTCAACTTCTTTCTTTCTTATCTCGTTCCATCTTCACGATGGTCAATAAGACCATTCGTGAGTTTTATGCTCCTTCTGCCGCTAATGTAGCGATAGGACCAGACGTGATCGATGCCAACCTCAATTTTGAGTTGAAACCGGCTCTGATCACGATGGTCCAAGCTAGCCCGTTCTGTGGCAAGGCTCATGAGGATGCCAATGCTCACCTCCAACAATTCTTGGAGATTTGCGGCACCTTCACCATTAAGGGGATAACCCAAGAAGCCATCCGTCTTCGTCTCTTTCCCTTTTCTTTGCTAGGAAAAGCGAAGCAATGGTTCTATACCGATCGCAACGCTGTAGACACATGGGACAAGTGTTCCAATGCTTTTCTCGCCAAATTATTTCCTATGGGCAAGACGAATGCTCTTCGCAACAAAATCTCCAGCTTTACGCAACAAGCCGAGGAATCTATTCCCGAGGCTTGGGAGAGGTTGCAAGAGTACGTCGCTGCTTGTCCACACCATGGTATGGAGGACTGGCTATTGATCCAGAACTTCTACCATGGCCTAACCCCTCTCTCTAGAAGCCATTTGGATGCCGTCGTCGGCGGTGCATTCTTTTCTCTGAATGTTGCAGATGCTAAGGCTCTCATAGAGAAGATGGTGTCAAACCAAGGATGGAATGACGAGAAACTGCAGCCCCGTAAGCGAGGTATGCATTCCCTTAAGGAGGCCGACATGATCGTGGCCAAGATGGACCTGCTGGCAAAGAAGCTGGACAACTGTGAGAAGATGAGCCAACAAGAGAGTGTCCAATCTCTGGAATCCTACATGACTTGTGAAGTCTGTGGAGAAACTGGACATTCTGGGAGCCACTGCCCCGAGCTACATGAAGATTTGAACTTCATCAACAACAACAACGGTTTCCGTCAATAGAATCAAGGATGGAATCAGCCTGCAAACTCTCAAGGTAAGAATTCATTCCCCCGCTCTAATTTTCATAATTCTGATAATTTCTCATTCTTGAAGAATTTAGTTTACTCACAAGGTAAAACTACTGATTTCTTGAAAGAGAGATTAATGGCGAATGATAAAATTCTTGAGAATATAAATGCTAAATTGGAAGATTTCTCATCTGTTCTGAAAAATCAACTTAGCTTTAATAAGATGTTAGAAACTCAATTAGCTCAACTTGCTGCTATCATACCATCTTTTGAATCTGGCAAAATTCCTGCTAAACCTGACATGGAAACTGTAAATATGGTTGAAATAAAATATTTTAACTATTATGAAGATCAAACCATGACTGTTAAAAAGGGTGATCCTGGTAGTCCCAAAATTAGATGCTCAATCTTTGGTGAAGTCTTTAAAAATGCCATGTGTGATTTAGGATCAAGTGTGAACATTATATCTAAAGATTTCTATGAAAACTCATTCTTTCCACCCATGTCATCCACATCTGCCTATGTTGTGCTAGCTGATCAATCCACTTGCTATGTAGAAGGAATAGTCAATGATTTACCTATTCATATTAGAGGTTCATATGTTCCTGCTGATTTCATAATACTAGATATGGGAAATAGGAAAGATGTGCCTCTAATCTTAGGTAGACCCTTCTTGAACACTGTTGATGCCTGCATAGATGTGGGAAGTGGTAAAATTCAAATGACATTAGGAGGGAGGAAGGAAATATTCTCTTTCTCCTGAGGCCCCGCATATGCCGCTAACATGCAGGAAGCAAAACCCGTTCGTACCAAGAAGAGGCGCCCAAGAACAAGGTGGAGCAGAAAGAAAGAACCACCTCCTCCTAAGTTGTATAGTTCACATAACAAAGGAGAGGTGCCAAAAGAAGAAGAACCAGATGGAGTACTAAGAGAAGAAGTGCCCAAGGAAGAAGATCCACCTGATAAGGATGAAATTCCATGGACCTAAGGTATGGTTTTACTTTTAATTTTTTCCTTCAATTTTCCCTTTTTCGAATAAATAACATATGTCATGCATGTAACTAAAAAAATCAGTTATCATTAGTTATATGCATAGGTATATGTTAACTTAGTTAGAAAAATAAAATATCATAATAGGATAGTTTCCCTTTTCACAGCATTAGATAGTTTCCCTTTTAATAAAATGAGAACAAGAGCTCTGACTGAGAAGAAGAAGATCTTTCACCAAGCAAGAAGCCAGCTTGGGGGAGACTCCCGCTCCGATAAGGTATGTCTCAAGCCTACACTTTACATTCAGTTCTTAAATTCTATATCTTTTGAATGTCACATGCTTGCCTAAATAACCATTCCATGAATAAAATTGATAAAAACTGCTTAAACAAGTTGAAACCTGAATAAGATTTGAAATATGTCAACGATTTGAAATAAAGTTAGTAAGAAATGGAGTAATTCTTTAAACTTGCTAAGGTGAAATTAGGACCTAATCTGGAGGATTTATTTTAAAAATTATGAAAACCTTGCTAAAAGTTCCTCCTAGATTTTATCCCATCCCACCACCAGCCAAATATTTGTTAGTCATTAGTCAAAACCACAAAGAGCTTTGTTTGTGTTGAGCTTTGTTAGACCTCATAGATCTTAGTAGAGAAGCTTATCATATCTTTTGAATCAAGATTCACGCACACCCACCATAATTTGCCTACTTTCCACTTTGGAAGTTTGCAACCACCAAATAAATTGCTTATTCTCTACACCGGAGATATGCAATACCCTGCCAAACATCCCATTGCTAGCCTTATGCTTATTCCTACACTGGGAATAAGCATTTCTCCCTCTTCCCCTTTTTCATTTCAAAAATCCTTTCCTATAGATGTCTGGGGAAATCTAGAGCTAAAAGAGAGAGAGAAAAAAAAATGAGCAAAGTAGCTCAAGAAAGGACTATGTCCTGTGAAAAAAAAGTGAGCAAAGTAGCTCAAAAGAGGACAATGTCCTAAGAAAATGTGAGGACACATCTTTTGTCTACTCACTATGTATCCAAAAAAGAGAGAGAGAGAGAGAGAATTATCATTAGCTCTAGACCCCAGAAATTAACTAGGAAGGATTACGAAATATCTTTCTATACACTTCCACATAACCACAAATGCACATCTTGATCAATTTTTATGATTTGCTGCTCCTTATGATCTGAGTGTCTAGCTTAGCAATAAACATCATGCAATTTGCTCATGGTTCTTAGCCCACCTATAACTCCACATATCATTCTTTAGAAATAGGAGAGGCTACATTTTGGCCTAAGTGAGGATTTAAACACCATTGAGTGATTGAGTGAATCTTGGAGGACTTAAGCAAGTTGTTATCTTTTGAAAACCTTGAAAAACCTCCAGACAGAATCCTAGTCAAACCTAAGTAAGATAAAAGTTTCCTATCTACTGCTTTATTTCACTCTCGCATGTTTGAAGTAAAAAGCTATAAGCCCCACATTGCTATGATTAATGATATATGCTAAGTTATTTCTCACTATACAATATGCACTTGCAGACATCTTAAGTTGCTATCCATTTCATGCTCAATGCTTAAACCGCATTGTTGCTCGAGGACGAGCAACAGGTTAGCTTGGGGGAGCTTGTGGATGGTCCTTAAACACCTATTTTACCATCAACATTTGACCCTAAAATCCACCAAAAAGGCATGAAGTGTAGTCAAATAGGTTTTAAACTAACCAAATTCCACATGTCCATAGAATTTTATTTGAATGCAGGATTTGAACCAAATTTGGACATATGGACCCACTAGAGGTCAAGCCCACTCAGCAGGGCCCAAATGGGCCTAAGGGGGGTGGCGCCCGCCACCCCTAGGTGGCGCCCGCCACCTCTAAGTGGCGCCCGCCACTTGGGTTGGCCCAAGCTCCACTCCCTGCCACGTCACCGATCCGTGTGACCTCCCCAAGGCCAAATCTTGGCCCTTGGTCACTAGGTTAGTGGCATCGGACGGCTTAGGGAGGAGTGGCGTGGATCAAGGCTGAATGGCGGTTGCTAGGACATGCAACCGACCTCCAAACCGCCTTGGACAACCACCTGGAGGCCGTAGGATCAAAGCTGGTGCATCCAACGGCCAGGGGACTAGCGGCCGCCAGTAGGGGGTGGCGCCCGCCACCTGACCTAACCCTAGGTCGGTTGGCTGCCCCCTATAAGTACCCCCTCACTCATTTGGGCTATAAATACCCCCTGAGGCATCACTTCATTCATATCAAACACAAGAGAAGCAAAGCAAGTAGAAGCAAGCAAGTGAGAGCTCAGAGAGCTTAGGCAAGTAGGTAGCTAGTAGAGCAAGGCATCTTTGCCCTCGCGGTAGCGCTGCTCAAGGCTTAGCTCAAGAGTAGAGGCGTGCGAGTGATCGGTTCTGGAGCTGGGAAGAGTCTTCCTTCATCTCCAGTTCAGGTTTTGCTCTTGTATCTCAAGCACTTTACTATATTCTAGTTCATCATTTCAAGTATTACTTTATTCTACTTATCAGTATTGAGTGGTATACTTGATTGATTGCTTGAGTGCCTAGCTATCCTACAGTTCAATTCACTTAGCCATAGTAGTTAATCTCTAGTGTGCTTAGTGCGGATACATGGGTGTATGCCGAGTCTCTGAGTGACGAGTGATTGTCAACTGGGATGATGCACATGTTCTTTGGCTTGTGTTGTGCAGGTGTCGAGCACGGATGCAGTGATCAAAGGCAAGGTGAAGGTCAAGTAGAGACGTGCCGTGCCGATGGACCGAGAGTGGCGAAGGGCGTACGTGAGGCTTGGACTGAGGGACCGGTGGCCCGAGGATCAGCTGGTGGCTGGCAGCCTGGGACAACGACGAGTGAAGACTTGCGGTCATGTGTTGCCTGAGTCGTGGACTTGGGGACACGTGTCGGTGGATGGGGTGCACGGGAGGTGCATCCCCTCTACGACATCGGTTTGGTGGTAGAGCCAGAGAAAAACCATCGGGTGGACGGTTTCCAGGTTTGGGCCTCAAAACCTGGGTGCTGAGGGTTTCCGAGTTTGGCCACAAAACTCGGGTCGAGGACGGTTTCCAGGTTTGGGCCTCAAAACCTGGGTGCTGCGGGTTTGCTGAGTTTGGGCCTCAAAACTCAGATGCTGGTGGGCTGGCTTCCTAGTTTGGGCCTCAAAACCGGGGGTTGGCTGGAAAAGGCTGGTTTCCCGGTTTGGGCTACAAAACCGGGGGTTGCAGAGCGAGGGCGGCACGTGGCGGCAATCGGGAGGTTGCGTCGAGGCAACGCTACGAGTTGTGCGGGCGTGGCCGTCGGATCTACCTACCACCGAGTTGGTCCAGAATAACCTTAGGGTTTAGCTGGTTCACTCTGTAAGTAGAGAGGGATAGAATAGGAATAGAGTAGGAATTAGGAATAGGTTAAGTAGGGGGAGACACCCTCCTCCCCAACCATCTCAGTTCATTCTGCTCTTTGCACTTAGGGTTTCCTGCTCTCCCAATCCCCTGCTGTAGCTAGCTGAGATCCGCAGAGAACCATACCTCTGTGTACTGGAGATTTTGAGGAAGTGAGGTCGTAACCTCACTGTTGTAGCGTGTGGTAGCCACACGGTTGCAGATCGATGACTTGATTCGTGTTTTGGTTCGTGTTCTTCGCGTTCCTCTTTTCTCCACGTTTTTCCCGTCACTCGATCTCTCTCCATACTGCGTCTTTGCAAAATCTGTTTGAATCATCTTGTTCGTTTTCGAGAGGAGGTCATTTCGACCAAAGGAATTCATCTAACTCCTCACGAACAAGTAGATCGGGTTGATTTCGTTTTCGTGGCGCTTTTTCGTTCTTGATCTTCCCCTTTCGATTTCCCGGTGATTGAATCGATTTGAGCGGATGATTTCTTGGGGATAGCCTCCTAACTACCCCGTGATCATCTTCTCCAAGTTTGGAAACTTGAGATTTTGATTTGGATCGGATTTTGAGAGATTCGTGAGAGGGGCGATCAAAATCGCCCTCTCTGTTCATCCGCGGACAGTCCGCCATTGGACCCGCGGACAGTCCTGGGGTCGGGCTCCAGCCGAGTCTGTGGCTGCGCAGCTCGTACGGACGAGTTCCTTTTTGAACCGCGGACAGTCCGCCGTTGGAACTTGCGAACAGTCCGGGAGTCGACCAGGGAACTCCAGCAGACTTGCAGTTTTGAGGATTTTGCCGGCGAACAGTCTGGGCTTTCCTCGCGGACAGTCCGCAGTACCCGCGGACAGTCCGGGACCTGCAGTCCGGACAGTCTAGGATTTGGCTGTTTGTTCCGGTTTAGTGCGTTTACTCTCCCGGCTTGCTCGCTTAGTTTCCGGACTTCTCGTTTGACCTTGTAGTTGACCAAGGAACCTCTCTAGGTATCTTTGCTACCTGTTAGCATCGGTATTTGGGGATTTCTCGACGTAGCCGTCTATCTACGTTCGGGACTTGGCCTTTGGGGTTGAACTTGTTCCGGTGCTTTTGCCATTCACTTTGCTATCGCTTTGTGGTGCCTCGCTGTGATCCTAGGGATCATCCACCCTCTTCCAAGGGTCGTGGGCATCGCGGTTTCGGTCGTAGCTTTTCGGGGTTGATTTTGGGACTTTTGGCCAAAGTTACGAGAGAAATTTTTGAGCTCCCATTCACCCCCCTCTGGTCATCTTGCTAGTGCATTCTCGGTCCTTCACTTAGTGATTGATCTTTGCCAATAGGTTTCTTAGTTAGTTTAGTGTTTATCTTATTAAGTCAAGTGTTTGCTCTGACGTCCGCAAGGGTGTCTCTATTCAAAGCTAGGGTAGAGATAGTTAGAATATAGTTAAGCGTGGTGCTTAGTTATAGACTTACCTTCAGATACGGCTGGACCCCCGGATAGCTGTGGTAGCAAGCAGGTGGTGACAGCCCTGTGTGCCTTGAATTCCACCACGTAGTTGGCTCAGTTTAACAGTAAGGCTCGTTGTGCTAGCGTTCAACCTAAGTAAGTGGTAAAGGCTAGTACGCCTCGATACTTGACAAGATAGGAATAAAACTTTACTTAACTTAGTTGCTTTATTGTCTTTTGCCTGCCCTGCTTCGTACTATCTTGCTTCGTAGTTATCTTGCTTGGTAGTTATCTAGGATTAGTTATCAGTAGTGAGTAGTTATTAGTTAGTTACCCTTAGTTATCCTAATCCCTCCATCTACCTATCCACCCACCTTACCTTAGCCATCCATATCATCCTTACCTATCCACCCATATACTCTTTCTAGCCTTCCATCCTCTTTTTTCCCTTCTCCCCTTTTCCCTTTTCTCTTTTCTTCGACTCTCATCCCCTCCTTGACTCGACTCATACACCACCCTAGCCTTCCCTTGGGATCAAATAAATCGACACCTGGTACTCCCAGGCGAAGTGCTACTACGATAGTTCTGTGCGCTTGCAGAATCTCCTCCTTGTAGATTGCATTCTCTTTAGCTAGCTCCTACTAGTGTCGGGATTGACAACCCCGCTTGGCATTAGTAGATAGCTGCTTTAGCTCCACTCCTTTAGGTATAGTGACCGGTCTTGCTTCAAGCATTTCTGACACCGTTGTCGGGGATAGACTCCATAGTCTACTCCTAGTAACAACGTTAGCAAGTGCCAACAAGCATTTCTAGGCCGTTATCGGGGATAGTTGCCTAGCTCTATCTTTAGTGAAGCTAAGAACTACCAACACCCACTTCAAGATCAGCATCACATGCTTTCTTGTAAGCGGTTTTCTCAGTAGCAGGTGCATTATCAGCAGGTTCCTCTGGTAGTGGGGTGTCTAGAATATCTTCCTTTTTCTTAGCCCTGAGAACAATTCTCAGGTTGCGGATCCAATCCGCATAGTTTGTTCCATTCAATTTATCTTTCTCAAGGATTGATCATAAAGTAAATGGTGGATTGCTAGGTGCCATTGATCTACAACAAAAGTAAATGCAAAATACTAAGACAATGTATCCAAGACAGAGTAAATGATATTAAATCATTAATAAAATCTACTCCCACTGAGATCAATATCCCTCTATTGAATCTCAATGATTCAAGACCCAAACTAAGAAGTCTACTAGTGAGCTTTAGCATCACCGCTAGTGGACATGGTAGATCGGTAAGCAACTCTTTGCTAATCATATCACATATGACTCTTGTTGTTGGCCAACATCTCTATGTGTGCTCAACTCCTTATGCTTCAAGGTCCCTAACCGTTAGGATGACCTTGTTCAAGCAACCAACCCTTCTACAGTAAGTATCCGATACGAACCTGCCTAGTCAAGGAAAATCAGTGATACCCTAATTTCATAGGCGCACCACCGATTGTACAAGACATATGACAGTGCAAGGTTTGGGGAAGCATATGACTTGAACATTACTGAGGGATCGTTCCACACTTTCACTACCGCATGTAGACAATAAACATGAATCATACGTGAAAGTAGAACATAATAAGAGAATAGCATCAACACAGATATGACTTGGTATAGCCCAATGTTCCTTTGGAGATCTCCATCAACATGGTACATGCACGCCATCCTCCAGTGATGAATCCACTAAGACTAGCTACAACTAGTGTAATTAAAACAATTACATAGTCGCGAGTAGGATCATCACAATTTGGCACGCAGGCCATTACATCAAATTGATGACAATATCTATGTGGCTCCTGCCATATTGTCATATTACATGACGTGCAAGCCATGAATAAATACATACATGCATCACATACACATAAGGGCTATACCAGTCATCAATCCCTGCAAAACAGAGTTAAACGTTCCCGACGTCTAACCTTGAATCGCAGAAAACATAAATTTCCCAGCTTTTTTCGCAAATCTAAATTAGACGAAACCGGACACAGCCAGTGAAAATCGGATGTAAAATTTTCTGTAGATCGATTTTTGTTTAAAGATCATCTCAATCCGAGGTAGTATGCAAAAGTTACGGCCGTTTTACCAAACAACGTTCTTTTGCAAATGCCGCGGTACATCTCATGCACCCAGCTCTTGACCTAGATTCGATTCGATCAATCTGATTGATCTCCATACTTCCATGATTGGATTTACAAGTATCACTTAACTCCGATGGCGGAATTCCGACCGGTAGGAGTAGATCGTTACATGACCAATAGGACAAGATCACGAATCAAGATCAGAAACTGATCTACAACCGCGCATATCTCTATATGCACAGAACCGAATCTATAACGAGGCAATAACGGCTCTGATACCACTGTAGGGTTACAAGGAAGCTACGCTAGCCGGAAAACAAAAAATTTCGACCTCATAAACCAGGAACTACTGCTAGTTATAGATCACGGGATTACCACTAGACGCGCAGGTGCAGCGGAAGACGTCTCGGTGTAGACGTGCGCGTCGCAGCGATGTCGTGTAGATGTTCACGTCCAACCTTCACGTCTCCACGTGCGGTTCATCCTTGTGCTTCAGATGCAGCACCTCTGAGGTATCCCACACGTATAGGGAGGAAGCGTCACGCCTCCAGACTGCTAGGTCTGCGAGGAGCAATTAGGCGCGGGCGTGGGGTGGGTGACGGTTATCTAACAACGTCATCAAACCCTGGTCACCCACCCCTATTTATATAGGCATCCCTAATGAGCCCACCGACCTGGAGGCCCATTAGCAAACCCTAATCCCGGTCAGGCTTCCAGACCCTTAAGCGTGCGACCCTATGGGTTCACGCATACATAGACATGGCCCGAGTACTCCTACTCGCCCGATAGTTGATAGCGGCCTCTAGCAAGACGTGTCAACTCCTATGTATACGCAAAGATCATATCTGATGAACCACCACGATCACATATACGTAATTCCCTTGCCACACAATATTTGGTCCAACTCATAGGTTAACACTTAACCTAAGCACGGCCATGCATTTTATGATCCAATCATTTGAGTGGTCCAGTGATATCTCTCTCGCATGGAGAGGGACAAATCCCATCTTGATCGTCTATGTCTCACATCATACTTCCTGACAAACCTGAAGACTATCTTTATAACTACCCTGTTACGAAGTAGCATTTGATAGTCCCTAAGTAAGTCGATTCATATCTTGAGTACATACCACAATCTCAGGTCTAAGGACATAACATGCATGATGTGTGAAGAGATAATAAGAACATCTCATGCTGGGTCTGTCCAGCCCCATGTCATGCATGTGCCCACATTATTAGTTTGACATCTCCATGTCTATGACTTGTGAAACATAGTCATCAACTAATACATGTGTTGATCTAATATTCATGTGTGTCCTCACATGAACTCCGATCAGGGACAACTATTGAATAACCATACAAGTAAAAGAGTCTCACAGACAATTCACATAATTGTCGATCAATACAAGTTGTCTTTAATGGATATTCAATGAACGTATAATAAATCATGGATACAATAGAAATATCATCATCTCTATGATTACCTCTAGGGCATATTTCCAACAATTAGAACACTAGAGATAAATCTGCAAGCGCACAGATTAGATACCGCACTTCACCGGATGTAGACCCAATTTTATATCGAACCCAAAGGAACATGGTGATTGTCTTAAGTCTATTGCTTAAACCCTGAGCACTAGCAAAAGCGAGAATATAAAAGATAAAGGGGAACACTAGGGTTTCCAGCTCTAACCTCAGGAAGATATGTGATTATTATTCTACTATGGATTACATTGGGAGACCACAACCAGAGTATGACAATTCCCAAGTAATATACTCCTGCTAGCCCTATAGACGGGAGGTGGACTATGGAAGAATCAACATGCCTATAAGAGTCACACCCGCGAGCTACCACCGATCCGGAATATAGGGTACACTATGCAAGTAATCGAGTCTAAGCACCACGCTTACACGATGACAACTCCTCTAATTCTAGAGCGACTAGATTAGAGTAACCTAATTAGAATTAGTACTCTAATTAGAGATGCAAGCCAGAAGAATAATAAGAACAAGAACGCTTACTGATAATTAGAAGTTGAAGACCGAAGATTATCCTGATCCAAACTCTTGACGAACTTAAATCCGCATGTACAAGCTGAAGAAGTAGATCCGACAGGCTGGAGCTCCTTCTAATCTCCCTCTAATACCTCTCTCTCTCTCTCTCTCTCTCTCTCTCTCTCTCTTCTAATCCTACAGAAGACTAGATCTAATCCCTAATTAAAGGGCTACTAATCTTCTAATTGCTAGATGGCTCTAATCCTCTCCCGATGAATATGACTGGAGTCTCTGTCTTGGATCTGATCTGAATGAGGATTGTTATGCTCCAGGGAGAGGGGTCTGGGGCTGTTTATATAGCCCGGTGGAATGAACCGTGACCTTCCGATCAAATTGACTTTGAACAACGGTTGAGATGCGCCGAGGAGGTCGATTAGGGCACGCTCCACGAAGATGGGCCGAGGGGAACCCTAGCCCAGGCCGGTCGGCCTGGGTTGGGGCTAGCCGGCCCCACCTGGCAGCCCCAGGTGGTTGCTTCGTCGTCAAGTCTTCTGGGACCTTCCTTATTGCCCTAATGCGCCTTTCCATCCATTTGCACGATTTGTCTTATTGGAGAAGGATTCAATCTCTTTTCATCTTCTCTAAAACTCCCTGGAAAATAGTAATTCACCAACGCTGTTGAATCTATCAGTTTAGTCCTTATATTATATTGCTTGGTGATCACTCTAGGTTGCTTCTAGAAGCTTCCAAGTTGTAACAAATGAGGATTCTTCCGTCGGGACTCCAATTGTGGTAAACCATGTGTCTATTTCGATCGTCTCGACGAGCTCTTTGCAATGGTGTGCTCTGATTCATCACTTGGGATACTTTTATGTAGTGAAATGTTGGTATTCCTGCAAAACAAGTGAGAACGACACAACTCGTGGAACTCGTTAGAATCAAACTCTATTCCTAGGTTGATGGTCACGTTTATTCTCTTTTAGGTGACTTATTGACGGTATATTATATGAGTTAGTGACCGTCAACAACGGCCAACATCTTGTCAAAGCCTTCTCGACTTAGGTTTAACTTGGCCTTCAACCCAGCTGAGAAACATTGGTACGATCATGAAGGGGTCTCTGTGCCAAATCCAACATCTTGTAGAAGGCATCTGAGGCAGCCTCCATCTCCTCCTTGTCACGGCATTCAGCGAACTGAGCTTGGTGATAGTCATCCATCATGTCAGGTACCCCGGCATCATCATCAAAAGCCTCGAGTCGTGGTCTCACCACCTCCTCCCTGATATGATGTACTTCACCATGGTGGATCCACTGGTGGTAGCCCGGAGTAAATCCAAACTTCACAATATGTTTACCAATGGTTAACTTATCTTTCCTTCTTCTGTTGTCACAACTGCTGCAGGGACAAAGCACTAGAGAATGGCCTCCAACACTCTCGCCAAATGCATGCTCTAAGAATTCTTCGACCTTGACTATAAACAACATGTCGTAATCATGCTTGTCTCTCCGGAGCGTGTACATCCAATCACGATTCTCCATCCTTTATCAAACGTATGAACACATATGAGTCACCATCAATTACATCTACGCGCGCAGCATCCCTACTCTCTAATAGGTGAGGATAGGTCCTAATCCCACCCGTGGATCCGTAGATGAGGTTAGTTTCCATGCTTCGCGCATGTATCCAAGACGGAATTTCGGCAGCACGTATCCAAGACAGAATTTCGGCAGCACCTCCGCGCACGTCCTGCAAGGGAGACTGTGTACCTGGAGAACAACAGGGGGTGATGCCGAAACACCGTATCCCCCTGGAGTGGAGCATGGAAACTAAACCATCTACGCATCCGCGGGCTGTCCAAAAAACATGGACAATCCGAAACAGATACAGACACAGATATGCAAAGACTTGCATACCTCCAACCGTATCTCTTTTGGACAGGAGACGCCTAACTCGGATACGCGATCTAAGACTACGATATGGAGGGAGGGGGTATTTATACCTAGGGTGGCGGTGGAGTAAGGCTAGCGGGGCAGTGCCGAGTTGGTGCAGTGGCGAGGCGACGAGGTGCAGGCAGAGCCGCAACACTCACGAAGATGATCAGGGTCGGCGAGTGCCTCCCACAGGTCCTTCTTCTGCATAAAAGGCAAATGGTTAGTATAAATTGAAAATTTTGGCAGAACCTCCCCTAGATGGGGAGGTTTCCAACACCTGCAAGAAAACATATGACACGATGGTCGATATTTACATATCTGGCACGAAGGCCGTCCTCCACATATGGCACAATGGCCCACACAACCACATATGGCACAAAGGCCGACAACTGATGTTTTACCTTGGGTGGAGTCGAACCTCGACAGTGGGGGTCACTTTATTCTCCGGCGAGGTCGAGCGACGCCGGAGTACTCCTCTCCACCTCTTCCCTTCTCACTTCTCCCCTTCTTCTCCTTCTCCTCTTTTCCTTCCTCCCTTCTCTCCTATCCTTCCTCCCTTCTTCCTCTTTCTCTTCTCCTTCTTCCTCTTCCTTTTCCTCCCTTCTCCTTCTTCCTCCTCTTCCCCCCTTCCCTTCTGCTACTGCCTCCCTGCCCTCTCTGGCTCGGGGTCTGCGCCGAGGACCGGCCGGAGCAGGGACCAGGGGCGGCTGAAGACCGGTCGGGGACGGCGGCGCGGTGAGCGGCGGTCGGCGGCGCTGTGGGGGCGGGGGCGCGGTGGCGGCTGATCGCACCCCGCTGCGGCGGCCAGGCGGCGCTGCGGGGCCGGAAAGGGGCGCGCGCAGGGGCAGCGGCGGTCGGGGAGGGGTGGCGGCGAGCGGCGCACGCAGGGAGGGGTGGGAAGCATGCAGAGTGAGGAGATAGGGGTGGGAGGCGCGCGGGGAGGGGTGAGAGGCGTGCAGAGTGAAGAGATGTCTGAGTTTTAAGTATCGTGTGTCACAACTTGCTCCAAATCATTTCAATTTTTTACCACAGCCTCTGCATGCGATAACAAGACGCCTCTGCAAGTTTCGTAATTTTTAGACTTCGTTTGGATTTTTACATAATTTAAATTCACTTTTTTCGCAACTAACTCGACATGTTATGTCAACGTGATGCTCTAGATTTCATGTGACTCCCTGGATACCCCGACATACGCTAAATATCATGAATATTAATTTTTGGATGACCAAACTCCATTATTCCATGGACCTGCAGTTCAAATTTAAAATACGTACAAAAAATCAATGAAACAAAATATACCAAAAAAGTCAAAATTTCGCAAAACTTTAGATTATAGTTTCAAATACTATTGCAAGGCTACACACAAAAATTCAGATCGAAAATATAAAAAAATTACCGAGTGTCACACGCGAACACTCTGCAAAAATTACTTTGTCGAGTGCAGGAACCAGGAGGCACTCGGTGAAATTAAATTTTGGAAAATAAAAAACTTTGCTGAGTGCCCAAAGGTGGCACTCGGCAAAGATTATTTTAACAAATAAATTCTTTTTTTGCCGAGTGCAGTGGCTAGGTGGCACTCCATAAAATTTATTTTCAGAAAATTTAGAAAAAAATTGCCGAGTGTCCTAGGTTGGCACTCGGCAAAGATTTTTTTTAATTTTTTTTTTTTTTGCCAAGAGTCAGGGCTAGGAGCCACTCGACAAAAAATATTTAAAAAATTGCCGAGTGCCAGTGCTAGGAGGCACTCGGCAAAATTATTTTTCAAAAAATTAATTTTTTTTTTGCAGAGAGCCCAAGGATGGCACTTGGCAAAGATTATTTTAAAAAAATAAAAAATTGTTTTTTGCCGAGTGTTGTGGCTAAGAGGCACTCGGCAAAATTAATTTTCAGAAAATAAAAAAAATTGTCGAGTGCCCAAAGGTGGTACTCGACAAAGATTATTTAAAAAAATTACCGAGTGCCTATCTACTGACACTCGGCAAAATTTAACGGCAGGTGACCGCCGTCATGATCCGCTTTAATTTTGCCGAGTGTTTAGCTTTGTCGAGTGTTAAGTTATATTTTGCCGAGTGCCTGTCTTTGCCGAGTGTCTGACACTCGGTAAAGCCAGCTATGCCGAGTGTAAAATTTTGCTCAACGCTACGCTCGGTAAAATATCAGGCACTCGGCAAAGTACAGTTTTCCAGTAGTGCAAGGTCGTCATTCTGGTAGTATTATTTAGGCACAACTATGGACTTGTTTGGATCAGTTAGTGCTAGTTATTAGTTAGGGCTTAAAATTAACAACTTGAAGATTTAGCTAAAAAATTAACTCACCTATACCTATTAGCATCCCTTTGGATGGGCAAGGGCTAAAAAGTTACTCGTAGCTAACAATTAACCCCAGGTGTCACCTTGTTTATAAGTATCTAGGCATGCCATGCTGCTGCGGTTATATACGAAGCAATGCGATCAGAGAAAGGGAGAGAGTAGGAGAAATGAAGCACTGCGACCAGTGAGAGAGAAGGAGAAATGATGCAATCGTATATTCCTATCTATTTCTAGCCAAACTGTATCAGAATTTTGATCGAGCTCAGTTCATACAAAGGGTTAACAACTCATTTTTACTGGTATTTTCCAGCACCGCCTGCGCTGAAGGCCGGTAGAAATCGAACCACAACACAGACGGTTGCTTGTGAACCATTTGTGGAAATCCATTTCAGAAAAAACAGTTACAAAACCCAAAAAATAGAAAAATATTTTATTTAAATCAGGAGTGGGCCCTACTGGGCAGTGCCTGTCGACACAAGTCGTGGCTAACACGGCCAACAGGATTCAAACCCACAACCTCTCCATCGTACAGAGTCTCCTCTACCACCGCACTACACACTCACGTACATTCATATTCCGTTTTGGTTCCCCGCATATTATATTAAACTGAGTGTAATTTGCTTAGTTGAGACCCTAAACAAATTCAAATAAAAAAGTTATCAACTACAAAGTTTCATAATTTTTTGAGATCTACAACTTTTATTTTGGTAGTTTTTCCATCCGAGGTCGTTTATAAAAATTTGAATTTCAAATTTGAGAAATTGAAACGTAGTTTTCGTTAACAAGATGATTTCAAATCAAAAAGTTGTCAACTACAAAGTTTCATAACTTTTTGAGATCTATAACTTTTATATTGATCGTTTCTCCATCTAAGGTATTTTAAAAATTCAAATTTTAAAATTTGTAAATTCAAATACAGTTCCCACCGGCGGCTGGCTTAAGAAACAATAGTGGAAACACCTGCCTATGAAAATAATGCATTTACACTGACGGCTCCGTTAAGTGAATCGCCTGTGTAAAGGTGTTTCCACTGGCGGTTCACTTAACGAAACTCCGAGTGTAAATGAAACATTTTTACTGGCAGTTCCGTAAAGTGAACCGCTTGTGTAAACGTGTTTCCACTGGGGGTTCTTCAGTCGGGCGTCTGTTTTCTTTGCACTGGCGTTTGATAACTGAAATCATCAGTGAAAATTATATCCCACTGTCGGCTTTGAGTTTTTTTTTTGTACTAGTGTATGATATCACATGTGTTTTATGAAAACAATATTCTATGGTGATGATAATACTGATATGATGCTACAAACATGCTGTTATTTTTTTTGTAAATGTAGTGTAAAATCAAGATAGTTTGACTTATGTAGGATAATGATAAAGTTGTATTTTTCTTCTGATCGAAGGAGTAGTAGTAGTAGTAGTACCACCACCTAAAAAATAGTTCTAGTTATAGTTGGGGATCTGAATACCTATTTCTACCCATTATTTAGCTCGCCAAATTAACTATTTTTTTAGTTTATTAAACTAACACCTATTAAAATTTCATCCAAACGGTCTGAATGATTTGCCTCTATTATTGCTACTATAATAGACAATATCTAGTATATAATAATAATAGATATTCCGTGTGCGCTAGCTGCCAGGGATACATGACAGTTCATTCCAGCATTATTGTTTGATTTGCCAATCTCCATCTCAGAAGCGCGTCTGTCCGTGCTATCCATATATATATATAGCCATATAAATGCCGTGACGTATCCTACACCACACCGCACGTGTCCAACAAACGGTAAATTGTCTTAGATTTCACTAAACTCGGTAAAAAATTTGTACAAATACTTATGACAGGAAATTCAATCTATCATCAAATATTCGATGATTGTGTTTTCTTAGTTAAATTTGGATAGTTTGATTTAGGACAAGTTTAAAAGTTGATTTTTTTTTTGAAACAAATAAAAGTTGATTTATTTTCGGGACTTATTTTAGAACAGAAAGAGTATTTCTGATTGAGTGGGGATCTTACTGTCGCTGTGGGACTCCAACCCTGCCATCTCTCATTTGGAAACAAAACTGGCGTCCGAAAAAGGCCTCGCCTTTTGCTCTCGTTTCGTTTGCATCTAGATTCAGACGAACAGGGATGATTGCGTTTGGCAGCAGACCAGATTTTAAACCACAATTATGGGTCTGGGAGCACAGCGCCCGTGCCTCTGATGATCTGCAAGTACGAAGTATGCTGGGAGGAGAGAATCAGTGGACAATGGATTCGGACCAAATAGCAATAAACATGTAGCTTGAATCATTGGGAATATACTGTAAGTGGCATCTCAACAGACCAGACATCTCATTCTGCCATGAGGACAGGTGTGTGTCGATCTAACTGTCCACGGCATACTAGTACGAGTACTCCACTAATCGTTTCTCTTGTGCCAGGACTCACATGGATACGGTATTCATCTTTGTTTTTTCTCTCTCCCCCCATCATTGAGTATATACTTGTATAATTGGATCGCTTTCAGTTCTTCATAGCGGGGCAACAGCTGGAAAAAGCAACAATTCCTGTGCAGTAGCTTGGCTTATGGTCTCTTTGGAGAATCAAATCTGAATTTGAATTTGTTCAAATAGTTGAGTTTTTCACAAGTAAGTTGGATACGGTATTCATGTTTTATTTCTTTCTCCCAATCTCAAGTCAATCATTTGGAACCTAAATTGTAAGTTAATCTCTTTTTTTTTTACCAAAGTCAACAGGGAAAGCCCAGCTATTTTTTATTTCTAGACTTGTTTTATTAGTCGTATCGAACTCAGACCTGTTGAATGCTACTCAAGTACTCTAACCATTAGGCTAGAGGCTCTTTCCTACAAGTTTATCTTATATGTGTGGATTTTGGATATTAGAAGATTAATAGGCCCCTAACTAAAGTGTTCACGCTAATCCTCATGAAACATACAAAAAAGATGAATTTTCTAGAAATCCTCACAAAAAAATCATCTAGCTTTTAGTTTGATAAACCATGATTATCATCCCGAATAATAGCCAATGAATGATTTTTTTTAAGACACAAAAGATACAAGATGAAATCACGAGATTTGCATCTAATTATATATCCACCTATGACATTATGCAAAATACTTTAAAATGATTAGTAAATTTGCATCAAAATTGACATGTTCCTACCTTGAGGTTCCTAGGTTAACGGGCAACCGACTTTCCTTGAAGCAAGCCGAGGCTGGGCGAGAGCGAGAGAGAGAGAGAGAGAGAGAGAGACTACAATAAGGAGATTATTATTTTTTGAGTAAATATAAGAAGATTATTTGTAGATAAAGAGAGAACATAGGGCCGGGCTAGAGATCAAGTCCCAATTGATCGTTAGATAAAGAAACCTTTGCCAGGTCAATTCTTCAGGTGTATAACTTGATTCTCCAAAATGGCCATCGAGGATCTAGGGAGGCAAGGGCATTTTGGCATATCAGAAATTCAAAGAGGTTGAATGCAGATGATGAAAACACATATGGCGAAGTCGCCCGAGCGTGCGCGACCGTAAAGAAGCATCTGGGATAGAATAAATAGTTAATCTAAACATATCTATATGGGTATCATGTTCGGAAAGAGTGGTGAAAGGGTAAAGTTAACGATTCTTTTATCTGCTAGTGTATTAGATTTATCCATAAAACTTAACATAAGATTTTAGAGCACGCTGGACGGCTTGACGAGCTAGTACAATATATATATGAAAATTGTCGTTCAAATTGTGCTTGTGATCATATGTAATAGATGTCAAAAACATGACTTACGTAATCTAAGGTTAGAGTAAGAGAGTTTAATTCTGACACAAAGGTGCATGTGCATAGTAGATTAAACTAAACAGGGCTGTTAAAAAAAAACTTAGGAAGGAAGGGGACAAATCTGATGGCTGCCTTCCACCTAGGAGTCACCCAAAATTCGGCATGCCAAGTACTGCACACATCACAAATCTGACTTGGAGCACAATATCAAATTAACATACTCCTACTAGCTCTTACTGACCGAGCAATTGCTCATCAACCTCTGACAAATGGACCCTTTAGATTCGCCCTGTGACCAGCTCACTTAGGGTGATAAACTAAAGTACGTGATGTGAATAGAGTAATTATAGTTTAAAGGTGAGAACAGAGGACCATCCTAAAAGTAGTTTAATCTAATAGCAGTCGCTGATTGTACTGTCTTTTGAATGATAGGCTCAAGGGTGTTTTTTGTATTGTAAAAGAGAACATTGATAGGCTCAAGAGAAAGAGCGCCATCAATCAAAGACTATATATATATCATCATCAGCATCCATGATATGATTGACCTAATCCTTCTGTATTTTGCTTTGTTCGAGGCCCCTGTGTAAAATAAACAAGCAAGTTGGTGATCTGAGCAACGGTAGGACGAGACAAGATCTGCTCATCTTTTCGAGATAAAGCCCCTAACAAACCACGCGCATCAAAATATTTGGGTACTAGTAGTAGTACCAGCACGGAATGATAGACCTGCATGCACTAGGTGCTATGCCTGCCTTTTCTCTTTTTTTTTTCTTAGGGCTTGATTAGATTCCTTCCAACTTCTAACTTTTTCACTCTCTCCATCACATCAATGTTTGGACGCATGCATGAAGCATTAAATGTTGGTAAAATAAATAACTAATTGCACGGATTAATTGTAAATCACAAGACGAATCTTTTGAGCTTAGTTAGCATATAATAGAACAACATTTGTCAAATACAAACGAAAGTGCTACAATAGCAAAGTTGAAAAAATTTCAACATCTAAACAAGGCCTTGCTCTGACTATTCTTCGTCCAATCATTGTCCGGTCAGAATCTTACTACACCTGTGATAGTAGAATAAAGTTTCCAGAAAATTAATTGATCTGATGTCAAGTGTTTGTTCTTCTTTGGTTGTGATGTTTTCGTTTGCTCATTAAATAAATGACTGGTAAATATCCGGCGGATGCCTCGTCAATATCTTGGCAGCTACCATACTAGATTTATCATTTCCTGAGTTAGTTTGTGTGTGTTTTTATTGACTGGCTGCTGTTTATATTTTTTCTGATTAATAAAGAAGATACTGGCTGCTGTTAATTTTGTTCAGGGTAGTAGGAGAAATTATGGTCGCCTTCATTCGGTGCTGCTCCGGCTGCCGTTCCAGTTCCAGGACGACATAAATCGGAACCAGAACAGAAACACTAAAATCGTGACTCCACCTTCGTAATGTTTGCATATAGTGTCTACTCCCTCCATCTACAAATCTACAGAAGAATATAATTCCAGTATCCTAGCTAGTCACACAGGAAAGAGAAAGCAGAGTTGGATCTTAGCAATGCTCCTAGTAGCTTAGCGCCTTAGCCTAATTAAGAACCTTCTGATTCATAGAGCCGCCGGCTTGCAGGTTGCAAGTCTTGAATTCCGAGAGAACCTGATGAGAGGCGCTGACGGAATTTACTTTGAAAACCTCAAGTCAATTCCTTGACGCTGCATCGCATAACAACGTCACCAATGATCGTTGCACGATCACACACGCAGCTCCCATCATACCGATTGAAGCAGACCGACCATGTTCGAATCTCAAAGGGAAGAAATGAAATGGGAATAAAATGATGATGAAACGTGCAAACTTGGGTCGCAGTGTTTGGGCCTGAGACCACTTTTGAAAACAGGGCCCATCGTTTGTCCAACACAAAAGCCGAAAGAGTTTATTTCATCACTTATTACATTGTTGTAGTCTGATTTTCTTCATTGAATTATAAAATCACGTATCTTATCCCTTCCAATTTCAAAACCATTTAATTTGTCTTCATACCCTATTTTAAAGTGGTCTTAAAGAAAGCTTTGTTTTTTAGTTGAAAATTCTGGTAACAAGGCTATTAAAACATAAAAAAAATGTTTGTAAGCTTTTCAAAAAAATATCAAAGAGATAGATCAGGATGCGACAAATCTAAAAAAAAATCATTTAGAGCTCATAAAATTATCTTTATAAGCTTCCAAAAGTTAGATTTATCCCTAGTAAAATAAAAGGTATCCTAAAAATACAAAATTCCCAAAACATTATAACTAATGTCTAAACGTGATATGGAAACTTGACAAAAAAAAAAGACAATAACATGAATGCGTTTAGCATTAATGTATGTTGCATTCATGCTAATTGAATCTCATATTTTTGTAGTGCAAAGTTTTGGAACAAGTTTGGACATTGATTAGAATCTTTTATAAATTTTCTAGATATTTTCTCATTTTCCTAGAGTTAAATAAATTATTTGAAGCTTCTCGATATATTTTGATGAGCTCTAAATATTACACTTAGATTCTTCATATCCTAGTCTGTCTCTATGATTTTTGTTAGAATTTGAGAAGGTTAGACACATTTTTTATGGTTTAAAAACCTTGTCAATTATTGTTAATTTTTAATTTAAAAAGATAAAACCACCTTCAAAACCACTTCAAACTAGCACAAGGAGGTAATTTGAATGGTTTTAAGAGTTCATGAGGTAACATGTTTGGTTTTGAAGTTTGAGGGGGGAAATCAGACTACAATGGTTGTTTTTGGAGGTAAAATGGATTTTTTTTTTACACAAAGAGGAGATGGACATCAACCATCATGCTTGTCCTAAAAGGATTAATGTAGGAAACTGAAATCACCATTTGAAAGACCTTCTACTTGCACGCCATCTGCTGCAGCAACATCTTGATTTCCATCGGCTCTTTGGCCATCATCGGCAGCACGTACTTGCACTCCTTTAGTTTGTCCATCTACATCACCCATGACATGGAACAAACAACGTAAAAAAGAATGGGATCATGTCTGAAACAAAGGAATTTGATGTCCAATAGAAAGGAAGACATAACACATCCATCAGGGATAATGATTAACTAATTAATCACCTTCATTTCCATCATTCTAGACCATGTCATAATCGAGTTCATTGGTAGGGCCATTCCACTCCCCTATGTCATCCCAATCTACGAGATTATCTAAGGTTGATTTTGGTTCAAGTCGATCTCTAGCCCGGGCATTGTTGGTGTACTACTAGCATGAATGAGAGATAGAGAGAGATGGAAGGGTTCAGTGATATACATACCGATAGTTCTATCAGAAGTCTTATGTATACTGTGCAATACTAAGTGTTAACACTGGATTTTGGTCGATATTAAGAAGATGACAGGTGGACCCAACGAGCAGTGAGAAGAGCATTCGGTAGACGGCCAAGCGGTCGGTTACTCCATTCAGAAAATAGATATGGCAAGAGAAGCCGATCACGAGGATAATCGACCATGACCGTGACAGATTAAACGAGTATTCAAGAAGCAGAGGGTTCTGATCTCATTGGCCAGGAGTTGGATTTGGTGGCGTTGTGATGTGGCAAGCATGCAAAGAAGGCAATATATATAAAGCATGCACATCTCGACGTCCACTTCTATATTTAGCATGAATGGCTTCACGATGAAGGAAAGGCTAGAAGACGACATGCATGTCCAGTGTGCGGAGATGGACGTATAAGGCATTCGGCAAGTATCCATGTGGTCGGCTAGTTTCCAAGGATTCGGCAACTGCTCATGCGGTCGGCTATTCTGAGAAAAGGGAGTTTCCATTGAAACGACGGAAGCGAGAGCCGATCGGGCAACAAAATTGCGACAATTAATGCAATGATGATTCCGAAAGGAATTGAAGGCCAAGAATATTGTATTTTTCATTAATATTTCATAGTTGTGTCCTCTTAGGACTTGTATTGCGTCCAGGGTATAAATATAAACCCTTGGCTATTGTAAAAAGTGTTCACAACCACATCAATACAAACCGGCCCCGTGCCATCTTCGAGTCCCTAAGTCGTGTCGTCGAGTTCTTCGAGAGGAAACATCGATCCATCGACCTCCGTAAGTACCGGCAACCTTGCTATCATGTCTAGTATCATGCGGTGGATTTAGATATGATGCAAGTAGTCTCGTATGTTAAGCTTAGTATCGTGCGGCGGATTTAAGCTTATGACGGGAAGTTTTTGCTTATGCCTTGTATCGTGCGGCGGATTAAGACATGAGTAAAAATAGTTATCGGCTCTGTTAGATTTGGCAGATCTAGTAGATTCATTAAGTTACCATGTGTTATGTGTTTTATTTATTTAATTCTTGTAACACTCTTTTGCCCAATCTAGATTGATCTCTATTCGGCCTCGTTTCACAAGTTTGTTTGTGCTTTGCTAATCCTAAGTTTATGATGGCCGGATCAGCTTTCAATCTAGGTTGTTACATGTTGCGGGTTCATACATGTTAACCATGTTTAGGCTTTGATAGAGCTGGGTACCGTGCGGCAGGTGCAGGTTTTAGATTAGTTTAATCATGCTTTGCTTGTATGTTCCTTCTTCATGGACCCCAGTTCGGCTAGTTTGCCGACTCTGGTTAAGCTTACATGAGTAATGAGTTTTTATATATCTGTTCAGATATATGTATGCTTTTAGCTTCTTATAATTAGATCGTATCATGCGGTGGATTAATCTAATTATAAGGAGTGGTGTGGACTTAAAGCAAGTGGTATCATGCGGTGGATTAGCTTGCTTGAGTTTATACTTGACGGGTTCATGAAGGCTAAACGTGCGGCAGATTAGTTGGATTAGCCTATGCATATGTTATTTGAATAGATTTATATTTACAAATTACCCTTTTACCCTTCTGTTATTCATGTGTTCGGCATTCAACATGTTTATGAGCTCCATCTTTATACTTGCCGAATGACATTATAAACCTGTTTCGACAAACAGCTTTTATAGCTGTGTGCCGTCATGATTGGCTTTCAAAGCCGTACATATGGAACTGCTTGGTTTCACCCAGCATGTTCCAAGGTATTCTCATATTTTTATCCCTTGTTGGTTTTCAGGTCAAACCGACTGGCACGTTTCCGGATTCGGAATACTCCGGGCACCCGATTGAAGCCAGCCTCGTTCGGCTTGCTGTGTGCCTGGCGCAGGGCGTCACGTTTTGCGTCAACACTAAGATTTGTTTGGCTACACGCAAATTCACCCCAAAACATATGGTTTAGGAAGAATTGGGGTGGAATTTAGTTCAAATTCCACTCCAATCTACTTCAATCCATGTGAATTGGGCTTGATTTCTGTGCAGACAAATAAGATTTAAGTAGGATGTCTGTCGATGGGCACCGGTGAAAATTTTATACAATAAGAAAGGGATAAATTTTCTCATTATACAATAAGAAAGGGATAAATTTTCTCATTATACGGTGGGCCGAATGCCGAGCGCCGAGTGCCAAGTGCGAGAGAGCTAGGCTATCACTTTAGTTCACCTAAGTGTGCGCAACAACGCTGGCGATACCATTCAGACATGATTGGTTGCAGAGCAAGCCTCGAGCCAGGATGGCAAGGCTGTGGCCAGACTGTGCGGAACAAAAAAAAAAAACTGTGTTGAGCTTGTATAAGTGGTCATATTTGGTCTTTGTTGATACAGTACGAAATGAGTTTGCGTTTGGTTGTATGTATGTATTAAAGTTTTGAGGGTCTAACATATGACCTCAAGTCATCCTGCATCACGAGAAAAATGGAAATTTAAAATACGAAGACGTACGTGATGAAGGAGAGCAAATATATAACACGAAGTAGACAATGTAGAAGAAAAACTAAGACGTACTAATAAACACAGCCAACACATGCAAAACGTGGGAGGACGACCCGGTTCTAGCACCCAATCACCCCCTTCGTTGTTCGTTCGTAAGGGATTGCCACTTTCCATAAGCAGTCCAAAGTCGTTTTTTGATATACTGTAAAAAAAAGGAAACAAATTGTTTCGGAAAGAAAGAGGAAACAACTTGCCCTGTGGGCTGGCTGTAGCGCCCTATTACAATATAGGCGGTGTTTATTAGTAGCCCAAGGCCTGGATGAGTGGGCTATGGGCCCAGTTTAAACCCAAGCCCAAAGCCTAAGTGGGATCCATTTCTCGCGCCGGGGCCGGGAATCCATTTCCTTGCAGCGCCGGCGGAGCAGCAGGAGCAGGAGGAATTTCTTCCACACTGGCTGGCGAAGTTGTCGTTGAACGGTTGAAGTGCTGTGTCTCGACATCTTCAGACTCGATCGCTTTTAATATTTTTTCATTAATAGGTTGAGGTACTAAGATTTGAGTTTTTCCGTGAGATTTATCTCCTTCTCTCTTCCGCGATGGAGAAGGGGAATGATAAAATTGTCTTCTCTACGATGGCTTAGTTGAAGATGGGGACGACAATTTTAACATCAACATCTACATCGACACGATGACATGAAGACTTTTGTTTCCGGATGATGGCATCAAGACGGAGATGATATCATCATTATGGAATAATTTTTTTCGATTTCTTCTCTGTTTTGTTGTGGTTACATCTGGCCACGACGAAGGACTAGGGAGAATAATTTTCAGATCAGTCTTTCTCACTTTTCAGTGGCAGAAAAAGAAGAAGGAAGATATAAGGAAGAAGTTTCTCAACTCCGCCTGCAGGAATATTGTCCGTCCGTTGGACATATGTTCTCAGACCTAAAACAATTGTTGCAGAGTATTTGTCTGTGCGGTCATCTATACGAAGCGTCAAACAAGTTTGGATTTGAGAATTGAAGTCATTCACAGTGTGTGCAATATAGATAAAAATCAGTTTCTGGATATATGTTTTTTCTAGAGTACTTATAACGTGATAATATACCCAGCTATAATTTAATATAATTCTTCTTTTATCTCAGAAAAGACATCTCTAGACTCTGGGACGATTTCAATTTTCTTGCCTATCTCGTCAACTCGAAGGCACTCCTTCAAATCCTAAACAACTATTATTTTTACACATGAGAAATAACTTTGATTAAATATATATTAAAAATATTAATATTTACGATACATAGTTAGTATCATCAGAAACATCTTTGAATCTAATATTTTTAAAAAATTATTTGGAGATAAAAATATCTACAAATTGAGTCTAATTTATGACACATATATCAATAACGATAATTATTTATGGACACTGAAAGAGCATTGTTGGGGGAAGAGACCATCGACAAGCGACGACACACAGCTTGTCACCGAGAAACCACCTTCGGGTTGCCCTCGCATGTTCGGCAACCTTCGAGAACCCTCACCACTGATGTGGCCCTCAGGTCGTTTTGTGTTTTTCGACAGGCAGGGAGGAATACCGTGGGGGCGCGGGAGCCACGCGCATGACAAGCGAAGCTTGACTTCGGATCTAGAGGCGAAGCTTTCTCGGGCGGAGCTTTCTCGGGCGCGAGGCTGTCTTCCATGCCCTCGCGAAGGTGCGAGCGCGTCCGGTGGCGGCGGGCAGGAGGAAGGCAAGCTAGGGTTTCTGCACTTCCTGTGTTTGTACGGTTCTGCCCTTCCGCTGTATAGTCCCGGGGAATCTTTCTTGTACCCTTTTATAAATTAGGCAGGGACCCCTGGTATACCCTATAAATACCGGGGGATGAATAGTGTAAAGGGGACCGGAAGAAAGAAAAAAGAGAGTTCACCATTTGTCACCTTTCACCTTCGCTTACCATTCAGAAAGTTGACAACCCTCGCTACTCCCTGGCACACGTGCGAGGGTTCAACAGGTGTAGTTCCAATAGTTTGGCACCGTCCGTGGGGAACGGCGAGTTTTTTCCGTTCAGCGATGGCGGGGACAAGAAGAGCAAACTCTGGCAGAGACCATCGCTCGACCAGCGAAGGTGCAGCGACAGTCCGAACTTCGGAAGAGAACGTGGAACCCTCGAGGGCGGGAGAAGTCGGCCTGGAAACAGAGCTCCCGGGCCTGCACACTCGGCTAGTACCTCAGCAGCACCCTCACTCCTCTGGGCAAGGTGAAAGAGGGGATGAAGAAGAGCTGGGCCTCGAGGCTTTAGAAAGACTTCACACTGAGTTACAGGAGAAGAAGAGGCGTCTGGACCAGCTTGAAAGGCACAACCGGTTACGCACCATCAGGCAGAAGGCGGATGAGGCCAGAGAGCTGCTTCGCCGAATGGAGGAGTCTCTAGCTGCCGCGGAGGCAGAAGCCGAAGGTTGGAATGAGAGAGAAGTGTCACTACTTCACGAGGAGAATGTTGACCCACGCGAAGGCAATGTTCATCAGCACCCACCACCACCACCACCACCACCACTGAACCCCCAAAACCCCCAACCATTTAATCAATTGTACCCAAAGAGACAACCAAATTTCCGCAATCTTTACCCAGAGGAGAGAGAGCCAAACCTTCGTACTCCGCGGAGGGCCCAACAACACCAGATGCCTTATGACCCAAAATCGCCATTTTCCCAAATACTACAAACCAAACCTTGGCCCCCATCTTACAACCCACAAAACTTGCCACGCTACAACGGACATTCAGACCCTCGGCAGTTTGTGATGAGTTATGAAGCAACAGTCGCTGCGGCGGGAGGAGATGAATCAATAATGGCTAAGTCGTTTGTGATCATCCTCCGGGACATTGCACAAACGTGGTACAACAACCTACGCCCTGGAACCGTGGATTCCTGGGCCAATCTCAGAGACAAACTCTGCAAAAATTTCAAAGGTATCACAATAGACCCGTCGAACCCCATCGAACTATTCAATTGCAAACAAGAAGAGCGCGAACCATTGCAGGATTACTGGCGAAGGTTCATCCAAACTAGAGCGAGAACTCCGGGAATGTCTGACGAGGCCGTAATCCTCGCAGCTATAAATGTTTTGCGACCAGGCCCTTGCTCCTCTAAGTTTGCTAGGAAGTCGACAACCACAATTGAGGAGTTACATGAAACAATGGAGAGATATTGCAGAGCGGACATGGATTTCAGGGCGAAATCCGATGCTCGTAGAACATAGCAAAAACCACAGGCGAGACCCCAAACGAGAGAAAACAACCTTCGCCAAGACCTAGGCAACATCGGTGCGATCAATAGGACTGGGCCACCTCAAGACCAGAGAAGGGGCACTCAATCTTCAGGAAGTCAACCCCCGCAAGGGCTACCATGCCCGCCAGAACAAAGAAACCAGCAGAGAGATCCTGCGAAAATGTACTGTCATTTCCGCAGACCAGCTAAGGGTCACACCACCAAGCAGTGTGAGTGTTTCGCCAAGGTCAAAGAATACCAGGAATCCAAAAGAGCTGCCTCGGTAGAAAACCGAACCATCAACCATACTAGAAAGCCAATTTTCCACCCTACCCAACCTCCATACCAATACACACCTGTAAATTATGGCCTACCCTCGCATCAACCTTTCTACGCGCATCACCCCCATTTCAACCACACTACATACCCACCACCTACCACTTTCCAACGTCAAAACACGCCTTACATTGTGTCATTCCCAACCACCCCTCAAACCCAAACACACCCAAAACAAGCAACGCCCTACCACCACCACCCCCTGATGCCCGCTCTACCGTCTCCTCAACCTGTCAAAGCCGAGACACAAACCCAAACAACCATCAACAATCCAACTTCAACCTTCGGCGTAATCCTCACTATCACTGGGGGTTCCAACGAAGATCACGAAAATAAAAGGCAAATAAAGGAACATGCCAGAAGAGTGCACCACGTGGCAGTCGAAGGACCACACAAGTTTGGACGGTGGTCCCACATCCCGATAACCTTCGACGCCAGTGACATGAAGCTGAGGGATTACCCCCATACTGATGCCATGGTAATTGAGACTAATCTTGCAGGCTGGACGGTCACCAAAATTCTGGTAGACACGGGGAGTTCTGCAGATATTTTATTCGCCTCGACCTTCGACAACATGAAGCTAGTTAGGAACCTCCTACAGCCTGCTGGCAATCCTCTGTATGGCTTTGGCGGTCAGCAGGTCAGGGCAGTCGGGAAAATCTCATTACCCGCCACCTTCGAAGACCAAGTAAATTGTAGAACAGAACATATAACCTTCAATGTGGTGGACATGTTTTATCCTTACAATGCTATCTTTGATCGAGGGGTCACAAATGTTTTCAACGCGGTAATCCACCCCACATACCTTTGTATGAAACTTCCTGCTCCGAAGGGAGTCATTGCAGTCTATGGGGACCAAGACGTTGCAAGAGCCGCCAAAGGCACAGTAGCCCCAGGACAACGCAATATACACAATCTGACAAAACCACGGACAACAAGCCCTGACAGTGAAGGAAAAATTTACAATGATCAAGTGAGAGTATCACCAAAAGAGCAAACCAAACCAGTACAGCTCTTCGATGGAAACACAGAGAAGAAAGTAATCATCTCAGCTCAACTTGAACCACAAATAGAGAAGAATCTCGTTTCCTTTCTCAAAGAGAATTCTGATACCTTCGCTTGGTCTGCTGAAGATCTCAAAGGAGTCAACAGGTCGTTGATCGAACACAATTTGAACATCAAAGAAGGATATCGACCAATCAAGCAAAAGCTCCGCAAAATGTTCGAAGAAAGAAAGGAAGCAGCGAGGGCACAAGTAAAGAGACTCCTAGATGCGGGGGTTATCCGACCTGTCAAGTATCCGACTTGGCTCTCAAACGTGGTCCTGGTCCAGAAAAAGAACAAAAAATGGAGAATGTGCATGGATTTCACGTGCCTGAACAAAGCCTGCCCGAAGGATGATTTTCCTCTGCCAAACATAAGCACGTTAGTGGACAAAGCAGCCGGTTGTCAGATGCTTTCTCTCCTCGACTGTTTCTCAGGTTACCACCAAATCTGGATGAATGAGGACGACGAAGAAAAAACAAGCTTCATCACTCCTTCGGGTACATATTGTTTCCGACGAATGGCTGAGGGCCTGAGAAACGTAGGATCTACCTTCGCACACATGACATTTGAGGTCTTCAAAGACGAACAGACAATTTCTGCTTACGTTGATGATTTAATTGTATAGAGCCAACAGAGAGAGAATCACATATCAGACATGTCTAGGGTTTTCTCCAACCTTCGATCGGCTGGATTGAAGCTAAACCTCGAAAAGTGCGTTTTCAGAGTCAGTGAAGGAAAGCTACTAGGTTGCATCGTGTCAGCAAGGGAGATTGAAGCCAATCCAGAAAAAATAGATGTCGTCCTCAACATGGAGCCACCAACAAGCAAGAAAGTAGCTCAGCGCCTATCAGGACGCTTGGCGGCTCTCAATAGATTCATTTCAAGATCAGCTGAACGAGGATTACCTTTCTTCGAAACCCTGAGAAGCACCGCACCATTCAACTAGGGACCTCGACAGCAGAAAGCTTTCGAAGACTTGAAAAAGTATCTCACAAACATGACTACCCTAACCAGCCCCAGTTTAGGGGACAAGTTATTACTGTATATTGCGGCTTCGCCACACGCGGTCAGCGCAGTATTGATAAAGGAACTGCACGATGGAAACAAAACCAAGCAAGCCCCCATCTACTATGTTTCAGAGACCCTCGAGGGCCCCAAGCGGCACTATTCTGAACTCGAGAAAATAGCATATGCTGTGGTTATGGCATCAAGAAAGCTCAAGCACTATTTCCAGTCACACGAAGTCCAAGTACCTTCAACCTACCCCCTCGAAAACATTTTCAAGAATAATGAGGCCATCAGCAGAATAGCAAGATGGGCAATCGAGCTGAACAACTACACCATAACCTTCATGGGGAGATCAGCAATTAAATCGCAGGCCCTAGTAGATTTCATAGCCGAATGGACTCCCGACCCTCGCAAAGAAGGAGTCGAAGTAGACCCATTTTGGACGGTGCATGTCGATGGGGCATGGGGAGCAGCTGGAGCAGGAGCATCTGCAATCTTAACCTCGCCATCAGGGTCGAAGCTACGATACGCCACAAGGCTAGATTTCAAATGCACAAATAACTCAACAGAGTACGAAGCCGTAATTCTGGCTCTCTCAAAGCTTCGAGCATTGTCAGTACGAAGGGCAGTCGTCAAGACAGATTCTCAAGTCATTGCGGGACACATTGAGAAAAAATACAAAGCAAAAGATACAGAGTTGCAAAAGTACTTACAACTTGTACGCAAGTTAGAAGTCTTCTTCTTGGGCATAACAACAAGGGCAATACCGAGGGCCGAGAACAGCGAAGCAGACGATATAGCCAAAGCAGCAGCACAAGAGTCACAGTTACCTCCAGACATCTTTTACGAAGTAGCAACACAACCAGCCATCGAAGCCTTTGAGAAGACACCAAAACAGATTAATGCAATACAAAGTGAAGATTGGAGAGCTCCAATCATGTCATACATCAACGGGTTGTACGAGCCCGATTCCAAAGAAGAAGAGAACAGACTTAGCCAAAGAGTTCGAGGGTACAAAATAGTTGATAACATCCTATTCAAAGCCTCGGTAACCTCCCCGTGGTTAAAGTGTGTGCCGCACAGTCAGGGAAAGGACATACTCAAACTAATTCACGAAGGTATATGCGGTTCACACAACAGCCCAAGAGCGTTGGTTGGTAAAGCCTTCTGCCAAGGTTTCTTTTGGCCAACAGCTTTGCGCGATGGAGAAGAACTAGTCAAGCATTGCTAGGGATGCCAACTAATAGCAAAAACACAAAGCGCCCCAGGTGTCCCAACAACTTTGATATGCCCAACATGGCCGTTGCAAAGATGGGCAATTGTCACACCCTGAAATTTGCATTTCTTAAATTAGAGTTAAAATGTTTTATTTATGAATTTTTGTGCTCATAAAATATAGGGAAATAAAAACTTTTCTATAAATTAAAATTTATCCTAGGGTTTATAAACATGTTTGTGCATTCATGTTGGTGCATTTGAGTTTTTGTGATGTGTGGTTTTGCCTAGAATTCAATTTGAGCTCAAAATGGTTTTAAAACAATTTAAAGAAAAACGAATTCCTTAGAAAAGGGTTTTGAAAATGAAGACTTTTTGGTTTTCAAAAAGTTTGGAAAAGTTTAAGTTTCAAAAACTTGTTGTTCTCCCAAAGTTTCAAATCAAAAGTTCAAAAAAATTCAAAAATGTTTTGAAAATCCTTTTGGAAAATTCAAATCAGAAAAAGAAAAGGGCAAAACCCTTCCTTTTCCCTTTCCCTTCGGTTTTGGCCCGATAGCCGCGCCTCTCTCCTTTTCGGCCTGCCGCTGGCCCAGCGCCCCGCCCTCCTCTCCCGGCCTCGCCATCTCCTGCCCGGCCCGCTCCCTTCCGGCCCGAGCTCCCCTCCCCGCGGCCTTCTCTCCCTCTCCCTTCCCGCGTGGGCCAAGCGCGGTGATGACCGGCCCAACCCTGCGCCCGCTGGAGCCGCGCGCACGCTCGCCTCGCTCCTCCCACTGACTGCCTGCCCCACATGTCATCTCCCTCCTTCGACTCCTGCTCGGCCACGAGTCCCATGACGCCGAGTCCGACTCCCCCTCTCTGCGCCGCGTCCCCCTGCCTTTCTGGCCAAGTCGACCACCCCTATAAATCTCCCGAGCACCCGCCACCGCTAATTTTTCCTGAAAACCCGAGCTGCTCTCGTGCCCTAGCAAGCTCTATCCGTCGTGTTTGGATCTCACCGCCCCTGAGCTTGAACCGTCACCGGTGTTCGTCCCTTCCTCCGTCATTCACGCTCAGTAAGCCTATCCCGAGACTCCTGGGATCTGGAGCAAGCTCCCCGACCCCTCTTCTCTCTATTCCTCCCTCTGCTTTGGTTTAATCTAACTCACCGGTGAATTCAGGGAACCACCGTCCGCCTCGCCGCTCTCCACGCCGTCCAGGAAGCCCGGTCGGCCTCATCATTGCCCTAGGTTAGTCCGCAGCGAGTTTCCCGTTCGATTCCACCAACTCCCGTAGTCTCTACTGCCCCGTACCCTCGGGTCAGTTTCCGCCGCTTAACCCCGGCGATGGCGCCGCCAGGAACCACCGTCCCCTGCTCCAACTCCGGCAACAGCGCCGCTTAGCTCTCCCCTTCTAATCTCCACCGTCTGATCTCGATCTAGCGATTCCAATTGCTCCATACCCCTTCGTCGGGATATTTGCTAAAGAGTCCCCCGAAGATCCCAACCTCAACCCGCGCTCCACCTTGACCTATTCATTGAGTCTGCGAAAACTTTCAATCTAGCCCCTGCGTTTTCTCTTAAATGAGGCGCAGTCCAGCCAAAATCGGGTTTTGTTTTATTTATTTAAATCTGCAAAAATCAAGTTTGATTTATTTACAGTTTTGCCACTGACTTTAAACCTCTATAACTTCTTTGTTTTAACTCCGTTTTGAACCGTTCAACTTGCGTTAGATTCGTTTCGAAAAGTTCTTTCAAACTATATAACTTTCAGTACTGTTTTCATAATTAAAATTTGTGTTAAATCTAATCTAATAACTAGTGTCTTTAATCTTGTTTAAATCATATTTTTTTTTGTTATATCTCCGTTTAGAGTGATCTTCGCGTCTGTGTGACCGTAGTGGCACGTAGATTTGTTTTCAAAACTTTTCATCTTGTTTTATTATGATTGATGTACTGTTCTAATTATAGGCTATGTTTGCTTTGCATGATTGGTATTGGATGCATGTGTGGTGCTCTGTGATCGTATGTCCAGTCGGTGAGTTATACGTTGGTGATCAAGAAGAGGTTCGTGATCTAGAGATCGAGATCAAGAGTCAACCTTTGGAAGTATACAAGTCAACAGAAGAAGGATCTTGAGTTTAAGGCAAGTATAGCATCAGGTTTTCTTTTCGCAATCATGATCATGTTACTTAATTAATGTATGAGGACCTTTTAGTAACTTATTAGTAACTTAAGAAATTATCTGTACAAGAACCTTTGGGATTTACAGTACAACTGATGGGGGTTATATGGCTCTGGCTTTAGCTCAGTATGAGGACCTTTTCTAGCTTGTTAGAGGTTACCGAAAGGCGCAAGTGGGGCTCCGATCTGTATGGTATTGGCCGACCAAGTTGGTGCATTTTGTCTTTTGTTAGTCACCGCTTGGAGGGGAGATTCATGCTTATTGATGGGGAAACCTAGCGGCCCTAACTTGTTAGACGAACCTTTGAAAGGCTTCATCGTGAACCCTGCCGACTTTCCTTGGAAGTGAGTTAAGAGGCTGATCACCTCGGGCGAAAGGGCAATTCACGTCTCGCAGTGAAAGTGTACACCTTTGCGCAAAGTTTATTAAACTGATATATCAGCCTTGCTCAAGGACACGAGCGGCCTTGAAGACTTTTACATTTATGACTTATGTTGGTTAACATGTTCATTATTTACCATTTTATGCTATTCATTATTTATGTTACATTGATCATGAAACTTGGGATCTATATCACTTGTTGCTATACTTGTGGAGTTCGACATGGACTCACTCTTGCTTTTCCCCACACCTCAGAGAGTTAAGCCTTGGAGAAGCTTAGGCTTGTGGTCAACCAGTCAGTTGTTCCCTGTGAAGTGGTGTCTCCATCTGAAGATCGGAGTGTCTTTCCGCTGTCTGCTCTTTAAGGTTATGTTCTTTTGTTTTATAAACGTTATATAAGAGCATTGTCTTTCGATATTACCCTTTATTTGTGGCTATATGTGAGATTTGACTTCCTGGGCTCACATATGGTGTATACCTGGTTTTGTTCTTAAAACCGGGTGTGACAACAATGGACTTAGTCGGACCTTTACCAACAGCTCCAGGAAACCTTCGTTACGCAGTGGTAGCTGTAGAATACTTCACAAAATGGATTGAAACAAGACCACTGGCAACCATAACCTCGCAAGCCGTAAAAAAGTTTTTCTGGTAGCAGATAGTTTGTCGTTTCGGGGTTCCCAAATACTTAACCGTCGACAACGACACTCAGTTTGACAACGAGGTCTTTAAGGAGTTTTGCACTCAAATTGGTACTGCAATATGCTTCGCCTCAGTCCGGCATCAACAATCAAACGACCTCGTCGAAAGAGCTAACGCCACAATTTTCCAAGCAATCTCCAAAAAACTTCATGGCAGGCCTAAGGGCAAATGGGCAGAAGAACTAACCTCGGTCACCTGGTCCCATAACACGTCAGAATGTAGAGCAACAAAGTTTACGCCCTTTAGGCTACTCTTTGGAGAAGAAGCAATGTTACCAGAAGAATTAAAATATGGCTCACTGTAACACCCTAAAAATCAATTTGGAGAAATAGGGTTTAAACTTGACTTTATTTATTTACTTCTCATGAAACATATAGATCAAATAATAAATTTTGGTGAATTAATAAATTTAGTTGGGGCATAAAAACATTTTTGTTGCATTCATGTTGGTGCATAGTATTTTGTTTGAGTGTAGGACTAGAGTTGAGTGGCTTGAATTCAAACTAGTTTTGAATTTGAGCAAAGTTTGCAAAAGTTTTAAAAGAAAAACCTTTTCTTTTTCTTTCTCTCTCTCTCCCTCTCTTTTGGCCCGACCAGCAAAACCGGCCCAGCCGTGCCCACGCCTTCCCTTCCCCCCCGCGTGGCCCAACTTCCTCCCCTCTCCCCGCCAACCCCGCTCGCTCGCACCGGCCCACATCGCGGCCCAGCTCGCGCAAGCGCCGCTCCGCAGCCCACTCCGCCCCCCTCGCTGACGGCCCATCCCCACCCGTCAGTCGCTCTCGCCCCCACCGACACCCTGGCCCCACCCGTCAGTCTCCCGGCTCTTCTTCTTCCCAGCGCTGCGCAGAGCCGCCGCTGCTCTTCCCCTTCCCGTAACCGCCGAAGTAGTGGCCTTTATGGCCACTCGGCCTTCAAACCGGCTCGGTGGAGCCTCCACTGACGCCTCGCCGCCTCTTCCCGAGCCTATAAAGCCCCGAGCGGACCCCGGACTCTCCCCTCCCAACCCCCCGCTCTCTGCCCTCGCTCGCGCCGCCGCTGCAGTGCTTCCCGGCCACCCGAGAGCCCAACCGAACCCCTCCCAGGTGACGCCGCGGCCACCCAATGAGCTCTGTGCCCTTTTCTCTGCCTGCTGGCGCATAATCGAGCTCACCGGAGTTGTTTTTTTCCTCTCGCAGATCCCGCCGCCGTGGTGAGCCTCTCCGCCGGTGCCAAGCCCTTTTCCGAGTCCATCGTTGTCTCCGCCTCGTTTTGGTGTAGCTCGCGTGGCCAACCGAGGACCGGAGCGCCCGCTAGCAAGGTTCCCGAGAGGCTCCTATGGCGCGCCGCCGCCGTTCCTGCCGCCGCCGCGCAGCCAGAGTCACCCCACACCGTTTGATCTGTGCCGAACGGCCGTGATTAGGGCACATACCCCGAAGGGGTATGCACCGGGCGCACGGGCCCGTGCACCCGAGCCGTGCGCGCGGTGCACCGCCGCGTGGTGGACCGGCCAGTCCGCTCTCGCCGCGTGGCAGCCGTGTCGGCGCCCGCGTGGCAGTCTCTGCCGCTTTTGCGAAAAAGTCCCTGCGTTTTGCTAAAATCAACCCGCGATCCAGTGCTGTTCAAAATGCTTTAAAATAAGTTCTGTTTTCTTCCAGTCTGACCCCTGAGCTTCCCAGTTTTTGAACTCGCAATCCAGAGACGTGTTTTTCACACGTTAGGCCTTTTCGGCTATGGATAATTACGTTTTAACCCTCGGTTTTCGCAGGTTAGCCCCTAGGAAACTATTTTTATTTACAAAATAGCCCCTGAAACTTGTTTTCTTCATAACTTTCTTATTTTTAGTCCGATTAGAGTGATCCACACGTTCTTGTGATCGTATCAATGAGTAGAATAGTTTTACAAGTGTTTCTCTAACTGTTTTTGATGTTTGGTGTACTGTTCTAATAGAACTATATTTTATTTGCATGTAATGAATGATTGGATCCTATGTTGGTGTTTGTTCGCGAGTCCAGACGGTGACGTTTTCGAGGATCAAGAGTTTCAAGAGCAACGTTAGGACCCCGCTTGTGACCAAGGCAAGTATAACATACGGTTTTCCTTGTTACCTACAAAATGCAAGACTTAATAATTCATTATGCATGTGTCAAATTTGATGAACCATAGGACAAGACTAGAATCACTTGATCTTTATACCTTGTACCTATGGGAGGGTTTTTGCATAATATGTTTAGAAATGCTATGCGCTATCTTAAATGCTAAATGTTTAATATTGATTAATGACTATGGAACAAATGTTAAAAGAGGCTTTTTAACCACATTTAGGGTACTAGAGCATACTTTACGCCCAGTAACCTACCCCCAGAGACTATCTTTTAAAGCGGCTACCCGGGAGATCCCGTGCAGCCTTGGGTATTACATGGCTCTGATCTTAGCTAAGTACTCTGAGTGTTCTAGCTCGTCTGTAGCTTACCGAAAGGGCAAGAGGTGGGTACCATGTAGTTATGGCCCGGTCCCACTAGGGTAATTGCTTTGGAGGATAGGGGGTTACCTTAGTGGGGAGGTTGTTCATAACTCTTGGGAGACTGAAACCTTAGCGGCTATGACTTGTTAAACCAACTTTGGAAAGGTTTCGTAGTGAAACCCTGCCATACTTCCATAGAGGAGGTGATGTGGGCCTTGCAAACCCCGGCATATGGGAATCACGGCCTAAGGTGAAAGTGTACAACCTCTGCAGAGTGTAAATCTGGTATATCAGCCGTGCTCATGGACACGAGCGGCTCGGATCCTTTTTAAGTAGTTCATGGTGGGATATGTTGGTGGTTGGTGGCTTACCTCTTTTTAACATGATAATTTTTGCTTACCAGGGGACAACATGGTTTTATTCATTTAGTAATATAAGATTAAAATAAAATGTGATCAACTTAAAATGCTAACCGCAGTTAACCGTGTCAACCCTTTTGAGCCTTGCATCCCCGTAGTTGTACTTGCTGAGCATGGTGAGCTGACGCTTGTCGTTGGTTCACATAAAAATCCCGGATGGGTACCAGATGGAGAAGACTTTGAGGAGTTTCCAGAAGACGTTCCAGACTTCTGAGGTTGGCGTTCCCCAGTCGGTGTCCTTGTGAAGTGGAGTCTACGCGCTACCGCTATAATAATGGGTCGTTGGCCGATGTATTGAACAATCTCCATGTGATGTAATAAGTTTGATAACGTTTTGTTCGTGCTATAATGATATACATTTTGTGGTTTATGTGGATTTGGGACTTCCTGGGTCCACATATGCTTTGCTCGGCTTTATTCATAAATCCGGGTGTTACACTCACTTAGGACGACCCTCGAATCAGGTGAACAAACCCAGTTGACAGACAAAGATTTGCTTGAAGAAACAGGATGCATTGCAGTGCATAACCTTCGCATGTATCAAGAGGAAACCAAAAGGTGGAGAGACAAGAAAGTAAAAATCAAAGACCTGAGGAAAGGTGACCTTGTTCTCATCCGAAAACAAAATGCCCACATGGCGGGAAAATTACAACCAAAATGGGCAGGTCCATACTTGATAATTGAATCAAATCGCCCAGGATATTTTCACCTCACTGACAACGAAGGAAACCGTCTTCCACATACCTGGAATGTTGATGACCTTCGTAAGTTCTACCCTTAGCGGAGCCTTAGCGAGCCCTCGCACTATGTAATTTGTGTTCTTTTCTTTGTTTTTCTTTTTATTACTATGCCTTCTAACCAGAACAAAAGGTCATGCACTCTTTTTCCTTGCGAAGGGGTGCAAGGTTTTTTAACAAGGCAGTAACCAAAATATCAATACAAACAAAAATTTCCCCGGAAAAAGAAACATAAACTATTTCTTTTTCATCAACATCGAAACAGCACTTCTATAACTAGAAGTGCTAACATCGATGAAAACCCCAGGAAATTGATTCGGGACTAAAACATCCTAAATCAAATCCGCAAAAGCAAACTTCACCTCCACCCAAGATAAGGGGAGGTGCGAAGTCCAAAAAAGCCGAGTACCCTCGCGAAGACGCTAGGGGCTCGCAAAAGCAAACTTCACCTCCACCCAATATAAGGGGAGGCATGAAGTCCAAAAAAGCTGAGTACCCTCGCGAAGACGCTAGGGACTCGCAAAAGCAAACTTCACCTCCACCTAATATAACGGGAGGCGCGAAGTCCAAAAAAGCCGAGTATCCTCGCGAAGACGCTAGGGGCTCGCAAAATCAAACTTCACCTCCGCTCAAGATAAGGGGAGGCGCGAATTCCAAAAAAGTGGAGTACCCTTGCAAAGATGCTAGGGGCTCGCAAAAGCAAACTTCACCTCCACCCAAGATACGGGGAGGCGCGACGTCCAAAAAAGCTGAGTACCCTCGCGAAGATGCTAGGGACTCGCAAAAGCAAACTTCACCTCCACCTAAGATAAGGGGAGGCACGAAGTCCAAAAAAGCCGAGTATCCTCGCGAAGACGCTAGGGGCTCGCAAAATCAAACTTCACCTCCGCTCAAGATAAGGGGAGGCGCGAAGTCCAAAAAGTCAAGTACCCTCGCGAAAACACAAGGGGCTTGCAAAAGCAAACTTCGACTCCACCCATGATAAGGGGAGACACAAAGTTCAAAAAGTCAAATACCCTCGCGAAGAAGCTAGGGGCTCCCGAAAGTAATTCATTTATAAAAACAAGCCTCTCGCATAAACATTTTAAAAAGCGAACCTCGCTAAAAGATATAGGTGGCGTCGCTGTTTTACAAACAACTCTCATAAGCATTTACAAGAGCGAGCCTCGCTAAAAGAAAAAGGGGGCGTCGCTGTTTTACAAACAACTCTCGTAAACATCTACAAGAGCGAGCCTCGCTAAAAGAAAAAGGAGGCATCGCTATTTTACAAACAACTCTCGTAAACATCTACAAGAGCGCGCCTCGCTAAAAGAATTAGGGGGCGTCGTTGTTTTACAAACAACTCTCGTAAACATTTACAAGAGCGAGCCTCGCTAAAAAGATAGGGGACAACGCCGGTTTTTTGTCTAAACTCATGCAAGCGTAAAAATACAATAATCCGACAAACAAACTTCACAATTTACCAGATTACAACACAACTTCGCAAAAACAAAAAACTAACATTCATCACTCCCTTCGTCGGTTTCTTTTATTTCGACACCGTATGGAACAATAGGCCCCCACAACAAAGGGGCAGCGGGAACAATCGGTAGCTCTCCGGACAACACCCTCGCCCTATACATATATCTACGCTCCCTTTCAGTAATTTCTACGGGCTGTTCCTTCGGAACCACAAGAGCCCCGTCTGAGCCAAGACTAAGGTTACTATAACCAAACAAATAATCAAGTGTGGCATTCTCGTCAATGTCGTCGTCCAAAGGAACTTGCAAAGAAGAACCAAATAAAACACGCGAAGCTTGCCGATCCGAGTAGTCAGCATCACGCCAAAAACATCTCGATAAGATGTTTTTAAGATCATATCTTCGCACCTTGGACCACCAGAAACGATCGAAGGAAAGCGAAGGATGCTTGAGCTTGGCACGAGCCTAGGATTCACCAGAGATAAAACAGCTTGATAATTTAACATAACGGGCGTCACATCATACACCTCAAGCATGGTTCCATCAGGAACCCGCACGACAAACAATCAAGCAAATACTTTTAGTCTTTTACAACCTTCACCCTTCCCAACAAAAAACCCACATTAAACTCAAACCAAAAGTTTTCTCTCTCCGCCTCACACCTGGTCAGGACCCTCATTTCTCTCCGCATCAGCCTGACTGGCCACAGAAGTTTCCACTGCAACTTGTTCGCTTATAGACACCCCAGCCATGGTCGGAGCCTCGACGGAAGAATCCAGCGCCAAAGGAGCACTCTCAACCACGACAGTCTTTTCAACCGACAAAATCTCTGTCGAGCCCGTCACATCGGCGGGTTGAGAGCACCCTGGAATGTCTTCCTTTGCTAGTGGCGAAGGCAATGCGTCCTTCCGAGCCTGCAAAAAGACCACATCAAACAAAAATAACTTCCATAACATAAAACAAGACCAGGACAAAGACACAAAAAATATGGCAAGCAAAAATGGCGCATCTTGTGCTATACTAACCTGATGAGTAGCCTCAGCGGCCTCTTCAAAGGCAAGAGCACGACCTCCACCAGCAATCCAAAACCTACGCAGTAAACGCATCGCGCTGTTTCGGAACATCCGCGTCATCAACCTTCATTGCACGCACCTCATCGATAGTTGGGAAAACGTGACTCGACCTTTTAACTTTCCGAAGGTGGTCACAATCCACTTGACGAAGGGTACTGGCCATGGCCAAAGCTCCAGCGTAACCTCCAAAGTCAGCCGCATTCTCAACCAGCGAGCTGAACACATCAAGCTCGGTCGATAGCCAATCTCCGAAGGCTTTCGCATCAACAGCAGGAAGCAGCTCCCCGACAGAGCCACCAGCCTCGGTCAAACACCCATCGAGTTTAACCTTTATCCTCTCCATGCTTGCCTGCCATGACTCCGTCTGGGAAGTAAGTTCCGAGGTCAATATAGGACTGTTAACCGAAGCCAAAGCTTTGTCTTTTTCGCGACCGGCCGAAACCAACTCAACATTACGGTTTACCACCTCTTGTGTTTCCTCATGTGATTTTGTAACTTTCTCCATTGCACCTTTTAGCTCAATTTCTTTATTATCTAAAGTCCGGCGAAGCTCCTTATTCTCTTTCTCAAGCTCGGCAACCCGACCGCTCAGATAGTCATGGTTATAACCAGCCCTCCGCCGGGCCGAGCAATTTAGGAGCATCAGCTCCGCTAGTTTGACATCAACATCATCCAATATATCGCCTAGAGGCTGGTTGGCCAGGCGAAGCTCAGCTTCCGGCACACAAACTCAACCAAAGACCCGACCGAGAAAACGCCTTTCTTCCGGAGCACACTGCAAATGGCACGCCCGAAGGTCAGGGCTTGTAAAAAGCTCTGTCGCCGGGTCTGAAACATCAATCTTCTTTGCAAAATAAGGAAGACTGCAACGGCTCGCTTCCCCATATGGCCTCTTGCCCGGATTCCGCTCAGCTTCAAGGTCAACTGGTGCCTCAAAACCATCGACCCAGATATGCGACCCACCAAATTCTGGAATCGTCCCATACTCGGGACTGTCAGCTTCAAAGCCCCGAGGCAACACATCCACATCAGTCGAGACCATCACCTCAATAGAAGGTGAAGCAACCTTTTTCCTCGTCTGTCTTCACCAGAGACACCTTCCCCCATACCCGAATCACTTCCGGAGGTATTGAAATCCTCATCTGATGAGCTCACCTCGGAGCTCGCCCCTTTCTCGCCACTTTTCTCATCATCTTTCTCCTCATTTCTCTACTCCTCGTCGGAGACTACCTTGTCATCGGAGATCTGGATAAGAGCCCCAATACCACCGATGCGTGGCACACGCCCACCCGCAATGGAATCAACCCTAATAGCGCCTCGGCCCCCGCACCCGACTTCAAGGATGAAGAAGATGACGCGCCAACGGCGGCCGACGCAACAGCGACTTTAGTCGCCAGTGTTTTCACTCGACCATCGCCAACGCTCCCGCGGCCTCGACCACGACCCCTCTTCGACACTATGCCAGCCTCTTTCTCCTCCTTGGACGAATGTTTCCTCTTCTTAGGCGCATCTTCACTCAAGGGTGCCGACCAATCAGGGTAAGGAATGTCGAACATATCAAATAGTCTATTGACTCGACCCCCGCTTCCTACCGTGCTATGAATTGCTTTAACTTCCAATGTGGAAAGCTTACCAACAAGCTCCTCCACCTTTTGTTGAACCCTTTTAAGAACAGCCTCGACACTGCCTTTACGGTTGGGAAACTTCCTCAGAGTAGGTTCCCAAACCTTATTCAAATCCAACTTAGGTTTCTTCAGCCCTCTCTTCTCATACAGAGGGTCATCCTCCACCTCAAACCAGGCCTGTTTCCGGCTAAGTGGCCAGACCTTTGCGCAGCAATACTCCACCAAATCTTGAGCACACTGAGAGCGAGCAACTACTCTCAGACAATCAACAGCAGCATGAGCTTCGTCGATCATCAAAGCATCGGCAGACACATCTCTAAGGGGCGGAAGGTCACCACAAAGCTCTGCAACCCCATTAAGCTTATAATAAAACCAATACTCCTGCCATCTGCTCGTCCATTTATTTTTCTGAGCTTGCACCGGAAGCTTCGATCCAGCACGATGGCAAAAGGTATACACCGCAAACTGACCACAACTGGTGTTACCCTCGTTGTCAGTAATCTTCCGAGGTTGCATGTGAACACGGTGAGTCTGCACGAAACCCTCGACATGCGGAATAACACCCTGAGAGTGACAAGCCCAGACAAAAATAGAAAGCTTCGTGAAGCACAAAGGCGTAAGCTGATGGAACTTCAGGTTGAACCGCTGAAGAACCAAAGTCACAAAGGAAGACACTAGGAAACAAAGACCAGCTGCAAAGAACTCTTCAAATACAACCACCTCATCAGCCTCGGGCTTCAGAATTGTTTCTCCACTACTGGCCCTTGCTTTTCCCTCCTCAATCCAACCCCGCCTGAAGTACGACGTCAGATCCGATGCACAAACCCGACTAAGTCCGAATTCGAAGGTCATTCCATCGCCTGCGGCAGAAGGAGACGCAACACGAGCAGTCTGCTTGGACCTAGCCATGACCAGAATGCAGAACAAAAACAAACCTCCGCAAGAACGATGAAACAAGCAACCCTCGCAGAAAGCAAAACAAAGCAAAAGGGTGTCTAGAGCAAAATGATCGCACAAACATGACCAGCTCACCTACCGCACCTATTTATAGGCAAAAGGGTGAGCGGCCGGATCCAGGAAACTCGGAATGTTTCCCCATATAAAAGTGGCACGACAAACGAAACAGACCATAATATAACAAATAAAAAATTATGACGGCCCGACCCACAAGCAGTCGCGGGCGTCGCTGCCGAGGAACTCTCCACCTTTTTACAACAGGGAACGCTGCTTGGGCCCAAAGACCGTCGTTTGATCCAAGCCATCGAGGGGCTACTGTTGGGGGAAGAGACCATCGGCAAGCGACGACACGCAGCTTGTCACGGAGAAACCACCTTCGGGTTGCCCTCGCATGTTCGGCAACCTTCGAGAACCCTCGCCACTGATGTGGCCCTCGGGTCGTTTTGTGTTTTTCGACTGGCAGGGAGGAATACCGTGGGGGCGCGGGAGCCACGCGCACGGCAAGCGAAGCTTGACTTCGGATCCAGAGGCGAAGCTTTCTCGGGCGCGAGGCTGTCTTCCTTGCCCTCGCGAAGGTGCCAGCGCGTCCGGTGGCGGCGGGCAGGAGGAAGGCAAGCTAGGGTTTTTGCACTTCCTGTGTTTGTACGGTTCTGCCCTTCCGCTATATAGTCCCGGGGAATCTTTCTTGTACCCTTTTGTAAATTAGGCAGGGACCCCTGGTATACCCTATAAATACCGGGGGATGAACAGTGTAAAGGGGACCGGAAGAAAGAAAAAAGAGAGTTCACCATTTGTCACCTTTCACCTTCGCTTACCATTCAGAAAGTTGACAACCCTCGCTGCTCCCCGGCACACGTGCTAGGGTTCGGCAGGTGTAGTTCCAACAAGCATCTGGCTCTTTAATGAGTTTTGGTTGATTGTATGACAACATGATTAAAGGGCTAATGTGTTTACTAAGTGTGAAGCAGGCGACAGCTTATCTCACATACACTTGCATATTCTATGATAAGCCAATAGTGATGCATTGTTGGAAGATTTGAATTAAGTCAAGCATGAGAAACAACAATGCATATGGAATTCTCGATATGGCTTATCTCTCTCTATGTGAGACTCTTATGGTGCGAAGAGTTCATTGGTTATCACATTTGAAAGTAGCTCAAGCATAAAGACCAATAATGCATATGGAGCTCATTACATGACTTATCGTTATATGAGTAGGCTTCTTATACTGTCGTGGATAGATATATGGATGATCACATGGACTATCTCTCTAATGACATACTCTCGTGATGAGATGGATATCTTGGTTATCACATAGAATATCTCTCTATATGGTGCATTCATATGCTATGATGGACATAATATGTTATCACATGGACTATCGTTATATATGTGGAATTCTTATAATGTGATAGATACATTTGGTTGTCACATGAACTTCAGTTGATGATTCAAAACAAGACTTGATAAGAGTGGTTTGAGAAAGTGAAGATAGCAAGGAAAGACTCCGAGGTACTAAGCAAAGGTGAAGGGCAAGCAAAGGCTTGGCGGCCGAAGAACCTAGCTAGAGTGAAGAAGAAAGTACTTGCATTCAGTCGAGGAACAAATCAAGCCACAAAGGTCAAGTTAATGTGAAGGATCAAATCTGTGTTGATCAGCCAAAGGAAAGTGACTTGGTATACTTGGCGGTTTTCATATCTATGATGGATGAAATCAAGTCACAAGCTCAAGAAGGTTTTGCTCTAATAGAAGTTGTTCGAAGATGACATGTTCACACCCTCATTCGATAAAGAGTGGAAGTTGCGGCAATGATTGGAAGACTTCAACTCAAGAGGTTTATGATCGTATCTTTCTATTCTTGAGTTAATAGGTGTGTCGTACTATTAAGAGGGATGCAGCATGTGATAGACATCATTTCTATAAGTGCTCAAGTCAACTCATGTGACACTGAGAGAAAAGAGAGTGTTGCAGGGGCTGGATGTTTGAGTCTTGCACAACCCGGACATGTCCGGGTGTCCTACCGGACATGTCCGGTAGGTGCGGGTTTGGGGTGGTCGGTAGTACCGACTTCGTGCTCGGTAGTACCGACCTCCAAAGGTCAAGTTGCAGGGCTCTCTATGTAACACATATTTTGACCTACCGGTAGTACCGCTATTAAACACGGTAGGTCCGGTTGTCTGCTGGGTCTGGCTCTACCGGACATGTCCTGTAGGTGACCAGCCCAGCCATCTTCCCTCTTCTCCGCTTTCTCTCCTCCTTGAGGGTTGTCTGTCCCATTCCTTCTCTTGGATATGTGTTGTTTTATCCCCTAAGTGGAATGGGACCTGAGCCGTTTGATTTCACAGGACTTGGTCCTACCGGACATGTCCGGTAGGCAAGTGTCCAACGGCTAGTAACGCTAGTTTCGTGAGGTGTTGTTTAAATACCCCCAAGCCTCCACTTTTGAAGGCTGCTGATTCTGCTGATTTCCTAGAGCACTCCCAAACCCTCTCTTAGTGAGTGGAGCTTCAAATCCCAAAATCCATATTGTGGGTTGAGTGAAATTTGAATTAGAGAGCAATCCCTTTCTTGAGCACTTGAACAATCTTGTCAATCTCGTGTGTTGCATTCGCTACTCTTGGACTCCGCGGTCCTAGACGGCTAGGCGTCGCCGGAGAGCACCCAAGAGCTTGTGGTGTGCCTCGAAAAGTTTGTAAAAGTTCGATCTCTCCTCAAAAGAGATCAACTAGTGGAAGGAGCATAGCGGGTGAAATAGACCGGGGCTAGAGTGACTTGTGGTGTCCTCTAGAGCCCACCTTTGTGGTAGCTCGCAGCCGGCTCAACGGAGACTAGGACCCGAGGGGGTGCCGAACTTCGGTGAAACAAATACCGTGTCTTCTTGTTTATTTCGTTCTATACTTGTTGTCTCCTGTGTCTCTTATATCACCTGTGCAGGTCACCATCACCTGTGCAGGTCACCTAGGTGGTGGAATGAATTCAATAGAGGCAGCTGAGAGCTCGATCTGCAGCTGTCGAGCAACCCGGACATGTCCGGGTGACCTACCGGACATGTCCGGTAGAGCAGTCAGTTGCTGACTGAGTATTACTCAGTTCTAACCGTTGTGGTTGCAGGTGTTAGGCTCCTAGGGGTTATTTCTTACTGTTATATACTGTGATCTTTTACTCCATTGTGGTTAAGGTTATTTGTGTGGAGTTTTCATTTGAAAACTCCGAATCCAAATCGTTTCCGCTTTAGAATTGTTAATTTTTATAATTGCCTACCCTTCTCTAGGCGACCACTTAGGTCCACAGTGAGTACTCTTAGGACACTCACAATACAGACTCTATCATAGAATCTAAGTCTATTTATTACTCTCTTATTTATAGTATTTTACTGATGTGTCAGTATATTTATTGAAGAGAGAAGAAAAAAAATCAAAACCTCCGGATCTTATTTAGACTCTAAGCCTATAATATTTTCAAGGTAATAAATAAATTTAGACTCTATACATGGTCTAGATTTTAAATACCCTTATATACCATGACCCATCATTGACCCTCACCCCTTCCTCTATCCTCATTCCTCGTCACAATGGTCTGAATGGGTACGTAGTATGTACAGGAGCCATCTATCCAAGAGTCACTCCCATCTCCCCGCTCGCAACATGTTCGTTGAAATGATGCAGTGAGCAGCACAATGTGTTCACATACCCTGAGTGCGATTCATTTGAGGGTGATTGGTTGCTCCAACCACACCATCCTGGCAATGTTTGCCAGCACACTCTCATTCATGTGCTCTGTTTGGTTACCACTCTCGTACGGTTGTCTCTTTTGTTTCATACATCTGTCCTTTCCCATCCGGTACGACTTCATCTTCTGAATTTCTACTTCCCTCATGATACAGGATGACTCAATTAAGATATGGTGCAGAGACCCATGTGTTAGAGATTCAAAACTCTCATATATGCGTGCAAGCAAACACAATCTCGTGGACTAACAACGAAGACAACCAAACGTAATAGAGTGTACCGTTTCACTTGTCTCCCATAATCCTAGATGGACCATCCATCCCGGCTCCTTAGATGGACCATCCATCCCGGCTCCTTAGCCGTGGGGCACACACGTGACTTTCCCTCTATAAGGTTGGGCTCCAGCTCAACTTAGATGGGTTGAGCCCATACAGAACCTAGTTGCAAAAATAAAAAAAATAATAACTCATTAAATTCACTGCTTTGAGATATGAGCAGTTTCTTAAAATGAGAAGTACCAAAATATTGATAATATTTTCTAAAAATATAGTCAATTAAACTTAAACATTTGACCAACACAAATACTATAATAATATTTAAAAAGGGACATGAGGAGTATTGCTAAATCATGTATTTATATACTTATAGCTATATGTGATCAAAAGAAAACTAAACAGATTCAAATCAATTCAAGATGAATAGAGTCTACCAAACGAGCCATATTTTGTGAGAATTTAGATTTATTCTTTTTTCTAGTGCGTCTTGTGATAATTGATATTCCAATCAGTAATATTAGGGGAAAAAACAAACAATTTTACTTCTTAGAATAACAACGGTTATCTCATATCCAAATGGTCTTCAAAATAGATTAACGAAAGCGATGATATTCCAGGTACAAAACCGGGCTCGGTGATGATACCGGTGGGAGTGTCCTTTTTTAATAAAAATTTCTTGGCACCCTTAGACTACCCACAACGTTGTATTTTACCGGTGCTGAAACTTTCTCTCTTCTTTCAGCACCGAGTAGTACCATTGTGGGAGTCGATGCTGAGTTCAAAAAAGCTGGCATCGGATCATCTATATGCATCGGTGCTGAGAGAGTAAAAAAATGTTTCTCAGACAACATTTGGTACTTCCTTGTGCGTATAAAAGAAAGATGAGGTTCTGATGGGCCCATATTCACATGTACTACATCGATGCTCAACATTGTGTGGTTAGGATATTTTTTCAGCATCGGTCACGTGGCATGCAGCTGTACTATCAAGCCTCGATCAACATTGTGGACAATCTTAGGCCAATCTTAATGGAAGTTTCAAGCACATCAAATACATTGACATGATACTATAAATTAATGAAGAGAGAGATAGTGACATGATACTATATATTAACGAAGAGAAATAATGATGAGCATTTTTGTGAGAGTAGAGATAGTTTTATAGCGATGAAATTCTTCTGCACTATTTCTAAAATCTGAGTATGTTAGAAACTAGGCAAATGAAACCCCACTGAGCTATGCAATGGTTTTCCCAAATACATTAGAGCAACTCCAGCAGGACCCCTACATAAATTCTCATAGCTAAATATGAGAGCTCAGACCACAAAAAAGCTTCAGCAAAACCCCTACTAGGGTCCTAAAATTTGGGTAGGCTCTTAAATTCTTTCCTCAGATCTCATTCTTCTTGGCTCAATAGCTCAGTCCTCATCCGTAATTTCCCGCGACGATGCTCCCTCCCCTCCCCACGACGGTTGCAATGACGCAACTTCCCACGCCGCTTTCCACAACGACACAACTTCTCTCAACCCATGGTGGTTGACTTCGACCCAACCCCACGGTGGACGAGATCAGCCCACTTCGCTGCCGCAGTCCACACCCTCGGATCTATATATATGTTTTGTCTGAGTTAGTCTATGACAACTAGGTCTCATTTGTCATTGACAGTTTAAATGAATTTGAGTCCCACTAATGGAGTGCAGCCTAAAAAACAGGGCCTCCAAAAGTAAGAAAAATACTCAAATTAAGAAAAGAGGCCTTGTTTTAAGGGCTACGACTGTAGTTGCTCTTAGGAACCCTTTTCCCTCGGGTTTTCATTGTTTCCTTTTTATATAAAAAGCACGTGACTTTTTAGTGACACGACACAAATAGATATACTTAGGTCTTGTTTAGTTCCCACAGTAAAAAAAAAACTTTTCACCTATCACATCAAATGTTTAGACGTATACATCGAGTATTAAATATAGACTAAAAAATAACTAATTACACAGATTGCGTGTAATTCGCGAGATCATTTTTAAGCCTAATAAGTTTATGTTTTAACAATGTTGTGCTACAGTAAACATATGCTAATGACAGATTAATTAGTCTTAATAAATTCGTCTCATGATTTTGAGGCAAAATATGTAATTTGTTTTTTATTAGTTTATTTTTAATAGACTAAATGAGTATTAGAACATTTAATGTGATATGCAAAAACTTTTTACACGCCAACTAAAAGGCATTAATTTCTCCCTCTAGCGTGTTGTGTTGTGGGTGGCTGTATTCTATCCGGTGATAGAACAGAGGGCATGCATAATCATTGTTGGTTCAGAGGTAGACCCTCCTGTGTACTTCCTCCATCCCTAATATATGTTACTTGTGCTTCCCGAGAAACAACTTTGATAAAAATATATATTAAAAAATTAATATTTATGGTATATAATTTGTACCATTGGAAGATCTTTGAATCTAATTTTTTAATAAATTTATTTGAAGATACAAATGTTGCACGTATTTTCTACAAATCGAGTCAAATTTGTGGCACAGAAACCGAAGACGACAAATAAATAGGGACAGAGGGAGTATGCTTTAATGCCCATTAGGATATCATTAATCCGTAGAGCAAGACATCTCCTATCTCCTATAGCTAAATAGGAGAACCTCGTTACAAGATTTTCCTAGCCTTTCATGAAGCCACGTCATCACGACACACGAAAAATCGCCTGCCATCTCTTTCATAGTTTCACCGTTTTTCCTTCCCTGCATGCGCTCCCGTTTCCTCATGCACTAAATCCTTTCACGCTAAAACGGCTCACCACAAAATCCACAACATCCATTACTTGTCAGCCAATTTATAAGAAGCATTTGAGGGTCCATCGAATTACCAATGATGAGGGTAGATGCCTAGAGCTGCACCAAGTCCATGAACACGGGAGCACCGAGAGCAATAGCGCCATGACCCTGAGCACAGTTGCAGGAGAAGGCAGCGCCGCCGCCACAAAGCAGCACCGGTGTCGTGGCCTTGAGCGCAACTGCAAGGGAAGGCAACGCCGTCATCACAAGAGGCAACGACGCCCATGTCTTTGGGTACCAAGTTGTTTTGCTCACTCCATTCGACTTCTCTTGGCTTTGGTTTGCTTCTGGTCGATTGGTTGAGTTCGCTTCCTTCTTCCTTCTTTCTTCTACCTTCATATGATTTGTGTTGGTAGTTGACAATGCACTCATCAAGGGGGAGATTGCAGATACATGGGTGTATGCCGGATCTTGAGATGATGAGTGATTGTCAACTGGTTTGATGCACATGTTCTTTGGCTTGTGTTGTGCAGGTGTCGAGCTCAGAGACGGTGATCGATAGCAAGGTGAAGGTCAAGTAGAGACGTACCGTGCCGATGGACCCGGAGCGGTGAAGGGCGGACGTGAGGCTTGGACTGACGGACCGGCGACCTGAGGATCGGCCGTGGTGGCTGACAGCCTGGGACAATGACAAGTGAAGACTTGCAGGTGGACAGGGTGCACGGACGGTGCATCCCTCTACGGCGTCGTTTTGGTGGTTGAGCCATAGAAAAACCACCGAGTGGACGGTTTCTAGGTTTGGGCCTCAAAACCTGGGTGCGGTCGGTTTCCGAGTTTAGGCCATAAAACTCGGGCTGAGGACGGTTTCCAGGTTTGAGCCTCAAAACCTGGGAACTGGCGGGTTTCTAAGTTTGGGCCACAAAACTCAGGCGACGGACGACAGGTTTCCCGGTTTCGGCCTCAAAACCGGGGGATGGCCCAAGTTTCCCGATTTCGGCCTCAAAACCGGGGGAGGTCCGTGAAAAGGACGAGCGGCGCTTGGCGGCACGTGGCGGCATCTGGTGAGGTTGCGTCGAGGCGAAGCTACCTGATGTGCGGGCGTGGCCGTCAGATCAACTACACTTCGAGTTGGTCAGGAATACCCTTAGGGTTAGCCTGCTCGCTCTTTAGCAGTAGGGGTAGAAGGGGAATAATTGTATTAGGCTATATTAGGAGAGGCAACCCTTCCCTTCAAACCATATCAGCCATTGCTATTTTCATTCTAGGGTTTCCTGCTCTCCCAGTCCCTGCTGTAGCTACTGAGATCCGCAAAGACGGTTTGATCATACCTCTGTGTATTTGGATTTTGCGGAAACGGAACCGGATTCCCATTGTCTCCTCATGGGGACGAATTTCTGCTGGCAATCGTGATTGTGATTCGCATTTTGAACTTGTTCTTCACGTTCTTCTTTTCTTCACGATTTTCCCGTCACTCGATCTCCCTCCTCGCTGCGTCTTTTTCGAATCCACTTGAACCAACTTGTTCTTTGATGTGAGGAGAACTTTTCCACCAAAGAAATTTATCTTAATCCTCACGAATAAGTAGATCGGGTCGATTCAAGTTTTGTGGTGCTTTTTCGGTTCTTGCACCTTCCCTTTCGATTTCCCATTGATTGAGTCGATTTGAGCGGGTGATTTCTTGGGGATAGTCTCCTAACTATCTTGTGATCATCTTCTCTAAGTTTGGGATCGAGGGATTTTGATTTGGATCAATTTTGGGAAGATTTGGGAGAAGGACGATTGAAATCGCCCTCCCTGAGTGGTCAAGGACAGTCCGCCACTCAGGGCGCGGATAGTCCTAGCGTCAGGGCCGTGCCTGTTCAGTGGCTGCGCGTCTCGGTCGTTTACCTCGGTTTGACCAGCGGACAGTCCACTGTTGTGATCCGCGAACAGTCTGGGACTGTCCAGGGAAACTTCAGCATCAGTGTTGTTTTTCGTTTCTTGCAGGCGTACAGACCGCTAGTGAACCGCGGACATTACGCAGTAGGCTCGGACTGTCCGGCACCAGGAGCCCAGACAGTCCGACAACCTGCTGTAGGTTGTGATTTAGTGCGTTTGCTCTCTCGGCTTTTCCGCTTAGTTTTCGGACATCTCGTTTGCTCCTAGAGTTCACCTAGAAACCTCTCTACCTATCTTTGCTACTTGTTAGCATAGGTATTTGGGGATTTTCCGACGTAGCTGTCTATCTACGTTTGGGAGTTGGTTTTTGGGGTTGAACTTGAGTCGGAGTTTTCGGAGTTTGGTTTACTCTTGTTTGGTGGTGCCTCGCTGTGATCCTAGGGATCATCCACCCTCTTCCAAGGGTCGTGGGCATCACATTTGCACTCGGAGCTCTTGGGGGTTGATTTGTGGAACAAAGGCCGAAGTTTGAAAGAAATTTTTAGACTCTCATTCACCCCCCCTCTGGTCGCCTTGCTTTAGCATTCTCGGTCCTTCAGGGGGAAGTATGTTGCTTTGGTTGGAGAGGTGGATGAGCTTAGGGCTAGACCCATGTTGTTGGGTGCGTACAAGTCTTGTGCAGACTTGCAATCCGAGTTGGCAGAGAAGAATGCCAAGATTGTGTCCCTTGAGAAGGCCAGCTCGGATAACACTTGTGTGTCTAGGTGTGCCTTGTGTGAGGGTTTGGAGATGGAGATTGCAAATGTGAAGCATGACAAGATGTAAACCAAGGAAGAAAACACATACCTTCAGACCATCTTGTCATGGGTGTCTTGTGGTGAGCCGCAGCTTGGGATGATGATTGCCCAATTCAAACGTGCTGCTGGAGGTCTAGGTGTTGGCTTTGCTCAGGGTGTAGAGTGTGCTACCTCTTTCGGGAAGATTGGTGAGTTTAGTGGTCTTAAGCCGAGTGAGAAACCCAACTCCACCACTACTCCCAAATTGACCAAGATTCCACCCAAAGAGCCTCTCAAGCCTAACACCAAAGATGGTATGTTTGTGGAACCTCCGAAAGCTCCACCCAAGAAACAAACATGGGCTCCAAAGCCAAACCACCTAAGGAACAAGCTAGATACCATGCCACCTATCCAAGAGGAGCTCATGCCACATAAGAACCAAGTGATCCATACTCAATACCATGAGTACCAACAACCCCCTTTGAGAGCAGTGAGGTACCACTGTGAGCACTGTGGGAGAGATGGACACTGGAGAACCGCGACAGGCAAGACCACCACCCCGTGGTCTAGCTGCCTGGGGCCTAGCTACCTGAGGGGGTGCACCTCCAAGCCTAGCCCTCTGTCCCTGAACTCCCTGACCCTGCACACCATGGAGAGGATGGTGCCTGGCCTGGTTGTTCAGTTCCAACTCCCTCCTAGAGTCTCTCTTCCTCCGAAAGAAAAACTCAACTAGGTGACCCTCGCGGTGACAATACTCACACTCGAACCTCACCACTCTCTTGGGTTGTTGGTTCCTATGGTTGCGGGGGTTGTTCACTCTAGCCGGTTGCTTGCCTCTCGGAAGGGGATCACTAGAGATACCAGGAAGGGTGTCAAGTGTGTTCCTAAGATGGTTTGGTTTGGGAACCCACACTTGCTTGCGAGGTGGAGCCTTGGGAGGTTCTTCAAGGATGCCATCCTTGGTGATAGGCTTAGAAGGCTCAGGGGGGTGATCTTGATAAGCTTAGGGAGAGCGGATGGTTTCTCACTCTGGTTCACTCCACTAAACTCACCGATCTTGCCGAAGGTACTAGCGCCCTCCCTACCTGAAGCAAAGCCTACTCCCGGACCGCTAGTTCCCCTCTTGAACTGACTAATCATCATGCCTAACTGTAGCTCAGTGCATGACACCCAACTCAGGATGGACCGCAGGTATGTGTTTTCCTCCTCGGTTTGCATCCTGTCATGCCGACAGTTGGCAATCTCAAGCTCCATCCCCTCACATAGCTCACATGAAGCAAAAACGGTGCTAACTGAGCTGGCCTTCATGGCGATAGCAAGCTTGGCACTAACATCTGCCAACTCAGTTCGCAAGCCTGGACAAAGCTTGCACGCACCCAACAAAGAAGGCCTCGCCTTCACTTCCTCCAGCTCCTTCTTCAGGGAGGGACACTCTTTACAATCACTCACCAAGTCTAGCCTACTCTTCAGCTCATCATACACCTCGATCAAAGATGCATACTTGGTTTGCAGGGTGGTAAAGTTTGTCATGTGCGTAGTGCACTCATCACACTCCTCCTCCTCGGTCACTCTCACCTTGGACCTAGCACTCTCAAGCTCCTTAAGAGCCTCGCCTAACTTGGCCTTAAAATCATTGCGCTGTCTAGCGGCACGCTTAAGCTGCTTGTCTAGACTGAGAACTATTTCGACCAATGTGTCATGCTCACCAGAAAGACGCTCAAGAAGAGAAGAGTTTGATACCTCTGAAGCGTCGTCGTCGTCGTCGGTGTCGGCGTGCTTGTCCTGGCACTTGCGGTCCTCCTCGTCCAAGGCCATGGTGCAGAAGCCATCGGTGGAGCTGCCGAAGAAGCAGAGTCCATTGAAGCGATCTTCAGTCTTGTGCTCGGACCCATCATCGCTGGAGTCGTCGTCAGAGCACTTCTTGACATCGCTGAAGGAGGCGATGAAGGCACGCCTGCTGGCATCGAAAGCCTTCTCCAAATCTTCCTGGTGGTAGTCGCCCTTCTTCTTCTTCCCCACCTTGCTCTTAGGCTTGGCCTTGAGCCTGAAGTTGCGGTTCTTGCCGGGGTAGCTCTTGTCACGCTTGGGGCAGCTCGCGACGAAGTGATCGGGGTCTCCACACCTGTAGCAGCCCTCATGTGCACCACCACACCGGCGATTCAAGCGGTTGTTGTGAAACCATGAGAACTGGGTGATGATGAGGGCGAGCTCATCGTCTCCCAACGCCTCCACCTGCTCCTCTGTCACTGAAAGCAAAGAAGACAAAGCAAAGAGAGGAGGTGAAGTGTCAGCAGAAAGAATCGATCCATCCTTGCTTGAGACCAAAGCCATGGAATGTGAAGATGGGTTCTTCAGCTTGGCCTGAGTCATGTGATCGATCTCGGTGGACTTGACCTTGCTGAACAGCTCGTCCATGGTTAAGGTGTCATACCTTGGAGACTCTATGATGGTCGACACCTTCACCTCCCATACATTCCGATCTAGGGCATATAGCAACTTGAGTGCCCTCTCATGATCATCATAAGGTAGGTTGGCCCGATTGGCACGCATCTTGTTCACAATCATTTGGAAACGAGCGAACATAGTGTCAATCATCTCTCCCTCCATCTGAACAAAGTTCTCGTACTCGCGAATGTACGTCTCGAAGAGTCTGGTCTTGACCTGGACGGTCCCCTCGTGATAGCTCTGAAGCTTCACCCAGATATCTCATGTCGTCTCAAGCTCGGAGACACGCTCGAACTCAGGAAGGGAGATGTTGGCCAAAAGAGCATTACGAGCCTTAGAGTTGGCCTCATGTTGGTCAATCTGGATCTGACCCACACAAGCCGCAAAGACCTCGTACTCAGCGTTCTCGAATATCTCCCAGACAGAAGATCCGATGTTGTTGAGATAAGCACGCATCCGAATCTTCCAATAGGGATAGTTCGTCTCATCGAAGTAGGGAGCCTTGCCGTTCCCTCGATCCATGTTGCCCTTAGGATCCGAAACCGATTAAGGTAGAGAAGATCCTTTAACTGGCTCTGATACCAATTGAAGGACCAGATTGGCGACCAGAGGGGGGGTGAATGGGAGCCTCAAATTTCAACTCATGAAATGATGGACCTTGTCCCAGAAAATCACCCCAAAGCGAAGACTCAAACAACTGGCGAGTTCATGACCTACGAGTAGGTGGATACCCTAGGAGATGTCCTAGTGGTACAACAGAACTGCCGGAGAAGCCCGAAAACCAATTGCCAAAACAACGGGGCAAAACTGTTCTTTCAGCAGATTCCCGGACAGTTCGCCGTCTGGCTCCCGGACTGTCCGATGAAGGCCGGACTGTCCGCCACTGGGGGCCGGACTGTCCGCCGGTCAAAATCCCAAAAACAGTCTGAGCTGCAACAGTCCTGGACAGGTCCCAGACTGTTCCGCTGCGCAGTTCTATTCTAGCTGAGCCCCGATGGACGGACAGTCCGCCACTGGGAGGCCGGACAGTCCGCCACTGACCAGAGTGCCCAAAAACTGCTCGGGACAAAACCAAAATTGATCGACCTTCACCAAATTGAAGAGGGCTACAACCAAACTTCTCCCAAGTGTTCTTCTACATATTGGGGTGCTAATACTAAGAAATCATTGCACCAAACCAAACGAATCAAGAGAAATCTGAAGAACACTAGAAAAGGGGGAAAACGATGAACGAACACGATTTTGAACCGATCTACGTGCTCGTGAGGTTATGAAGGACCGAGAAGCTAACCGAAAGCGACCAGAGGGGGGGTGAATGGGAGCTTCAAAATTTCCTTACGGAAACTAGATGCCACTGTCCCAAAATCGACCCCAAGAGCGAACCCTAGAACTTGCTAATGTCCACGACCCTATATGTAGGGTGGATGCTTCCTAGAAGCACAGCGAGACACTAGACAACTCTAGAAAGCCAACGCAAAAGACGGAAATCAATTCCGACAACGAACGAGCGAACCGCGGACGAAACCGTGCGAAACCAGTCGCATCGGACGCTGGCCTGCGTCCGATGCCAGACCACCGGACGCGTCCGATGCAGACTGGGCGGTTCTGGAACCTTACTGTTCCACCATCGGACGCTGTGAACAGTGATCACCCAGCGTCCGATGCAAAGACTCCGGCGCGTCCGATGGACAACGGACGCGTCCGATGCCTAGCGTCCGATGCAAACTAAAACGCTGAAAACGTGACACGCGTCACCGGAGCGTCCGATGCTAGGAACCCTAGCGTCCGATGCTCCCGTGATAGCGTCCGATGCCCCCGAAAACAGCGCTGTTCTTCACGATTCAACCCGATCTCCTTCGAATCAATTGCCCTAGGCCTAGGATTCGATTTGAGGAGTCACAAGGATGTTAGTGAGCTATCTCTAAGAGATCATGGCTCGAACCTAACTCCAAATCGGTGAATCAAGAAATTTCGGGGCATGGAGGCAAGAACGCAATCCAAAATGAAAATCGATCGATCTCCTAGACCGTGAGGTTAGAGTTTAATTCCTTCGGTGGAAAGGAGAGCCTCACGATCTAGAACAACTTGGTTCAAACGGTTTTGCAAAAGATGAACCGAGCAAAGAGATCAAGCGACGGGAAAATCGTGGAGAAAAAGGATTCCGCGAAGAACACAAAGAAAACGCGAATCACAGCCACGAACTCGAATTAAGGACGCAAATCAAGCCATCGATCTGTGCTCCAAAGTGAGGATACGGCCTCACTTCCTCAAGTCAACAGTACACAGAGTGGAGTCTCTCTGCGGATCTCAACTAGCTAGAGCAGGGGATGGGAGAGTGGAAACCCTAGGTGCTAGGAAGCAAATGACTGCGCTAACTGAGTTTTTTTTTTTTTGATTGGGAGGAGGGTGTCTCCCCTAGACTACTTATACTAACCTAGCCTAAGTCTATTTCCTACTCTACCCCTCTCTACTCTAATTACAGAGCGGACCAGCCTAACCCTAAGGCTATTCTAGTCCACCCGCTGGTGGTAGGTAGATCCGACGGCCACGCCCGCACGGTCTTCCGCGTCGCCTCCACGCAACCTTCAGATCGCCGCCACGTGCCGCCACCACTCTGCACCCCCGGTTTTGCGGCCCAAACCGGGAAACCAGCCTTTTCCATCAGCCCCCGGTTTTGAGGCCCAAACCGGGAAACCAGCCTCCAGCCCGAGTTTTGTGGCCAAACTCGGAAACCGTCCGCGCCCGAGTTTTGAGGCCCAAACTCGGAAACCGGCCCACGCCCAGGTTTTGAGGCTCAACCTGGAAACCGTCGCGCCCAGGTTTTGTGGCTCAACCTGGAAACCCAGCACCCAGGTTTTGAGGCCCAAACCTGGAAACCGTCCACCGTTGGTTTTTCCCGGGCTCTACCAACAAACCGGCGTCGTAGAGGGGATGCACCGCCTGTGCACCCCTTCCACCGACATGATCGCACTTCTCCGCCTGTCGCTGTCGCAGGCTGCCAGCCACCACAGCTGATCCTCCGGCCTCCAGTCCATCAGTCCAAGTCCACGTCCGCCCTTCACCGTCCGATACATCGGCATGGCACGTCCGCCGCACGGCACGCCCATCCTTCATCGCGCCCGGTCCGTCGGCACGGCACGTCGCAACTTGACCTTCACCCGCCATCGATCACTGTCTCCGTGCTCGACACCTGCACAACACAAGCCAAAGAACATGCGCATCATCTCCATTGACAATCACTCATCACACAGAGACTCGGCATACACCCATGTATCCGCAATCTCCCCCTTGATGAGTGCATTGTCAACTCCACAACAAATCATGAATAAGAAGAAGAAGGTAGGAAGGAGTGGGAAGAGAAAACCCAACCAAATGACCCAGAAGCCTTAACAAAAGCCGAAGAAGGTCAAGTGGATGAAGCAAAAACTTGGTCCCCAAAGACATGGGCAACGGCTTGACGCAACCAAGTAAAGCAAAGCTAGCCCTCAAGAAGAGGTAGAACAGGCTCAACACCGCTAGCAGATAGCAATTGAAGATCGGAGGACAACAGAAGCAAAATGCTAGTCCCTCAAGATAGAGGCACAGAGGCTCAACACAACTAGCAAGAAAATCACTCCGAACCAATTGAAAATCAACCCAAACCAAATGGGAAAGCACACCAGACGATACCAATTGAAAGCCAAATGAGAAAGCTTATGAAAGCTCATGAGAAGCTAGGAACGTTTGCTAGTCCCTCAAGACAGAGGCAACGGCTCAACACAACTAGCAAACTCCCCCTCGACAAATGCAAGCAACTAGGACAAAAGATTTTCAGGGCATATGATTTGCGTAAATTTCTCCCCCTAGTTGAAAATGCACTTATCAAGGCCAAAAGGTATCGGAGAAGCAACTCTCTTCACATAAACTCCCCCTGAACACAAGATCTCCTTCCACAATGCATATGAAGTCAAAATGCAAGTTAGGAGCTTCAAGGATATAGTCAAAAGAGTGCAAAGATGCTCTAATCAGTATAGCTCCAACATCTCAATTAAGCACTCAAATAGCAAAGGCTCAAACTGATCACTTATACGAAATATGAAGCATATGAGCATGTGAGCAGTTTTAAGCCAAAAGGATAGTCACCATCAACATAGCACTAGACATGTATAGAAGGAATCCAAACAAGTGCTAAGCATATATACAAGGTGAACTACCCCTAGCAAAGTTCAATCATCATGCATAGGAATGAAACATATACTTGTGATTTCAAATTCATATCGGAGTTGCAGCGGTAAAAGAATTCACAAGTTCATTTTTAGCATGTGATTGCGAGAGGTTGAAAGCTTGTCATCGCCTAACTTTTCAACCGTGCGAAGCCTATGCCGAAGCAATCAGAAGCTTAAAGCAACGGTTTCGGTCATACACTACATGGCTCAAGTTTAACTCAAAGTGCAATGAGAAACAGTCTCAATACCATGAGGTGTTGACAAGCAATCCCATCTCGATCTTTTCAATTCAACAATACTTGGTTCAGATTTTAAGCAAGTTATGAACAACCAAGCAAGTGAATGACTCAGAACTAGAGACATAGCAACCTAGCATATATGAAAAGCAGGAATGGACTCAACACACCCTACACATGCTAGTTGCATATCTCAATGGTGAACATTTTCAGATTTATATACATTAGGCATAATTCACCATTCCAAAAAAAATAGCTCGCTCATAACATGTAACAGTGATCAGAAAGAGCATAAGCTACAAGCATCATCATAAGTATCGGAGCAATACTAACAAGAGCATAATTACATTCTAGTGAATATAGACATGAAGCTCAGAATGTAAATGCGTATGCCCGACACAAAACTGAAGGAAAGAAGATACCAAAAGGAGAGACTCAAGAAACTCAAAAGAAAAGAGCCTCAAAATAAAAGAGTCAGTCTGTACATCTCAAAATGCTTCCCCCATCTAAAAGGGGAAACACACACCAAGCTCACCCCTCAACCTATTAAAGGTTGATTCGTCTAAAGGCTTGGTGAAAATATCAGCCAATTGGTGATGAGTATCGACATGGCGAAGGTCGATATCACCCTTCTCCTGGTGGTCTCGCAAGAAATGAAAGCGCACATCAATGTGTTTGGTTTTCGAGTGAAGCACAGGGTTCTTAGCAACGCTAATGGCACTCGTGCTGTCACAAAGCAAAGGAACTCGAGTAAAGCTCAAACCAAAATCACGCAAAGTGGCCATCATCCAGAGTAACTGGGAACAGCAGCTAGCCGCAGCAACATATTCAGCCTCCGTGGTAGACTGAGCGACACTAGACTGCTTGCGAGAAGACCACGACACAAGAGAAGATCCAATAAACTGGCAAGTCCCTGAAGTAGACTTGCGCTCAATGCGACAACCAGCAAAATCAGCATCAGAAAAGCCACAAAGCGAGAGGGTGGAAGAAGCAGAATACCAAATCCCGAGCTCAGGCGTGAAACGAAGGTACCTGAAGATGCGCTTCACCGCCTGACGGTGAGAAGTGCGTGGCGAAGCCTGAAAGCGCGCGCACAAGCACACGGCGAACTGAATGTCCGGCCGTGTCGCCGTCAGGTAGAGCAGCGACCCAATCATGCTGCGGTACTCCTTCTGGTCCACTGCTTCTCCATCCGTGTCAGCATCCAGGGCAGTCGTCGTCGACATGGGCGTTGGAAGAGGCTTGGCCTCACCCATGTCGAACCGCTTCAGCAAGTCCCTTGTGTACTTGCCCTGGTGCACAAACGTCCCCTCTCGGGATTGCTTAATTTGCAACCCGAGAAAGAAAGTCAGCTCGCCCATCATGCTCATCTCGAACTCCCTGCTCATAGTATCTGCAAACTTGGCAACCAAAGCGTGAGAAGAACCACCGAAAATGATATCATCCACGTAAATTTGGACCAAGAGAGTATCTTTGCCTTGCTTGAGGAGAAAAAGCGTTTTATCTACACATCCCATTTTAAAACCCTTAGCTAGCAAAAAGGTTTTTAATCTCTCATACCAGGCTCTAGGGGCTTGTTTCAAACCATACAAAGCTTTGTGGAGTTTAAAGACATGGTTTGGAAACTTGGGATTTTCAAAACCGGGGGGTTGCTGGACATAGACCTCCTCCTCAATATAGCCGTTTAAGAAGGCACTCTTGACATCCATTTGAAAAAGTTTGAAACACATGGATGCAGCATAAGCCAAGAGTATCCTAATAGCCTCCAAACGAGCTACAGGAGCGAAGGTCTCCTCATAATCTATCCCCTCCTTCTGACTATAACCCTTCGCTACAAGCCGGGCCTTGTTTCTCACAATGTGGCCCTCCTCTCCTTGCTTGTTTTTAAATACCCATTTTGTCCCAATAGGTTTACAGTCAGGAGGTGGTGGCACTAGAACCCAAACCCGATTTCGCTCAAAGTTCTCTAGCTCCTCATGCATGGCATTGACCCAATCCGGATCCGTCAATGCGTGTCCAACATCTCGGGGCTCAAAAGACGCAACAAAAGCAGAATGAGCAAAGTGCGAGATGTGCTGTGACCTGGAGCGAGTAACTCGCTCGTCGATGTCTCCGATCATCTGTTCAGGGGGGTGCTGGCGCTGGATGTGTCGTGGCGCCTCCCGGGAAGAAGTAACCTCCCCCTCAACAGTAGCTGGTTCCACCCCGGGTACAAAAGGTACCGCGCGAGGTGGATCCCACGGCCCCCAGGAAGAAGACGTCTCGGGGCCACGGGTCGTCGTCGAAGCCGCTCCCGGCGGCGCGGCAGGCGGAGGGGGTGCTGGATCATCTATACCTTCAGCACCCTCTTCCTCGTCATCGAAAAGAGGCTCTCCAACCTCGTGATCACCTGCACGCTCAAAACGAGAAGAAGGAGAAACAAGAGTCTCGTCGAAGGTGACATCTGATGTCTCCATGACTCGGTTAGTGTCAAGGTTAAGTACACGATAAGCTCGACTGTGAGTGCCATAACCCAAAAACACACCGTCAGAAGAACGAGACTCAAACTTGTCTAGGTTGCCCTTTTTCAATATAAAACAGTGGCAACCAAAGACTCTAAAATAACTCACCTTGGGCTGGCGACCAAAACGCAACTCATAAGAGGTCTTCTTCAAAAACACTCTCAGAAAAATGCGATTCGAAATATAGCATGCAGTGTTCATAGCTTCGGCCCAATAGCGCCTAGGAGTCCTATGCTCATCAAGCATCGTCCTGGCCATCTCAACAAGGGTCCGATTCTTCCTCTCTACAACACCATTTTGGGGTGGTGTATAGGGAGAAGAAAACTGATGCTCCAAACCAAGGCATTTACAAAACTTCTCAAAATCCGAATTTTTAAACTCGGAACCATTATCACTTCTAATCGCTCGCATCGAGTTCAAAGGGAACTCGTTCTGAAGACGCAAAATCAGATCGCGAGCGAAGGAGAATGTCTCGGACTTCTCAACTAAAAAGAAGACCCACGAATACCTCGAAAAGTCGTCAACAATAACAAGCACATACCACTTCCCACCAACCGAGCTCACCCGAGCCGGACCAACAAGGTCCATATGCAAAAGCTCTCCGGGGTGCGAGGTCATAACCTTGGTCAAAGGGTGGTGGGGAGCAGCAACCATCTTTCCATGCCGGCAAGCATGGCAAACTAGATCCTTCTCCAACGAAAGCTTGGGCAATCCTCGGATTAAGCCAAGTGAGCTAAGTCTTGCAAGCAAGTCAAAACTCAGGTGACCGAGCCTCCTATGCCACTTCCAAAGATCAGAAGAAGAAGGACTAGCCAAAAGACAGCGAGAAGATCCAAACGACTTTGAGAAATTCGCGCGAAAGACATTCCCAAAGGGTGAAATCAGACATACAAGATCACCCTGAGGATCTAAGATCCGGCTAAGGTTCGGTTTGAAACGAATCTCATAGCCTTCACGAAAAAGTTGCGAAACAGAAAGCAAGTTAAAATGCAGGTTAGAAACAAGAGCAACCTCGCGCAACACAAAGTGCTCATTAACCCGCACTGCACCAACGGACAATACCTTGCCCTTACCTTTGTCGCCGAAGGTTATGTACTCCTTTCCGGCGACCGGACTATGGCTGGAGAACCATTTGGCATTTCCGGTCATGTGCCTCGAGCAACCGGAATCCACAAGCCAAATGTCCTCCAACCGCTCCTCCTACATCAATAAAAAGACATAGGGTGAACATACGGTCCAACACTGGGGTTAGTAAGATAAGAAGGAAACCAGTGTTGGGCCGGCTGCTCAAAAGAACGGTCAGTGTAAAAACCATCCTGTCTAGGGGGATAGCGATCACCACGCACAGGAAAACGTGGTCCGCTGGGGAAGAAGCGCTCACCGCGAAACTCTACCTGCGGTGGGACAAAGCGCTCAACAAAGCCTCCGCCACGGGGTCCGTTACCTGCAAAAGCAGGACCCCGTCGGGCACGCTCTCTACGAGGTCTACGCCTAGGAGCCTGCTGCTCAACTCTAGCGTCTCTCCTCGGAGCTCTCTCCTGCCTAGGCCTCATAAACTGAGGTGCTCTACCTCTAGGCCTAGTCTCCCTCCTAGGGGCTCTCTCCTGCTGCCTAGGCTGGGTATGCTTCCCTCCAGACCTAGCAGCTCTCCCCTGAGGCTTCGGAGCATGTCCACCACGAGCTGGGTGAAACATGTCCGGGTTCTGCATCTCCCTAGCTCGGCGCGCCTCTCTCCTGCGCCTAAAGCAGAACTCACTCAGGTGACCATCCCGCCCACAAAAGTCACACTGAAACCTCACCGCGCGCAAAGGGGGTTGTTGGTTTGCAGGGATGTGGGTATGGTTCACCTTGCCCTTGCCCTTCTGTGGCAACTCCTCTCGGATGGGTGGCATTGTGTCAAGCTTGTTCTTTAGGTGATTGGGCTTGGGTTGCCATTGTGGATTCTTGGGTGGAGCCTTGGGGGATTCAACTATAACTCCATCCTTGGTGACAGGCTTGGCAGACTCTTTGGGTGGAAGCTTGGTTAGTTTGGGAGTAGTGGTGGAGTTGGGCTTCTCACAGGGGTTCAGACCACTAGACTCTCCAATCTTACCAAAAGCTGAAAGATCAACACTCTGGCCAAGACCTACACCAGGAGCCCCAGCAGCTCGCTTGAATTGGGAGATCATCATCCCGAGCTGAGGCTCACCACAAGACACCCATGACAAGACGGTCCGAAGGTATGTGTTTTCCTCCTCGGTACGCACCTTGTCATGCCTCACATTGGCCATCTCCTGCTCCAGGCCCTCACACAAAGCACATCTCTTGACACAAGTGCTATCCGAGCCGGCCTTCTCAAAAGACTCAAGCTTGGCATTCTTCTCTGCCAACTCGGATTGCAAGACAGGACAAGTCTTGCACGCACCCAACAGCTGCGGTCTAGCTCGGAGCTCATCCACCTCATCTACCAGCGCAGCATACTTACTCCTCAGAGTGAGAAGATCCGTCATGTGCGCGGCGCAATTCTCGCACTCCAACTCCTCCGACACAACCACGGTGGACCGAGCGAACTCAAGCTCCTTCACCGTGTCCTCCCACTTCTGCCTAAACTCCTTGCGCTCTCTAGCGGCACGCCTAAGCAACTTGTCTTGACTAAGGAGGGCAGCAGTCAACTTCTCAACCTCGGAGGAAAGCTCGTCGTAGGTGAGAGATACCTGGGAGGTGTCGTCGTCGTCGTCGTTCCGAGGGGTACGCTCCGGCTCGCTGTCGACCTCATCTCCGAGCGCCATGGTACACAGGCCTTCGTCGCCGGCGAAGAAGCACAAGCCGTTGAACGTGTCCTCCAGCTTCTTCTTCTCGGACTCGTCATCACTCGATCGAGCGGAGTCGTCATCCGAGCCGTCGACGTCGCTGAGCGTGGCGAAGAACGCTCGCTGCTCAGCCTGCTGCTTCTCCAAGTACTTCTTCTTGATGTACTCTTTGTTGAAGCCGCCCCGCTTCTTGTGCCTTGGGGGAACGTGCTTCTCCTTGTACTTGGAGTCGCGCCTGTGGCCGTGATCACCCTTCCCAAGATGCTTGTTCTTCTTCTTGGGGCAGTCGGCGATGAAGTGGTCGGGGTCGCCGCACTCGTAGCATCCGGTGCGTCCTCCTCCGCGACGACGGTTCATGCGGTTGTTGTGGAACCGCGAGAACCGGTTGGCAAGCAAAGCCAACTCGTCGTCTCCCAAAGACTCCAGCTGGTCCTCTGTCACAGAGAAGAGAGAAGAAAGCGCAAAGCCAGCTGAGGGGTTAGGGGAAGAGCCGGAAACCAAAGCCATGGACGGGCGAGAAGGATTTTCAAAAGAAGCCCTCGCCATAGCATCAATCTCACTGGACTTGAGCTTACTGAAGAGCTCGTCGCAGGTGAGGGTCTCATAGTTCGGCGATTCGATGATTGCCTGAACCTTGGAGTCCCACACCGAACGGTCAAGAGTGTGCAAAAGCTTCAAAGCACGCTCATGATCGTCAAATGGCAACTGCTCTCTGTTAGCCCTCATCCTGTTGACAATCACCTGAAAGCGAGCGAATAAACTTTCTATGCTCTCGCCAGGTTGATGTCTAAAGTTCTCATACTCTCGCTTGAACGACTCGTAGAGTCGGGTTTTGACTTGAGAGGTGCCCTCATGAAAACGCATGAGAGTGTCCCAGATCTCCCGAGCCGTAGCGAGGTGAGAAACACGATCAAACTCACCCATGCTCAAACAAGAGAAAAGAGCATTACGGGCTCGGCTATTGGCATCGTGCTCATCGACCTGCTGTTGAGTCACACGAGCAGCCAAGACCACGTAATCAGGGGAGTTGCAAATATCCCAGATCGAAGCGCCCAAGCTCTGTAAATAGGCCGACATACGTATCTTCCAATACGCATAGTTCGTCCCATCAAAAAACGGCGGTTTGCCCACGCCGCGATCCATGTCGCCTTCGGTGGATCTGGAACCGGCTAAGGTGAAAGATCCTTAACCCGCTCCGATACCAATTGAAGGACCGAGAAGCTAACCGAAAGCGACCAGAGGGGGGGTGAATGGGAGCTTCAAAATTTCCTTACGGAAACTAGATGCCACTGTCCCAAAATCGACCCCAAGAGCGAACCCTAGAACTTGCTAATGTCCACGACCCTATATGTAGGGTGGATGCTTCCTAGAAGCACAGCGAGACACTAGACAACTCTAGAAAGCCAACGCAAAAGACGGAAATCAATTCCGACAACGAACGAGCGAACCGCGGACGAAACCGTGCGAAACCAGTCGCATCGGACGCTGGCCTGCGTCCGATGCCAGACCACCGGACGCGTCCGATGCAGACTGGGCGGTTCTGGAACCTTACTGTTCCACCATCGGACGCTGTGAACAGTGATCACCCAGCGTCCGATGCAAAGACTCCGGCGCGTCCGATGGACAACGGACGCGTCCGATGCCTAGCGTCCGATGCAAACTAAAACGCTGAAAACGTGACACGCGTCACCGGAGCGTCCGATGCTAGGAACCCTAGCGTCCGATGCTCCCGTGATAGCGTCCGATGCCCCCGAAAACAGCGCTGTTCTTCACGATTCAACCCGATCTCCTTCGAATCAATTGCCCTAGGCCTAGGATTCGATTTGAGGAGTCACAAGGATGTTAGTGAGCTATCTCTAAGAGATCATGGCTCGAACCTAACTCCAAATCGGTGAATCAAGAAATTTCGGGGCATGGAGGCAAGAACGCAATCCAAAATGAAAATCGATCGATCTCCTAGACCGTGAGGTTAGAGTTTAATTCCTTCGGTGGAAAGGAGAGCCTCACGATCTAGAACAACTTGGTTCAAACGGTTTTGCAAAAGATGAACCGAGCAAAGAGATCAAGCGACGGGAAAATCGTGGAGAAAAAGGATTCCGCGAAGAACACAAAGAAAACGCGAATCACAGCCACGAACTCGAATTAAGGACGCAAATCAAGCCATCGATCTGTGCTCCAAAGTGAGGATACGGCCTCACTTCCTCAAGTCAACAGTACACAGAGTGGAGTCTCTCTGCGGATCTCAACTAGCTAGAGCAGGGGATGGGAGAGTGGAAACCCTAGGTGCTAGGAAGCAAATGACTGCGCTAACTGAGTTTTTTTTTTTTTGATTGGGAGGAGGGTGTCTCCCCTAGACTACTTATACTAACCTAGCCTAAGTCTATTTCCTACTCTACCCCTCTCTACTCTAATTACAGAGCGGACCAGCCTAACCCTAAGGCTATTCTAGTCCACCCGCTGGTGGTAGGTAGATCCGACGGCCACGCCCGCACGGTCTTCCGCGTCGCCTCCACGCAACCTTCAGATCGCCGCCACGTGCCGCCACCACTCTGCACCCCCGGTTTTGCGGCCCAAACCGGGAAACCAGCCTTTTCCATCAGCCCCCGGTTTTGAGGCCCAAACCGGGAAACCAGCCTCCAGCCCGAGTTTTGTGGCCAAACTCGGAAACCGTCCGCGCCCGAGTTTTGAGGCCCAAACTCGGAAACCGGCCCACGCCCAGGTTTTGAGGCTCAACCTGGAAACCGTCGCGCCCAGGTTTTGTGGCTCAACCTGGAAACCCAGCACCCAGGTTTTGAGGCCCAAACCTGGAAACCGTCCACCGTTGGTTTTTCCCGGGCTCTACCAACAAACCGGCGTCGTAGAGGGGATGCACCGCCTGTGCACCCCTTCCACCGACATGATCGCACTTCTCCGCCTGTCGCTGTCGCAGGCTGCCAGCCACCACAGCTGATCCTCCGGCCTCCAGTCCATCAGTCCAAGTCCACGTCCGCCCTTCACCGTCCGATACATCGGCATGGCACGTCCGCCGCACGGCACGCCCATCCTTCATCGCGCCCGGTCCGTCGGCACGGCACGTCGCAACTTGACCTTCACCCGCCATCGATCACTGTCTCCGTGCTCGACACCTGCACAACACAAGCCAAAGAACATGCGCATCATCTCCATTGACAATCACTCATCACACAGAGACTCGGCATACACCCATGTATCCGCAGGTTAGAGGAGAAATGCTTCGGTGGAAAGAAGGAACTCACAACATAGAATAAAATGATTCAAATGGAATCGCAAATCATCTGTCGAAGAGGGAGAATGAGGCAAATCTCCGAGAGGGTGAAAACCAAAATGCGAAGAACACAAGAGCAAAACGTGAATTGATTCAATTTCAGCCGTGTTTCGAACCCACGAGACAACAACGAGATTACAGTCTCGTTTCCTCAAAATCTCCAATACACAGAGGTATTGTAGTTCACTCTGCGGATCACAGGCAGCGAGGTATGATTGAAACCTAAGCGAAGGCTAGAGAATAGAAGCTGCAGGATAGAATGGATGGAGGGGCTGCCATCACTACTTATAGCCTAATACACTTATTCCCCTTCTACCCCTAGATACAAAGAGCGAACAGGCCAACACTAGGGGTATCCCGATCCAACTCTGCTGAGTCTTGATCCGATGGCCACGCGCCTTCCTCATCCTTAGCTTCGCCTCGACGCAAGCCTTAGGATGTCACCACGTGCCGTCCTGTCGATCGCCGCGCCTTCCTCACCGATAGCTTTGCCGCAACGCAAGCCTCTCGGTGCCGCCACGCGTCGACCCTCCTTTTTGGACCTCCCTCCGGTTTTGAGGCTGAAACCGGGAAACCAGTCCTCAGGAACCCTAAGCTACCTATGGGTGCGGTGCACGAGCCATGCCGACCCCGGCATGAGTCGGTGCCACGCACGACGGCGGTCCGCGGCGGACATGGCCACGACAAGGCCTAGTTCCGGCTAAAGCACAGTGCTAGAGATGTCTCCATCTAAACCTAGGCAACTACGGAGGTAAAGAAGGCTAGAACGGGGCTTGGTTCGGGGTGGTTTGACCAGAGATGGCCGGACCACGCAATGGTCATGGCGGCGTCCATGGCGGATGCCCGAGGATGGCACTCGGCGTTCCGCCGGCTAGAGCGAAGGAGAGGGGAAACCAACCCGTGCAGGTGATAGAGGAGGTCAAGGCGGATGAATGAGCGGAGGGAATCGGTCGGCGGTGCCCTGGGCAGCGAGGAATCGCTCGCCGGAGTTTGGCGGGCGGCGCGGCGGTGCGGTGGAGAGAAAGATAGAGCAGAGAGAGCGAGCGAGTGAAGAAGTGAGCGGCTCTGTTGCAAACGCGAGGAGGAGAGGAGGCAAAGGCGGGCGCGGACGCTGGTTCATTGAACCTGGCCAGTTCCCATCCGTCGTCCCGACCGGACAGCAGCGCGGTGAGCGAGCGGCGACCACGCGGCGGGCGAGCAGCGAAGGGGCAGAGGGGTTTGTCGGCGTGGTGGAGTCGGCGCGCGAAGAGTGGTCGGCTTCGCTGTTTGCTGTGCGGGCGAGCGAGCAGCGTGTAGCGAGCGGCGTTGTCGGCGTACAGCGCTGCGAGCCAGGCGGCGCGGGCGCGCGTGGGAGAGGGGACGAAGGGGCTGACATGCGGGTCCCACTGGGTTTAAACAAAAGAGGTTTTGTTCATTTTCTTCACTGGCTTTTATCTCCCAAACTAAGCTGACCTAGAAAAAGGTTCTAGAAGCAAAGTTGCTTAGAAATTTACAAGGAACAATTCATCTTTAAGGCTCAAGTCCAAATTATGCCTGGAAAATTGAATTTCACTCCTAGCCAGATTTTCTAATGCAATTATTAAATACTAAATGACCTTTTCTGAAAAGGTACCTTCAAGCAAAGTTGTTTCTCCTGTCAAGATCTACAACTTTGGTTTAAGGCCCTTGGTCAGAAAAACAAAGCATCTATTAGCTACACTAGAAACTAGGCAAAGGACTTAAACAAACATACCACACAAGATGCACATGAAATGAGATGATGCCATGCTCATGCTATGTCAAGTTATGCATTTAGGGTTGCTTAACACCTAGGGTGTTACAGCCCTCCCCTCTTTAAAGAAATCTCGTCCCGGGATTGGGTTACTAACCAGTCTTTGTAAAATATTGGATACACTTCTCTTAAATAGTCATCCGCTTCCCAAGTGGCATCCCGATCATCTTGCTCACTCCACGTTACCTTGTACTGCTTCACTATGCTCCCTCATATCACTCTTTCTTTAGTATCAAGTACCTGATGTGGCTTTACGGAGTAAGTGAGATCGGATTGTAACTTGATGTTGGCTGGATGTACTTCTTCTTCTGGTACTCGAAGACACTTCTTCAGTTGTGACACATGGAATACAGGGAATATAGGTTTCAAATGCTCCAGTAATTGTAATTGATAAGCTACTTCTCCCCTCCTTTTTACGACTCTATACGGCCCCACAAATCTTGGTGCTAACTTTCTTCTAACTCCAAAACGTTTGACACCTTTCATAGGTGAAACTTTTAAGTATACATAATCACCTTCACTGAATTCAGCGGCCTTCTACGCTTATCAGCATAGCTCTTCTGTCGAGATTGTGTTGCGGCTATATGTTGTTGAATTGTTCTAACTTGTTCTTCTGCTTCTTGAATGAAATAAATTCCATAATACCGACGTTCTCCTGGTTCAACCCAATTTACCGGTGTTTTGCATCTTCTACCATATAAAGCTTCAAAAGGTGCCATCCGAATACTTTCTTGGTAACTGTTGTTATACGCGAACTCTGCTAAGGGCAACCATTTATCCCAAGGACCTTTTGCTGATATAACGCAGGCTCTTAGCATATCTTCCAATACTTGGTTTACTCTCTCTGTTTGTCCTGATGTTTGTGGATGATAGGCTGAACTACGAACTAGTTCTATACCTAATTCCTTCTGCAACTTCTCCCAGAACGGTGCAGTAAACTATGACCCCCGATCTGAGATTATGGTCTTTGGTATACCATAGAGTCGAACAATCTGACTTAAATAGATCTCCGCATAGTCTGGTGCATGATAGCGGGTCTTGACCGGAATAAAATGTGCTGTTTTGGTGAGACGATCCATAATTACCCAAATTGAATCATTTCCCTTCTGGGTAGTCGGTAGACCGGTGATAAAATCCATACTCACTTCTTCCCATTTCCATTCAGGCACTGATAACGGTTGAAGCATCCCGGCTGGCTTCAGGTGAATAGCTTTTACTCAGCAACATGTATCACATCTAGCCACATAAGCAGCAATCTCTTTCTTCATTTTGGTCCACCAAAATCTTGGACGTAATTCTTGATACATTTTGGCACTACCAGGATGAATAGATAACTTGGAAAAATGTGCTTCATCCATAATCCGGTTCCTGAGTTCTCTATTCTTGGGTACTACTAAGCGCTTGTCAAACCATAGAACTCCATTGTCATCAACTCAAAAATGTTTCACTGGTTCAGCTGCAATCTTCATCATCTCTTTGATATGATAGATTCCTTTATCCGTTTTCTGTCCTTCAAGGATTTGGTTAACTAATGTGCTACATAGTTCAATGTTGTGCAGAATTGCAGGATTTCCGACTCATGTTCTGGTGTTAACTTCAGAGTATTGCAATGCGATTTCTGACTTAAAGCATCGACAACTACATTTGCCTTTCCCGGGTGATAGTGAATCTGCAGATTATAATCCTTGATTAATTCAAGCCATCTTCTCTGCCTCATATTCAACTCAGGTTGCGTGAAGATATACTTGAGACTTTTGTGGTCAGTATACATATTACAGATGTTACCAAGCAAGTAATGCCTCCAAATCTTCAAAGTGTGCACAACTGCAGCTAACTCCAGATCATGTGTAGGATAATTCACTTCATGTTTCCTCAACTGACGAGAAGCATAAGCAATTACCCTGCCTTCTTGCATAAGGACACAACCTAATCCAACTTTTGATGCGTCACAAAAGACATCAAAGGGCTTTTCAATGTCCTGTTGAGCCAAAACAGGAGCAGTGGTCAACAGTTTCCATAAAGTACGGAAAGCAGTTTCACACTCCTCTGTCCACTCAAACTTTTGATTCTTCTGCAACAAGCTTGTCATAGGTTTTGCAATCTTGGAGAAATCGGGAATGAAGCGGCGATAATATCCTACCAAACCGAGGAAACTTCGAACCTCACCAACCGAAGTAGGCGCCTTCCAGTCCATTACTTCTTGAACCTTACTGGGGTCCACAGAGATTCCTTCTTCTGACAAGATGTGACCAAGAAAAGGTACTTCCTTCATCTAAAACTCACACTTACTGAACTTAGCATAGAGTTTATGCTCCCTAAGTCTGGTTAGAACAACTCTCAAATGTTCAGCATGATCTTCCGGGTTTTCTGAATAAACTAGAATATCATCAATGAACACCACTATAGACTTATCCAATTCTGGCATGAAAACTGAGTTCATCAAGCTCATGAAATATGTTGGGGCATTGGTCAACCCAAAAGACATGACAAGGTATTCGTATAACCCATATCTGGTCGAGAAAGCGGTCTTTGGGATATCTTGTGGCCGAATTCTGATCTGGTGATAACCTAATCTCAAATCAATTTTGGAAAACACTTTAGCTCTAGACAACTGGTCAAACAGAATATCTATCCGCGGTAACAGATACTTGTTCTTGATGGTCACGACATTGAGTGGACGGTAATCCACGCACATCTGTAACGATTTATCCTTCTTCTTAACAAACAAGGCTGGACAACCCCATTCCGATATGCTAGGCTGAATAAACCCCTTGCCTAAGAGTTCCTTTATCTGAGTCTTGAGTTCAGCTAGCTCATTGGGTGGCATACGGTATGGCCTTCTAGAGATTGGTGTTGTTCCTGGTAACAACTCAATTGCAAATTCCACAGCCCTCTTGGGTGGTAACCCTGGCAACTCATCAGGGAAGACATTCAGAAAATCTCGGACGATTGGAATTTTGGAAAGGTCTTCTATGGCAAGACTGCAAGATATTTCAACAAAATCGGCACCTCGAGGAAGAGATACACGAAGTTTGTTATTTATGCATCCATCAGATAAGGTAAGAGTCCTATTAGCAGTGTCTAACACCGCGTTCCACATACTCATCCAACTCATACCTAAGACTACATCCAAACTTAGCCCCGGCAAAACTACTAGATTAGCTCCAAACTTGTGCCCTCCAATCTTGATGGTTGCATTACAAACCATCTGTCTAGATAACACGCTACTTCCCACGGAGCTCACACGAAACCCGTAATCCATTTCAGAAATTTCTTGATTATGCTTTTGTGCAAATGCTTTGCTCATGAAGGAATGTGATGATCCAGTATCAAACAAAACAACTGCAGGATAATGGTTAACAAGACACATACCAGCGGTCACAGGTTCTCTTGCACGAGCTTCTTCAGCTGTCATGTTATGCAGACGTGTGGGATAGTTAGCCTGCTGCTTCTTTGGGTGTGGGCAATATTTTGCGAAATGCCCCTCTTGATTGCAATTGAAGCACGGTCCACGGGCAATAGACTTGATCCCAGTTGAACTACCTTGACCAACTCGAGCTTGAGTTGCCGCTATCTTGTACGGCCTTTGGTTACACTGATACTATTGCTGATTTTCTTTTGTGGTGGCCTGAAACGAGCTCCTGGCGCTGGTGGTCGATACTGGGAATGCTGAGCTGGTGGTCCCCTAGGTTGAGATGGTCCTGACTCCAAAGTCCTCTTTCGGGTCTTGCCCGCTGCATGCTTATTGTTGTGATTTTCTTGAGTCAGACAATCACTGATAAAGTCATTGAAAATGGTACGAGATGATGTACTCATGGACTTTCCTATCTTGGTATTCAACCCTCTCTTGAAACTGGCTATTTTCTTGGCTTCGGTGTTGTTAACACCAGATTTTCGCACGCATAAGGAGATGACAAATGGGCCAGTGTGCGGAGATGAACGTATGAGGCATTCGGCAAGTATCCATGCGGTCGGCTAGTTTCCAAGGATTCGGCAACTGCTTATGCGATCGGCTATTCTAAGAAAAAGGGAGTTTTCCGTTGAAATAACAGAAGCAAAAGCCGATTGGGCAACAAGATTGCGACAATTGAGGCAATGAAGACTCCAAAGGGGGTTGAAGGCCAAAAATATTGTATCTTCCTTTAATATTTCATAGTCGTGTCCTCTTAGGACTTGTATTGCGTCCAGGGTATAAATATAAACCCTTGGCTATTGTAAAAAGGGTTCACAACCATATCAATACAAATCGGCCCCGTGCCATCTTCGAGTCCTTTGTCGTGTCGTCGAGTTCTTCGAGAGGAATCATCGATCCGTCGACCTCCGTAAGTCCCGACAACCTTGTTATCATGTCTAGTATCATGCGGTGGATTTAGATGTGATGCAAGTAGTCTTGTTTGTTTCCAAAGATCGTGCCTCGGATCTATGTTGACAATCAAGAAGTCTTTGCTTATGCTACGCTTATGAGTAAATACCGTGCGGCAGACGTTTATTTGATATGTTTAGCAAAAGCGAGATAGTTATCGGCTCTATTAGATTTGGCAAGATCTAATAGATTCATTAAGTTATTATGTGTTGCACAATTTAATTAATTTTGTAACACTCTTTTGCCCAATCTAGATTGATTTTGTTCGGCCTTTCTTTACAAGTTTACTTATGCTCCAATAATCGTTGTTTTTGTGACATCTTTTATAGATTGCACGATCATAATGGCCGAATTAACTTCTAATCTAGATTGTTACGTGTTGTGGGTTCATACATGTCAATCATGCTTGAGCTTGGATAAAACTAGGTATCGTGCGGCAGATGCAGGTTTTAGATTAGTTTGATCATGTTTGTTTGCATGTTCCTTCTTCATGGACCCCAATTCGGCTAGTTTGCCGAGCTTGGTTATACATCGATTCATAATTTATTCTTGTTCGTTTAAGCATGTCTTTTCCTATATGTGTATTCGGCAATCAATGCTTTCATCTGCTTTCTTCTATATTAGCCGAATAATTCTATAAACATGCTTGGAAGACAGCTTTTATAGGTGTATGTCGTCGAAAGTGGCTTCAGGGCCGTAAATATGGAACTCTCTGGTCTCACCCGGCATGTATTCTCACAGTTTTATCCCTTGTTGGTTTTCAGGTCAAACCGACTGGCACGTCTTCGGATTTCGAATTGTCCGGGCACCCGATTGAAGCCACGCTTTCTGGCTTGCTGTGTGTGAGGCACAGTGCGCCACATTTTGTGCCAACACACTTCTTGGCACGCCCGGTGGGACACAAAAAACTATGATTACTACCTTCTTCGTCATCGATGGCAAGGGGGCGTATAGTTTGCTCTTAGAAAGGGACTGGATACATGCAAACTGCTGCATTCCGTTAACTATGCATCAAAACCTCATCCAGTGGATTGAAGATGACGTCGAAGTTGTCCATGCCAATGATTCGGTGAGTGTTGCTACTGCAGAACCCGTTTACTAGGAATATGATAGTGTCGAGTGCTTCTCTGGAAGAGTTTGGAAAGAAGGTCATGTAAACGTTTTCGATAAGGACCAACAGCCGATCCAAGCAGTCGGCTCTTAAAGCAATTTTTAAATGGATAATCCAATTGATGGTAACGAAGGAAAGTTGGGGCGAGGTTTTATGTCAGCTGATAAATTAGAGGAAATAAATGTTGGTGATGAAGCCGAAACAAGACCAATATATGTCAGTACAAATTTGGATCCAGAGTATAGATTGAAATTGATAAACCTTTTGATAGAGTTCAAGGATTGTTTTGCTTGGGATTACACAGAGATGCCCGGACTAGACCGTTCTATTGTTGAGCATCGATTACCGATCAAACCTGGGTATCGCCCCTACAAACAACCTCCTCGGAAGATTTTTAAAGAGGAGGTACTGGCCGACGTGAAAAAAGAAGTTGAGAGATTATTGAAAGCAGATTTCATTCGGTCATGTAGATATGCAGAGTGGATTTCAAACATAGTTCCAGTATATAAGAAGAATGGAAAGATGAGGGTTTGCATTGATTTTAGAGACCTCAATAAAGCTACTCCGATGGATAGTTACCCGATGCCGGTTGCCGAATTGCTTGTTGATGCAGCGGCTGGTTACAAAGTCATCAGTTTTATGGATGGTAATGTTGGATACAATCAAATCTTTATGGCAGTGGAAGATATTTCAAAGACAGCTTTTAGGTGCCCTGGTCATATTGGTTTGTTTGAATGGGTTGTTATGACGTTCGGATTAAAGAATGCCAGCGCAACTTATCAAAGAGCTATGAATTATATCTTTCATGAGTTGATCGGCAAAATTGTAGAAATCTATATTGATGATGTGGTCGTGAAGTCTAGGAATCATGAAAAATATTTGGCTGATTTGAGGAAGACTTTGGAATGCACAAGGAGGCATGGTTTGAGGATGAATCCAAACAAATGTGCTTTTGGAGTTTCGGTAGGTGAATTTTTGAGGTTTCTGATCCATAAAAGAGGAATTGAAGTTGGAAAGAAAAGCATGGAAGCAATAGACAAAGTTGTCCCTCCAACCAACCTTATGGAGTTGCAATCGCTGCTTGGCAAGATTAATTTTGTAAGAAGATTTATATCTAACTTATCGGAAATAGTTCTGCCTTTTTCTCCATTGCTAAAGCTTAAGAAAGATCAAAAGTTCGTGTGGGGTGATGTACAACAAAAAGCTTTTGATGAAATTAAAGAATACATGAAGGCACCACCAGTGTTGGTACCTCCACAGCTTGGTAAATCTTTCAAGTTGTACGTGGCGGCCGATAACCTAACGATAGGATCGGCCCTTATACAAGAATTTGAAGGAAAAGAAAGAGTAATAGCTTACCTTAGCCGAAAGCTGTTAGACCCAGAGACGAGGTATTCGGCTACGGAGAAACTTTGTTTATGTGTGTATTACTCGTGTACCAAGCTTCGGCACTACTTATTAAATGCCGAATGCGTAATAGTTTATGAATTTGACGTAATAAAGCATATGTTGTCAATGCCTATTCTAAATGGAAGGATTGACAAGTTGATTTTAGCACTGTCGGAGTTTGATTTAAGGTACGAATCGGCAAAGGCAGTAAAAGGTCAAGCTATTGCCGATTTTGTTACTCATCATCGTGATCATTCTGCTAATATGGTAAATATCGCACCTTGGACTTTGTTTTTCGATGGCTCATCTTGTAGTAAAGGTGGTGGTGCTGGTATTTTCTTGATTTCTCCACGAGGGTTGACTTTTAAATATGCTATCCCCATTGAGTTTTATGTTACTAACAATCAAGCAGAGTATGAAGCCTTGCTCAGAGGACTTCGGCTTCTTGTGGAAATAAAAGCTGTTGCTGTCGAAATTTTTGGGGATTCTGAGTTGGTCATCAACCAATTAACCGGTCAATATGAATGTAAAAGTGATGTATTGAGAGAATATTATGAAGAATGTCAAGAGCTTTTGAAATATTTTCAGATGGCAACTTTACATCATATCCCTAGGGGGCACAACGAATAAGCAAATAAATTAGCTCAGGCTGCTTCTGGATACCGGGAAGATCAAGAAGTTCTCGCTTTGGATGAAGATCGTATGGTTAATGATTGGAGAAAAGAAATTGCCGATTACTTGAAAAATCCATCACAAAAGGTTTCCCGAAAGCTCAGGTACAAGGCTCTCAAGTTTACACTTCTTGATGATCAGTTGTACTATAAATCTATAGATGGAGTGCTCCTCAAGTGTTTAAGTCAAGAAGAAGCCAAAAAGCTGATGTATGAAGTGCATGAAGGGTTATGTGGCGCACATCAATCGGCTTACCAAATGAAATGGATAATAAGAAGGATTGGGTATTTTTGGCCGACTATGCTCGAAGATTGTTTTGAATATTATAAGGGATGCCAAGATTGTCAGAGATTCGGCAATATTCAAAGAGTTCTGGCATCGGTTATGAATCCAATTATCAAGCCGCGGCCATTTAGGGGATGGGCCATAGATTTGATTGGTCAAATTCATCCTTCTTCTAGCAAAGGACATAAGTTCATACTATTGGCTACAGATTACTTTACCAAATGGGTTGAGGCTATACCTTTGAAGAAGGTTACATCAGAAAACATGATCAATTTTGTTAAGGAGCATATAGTTCACAGATTCGGGATCCCTCAGACTATTACAACAGATCAAGGGACTCAGTTTACATCATCTGAATTTTGTGATTTTGCTGAAGAAATGGGGATCAAGTTGTATAATTCTTCTCCTTACTATGCACAAACCAATGGTCAAGCTGAAGCATCAAATAAAATTATGATTAAAATTATCCAGAAGAAGATTGATGAAAAGCCGAAAAAGTGGCATTTGGTTCTTAATGAAGCATTGTGGGCTTACCGAATGGCATGTCATGGGTCTACTCAAGCGTCTCCCTATGAGTTGGTTTATGGGCATTGTGTTGTGTTGCCGTGGGAGTTACAATCGAGTTCAAGACGAGTTACATTGCAGAATGATTTAAGGAAAGAAGATTATGGAGGTCTAATCATGGATGAACTAGAAGATTTGCACTTGGTTCGTCTTAAGGCATTGGAAAACATAGAGAAAAATAAATTACGTGTTGCCAAATATTACAATAAGAAAGTTAAAGAGAAACACTTTGTAGAAGGGGATTTGGTTTGGAAGGTTATATTGCCGATCGGGATGAAGGACAAAGCATTCGGTAAATGGTCTCCAAATTGGGAAGGTCCTTTTCAGATAGTAAGACATGTGTCTGGCAATGCATATATTTTGAAGACTTTATTGGGAGAAGAATTTTCTAGAGCTATTAATGGGAGATTTCTTAAGAAGTTTCATCCCAGTGTGGAAGTCGGTACATGAGCAGATTCAAGAATATTCATGTGCAAAAATAGCCGATATAAAACATCGCCTTTAGCGGAAAAATCCTCCTAAAGTTGGAGAATAGCCGACATGACATGTGTCGCCTTTAGAGCAAAAATATCAATCTAACCAAATAAGGATAATATCATGCAGGAATCCTGCTTTAGGTAATTTAGAGAAGAAAAAGTAGGAGTCACAGACCAATATTTCACAGATGCAAAGTGTTTCACAAAAGAGGGCAGTCTTGTTACGGGAGCTCCTAAGTACAGTCTATTCATCAGACAATCTATTCAAGACAAATTGGGCATCAGTAGCCTGGGCAAGTACGGTTGCATGATCATCGTAGCTTTCCAGAAGTTCTTCGATGTCTTTCACATCTTCTGGAAGTTCGCCGCCGAGGAAGCCGGTTGGCATGGTGGAGAAATCCTCACGCGCCTGGGTGGACATCGCCGCCAGCCCTAAGGCGACGCCGTGGTGTACGCCATGAATGATGGCCTGATCGACACGACTGTTTGCATCATCAAGGCGCGCCTCCGTGGTTTCCCCTGGGCGTTCACCTTATCGGCCACCCTAGTTGCCGCAATCTTCAGGCGGTCAACCTCCGCGGACAATGCTGGCAAGAGAAAAGATGCGTCAGGATGCGTCAGGTAAGCGAGTTCAATTAGAAGAAGGGGAATCGGGCGAGGATTTCACTGACCTATGATGGCATTGCAGAGTTGCTTCCGCTGATCCTCCCATTCAAGCTGGTCGATGCCGTATTGCTTGGAAACTTCGCCCAGTTCCTCTCGGGCCTTGTCCCTCTCTTCCTTGAAGCGGCAGGCATCGCGGTTACTCCACCAGTCGGAGTAGTAGGAGTCTGATGAAGGGTCCGAGGAATCGGAGGGGCTGGAGGAACCAAATGACGGAGTTCCTGGTTGAGGATGAGGATGGCTTTGGCTGCTGGAGATGAATCTTATCCTAATGAGTAAGAAGAAAATCAAAATCCAGGCGGAAGAAGGGCAAGAACGAAGAACTGCAAGAGGGCAAAGGAACCGATTCTCACCCATGGCGTCGGCGTTGCGGTGGTCTGCTTCCCCTTCGGCAGGACGCTTGCCGCGGTCATCACCATTCGCCATTGCTATGGAGGTTAGGGTTTGCTTCTGGATTGAGTCGAGTGAAAGATGAAGAGGCGGAGGCAGGAATGCTTGACTGCAGGTGGCAATCGAGACTGACGAAAAGGATTTATTTATAAGCCAAAAAGAGTCATGGCGAGTTCCACGGAGCGGTGAGAATGCCAAGCGACGAAGTAGGGTTTTTCCCTCTCGAATGGGCCGTTACTGGACTGGGCCAGGCTCGGTTAAGTCGAACGTCGTTCGGCTATATCCTTGGTTCTTTGAGTCAGGTTTCGTTCGGCTATCAGAAAAATAAGGACAATCGGCTACATCTTAATAGGAAAATTTAAAGGAAAAAGGCCGATTGCTTTCTCAGACAAATAAAGGCATAGAAGCACAAAGATGGTTTTGTGGAGACGGAGTACATTACACTTAGTTTATTACAAGCTCAATGTCTATTCATTCAGAAGCTGATTAATTGCCTTTAGGGCCTCGGTCCTGATTCGGCTAACGTTGTCTAGTACTTTCTGATCTTCATCTTCAGAGCTTTGGATCTTGGATAGCTTGGCTTTGATTTGCAGATCTTCTTTGAGGGCCGAAGTCATCCTTAGTGAAGCCGCTTCTATGTTCTTCGGCAAATCAGCTATATGGGCCCTGTGAGACTGAATTTTGGCATTTAGTTCGGTTAGCTGAGCTTCTAACGTGCCTTTTTCCTCTTCCATGGCCTTCAATTCGAGCTCCAGGGTTGCTAGGGAATTTCTTGCAGTTTGGATATGAGAATGCAAATCTTTGAGTTCCAGCTTCTTTGAGGACCTGTCATTCTGCAAGACAGCCCTGGATGATGTGTTCTTGGTCGCCCTTCTCACCATGCCGACGAAGTTATCAAGGCAGGCTGCAGACTCTAGGGGAGTTAAAAGAGCAGAGGGGATATCTTCATCAATAAGTTCAAGGATGTCTCTGATCTGATCTGCATCCTGAACCAAATTGACGGTGTCCTTATTCAACAGGACGGTCATCTCCATCAGCCGAGCTTGATTTTCCGTTGACAGAGTAAGGTGAGAAGTATTTTCTTCACCCTTCTCAGTGATATAATCTTCAGCGGGAAAGGAATAACTCGTGGTCGGCTCGTTGGTTTTCTTCTAAGAGAGGGGAAAGAAGCGTTAGCCGATTGAATGAATTTGTTGAAATAATATAGTTTGAAATGAAACTTTACCTGCTGAGCTGAGTGATCTTGGCCTGTTTGAGGGCTTGGCTGAGTATTCAAAGGAGGTGAGCTTGGAGCATGATCAGGGGAAGGTTCTACTACCAGTTCGTTTAAAATTTCATCTAAGTCATCCTTAGTGAAGCCGCTTCTATGTTCTTCGGCAAATCAGCTATATGGGCCCTGTGAGACTAAATTTTGGCATTTAGTTCGGTTAGCTGAGCTTCTAACCTGCCTTTTTCCTCTTCCATGGCCTTCAATTTGGGATCCAGGGTTGTCAGGGAATTTCTTGCAGTTTGGACATGAGAATGCAAATCTTTGAGTTCCAGCTTCTTTGAGGACCTGTCATTCTGCAAGACAGCCCTGGATGATGTGTTCTTGGTCGCCCTTCTCACCATGCCGATGAAGTTATCAAGGCAGGCTGCAAACTCTAGGGGAGTTAAAAGAGTAGAGGGGATATCTTCATCAATAAGTTCAAGGATGTCTCTGATCTGATCTGCATCCTAAACCAAATTGACGGTGTCCTTATTCAACAGGACGGTCATCTCCATCAGCCGAGCTTGATTTTCCATTGATAGAGTAAGGTGAGAAGTATTTTCTTCACCCTTCTCAGTGAAATAATCTTCAGCGGGAAAGGAATAACTCGTGGTCGGCTTGTTGGTTTTCTTCTAAAAGAGGGGAAAGAAGCGTTAGCCGATTGAATGAATTTGTTGAAATAATATAGTTTGAAACGAAACTTTACCTGCTGAGCTGAGTGATCTTGGCCTGTTTCAGGGCTTGGCTGAGTATTCAAAGGAGGTGAGCTTGGAGCATGATCAGGGGAAGGTTCTTCTGCCAGTTCGTTTAAAATTTCATCTAAGTCATCCTTAGTGAAGCCGCTTCTATGTTCTTCGGCAAATCAGCTATATGGGCCCTGTGAGACTGAATTTTGGCATTTAGTTCGGTTAGCTGAGCTTCTAACCTGCCTTTTTCCTCTTCCATGGCCTTCAATTCGGGCTCCAGGGTTGCCAGGGAATTTCTTGCAGTTTGGATATGAGAATGCAAATCTTTGAGTTCCAACTTCTTTGAGGACCTGTCATTCTGCAAGACAGCCCTGGATGATGTGTTCTTGGTCGCCCTTCTCACCATGCCGACGAAGTTATCAAGGCAGGCTGCAGACTCTAGGGGAGCTAAAAGAGCAGAGGGGATATCTTCATCAATAAGTTCAAGGATGTCTCTGATCTGATCTGCATCCTGAACCAAATTGATGGTGTCCTTATTCAACAGGACGATCATCTCCATCAGCCGAGCTTGATTTTCCGTTGACATAGTAAGGTGAGAAGTATTTTCTTCACCCTTCTCAGTGATATAATCTTCAGCGGGAAAGGGATGACTCGTGGTCGGCTCGTTGGTTTTCTTCTAAGAGAGGGGAAAGAAGCATTAGCCGATTGAATGAATTTGTTGAAATAATATAGTTTGAAATGAAACTTTACCTGCTGAGCTGAGTGATCTTGGCCTGTTTGAGGGCTTGGCTGAGTATTCAAAGGAGGTGAGCTTGGAGCATGATCAGGGGAAGGTTCTTCTGCCAGTTCATTTAAAATTTCATCTATTTCAAATAATAATGTGAGTATGGAAAGATATATGGCAGCAGAAAAGAGGTTAGTCGAATGTATTACCTATGGTCTCATCGGCTTCTTGACTTTTCGAACCTTCAGGATTTATTGGATCTTCAGTTGATGAGGTGCCACCTAATTTGAGAGTTTTAACCTATGGCTGCAATAGAAGCGATGGAATATGGAGGTGGTCAGGTTTATTGCCGAATGAAGTTACTAACTTGATACATAATGAAGGATTCATACCTTAGGGGATAATTGAGCCCTTTTGGTCCTTGGTTTCCTGGGTAAAGGGACACTCTCAAGTGCTTTTCTTTTACCCTCTCCTCTTGAAGGTGCAGTAGTTAAAGTTGCGGGAATTTTCATAAAAGTTTTCAAGTTTGGAGCATTGAAACCCAGGGCAGATTAGGTCCAGCCAAATAATATTCGATTGCCTTGGCAGGGGGTGTAGGCTCAAAATCCTGAGTATAGCCAAATTTTAAGGTGAGGATTGAATTCAAGAGCAGAAAATGATAAGTATAATGAAATTACCTCGCTGTCAGAAGCAAAATCAGGTTGCAAGTTTTGACATAAAGAGTGGACTGATACATTGAAGATATGAGTGTGCCATTCTTCCCACCAAGAAGTGAAGAAAGGATGAGCAGTGTCTACTATCCCAAATGGAGATGGTTCATATGTTGGCAGCTCCCATCCTAATTCAAAGACTTTTTCGGTCACTATCCCTTCTGTGATTACTTCTCTGGGCTTTATTATTATTGAGAAGAAAGGTTTTGGGGGTAATTGACCACATCCTAATTGTCTGGCCACCATGTTTGGATAATAAAATTCATAGGTGGACTGCACTAATCTTCCATGATGAAATTCGGCTGGTAGAGTGCAAGGTTTGATGAAAGAGTTGAAGATATCAATGGATACTTTGTCTACACAGCTGAATTCATTGCTAAACTTGCAAGGGAAAGTCAGATTTTCATTCTCTCTGTAAGGAAACCAAAGTACATTGTTGAAACCTTTGAAGAACAGCTTAAAGAGATGACCAATGTCTATGTCGATACTGATAGATGATGCTGCTTCTCCATAAGTCTGACAGGCTTTAACCTTTGTTGCCTTGCCTTCAGCATAGTTAATTGAAGGGAAACTCAGATTAAGAAGGCTCACAGAAACTATTTGATGCATATATAGTTGGAGCAACATCTGAACTAACCACCAGGGACCATTCACATAGGAGATTTCTCCACCTAGGTGCATCTGGAGAGTAATCTGGTGCATCATATGATAAACAGACCCCAAGAGGTATTTGCCTAGAGGGATTTGAATACCTGCCGATAAGTCTTTAGGCATCACTATATGCTTCAGAGTGGGTTCATTGGATTTTCCACAGAAGATGAATCTGCATAGCCACATATTCATGAAGGCTTTTAGTTCTTTGTCAGAGATAGTGCCAGACGACTCCATGTAAGTCTGGATGTATTTGGCCCATCCACATCCAGAACTAACGGCTCTTTGATTACTTTTGTTCTTGTACTTGTAAGGATATATTGGTAGTGCCACATTCAGGCCAGTCATCATGAAAACATCAGCTAAAGTGATAGTCATCATACCATGGCCGAAAATGAAAGCATTGGTGGCGTCAGACCAAAAGTGGGAAGCTGCTATCAGGAGAGAGTCATTTCTGGGCGTTTCTAATAAAGATAATTCCAGGCAATGGCCAATGTCTTGATTCTCCCAGTGACTGCTACTTTTTTCCAATATCCTCCTGTACTAATTTTGCCATCCAACAATTGGGGGAAATGGCCAGTTCTTGAAGGTGCTTGGCCATTGGTTCAGCGAAGTGATTCCAGATTTGAAAGGAATTCTTTGGGTTTCCTTCTCAATAATCTCTGTTGGGTCGGGATTTCCCATTGGGCCAAGAAGGTAGGAGTCAGGATTGGCAGCATAAGGAATCAGAATCTGGTTCTTGTATTCCTTCGAAGAATGGCAAAATTGGAGAAGGAAGTGAGCCGAAAGAAAGACGAAACTAGCAGGAAATCACCAAATGTGTGAGAATGAATGAAGTTTACCTCCGGGATCTCGTCCTGAGTCGCCATTAGGGATTCGAGGTGAATTCGGAGTTACGCCGGGGATTGAATTTCTTGAGCGGCAGCTACGGTGTCGAAAGGTGTAAACCTAGAAGAGGGAAGAAGTTTGCGGACAATTTCGAAATAAAATGACTTTTATCCCGAAATTGAGGGGGCATGTGTTAACACCAGATTTTCGCACGCATAAGGAGAAGACAGATGGGCCAGTGTGCGGAGATGAACGTATGAGGCATTCGACAAGTATCCATGCGGTCGGCTAGTTTCCAAGGATTCGGCAACTGCTTATGCGATCGGCTATTTTGAGAAAAAGGGAGTTTTCCGTTGAAATAACAGAAGCAAAAGCCGATTGGGCAACAAGATTGCGACAATTGAGGCAATGAAGACTCCAAAGGGGGTTGAAGGCCAAAAATATTGTATCTTCCTTTAATATTTCATAGTCGTGTCCTCTTAGGACTTGTATTGCGTCCAGGGTATAAATATAAACCCTTGGCTATTGTAAAAAGGGTTCACAACCATATCAATACAAATCGGCCCCGTGCCATCTTCGAGTCCTTTGTCGTGTCGTCAAGTTCTTCGAGAGGAATCATCGATCCGTCGACCTCCGTAAGTCCCGACAACCTTGTTATTATGTCTAGTATCATGCGGTGCATTTAGATGTGATGCAAGTAGTCTTGTTTGTTTCCAAAGATCGTGCGGCGGATCTATGTCGACAATCAAGAAGTCTTTACTTATGCTACGTGTTGACACTGGTTATCTATCATAATTAAGGGATAAATAAATATGAAAAGGGCAAGAATTTGATCACCAACAAAGGTTTAGGGTTTCAACTGACAATATTCCATGAGTTTTGGTGAGTTATGATTCTGCAGGGACTAAACCAGGAAATTAGCACTGAAAGCTTCCCATAGAAGGAAACCGACGGGAGATAACGCAACCACCACGTAAGGATTATTCTAGAAGACTCCAGAAGACGCAAGAAGACACCAGGAGGTCGACCACCGCGAGAGGCCGACTGGTGGGACCGACCGGTCCCACCAGGAGACCGATCGGTCGCCCTCTGGGCCCGCTGGGTTCTGTCCTCTGCAAGCTATCTCCATCGACCTTTAGGATGCATCTCGGTCGTACCTTGAGTCGGTTTGATCCAAGGGCCACTGTTCATCGCCCAGGGCTATATAAACAGCCCCTGACCCCCCTCTTCATCGATCAAATAAATCAATCAGGGTTTGATCATTAGACATCATCAATCAGAGCTTCAGAAGGAGATCAATCGGAATCCCTAGAACTTCATCTACCTAGATTAGTAGATAGAATAGGATTAGAGGAGGCAAGCTTTGCTTGGATTCCTGACCTAATCATGAGAAGGCTCGGTAAACCCAAGATCTTCTCTCTTGTATTAACATTATGGATCTATTTCATAATTGCTCTTCTAGTTCATCATTGTTCTTCATTGTTTATGTTCTAGTTCATCGTCTAGTTCATGTTCATCGTCTAGTTCATCATCTAGTTCATAATCTTGTTCTAGTTCATGATCTAGTTCGTACTTTAGTTCTTCTCAATGATCAAATTCAGCTTATTGTTCATCATCGTGTTCTAGATAGCAATACAATTGATATGATTAAGACATCAATGATTATATTCTTAGTTATAATGCTTATAGTCTGCTTTGATTATATATTTGGCATAGATAGTTCATCGTTATGTTTATACTCATGTTCGTATAGCGCTCATCTTAAAGTACAACGGGTGGGTGATAGATGTTGTGTAGGCGTGGTGCCTATACATTATTTATCTGCGAATGCGTCCTATGTTCCGGATAGAGTGGTAGATCGCGGGTGTGACAGACCTGTTGAGTCCTCTGTATTCCACCTCCCGAATATAGTGTTCAGTATGGCTCAGTTAACTCATGGTTTAAGGGTTACTTTGTTTGACACTTTTACTATGGAGTTGCCTCTTAATTATAAATATGATGTGACCTAGCCAATGATTGCCTAATATAATTGCACTAATCAATGTATGATATGACTTGTAATTAGAATAACTTAGGAATGTTTCTCATTAATATCTGTTCTAATCATCACTTGCTAGGTAGTACTGTTCTAAGTTTATCCTTGATTGATCTGATCTCTGTTATCTTTTATCAATTACTTATCATATCATTTACTCTGTAACCTGATTCCTGTTTGAAGTAATTAGTGTGTTATCAGTCTTATTATAAGTGTGCCATATTAAATGTTGTTAAGTCTTTACAATGCCATCATATCTTGAATTTATTAGTCTCTAGGCTAAATATAAATAACGATACCTGAGACTAGCTTGGGTGAAATGCTTCTACAGCGGGTATGTTTATCTGTGCGCTTGCGGGTAAATATCTATCTTTAAATCCAGTGCCCTGATATATTTGCATTGCTAGCTTTATGTTGGGGATGACAACTTGACGTTAAGTGGAGTTAGTAGTGTCCCGTACACTCTTTAGTGCTTTCACTAGTTTATTATTTTATGTGGCTCTCTTCTTAAGAGTGATTCCATTAAGGAGTGCCAACAAGCATTTCTGGCGCCGTTGCCGGGGACCACATCAATTCAATTAGGGATGGTACCTAGGGTTAATTATTAAAATCATTATTAACACTGATAGGACACTGCATTAGCAGCATTTAGAACAGTAGCTAGAACATATCATTTTACTTACACACATGTGATAATGCACTAATTATTTACTTTTACTCAAACAGACTTACCCTGGCTTTGTTTATCTTTTATATCTTATGCAGGGTGATGTATGACTGGTTTCCAACTTCCGAAAAACTACATTGAGGATCCTGAAGCTTTACTAAGGAAAACTAGACGCAAACTTAAGAGACCCTCAGCACCACTACCAGAAGTTAGCCAGATAAGAAGAAGCTTAACACCAGTGTTGGACACCATGGCCGACAAGACACTCCGCGAGTTCTCTGCACCAACCACTGCGAACATTAGGACTGGACCAACAGTCAATGTGGGAGACAACGGATTTGAACTCAAGCCAGCATTGATCAACATGGTGCAAGCTAATCAGTTTTGCGGAAAGGCACATGAAGACGCAAGCGCTCATCTCCAACACTTTCTAGAGATTTGTAGCACTTTCACCATCAAAGGAGTCGAAAGGGATGCCATTCTACTTCGTTTGTTCCCATTCTCACTCTTGGGGAAAGCAAAACAATGGTTCTACGCCAACAAAGATAAAAATACCTCGTGGGCGATCTGTTCAACTGCCTTCCTAGCAAAGTTCTTTCCAGTGGGCAAGACGAATGCCCTCCGTGCCAAGATTTCAACTTTTCAGCAACAACATGAAGAATCAATCCCAGAAGCTTGGGAACGCTTTCAAGAATACATATCAGAATGCCCTCACCATGGGATGGAGAATTGGCTACTCATGCAGACCTTCTACCACGGGCTCACTTCAAGTACCCGTGAGAATGTGGATGCCGCTGCTGGAGGATCATTCTTATCACTCACGATCAACAATGCAACTACACTCATAGAGAAGATGGCCTCTAACCAAGGTTGGAACGAGGAACGCTCTCAGCCACGCAAGAGGGGAGGAATACATCAACTGAAGGAAGTAGACATGTTGTCTGCCAAACTTGACCTACTCATGAAAAAGTTCGATGAACACACTCCCAAGAGAGAAGACGTCAAACAAATCTACGAATCTCGCATGACATGTGAAGAGTGTGGAGGCACTGGTCATTCAGGGAGCAACTGTCCTGAGATTCAAGAGGATGCAAAGTACATCAACAACAACACCAACTATCGTCCTCAACAAACTCAAGGATGGAACCAGTAATCAAGGCCTAATTACTCAGGTAACTACTTAGGTAACTACCAAGGTAATACTTTTAATCAACCACCTTTGAGAGAGATGATATCCAATCAAAATAAAATTATTGATAATATGTCTAAAAAGATAGCTTCCAATGATAAACTGCTTGAAAATATTAATACTAGAATGGATAGCTTTACTTCTGCCATAAAGAATCAACATGGCTTTAATAAAATGATAGAATCTCAGTTATCTCAGTTAGCAGCTTCAGTCCCTATGGCTGAAAAAGGTAAGATTCCAGGAAATCCAAAAGAGCTAGAAACTGCAAATCTTGTAGACATCTTTGATGTAGGACACCTCATACCTAGACCTTCAAGAGAATGGATGGATGACTCCATCGCCCCAAAGAAAGGAGATCCAGGAAGACCTGTGATTCCAATTCATATTGGACCTCACAGTTTTGAAGCAGCAGTCTGTGACCTTGGAGCAAGCGTCAACATTATGCCAAGGGTAATATACGAACAAATACATGGTGCACCTCTATTATATACAACTTGGTGTTTGCAGCTCGCAGATCAGACACTGTGCTACCCATTAGGAATTCTAGAAGATATCTGTGTACGAGTGGGACGCTCGTATGTGTGTGCAGACTTTATGATCGTTGAAACAGGTAGAGACAAAAGAGCACCCATCATTCTTGGACGCCCGTTCCTAAGCTCAACGAAAGCCATCATCTACACAGACAGCGCCAAGATCTGTTTCACAATCACAGGCAACAAAGAAAGATTCAGTTTCAAGAGACGTGCACTCACTACCAAAGTCCACCCTCAGATGCCCTACGAAGATGCAAACATCGTATCATTAAAGAAGAAGAATAGGAACAGAAGGAGGAAGAACAAGGCTACACAACCACATCAAGACACAGTATGGATGGTCAACTCTGTCCAAACAGAACATGACCACCTTCTTGCATCACCATACCTCGCCAAAAGGGGTGACCCAGGCGTACCCACCATCGATTGCAAGATCGAAGGAAGTACATTCCACAAGACGTTCTGCAACATTGGCTCAAGTGTCAATATAATGTCTAAGGTAACATATGAGCACTTATATAAAAATAGACCTATGTATCAAACATATGTGCAGCTACAGATGGCAGACCAAACTTATCGATTTCTGGAGGGAATAGTAAAGGACGTGATGATCCAAATTAAAGACCACTATGTTCCCACCGACTTCTTAGTACTAGACATGGGAAAGGAAAACGACATTCACATCATCCTAGGAAGACCCTTCCTCAACACCACTGGCGCCATCATCTACATGAGATCTGGAGAGATCCACTTCCAGTTCTTCAGAGAGAAGGTGCGTTGTTACTTCAATAGTTATGCCACTAATGTACAGGAAAAGAAGAACCACTCAAGGAGGAGACGCCGCACATCCCAACGCAACAAGAATCGACAAATCAAGGATGGATGGGCTGACTATGAAGGAGAAGTTACCAGGAGTGAAGATATCCTATTAAAGGAAACGAAGGACGAAGAAGTAAAGGAGACAAGACCACCAGTTAAACAAGTATGGAAGAAGAAAGAGAATTCTACTGACGTGCAATCATCGAGGTCCTCCTCAGGATCTGCTGATGCACCCAAGAAAGAATAAGGAGCGTACAAGGAGTCTTGTTCGATAGACTATAAACGTCGAATCCTCGCCGGAAGCTAACTCGGTAGTTATCCATAATCATCAGCATTAAATTCATCATTGCATAATTAAGCATGAGCATTTTACTATTAGTTTCATATTTACTTCTTAGCATTTATATCTGCATTAGAAAACAAAATAATATATATATATATATATATATATATATGGAAACTCTAAGCCCCATGAGAGTAGTATACTTTCTATGGAAGCACAAAAATAAACTATACATTTGCATTGCATATAAAATCTACTATCTCTGCTGAACTCTGCTTAGTGGAAAGGAAGTATATAAATAATCTTAAGAGCTTTAAGACAACTAGACAAATGGAGAAATATTTATCACTAACACTTAATCAAGTTCCACTAGTTGTGTTGTCTATCTTTGAATTCAGCAGGAAGAGAAGAAGAGAAGGACTCAAGAAACCACTAACGGTCTACTTGTCTTCTGGAGAAAAAGAATACATCAAGATCCAGCTTGGGGGAGAGCACCCTCAGTTATCACGATAAGTATCACGATTTTTTATCTTTTACTATTAGTTCGATTTAGATCAGGTCAATAAATATAGAAACCCCCTAAAAAATGAATAACTATTACAAAACTAAATAAAGATATTATATAATAAATAAATGTCTAGGTGGATACAAACTTAATTTTGCTCATGATGAACAATTGCTCTGCCTTTCCTAAATACCTACTATTCAAATTTTCTTGAGTTTTAGACAAAGTTGTTCTGAATAAACTCTGAATCTAAAACATGTGGATGGCAAATGCTTAATCCAAAGTCTAGATAATTGTGAGATATGATATAAAAAGGTTTGAGCTGCTGTTTATCTAATTCCTAGAGATACTAGAGTTCTGGAGATTTACACTTTAAAAAGATTAAACACATGATGAGATCCTGTATGACATAACATGAATTCCTACCCAGAGCCATTAATATGATTTTAAGATAAGGCTACTTGCTTTGTTATAAGTTTTTAGTTATGGTTGAGAAATTTATCATGCTCTAGAGATCAAGAATGTTTTATTAAAAGATTCACTCTTCCGAAGTAGTATTGTGTTAGAGGCATGGACTATGCAAAAATATGATAAGGAGGAAATAAAAAGGGACAAGTGTCCGACTACCTCAAGGTTAAAAAAAGGAGAGAGAAAGAAAAAGAGTTATGATAAAAGTATGAGAAAAGGATGGTAGCCCATGGTCCCTCTAATTACAATATGCCAGCAAGAGATGACAAATTTCAGATGCTCTAAAGTCTTGATCTATGAGTATGACATCTTTCTTCCTAAACTTTGAACTTTGACTTGGTAAGATATGCTTTCTACTTCTTAAAGCTCCAGATATATATATCCATAGAAAGAAGGAAAATGCATCAGTGAGGAATCATAAAATATAAAAGAGCGATTTGAAAGTGTCATACAGTAAAAATTTTTATCTTTATTTTTGAAAAAATATAAAAACTCCAGAATGAAGGTTGATCAAAGAGTTAGAGATACAGTGCTTAACTTGATTGTTCTATCTCTCAATTGTTTAAGGACCCAGGTGAAGGTAAAAGCTCCATTGTTAAAGGTAATATGAGAAAGTCAGAATAGTTAACTCTGAACGAAGGGAAGTTTTTCGTTTGAACATATGAACCCTTAAAAGAATGAAAGCATAGTAGCAGTTCTTGATTCATCATAAATATTTGCTAAGGGACTAGCAAAAGGTAAGCTTGGGGGAGTTGTTGACACTGGTTATCTATCATAATTAAGGGATAAATAAATATGAAAAGGGCAAGAATTTGATCACCAACAAAGGTTTAGGGTTTCAACTGACAATATTCCATGAGTTTTGGTGAGTTATGATTCTGCAGGGACTAAACCAGGAAATCAGCACCGAAAGCTTCCCATAGAAGGAAACCGACGGGAGATAACGCAACCACCACGTAAGGATTATTCTAGAAGACTCCAGAAGACGCAAGAAGACACCAGGAGGTCGACCACCGCGAGAGGCCGACTGGTGGGACCGACCGGTCCCACCAGGAGACCGATCGGTCGCCCTCAGGGCCCGCTGGGTTCTGTCCTCTGCAAGCTATCTCCACCGATCTTTAGGATGCATCTCGGTCGTACCTTGAGTCGGTTTGATCCAAGGGCCACTGTTCATCGCCCAGGGCTATATAAACAGCCCCTGACCCCCCTCTTCATCGATCAAATAAATCAATCAGGGTTTGATCATTAGACATCATCAATCAGAGCTTCAGAAGGAGATCAATCAGAATCCCTAGAACTTCATCTACCTAGATTAGTAGATAGAATAGGATTAGAGGAGGCAAGCTTTGCTTGGATTCCTGACCTAATCATGAGAAGGCTCGGTAAACCCAAGATCTTCTCTCTTGTATTAACATTATGGATCTATTTCATAATTGCTCTTCTAGTTCATCATTGTTCTTCATTGTTTATGTTCTAGTTCATCGTCTAGTTCATGTTCATCGTCTAGTTCATCATCTAGTTCATAATCTTGTTCTAGTTCATGTTCTAGTTCGTACTTTAGTTCTTCTCGATGATCTAATTCAGTTTATTGTTCATCATCGTGTTCTAGATAGCAATACAATTGATATGATTAAGACATCAATGATTATATTCTTAGTTATAATGCTTATAGTCTGCTTTGATTATATATTTGGCATAGATAGTTCATCGTTATGTTTATACTCATGTTCGTATAGCGCTCATCTTAAAGTACAACGGGTGGGTGATAGATGCTGTGTAGGCGTGGTGCCTATACATTATTTATCTGCGAATGCGTCCTATGTTCCGGATAGAGTGGTAGATCGCGGGTGTGACAGACCTGTTGAGTTCTCTGTATTCCACCTCCCGAATATAGTGTTCAGTATGGCTCAGTTAACTCATGGTTTAAGGGTTACTTTGTTTGACACTTTTACTATGGAGTTGCCTCTTGATTATAAATATGATGTGACCTAGCCAATGATTGCCTAATATAATTGCACTAATCAATGTATGCTATGACTTGTAATTAGAATAACTTAGGAATGTTTCTCATTAATATCTGTTCTAATCATCACTTGCTAGGTAGTACTGTTCTAAGTTTATCCTTGATTGATCTGATCTCTGTTATCTTTTATCAATTACTTATCATATCATTTACTCTGTAACCTGATTCCTGTTTGAAGTAATTAGTGTGTTATCAGTCTTATTATAAGTGTGCCATATTAAATGTTGTTAAGTCCTTACAATGCCATCATATCTTGAATTGATTAGTCTCTAGGCTAAATATAAATAACGATACCTGAGACTAGCTTGGGTGAAATGCTTCTACAGCGGGTATGTTTATTTGTGCGCTTGCGGGTAAATATCTATCTTTAAATCCAGTGCCCTGATATATTTGCATTGCTAGCTTCATGTTGGGGATGACAACTTGACGTTAAGTGAATTTAGTAGTGTCCCGTACACTCTTTAGTGCTTTCACTAGTTTGTTATTTTATGTGGCTGTCTTCTTAGAGTGATTCCATTAAGGAGTGTCAACACTACGCTTATGAGTAAATACTGTGCGGCAGGCGTTTATTTGATATGTTTAGCAAAAGCGAGATAGTTATCGGCTCTATTAGATTTGGCAAGATCTAATAGATTCATTAAGTTATTATGTGTTGCACGATTTAATTAATTTTGTAACACTCTTTTGCCCAATCTAGATTGATTTTGTTCGGCCTTTCTTTACAAGTTTACTTATGCTCCAATAACCGTTGTTTTTGTGACATCTTTTATAGATTGCACGATCATAATGGCCGAATTAACTTCTAATCTAGATTGTTACGTGTTGTGGGTTCATACATGTCAATCATGCTTGAGCTTTGATAAAACTAGGTATCGTGCGACAGATGCAGGTTTTAGATTAGTTTGATCGTGTTTGTTTGCATGTTCCTTCTTCATGGACCCCAATTCGGCTAGTTTGTCGAGCTTGGTTATACATCGATTCATAATTTATTCTTATTCGTTTAAGCATGTCTTTTCCTATATGTGTATTCGGCAATCAATGCTTTCATATGCTTTCTTCTATATTAGCCGAATAATTCTATAAACATGCTTGGCAGACAGCTTCTATAGCTGTATGTCATCGAAAGTGGCTTCAGGGCCGTAAATATGGAACTGTCTGGTCTCACCCGGCATGTTCTAGTTTTATTCTCACAGTTTTATCCCTTGTTGGTTTTTAGGTCAAATCGACTAGCACGTCTTCGGATTTCGAATCGTCCGGGCACCCGATTGAAGCCACGCTTTCTGGCTTGCTGTGTGTGAGGCACAGTGCGCCACATTTTGTGCCAACAGGTTTTAACGAACTCCGGAGCATAACGAGACAAAGAGTTGAACATGCGGTGGTACTCTGTAATTGAGTGATTTCCCTGGGTCAGACTCATAAACTCTACAACCTTCATCTGGATCAACCCTGGCAGAATGTAATGCCCTCAGACAGCTTGCGAGAACATCTCCCACGTGACAGGAGCACGGGCAGGATAGGTAGTACGATGATGTCCCCACCAAATCCCTGTCGGTCCCTGAAGTTGATGCGCGGCATACTCTGCTTTTAGCTCTTCTATGAGCCTGAGCAATCTGAACTTTTGCTCTATGATATGCAGCCATTCTTCCGCTTCCAAAGGTTCAGTAGCTTCCTTGAAAATGGGTGGCTTAGTATCCAGAAAGTCCTTGAACGAGCTGTATTGGTTCGGTTCAGGGCGCTGGTGGCCATGTGCCAGGTTCTCTCGTAGCAACGCCTCGATGTTGCGTTGACTCCCCAAGAACTAAGCAAAGAGTTGCTTGGGAGTGGCTGGTGGAGGAGGTGGTGGATTGCGGCTATCTCTGTTGTCCTCATTGCCACCACTACCGCCAGCTCCACTGCGAGTCGTCGTCATCTGCATGTCTTGGTAGCAAGTGATCATTAGGTGACGTTGCAATGATTGTAGAGAACAATAAACCATGCCATACTGAATTTATTTGGAAAACATGTTCTCCAAACAATTATAGAGGCATAATAAATTTCAATCCACATTGCAGCATCACATAATAAGATCGCTCATTAGCATAACATGCAAACGTCAACATAAAACATCCATAAATGCCCATACATATGGGAGTCTCCAAAGGTCTTGCACCACGTGCGTAGGTTCACATCTTACATTACATCCGCATCCGTTTGCAACAACAATAGAAGACTAAGTTCAAGCGACATAAGCCAACAGATCACCAAACTCAAAGGGCATGCTATCTAGCCTACTCCCTAGCGGCACCATCATCACCATCGTCACTCGACACATCCGAAGAACCACTAGAAGAGTCGCGAGGATCTGGGTCCTCCTGAGGAAAGATGGGGCTCCTCTCGTTCTCTCGGCGATGGATCTCCTCATGCAAACGGTCATTGTAGTCCTGAAGGTGGTGAAGCTGCAACTCCAGGTCTCCCACTCGAAGCCTCAGAAGCCTGTTCATCTCGGATACTCGTATGCCCTCGGCACACACGCCCCGAAGAGACTCCTCGGTCTCAGCCATGATCGTGGCCAAGAAGGTCGTCCTCCCCTGCTGGTCACTGAGCTGCTGTGCAAGCTCCTGCTCTCTCTGGGTCGCCTGGTCCTTGTCGACAGTCATACGAGCCAACTCCGCAGTGAGACGGTCTATCTCTGTAGTGCGCTCCTCCTGCATCTGGTGTTGTGCATCCATCTCCTCACTGAGAATGTGGTCCAAGTGGTCGTAGCTGCACAACAAACACCCATAGGTAGCCATGATTGCGGCCATAGCACTCCCGGCTGATGGCTTGGCGGACTATCTGCCGGCCAATTCCCAAAAACAGCAACGCTGCTGAATAGCCCCTGGACAGTCCCGAACTGTCCGCGGGTTACTACGGCGGACTGTCCGCCGGTCAACCTGAACACAAACAGCCGAGCCGCAGAGCCACTGGTCTGGCTCGAGCCCGATGCGCGGACTGTCCACGCCCTGAGTGGCGGACTGTCCGCGACCACTCAGGGAGGGCGATTTCAATCGCCCTTCTCCCAAATCTCCCAAAATTCGATCCAAATAAAAATCCCTTGATCCCAAAATTGGAGAAGATGATCACGAGGTAGTTGGGAGAGTATCCTCAAGAAATCATCCGCTCAAATCAACTTAAACTCCGTGAAATCGAAAGGGAAGGTGCAAGAACCGAAAAAGCGCCATGAAACTTGAATTGACCCGATCTACTTGTTCGTGAGGATTGAGATGAATTCCTTTGGTGGAAATGTTCTCCTCACATCAAAAACAAGTTGATTCAAGTGGATTTGAAAAAGACGCAGCGAGGAGAGAGATCGAGTGACGGGAAAATCGTGGAGAAAAGAAGAACACGAAGAACAAGTTCAAAACGCAAATCACAACCACGATTGCCAGCCAAAATTCGTCCCCACGAGGAGACAACGGGAATCCGGTCCCGTTTCCGCAAAATCCAAATACACAGAGGTATGATTCACCGTCTCTGCGGATCTCAGTAGCTACAACAGGGAATGGGAGAGCAGGAAACCCTAGAATGAAAATAGCAATGTCTGAGATAGTTTGGAGGGAGGGGCTGCCTCTCCTAATATAGCCTAATACAATTATTCCCCTTCTACCCCTACTGCTAATGAGCGAGCAGGCTAACCCTAAGGGTATTCCTGACCAACTCAGAGTTGATGTTGATACGACGGCCACGCCCGCACATTAGGTAGATTCGCCTCGACCCGACCTCACTGGATGCCGCCACGTTCCGCCACCGCGCCGCTCGTCCTTTTCACGGACCTCCCCCGGTTTTGAGGCCAAAACCGGGAAACCTGTCGTCCATTAGTTGAGTTTTGTGGCCCAAACTCCGAAACCCATCAGCGCCCAGGTTTTGAGGCCCAAACCTGGAAACCGTCCTCAACCCGAGTTTTCTGGCCCAAACTCGGAAACCGGCCGCACCCAGGTTTTGAGGCCCAAACCTGGAAACCGTCCACTCTGTGGTTTTTCTGTGGCTCAACCACCAAACCGACGCCGTAGAGGGATGCACTGCTCGTGCACCCCGTCCACCCACAAGTCTTCACTTGTCATTGTCCCAGGCTGTCAGCCACCACGGCCGATCCTCAGGCCACAGGTCCATCAGTCCAAGCCTCACATCCGCCCTTCACCGCTCCGGGTCCATCGGCACGACACGTCTCTACTTGACCTTCACCTTGCCCTCGATCACCGTATCCGAGCTCGACACCTGCACAACACAAGCCAAAGAACATGCGCATCATACCAGTTGACAATCACTCATCATCTCAAGATCCGGCATACACCCATGTATCTGCAATCCTTCGCTTCGCATTGACGCAAGCTCCAGGATGCCACCACGTGCCGTCACGTCGACCACCGCGCCTTCCTCACCAATAGCTTCGCCGCAACGCAAGCCTCTCGGTGCCGCCACGCGTCGACCGTTCCGCATAGGAACCTCCGCCTAGTTTTGAGGCCCGAACCGGTAAACCCGCCAGAGCAGGTTTTGAGGCCCAAACCTAGAAACCGTCCACCCCGAGTTTTGAGGCCCAAAATCGGAAACCGGCCACCCCGAGTTTTGAGGCCCAAACTCAGAAACTGTCGAGGATAGCTTTATGAGGCTCAACTACCGAACCCGCGCCGTAGACGGGATGTGGTTCGCACACCCCGACCACCGACACCGATGCCGATGCTTGTCCAGCCTCCACGCCGGGCACAACGCCTTCGCCTTCCTTCTTGACTCGGCCAACGACACTTGCGCCGCACGCAAGCCCGTGTCCGACCTCCCGCCAAGTGCCACGACACCATCGTCTTCCTCCTGACTCGGCCGATGCATCGCACATCTCCATGTGCTCCTGCTCGTGGATGCCACGTGCCAGCTACCACAGCTGGTCCTCCAGCCTCCTGGTCCATCGGTCCAAGCCTCACGTCCGCCTTCACCGCTCTGGGTCCATCGGCATGGCACATCCACCGCACGGCATGCCCATCCTTCACCGCTCCCGGTCCGTCGGCACGGCACGGCTCTACTTGACCTTCACCTCGCCATCTACCACTGTCTCCGACCTCCACACCTGCACATCAACACAGCCAAGAGACACATGTTGCACACGCACACCAACACGGTAACACACCACAACTCAACGCCATCGGTTAGTCATAAACATTAAGTGCATAGATAAATAATGACTCAACCGGGAAAAGCCTCAAACCTTCCTCCTAAATGTCAATCATTCATCATATATGTTCTCAGGCGTCACTGGTGTTGTCTATCCTCTTGCTCCTTTTGGATATGGGGGATCACGATTGACCTTCCCACCTCTTGTAGTTATAGCTTGTGTCTGCTCAGGGTTAGTGGCAACAGGCAAAACAGCAACCAATTTGGCTAAATGTAACTCTATCTTTTTATTTATATTGGTTTGTTCTTTAGAGCAGAAGAAAACTCATCCATTTTTGCATTTATATCCTCTAAGGCTTTATCTTTGAAAACAAGCTTCCTAATAATAGTGTCATTAACTCTAGCCTATCCTACAATTATATCTCTTAAAGGCATTGGCTTAAAATGGGAAGAATTGAAATTGTCTGAGGACTTACCTTGATAAGTGGAGTGTTGATTCCATCCTTGCTCTCGTAGTGTAGAAGAGTTGTTGATGATGTTTGCATTGTCCTGATTGTTCTCTTCACTTCTAGTCTAAGCGTCGAATGCATCTTGAATAGCTTGACGATCTCTTTTGTATTTCTCGCGTTGGTCTAGCCATCCTAGCAACACATCCATCTTTGTTGTCAGTGCCTTCACTTCTTCTGGTGCTTCCTCCATCTGGTGACAGCGTTGATTCTTGTCTTGTTTCCAGCTCTGATTCTCAGCTATCTTCTCCATAAGGACTTCAGCTTTCCCAGGAGTAAGTGACATAAATGATCCTCCAGCAGTAGCATCTAGTTGCTCACGTGACTTTTGAGTGAGTCCACTGTAGAACCCGTGCATGAGCAACCAATCTTCCATTCCATGGTGCGGGCATTCTGAAATGTAGTCTTAAAAGTCATCCCAAGCTTCTGGAATGGTTTCTCCTCTATGCTACTGAAAACTTATAATCTTCCCTCTTAAGGCATTGGATTTGCCTATAGGGAAAAACCTCGATAGAAAAGCTTCTGAACATTTGTCCCATGTGTTGATGTCTTCCTTATTAGCGTAGAACCACTACTTCACTCTTCCCTCTAGTGAGAATGGGAATAACCGAAGAAGTATGATGTCTTGGGCAATGTTCTTGATGATGATGGTGCTTCCGATCTCCAAGAAATCCTGTAGATGGGCAGTAGCATCTTCTTGTGCGTTTCCACTGAATGTAGTAGCTTGGACTAGGTTGATAAGTCTTGGCTTGAGCTCAAACTCTAAGTTATCCGTCTGGAATGTTGGTCCAGTTCTAATGTTTCCAATGTTGGGAGCAGAGAACTCTAGCAAAGTCTTGTTAGCCATCGTCTTCACTACCTGACTCGATCTTCTTCTAGGTTGAGTTGCTTTTTGATAGAATAGTGATTGATCACAACTGAACCTGTATTGCCCTGTATAATATATAAACAAAAGTAGAACACGGGTAATCCTGTAAAGACAGAGGTGATAATTCTTATCTAAAGTATATATGTTTGGTGTGTTCTTCTGTAGCCATATAAAAAGTTCCTGAAAGCTCCGTGGCAACGGCGCCAGAAATGCTTATTGGCATTTCTTAGCATCGCTACCAAGAGTAGGTTAGAATCTACCCCCCGGTACTAATGCCAGAAATGTGGGTGGACATCTCATAGCATCACTCTAACGCTAGGTTGTCACCACTAGCAGTAACAATAGAGATGTGATCGTATTTATAGCACGACACTTCGATAAGATATGAAATAAAGGTTATCCGCAAGCGCATAGATAAAATACACCTATTGTAGCATTTCACCCAGGAATATTTCAGGTATCGTCATTTATAATTCTACCATCGGGAGCTTAACATGGTTAAGAATAAGAATGATATGGCTTTAGAATTGCAAACATATATAATTAGACATGAATCTAATCACTCATCTAATACAGGGGTAAGGCAAAGGATAATGATAATGATAATGATAATTAAGGTAAATAACAGAGACTAGCAGGGAATTCATAATTAGAGAGAGAGAGACTCATATGATCAAGCAGAATTGAGAACTAATCGATACGTTAAGAGATTAGACTCCTAAGTTATATTACTTCTATTAAGTCTAAGTTAGTCCTAGCATATGATATCATATATAGCATAATTAATCATCCACCCATACATAAGGAACATTACGAAAGAAGTTCATATCCAGAGTAATTCCTTCAGTGTAACCAGGTTCTACTTGTCCTAGACTCAGGGCGTGGACTACAAAGGACTCAACAAGGCTACAAAAGTCACCCTCACGATCTACCACTTGTTGGCCCGGAGAATAGGGTGCATTCGTAGGTAAACATAATCTAAGCACCATGCCTACATTATATCGACCACTTAATCCAATCTGGAATCGAACTAAGCGCTTTACGAACATATGTATGAACTTACTATCAATTAGAACTATATCAAGCATATAACTAGAATAAACGAAGAACATAATAAAGAAAAACATAATGATAATTGAAATAGCACAAAGTCGAATACAAGAATTACTAGAACTCCTGATGACAATCCGGAATCCTGAGTCACGCTCAACTCTACTTGTTTCTACCTAATTCTAATTCTAATCTCAAAGTAGAGCTCTAATCTAATCTCTAATCTCCGAATCCCTAACTATGTCTCTCTAATTGCCTGACGCAGATAGATCTGATCAATATGATTGAGGATTGCCTCAGGGAGGGGGTCTAGGGCTGCTTATATAGCCCGGTGGGATGAACCGCGACTTTCGGATCAAACCGGCCTTGATCAAGGGCTTAGATGCGTTGAGGGGGTCGATTAGGTCACGCTCCACGAAGATGGGCCGAGAGGGGTCCTGGCCCAGGCCGGCCGGCCTGGGGGTGGGGCCGGCTGGCCCACCTGGCAGCCCCCAGGTGGTTGCTTCGTCGTGACGTCTCCTGGAACCTTCCTTGTTGCCCTAATGCGCCTTTCCATCTGTGTGCATGATTTGTCTTGTTGGAGAAGGATTCAATCTCTTTCCATCTTCTATAAAACTCCCTGGAAAACAGTAATTCATCAATGTTGTTGAATCTGTCAATTTAGTCCCCATATTATGTTGCCTGGTGATCACTCCAGGTTGTTCTAGAAGCTTCCATGTCGTAGCCAATAGGGACTCTCTCGTAGGGACTCCAAATGTAGCAAACCATATGTCCGTTTCGATCGTCTCGATGAGCTCTTCGCAATGGTATGATCCAATTCATCACTTGAGATACTTTTATGTAGTGAAATGTTGATGTTCCAGCAAAACAAGTGAGAACTACATAACTCATGGAACTTGTTAGAATCAAACCCTATAACTATGCATTGTCACATGTTTATCATTGTTTTATGCACTAGTTGATGGTATAATGTTGACTGTAAGGACCATCAACAATTGTGCATCCTTCTTGGTGATTGTCTTCACGAGTGGATTTCACCGATGATTGTCTCTCTACTAGGCGATCCTGAAGGCTCGGTGAAACCACCTCTATCTAGCTCATTTACTTTGTGCACTTTGAGCTATTTCATTTGTGTAGACTCTATTACTTGGTGTATATCCTTTGTCATATACTTTGTGTAGCTAGTTGTGATTGGTTTACATAGTTCATCTCTTGCACACACTTGTTTATCTTAGATCACCTTGATCGTAGTTGTGGTAGAGCTAGTTTATTTATTCCGCATTAGTCCCTAGCTCTAATTGCTTGTGTGCCATAGTTATATTAGGTAGATTTGTTGGATAGGTGGCTTGCAACACACTATTAGGCTAGCGCAAAAAGCTTCGCCGTTTGTCATACTAATAGTGTTTGCCTAAGTGATTTTGTAGATTTTTAATTAGGTTATTCACCCTCCCCTCTAGCCAATTTGGACCTTTTAAGTGGTATCCGAGCCATGGTCACTGTTTGTTTGAGGCTTAACATCCTCCGGTGTTATAATGGCTCAAATCAACTATATGGGGAAGGCACCACATTTTGACGGCACCAACTTTGATTGTTGGAAGAAGAAGATGTGTGCATTCACAAGAGGAATGAATAGAAAGATTTGGGAAGTGATTGAGCATGATTTTGCGGTAATTGACACCGCTAGTCCCACTCCAAGAGTGCGGATACATGGGTGTATGCCGAGTCTCTGAGTGATGAGTGATTGTCAACGGGTTTGATGCGCATGTTCTTTGGCTTGTGTTGTGCAGGTGTCGAGCTCGGAGACAGAGATCGATGGCAGGTGAAGGTCAAGTTGAGACGTGTCGTGCTGATGGACTGGGCGCGATGAAGGATGGGCGTGCCGTGCGGCGGACGTGCCATGCCAATGTATCGGACAGTGAAGGGCGGATGTGAGGCTTGGACTGAGGGACTAGAGGCCGGAGGATCAGCTGTGGTGGCTGGCAGCCTGTGGCGACGACAAGTGAAGAAATGCGGTCATGTCGGTGGACGGGGTGCACGGAGGTGCATCCCCTCTACGACGTCGGTTTGTTGGTAGAGCCAGGGAAAAACCAACGGGTGGACGGTTTCCAGGTTTGGGCCTCAAAACCTGGGTGCTGGGTTTCCAGGTTGAGCCACAAAACCTGGGCGCGACGGTTTCCAGGTTGAGCCTCAAAACCTGGGCGTGGGCCGGTTTCTGAGTTTGGGCCTCAAAACTCGGGCGCTGCGGGTTTCCGAGTTTGGGCCACAAAACTCGGGCTGGAGGCTGGTTTCCCGGTTTGGGCCTCAAAACCGGGGGCTGATGGAAAAGGCTGGTTTCCCGGTTTGGGCCACAAAACCGGGGGTGCAGAGCGAGGGCGGCACGTGGCGGCTATCCGGAGGTTGCGTCGAGGCAACGCTTCGGCCAGTGCGGGCGTGGCCGTCCGATACACCTACCACTCGGGTGGACCAGATTAGCCTTAGGGTTCTCCTGGCCCGCTCTGTAATTAGAGTAGGGAGGGGTAGAGTAGGAAATAGGCTTAGGCTAGGTTAGTATAAGTAGTCTAGGGGAGACACCCTCCTCCCCATCTCAGTTTTAGCTATCTCAGTTAGTGCCTTCATTTGCTAGGGTTTCCTGCTCTCCCATCCCCTGCTTTAGCTAGTTGAGATCCGCAGAGAGACTCCACTCTGTGTACTGTTGAGTTGAGGAAGTGAGGCCGTATCCTCACCTTGGAGCACAGATTGATGGCTTGATTTGCGTCCTTAATTCGAGTTCGTGGCTGTGATTTCCGTTTTGCTTGTGTTCTTCACGAAATCCTTTTGCTCCACGATTTTCCCGTCGCTTGATCTCTTTGCTCGGTTCATCTTTTGCAATTCCGTTTGAACCAAGTTGTTCTAGATCGTGAGGCACTTCTTTCCTCCGAAGGAATCATCCTCTAACCTCACGGTCTAGGAGATCGATCGATTTTTCGTTTCGGGTCACTTTTTCTCACTTCCCCCAAAATTCTTCGATTCACCGATTTGGAGTTAGGTTCGAGCCATGATCTCTTAGAGATAGCTCACTAACCTCCTTGTGACTTCACTCACCAAGTTTGATCCCTAGAGGATGCGTTTTGGGTGAGTTTGAGTCGGATCGGTGGAAGAACAGAGGGGCTGCGGGGTGACCGGACGCTGGTCGCGAAGTGATCGGACGCTGACCAGTGCGTCCGGTCGTTGAGCGTTGCGTACAGAGTTTCTGTTTTGACCGGACACTCATGACCGGACCCTGTGTTTATCGATTGACCGGACGCGCCTAGGTTCCTGTTCATCGTGTTTGTTTGATCTGACCGGACGCTCTGTTCACAACCGGACGCTCCGTACTAGTGAGTCCGGTCGCGAACAGAGAGCTCCCAGAGCCGATTTCTGACGACCGGACGCGTCCGGTCCCAGCTGACCGGACGCAGGCAGAGTCCGGTCGTTGCTGTTTCGCGCCGTTTCGTTAGCGGTTCGTTCGCTCTTGATTGGATTCGAGTTTCGTCTTTTGCGTTGGCTTTCTAGGGTTGTCTAGTGTCCCGCTGTGCTTCGTGGGAGCATCCACCCTACATCTAGGGTCGTGGACATTAGCAAGCTCTAGGGTTCGCTTTTGGGGTTGATTTTGGGACAGTGGCATCTAGTTTCCGTAAGGAAATTTTGAAGCTCCCATTCACCCCCCCTCTGGTCGCTTTCGGGTAGCTTTTCGGTCCTTCAATTGGTATCGGAGCAGGTTAAGGATCTTCCACCTTAGCCGGTTCCAGATCCACCGAAGGCGACATGGATCGCGGCGTGGGCAAACCGCCGTTCTTTGATGGGACGAACTATGCGTATTGGAAGATACGCATGTCGGCCTATCTGCAGAGTTTGGGTGTGTCTATTTGGGATATTTGCAACTCTGCTGATTACGTGGTCTTGGCTGCTCGTGTTTCTCAGCAACAGATCGATGAGCACGATGCCAATAGCCGAGCCCGTAATGCTCTCTTTTCTTGTTTGAGCATGGGTGAGTTTGATCGTGTTTCTCACCTTGCTACGGCTCGGGAGATCTGGGACACCCTCATGCGTTTCCATGAGGGCACCTCTCAAGTCAAAACCCGACTCTACGAGTCGTTCAAGCGTGAGTATGAGAACTTTAGACATCAACCTGGAGAGAGCATAGAAAGTTTATTCGCTCGCTTTCAGGTGATTGTCAACAGGATGAGGGCTAACAGAGAGCAGTTGCCATTTGACGATCATGAGCGTGCTTTGAAGCTTTTGCACACTCTTGACCGTTCGGTGTGGGACTCCAAGGTTCAGGCAATCATCGAATCGCCGAACTATGAGACCCTCACTTGCGACGAGCTCTTCAGTAAGCTCAAGTCCAGTGAGATTGATGCTATGGCGAGGGCTTCCTTTGAAAATCCTTCTCGCCCGTCCATGGCTTTGGTTTCCGGCTCTTCCTCTAACCCCTCAGCTGGCTTTGCGCTTTCCTCTCTCTTTTCTGTGACAGAGGACCAGCTGGAGTCTTTGGGAGACGACGAGTTGGCTTTGCTTGCCAACCGGTTCTCGCGGTTCCACAACAACCGCATGAACCGTCGTCGAGGAGGAGGACGCATGGGATGCTACGAGTGCGGCGACCCCGACCACTTCATCGCCGACTGCCCCAAGAAGAAGAACAAGCACTCGGGCAAGGGCGAACATGCGCGCAAGCACGACTCCAAGTACAAGGAGAAGCACGTCCCCCCAAGGCACAAGAAATGGGGCGGCTTCGACAAAGAGTACATCAAGAAGAAGTACTTGGAGAAGCAGCAAGCTGAGCAGCGTGCGTTCTTCGCCACGCTCAGCGACGTCGACGGCTCGGATGACGACTCCGCTGGCTCCAGCGATGACGAGTCCGTGAAGAAGAAGCTGGAAGACAAGTTCAACGGCTTGTGCTTCTTCGCCGGCGACGGAGGCCTGTGCACCATGGCGCTCGGAGATGAGGTCGACGGCGAGCCGGAGCGTACCCCTCAGAACGACGACGACGACGACACCTCCCAGGTATCTCTCACCTACGACGAGCTTTCCTCCGAGGTTGAGAAGTTGACTGCTGCCCTCCTTAGCCAAGATAAGTTGCTTAGGCGTGCCGCTAGAGAGCGCAAGGAGTTTAGGCAGAAGTGGGAGGACACGGTGAAGGAGCTTGAGTTCGCTCGGTCCACCGTGGTAGTGTCGGAGGAGGCGGAGTGCGAGTCGTGCACCGCGCACATGACTGACCTTCTCACTCTGAGAGGTAAGTATGCTGCGTTGGTTGGAGAGGTGGATGAGCTTCGTGCTAGGCCGCAGCTGTTGGGTGCGTGCAAGACTTGTCCTGTCTTGCAATCTGAGTTGGCAGAGAAAAATGCCAAGCTTGAGTCTTTAGAGAAGGCCAGCTCAGATAGCACTTGTGTCTCGAGGTGTGCTTTGTGTGAGGGCCTGGAGATGGAGATTGCCAATGTGAAGCATGGCAAGATGCAAACCGAGGAAGAAAACACATACCTTCGGTCCATCTTGTCATGGGTCTCCAGTAGTGAGCCACAGCTCGGGATGATGATCTCCCAATTCAAGCGAGCTGTTGGTGCCCCTGGTGTAGGTTTTGCTCAGAGTGTTGATCTCTCAGTTTTTGGGAAGATTGGAGAGTCTAGTGGTCTGAACCCATGTGAGAAGCCCAATTCCACCACTACTCCCAAACTTGCCAAGTTTCCACTCAAAGAGCCAGCCAAGCCTATCACCAAAGATGGTGTGGTTGAGGAACCCCCGAGAGCTCCTCCCAAGAACCCAGTTTGGGCTCCCAAGCCAAACCACCTCAGAAACAAGCTTGACGCTATGCCACCCATTCGTGAGGAGTTGCCACAGAAGGGCAAAGGCAAAGTGAGCCACACCCACAGCCCTGGTCACCAACAACCTCCTTTGCGTGCGGTGAGGTACCAGTGTGATTTCTGTGGGAGGGATGGTCACTTGATCGAGTTCTGTTTCCGGCGCAAGCGGGAGGCGCGCCGTGCTCGGGAGATGGAGAACCCGGACATGTACCATCCAGCTCATGGTGGACATGTGCCGAAGGCTCAGGGGAGAGCTGCTAGGTCCGGATGTCAAGGTCCCCGGCCTAGGCAGGAGATGAGAGCCCCTAGGAGGGAAGCTAGGCCTAGAGGTCCAGCACCTCAGTTTGTTAGGCCTAGGCAGGAGAGAGTTCCGAGGAGAGACGCTAGAGCAGTTGAGCCCCAGGCTCCTAGGCGTAAATCTCATAGAGAGCGTGCCCGACGGGAGCCTGCAGTTGCAGGTTTTGGACCCCGTGGCGGAGGCTTAGTTGAGCGCTTTCCCCCACCGCAGTTTGAGTACCGCGGTGAGCGCTTCTTCCCTAGCGGACCACGTCTTCCTCAGCGTGGTGATCGCTTCCCTCGTAGACGTGCTAGGAATGGTTTTTACACTAACCCTTCTTTTGAGCAGCCGGCCCAACACTGGTTTTCCCCTTATTTCACTAACCCCAGTGTTGGACCGTATGCTCACCCTATGTCTTTTTATTGATGTAGGTGAGACGGTTGGAGGACATTTGGTTGGTGGATTCTGGTTGCTCGAGGCACATGACCGGAAACGCCAAGTGGTTCTCCAGCCTTAGCCCGGTCGCCGGAAAGGAGTACATAACCTTCGGCGACAATAGTAAAGGTAAGGTATTGTCTCGTGGGACAGTGCGGGTTAATGAGCACTTTGTGTTGCGCGATGTTGCTCTTGTTTCTAACTTGCATTTTAACCTTCTTTCTGTTTCGCAACTTTTTGATGATGACTATGAGATTCGTTTTAAACCGAACCTTAGTCGCATCTTAGATCCTCAGGGCGATCTTGTATGTCTGATTTCGCCCTTTGGGAAAGTCTTTCGCGCGAATTTCTCGGAGTCGTTTGGTTCTTCTCGCTGCCTTTTGGCTAGTCCTTCTTCCTCCGATCTTTGGAAGTGGCATAGGAGGCTCGGTCATTTAAGCTTCGACTTGCTTGCAAGACTTAGCTCACTTGGCCTAATCCGAGGATTGCCCAAGCTTTCGATGGAGAAGGATCTAGTTTGCCATTCTTGCAGACATGGGAAGATGGTTGCCGCTCCCCACCATCCAGTGACTAAGGTCATGACCTCGCACCCCGGAGAGCTTTTACACATGGACCTTGTTGGTCCGGCTCGGGTGAGCTCGGTTGGTGGCAAGTGGTATGTTTTGGTTGTTGTTGACGACTTTTCGAGATATTCGTGGGTCTTCTTTTTTACTGAGAAGACTGAGACTTTCTCCTTCGCTCGCAATCTGATTTTGCGTCTTCAGAACGAGTTCCCTTTGAACTCGATGCGAGCTATTAGAAGTGATAATGGTTCCGAATTCAAAAATTCGGATTTTGAGAAGTTTTGTAACCGCCTTGGTTTGGAGCATCAGTTTTCTTCCCCCTACACACCGCCCCAAAATGGTGTTGTAGAGAGGAAGAATCGGACCCTTGTTGAGATGGCCAGGACGATGCTTGATGAGCATAGGACTCCTAGGCGCTATTGGGCCGAAGCTATGAACACTGCATGCTATATTTCCAATCGCATTTTTCTGAGAGCTTTCTTGAAAAAGACTTCTTATGAGTTGCGTTTTGGCAAACTGCCCAAGGTGAGTTATTTTCGAGTTTTTGGTTGCCATTGTTTTATACTCAAAAAGGGCAACTTGGACAAATTTGAGTCTCGCTCCTCTGACGGTGTATTTTTGGGTTATGGCACTCACACTAGAGCATATCGTGTACTTAACCTTGATACTAACCGGGTCATGGAGACATCAGATGTCACCTTCGACGAGACTCTTGTTTCTTCTTCTTCTCGTTTTGAGCGTGTAGGTGATCATGAGGTTGGAGAGCCTCTTTTTGATGAGGAGGACGAGGGTGCTGAAGGTATGGATGATCCAGCACCCCCTCCACCTGCCGCGCCGCAAAGAGCGGCCTCGACGACGACTCACGGCCCTGACACTTCTTCTTCCTGGGGGCCGTGGGATCCTCCACCTCGCGCGGTACCTTTTGTACCCGGGGTGGAACCAGCTGCTGTTGAGGGGGAGGTCACTTCTTCCCGGGAGGCGCCACGACATATCCAGCGCCAGCACCCCCCTGAGCAGATGATCGACGACATCGGCGAGCGAGTCACTCGCTCCAGGTCACAGCACATCTCTCACTTCGCTCATTCTGCTTTTGTTGCTAATTTTGAGCCCCGAGATGTTGGACACGCATTGACGGATCCGGATTGGGTCAATGCCATGCATGAGGAGTTAGAGAACTTTGAGCGAAATCGGGTTTGGGTTCTAGTTCCACCTCCACCTGACTGTAAGCCTATAGGGACAAAATGGGTTTTTAAAAACAAGCAAGGAGAGGATGGCCACGTTGTTAGAAACAAGGCCCGGCTTGTAGCGAAAGGCTATAGTCAGAAGGAAGAGATAGATTATGAGGAAACCTTCGCTCCTGTAGCACGTTTGGAGGCTATTAGGATACTCTTGGCTTATGCTGCATCCAGGGGTTTCAAACTTTTTCAAATGGATGTCAAGAGTGCCTTTTTAAACGGCTACATAGAGGAGGAGGTTTATGTTGAGCAACCCCCCGGTTTTGAAAATCCCAAGTTTACAAACCATGTCTTTAAACTTCACAAAGCTTTGTATGGTTTGAAACAAGCCCCTAGAGCCTGGTATGATAGGTTGAAAACCTTTTTGCTTACTAAGGGTTTTAAAATGGGATGTGTAGATAAGACGCTCTTTCTCCTCCGGCAAGGCAAAGACACACTTTTGGTCCAGATTTACGTGGATGATATCATTTTCGGTGGTTCTTCTCACGCTTTGGTTGCCAAGTTTGCAGATACTATGAGCAGGGAGTTCGAGATGAGCATGATGGGCGAGCTGACATTCTTTCTCGGGTTGCAAATTAAGCAATCCCGAGAGGGGACGTTTGTGCACCAGGGCAAGTACACGAAGGACTTGCTGAAGCGGTTCGATATGGGTGAGGCCAAGCCTCTTCCAACACCCATGTCGACGACGACTGCCCTGGATGCGGATGTGGACGGAGAAGCAGTGGACCAGAAGGAGTACCGCAGTATGATCGGGTCGCTCCTCTACCTGACGGCGACACGCCCGGACATCCAGTTCGCGGTGTGTCTGTGCGCGCGCTTTCAGGCGTCGCCGCGCACCTCTCACCGTCAGGCGGTGAAGCGCATCTTCAGGTACCTTCGTTTCACACCTGAGTTCGGGATTTGGTATTCTGCTTCCTCCACCCTCTCGCTTTGCGGTTATTTCGATGCCGATTTTGCTGGTTGTCGCATTGAGCGCAAGTCCACTTCTGGGACTTGCCAATTTATTGGATCTTCTCTTGTATCGTGGTCTTCTCGCAAGCAGTCTAGTGTCGCCCAGTCTACCACGGAGGCTGAATATGTTGCTGCGGCTAGCTGCTGTTCCCAGTTGCTTTGGATGATGGCCACTTTGCGTGATTTTGGTCTGAGCTTTTCTCGCGTGCCTTTGCTTTGTGACAGCACGAGTGCTATTAGCGTTGCTAAGAACCCCGTGCTTCACTCGAAAACCAAACACATTGATGTGCGCTTTCATTTCTTGCGAGACCACCAGGAGAAGGGTGATATCGACCTTCGCCATGTCGATACTCATCATCAACTGGCTGATATTTTCACCAAGCCTTTAGACGAATCAACCTTTAATCGGTTGAGGGGTGAGCTTGGTGTGTGTTTCCCCTTTTAGATGGGGGAAACATTTTGGATCTTGTATATTTGACTGACTCTTTTGTCTTTCTTTTCCTTTGCTTTTTAGCATACGCATTTACATTCTGAGCTTCATGTTTATAATCACTAGAATGTAACTATGCTCTATTTAGTATGCTCTGATGCTTATATGGATGCTTGTAGCTTATGCTCTTCCTGATCACTAGTACATGTTATGAGCTGAGCTATTTTGGAATGGTGAATTTACTTAATAACTTACAATCTGAAAATGTTCACCATTGAGATATGCAACTAGCATGTGTAGGATATGTTGAGTTCACTCGTGCTTTTCATATATGCTGGGTTGCTATGTCTCTAGTTCTGAGTCATTCACTTGCTTGGTCTGTTCATATCATGTATAAAATTTGAACCAAGTTTTAGTGAATTGAAAAGATCGAGATGGGATTGCTTGTCAACACCTCATGGTATCGAGACTGTTTCTCATTGCACGTTGAGTTAAACTTGAGCCGTGTAGTGTATGACCGAAACCGTAGCTTTAAGCTTCTGATTGCTTCGGCATAGGCTTCGCTCGGTTGAAAAGTTAGGCAAAGACAAGCTTTCAACCTCTCGCAATCACATGCTAAATAATTGAACTTGTGAATTCTTTACCGCTGCAACTCCGATATAAAACTGAAATCACAAGTATATGCTTCATTCCTATGCATGATGATTGAACTTTGCTAGGGGTAGTTCACCTTGTATACATGTTTAGCACTTGTCTGGATTCCTATCTATACATGTGTAGTGCTATTCTGATGGTGACTATCTTTTTGGCTAAAAATGCTCACTTGCTCATATGCTTCATATTTCGTATGTGTGATCAGTTTGAGCCTTCGCTATGTGAGTGCTTAGTTGTGCCATTGGAGATGTACCGATTAGAGCATCTTTGCACTCGTTTGATTATATGCCTGAAGCTGCTAACTTGCATTTCTGACTTCATATGCATTTTGGAAGGAGGAGTTGTGTTGACTCAAGGGAAGAGTTTGTGCTTGATAAGTGCATTTTCAACTAAGGGGGAGAGTTTTTGCAAATCATATGTCTCCTGGCGTTCAATTAAGGGGGAGCTTTTGCTAAGGGGGAGATTTTCCGATCTTTATGCTCTTCTCTTTTTGGACCTAAAGGGGAGTCCCTAGTTGCTTGCACTTGTCGAGGGGAGTTTTGCTAGTTGTGTTGAGCCGTTGCCTCTGTCTTGAGGGACTAGCAAACATTTTCCTCATTTGTCGTCGAGTTGGATTTTGATTGGTTCAGAGACCTTTCGTTTGTTTTTCAATTGGTCGGAGTGGTTTTCGTGCTAGTTGTGTTGAGACTCTGTGCCTCTATCTTGAGGGACTAGCATTTTTGCCATTTTTAGCTCTGATTTTCAATTGGTGTTTTGCTAGCGGTGTTGAGCCTGTTCTACCTCTTCTTGAGGGCTAGCTTTGCTTTGCTTGGTTGCGTCGAGCCGTTGCCCATGTCTTTGGGGACCAAGTTTTCACTTCTTCCACTTGACCTTCTTCGGCTCTGCTATGCTTTTGGGTCATTTGGTTGAGTTCTCTTCCTCTCCTTCCTCCTACCTTCTTCTTTCATTTTATGATTTGTGTGTGTAGTTGACAATGCACTCATCAAGGGGGAGATTGCGGATACATGGGTGTATGCCGAGTCTCTGAGTGATGAGTGATTGTCAACGGGTTTGATGCGCATGTTCTTTGGCTTGTGTTGTGCAGGTGTCGAGCTCGGAGACAGTGATCGATGGCAGGTGAAGGTCAAGTTGAGACGTGTCGTGCCAATGGACTGGGCGCGATGAAGGATGGGCGTGCCGTGCGGCGGACGTGCCATGCCGATGTATCGGACAGTGAAGGGCGGACGTGAGGCTTGGACTGAGGGACTAGAGGCCGGAGGATCAGCTGTGGTGGCTGGCAGCCTGTGGCGACGACAAGTGAAGAAATGCGGTCATGTCGGTGGACGGGGTGCACGGAGGTGCATCCCCTCTACGACGTCGGTTTGTTGGTAGAGCCAGGGAAAAACCAACGGGTGGACGGTTTCCAGGTTTGGGCCTCAAAACCTGGGTGCTGGGTTTCCAGGTTGAGCCACAAAACCTGGGCGCGACGGTTTCCAGGTTGAGCCTCAAAACCTGGGCGTGGGCCGGTTTCTGAGTTTGGGCCTCAAAACTCGGGCGCTGCGGGTTTCCGAGTTTGGGCCACAAAACTCGGGCTGGAGGCTGGTTTCCCGGTTTGGGCCTCAAAACCGGGGGCTGATGGAAAAGGCTGGTTTCCCGGTTTGGGCCACAAAACCGGGGGTGCAGAGCGAAGGCGGCACGTGGCGGCTATCCGGAGGTTGCGTCGAGGCAACGCTTCGGCCAGTGCGGGCGTGGCCGTCCGATACACCTACCACTCGGGTGGACCAGATTAGCCTTAGGGTTCTCCTGGCCCGCTCTGTAATTAGAGTAGGGAGGGGTAGAGTAGGAAATAGGCTTAGGCTAGGTTAGTATAAGTAGTCTAGGGGAGACACCCTCCTCCCCATCTCAGTTTTAGCTATCTCAGTTAGTGCCTTCATTTGCTAGGGTTTCCTGCTCTCCCATCCCCTGCTTTAGCTAGTTGAGATCCGCAGAGAGACTCCACTCTGTGTACTGTTGAGTTGAGGAAGTGAGGCCGTATCCTCACCTTGGAGCACAGATCGATGGCTTGATTTGCGTCCTTAATTCGAGTTCGTGGCTGTGATTTCCGTTTTGCTTGTGTTCTTCACGAAATCCTTTTGCTCCACGATTTTCCCGTCGCTTGATCTCTTTGCTCGGTTCATCTTTTGCAATTCCGTTTGAACCAAGTTGTTCTAGATCGTGAGGCACTTCTTTCCTCCGAAGGAATCATCCTCTAACCTCACGGTCTAGGAGATCGATCGATTTTTCGTTTCGGGTCACTTTTTCTCACTTCCCCCAAAATTCTTCGATTCACCGATTTGGAGTTAGGTTCGAGCCATGATCTCTTAGAGATAGCTCACTAACCTCCTTGTGACTTCACTCACCAAGTTTGATCCCTAGAGGATGCGTTTTGGGTGAGTTTGAGTCGGATCGGTGGAAGAACAGAGGGGCTGCGGGGTGACCGGACGCTGGTCGCGAAGTGATCGGACGCTGACCAGTGCGTCCGGTCGTTGAGCGTTGCGTACAGAGTTTCTGTTTTGACCGGACACTCATGACCGGACCCTGTGTTTATCGATTGACCGGACGTGCCTAGGTTCCTGTTCATCGTGTTTGTTTGATCTGACCGGACGCTCTGTTCACAACCGGACGCTCCGTACTAGTGAGTCCGGTCGCGAACAGAGAGCTCCCAGAGCCGATTTCTGACGACCGGACGCGTCCGGTCCCAGCTGACCGGACGCAGGCAGAGTCCGGTCGTTGCTGTTTCGCGCCGTTTCGTTAGCGGTTCGTTCGCTCTTGATTGGATTCGAGTTTCGTCTTTTGCGTTGGCTTTCTAGGGTTGTCTAGTGTCCCGCTGTGCTTCGTGGGAGCATCCACCCTACATCTAGGGTCGTGGACATTAGCAAGCTCTAGGGTTCGCTTTTGGGGTTGATTTTGGGACAGTGGCATCTAGTTTCCGTAAGGAAATTTTGAAGCTCCCATTCACCCCCCCCCCCCCCTCTGGTCGCTTTCGGGTAGCTTTTCGGTCCTTCAAAGAGAAGAAGAGAAGCTTCAATGGAATGATGTGGCAATCAACTTGTTCTATGAAGCATTTGACGCAAAGGTGTTTGAGCAAATCAAGGACCTTGAAAGAGCAAGTGAGATATGGGAGAGATTGGAGGAGCCATATGAGGGAACCAAGGCGGTCAAGGGCACCAAGCTATACATTCTCAAGGACAAGCTTGCCATGTTCAAGATGCAAGATGATGAAAGCATACCAGAGATGTTTCACCGGTTGCAAGTCATTATCAATGAATTAAAGGCCTTGGGAGAGAAGGTAGAGGACAAGGACTTTTCTCACAAGTTCTTGAGATGCTTGCCACCAAGGTTTGATACTTTGGTGACTATCCTAGTGAGGGAAGGATTGGATACGGTAACCCCAAACCAAGTACTAGGTGATGTGGTCACACAAGACACATACCGTGTGGAACGGGATGGGGGAGCCCAAGAGGAAGAAAAGAAGAAGACCGTGACATTCAAAGCTTCATCCTCCAAGAGCAAGAGCAAGGGCAAAGCAAAGAAGGAGGAAAGTCATGATGAAGCTAGTACAAGCTTTAGTGAGGTGGATGATGATGAAATGGCTCTATTTGTCAAGAGGTTTGGCAAGTTCATGAAGAAGGAAGGCTATGCAACAAGAAAGAGAAGAGATGCAACCAAAAGCACAACTAAAAGGTGCTATAGATGCAAGAGCAAGGATCACTTCATTGCAGATTGTCCATATTCTAGTGATGAAGATGATGATCACAAGAAGAGCAAGAAGAAAGACAAAAAATAAAGGAAAGAAAAGAAAGAGAAGAAGAAGGAAAAGAAGAAGGGTGGTTCCTATGTTGTGACATGGGATAGTGATGGTTCCGCAAGCGATGATGATGATGAGAGGAAGACCACCAAGAAGAAGGCTATGGCTAGTCTTGCTATCTCAAGCAAGCCTTCTATCTTCAACACTCCATCGACATGCTTCATGATTAAGGCCACTAAGGTATCATCCTATGAGAGTGAAAGTGAGAGTGAGAGTGATGATGATGAGGAGTACTCAAAGGAGGACCTCATGAGCATGCTACAAGATGCTCACTCTTACATTGAGACTAACAGGAAGGAGTGCAAAGAATTGCGCAAGGCCAATAAGGCTCTTGAGCAATCCTTTGATGAGCTCAAGTCTACTCATGAGAGGCTAGAGGAAGCCCATGAGAAGCTTGATCAAGCTCACACTAGGCTTAAGGAAGCCCACTCCTCCCTCCTTGATCAAAGTAAGATTGAGGATGTTGTGGAGACATGCAATGTAGGAGTTACATGTGATATACTTGATGAATCATTTTATGCTCCTATTATTGTTGCTCCCACAAATGCATCATCATCATCTAGCTCAACTAAAATGCCTACTTCTACTACATGTGATTCATCTTTAGTGGTAGAAAATGAGAACCTTAAGAACAAGGTTGTTGAGCTCACTCGTGCCTTAGGCAATGCCTATGGTGGAGATGCTCGCTTGCTAAAGTGCTTGGGTAGCCAAAGGTGTCCACTCAACAAGGAGGGACTTGGCTATACCCCCAAGAAGGGCAAGGTGGCTTTTGCTACTCACAAGACTTGTTTTGTGAAGAGTAATGGTCGGTTTTTCCATAGTTGCAAGCAATCCGGGCATATAGAGCAAAATTGCTTTAACAAGAACAAAAACAAGAGCAATGCTCATGTTTCATCTATTAGACTTGATTCTTGTTATATGCTTACAGATGGCACTAATGGTGTGAAGGCTAAGTACATTGGTGCACCCTTGGTTGGCCCAAAGAAGAGGGCAATTTGGGTGCCCAAGAGTTTGGTGACTAACCTTGGAAGACCCAAAAAGATTTGGGTACCTAAAAGGAATTGATCTCTTTGTAGGTAAATTATAAAGCGGGAGGAAGGCATTGGGTGCTTGATAGTGGGTGCACTCAACACATGACCGGAGATGGAAGAATGTTCAAATCAATCAACACAAGTGGCAATGATCATGCGGATGCTATCACATTTGGTGACAACAAGAAAGGCAAGGTCAAAGGCTTGGGCAAGATTGCAATATCCAACGAATTGAGCATCTCCAATGTGCTTTTAGTGGAATCTCTCAACTTCAACCTATTGTCCGTGGCACAATTGTGTGACTTGGGATTGAAATGCATATTTGGGGTTGATGATGTGGAAATAGTGAGTGTTGATGGGAGTGACTTGGTGTTCAAAGGATTTAGATATGAGAACCTTTACTTGGTGGACTTTGATGCTAGTGAAGCTCAATTGACAACATGTTTGTTCACCAAATCAAGTATGGGTTGGCTATGGCATAGGCGCTTGGGACATGTCGGAATGAAGCAACTAAAGAGGCTAGTGAAGCATGACATGATGAGAGGGTTAAAAGATGTTCACTTTGAGAAGGACAAACTTTGTAGTGCATGCCAAATGGGAAAACAAGTTGGAAACACCCATCCTAACAAAGGAATGATGAGCACTACACATGCACTTGAGTTGTTGCACATAGACTTGTTTGGACCAACTACATATGCAAGTATTGAGGCAAACAAGTATGGCTTTGTGATAGTGGATGACTATACAAGATACACATAGGTCTTCTTTCTCGTTGACAAAAATGAAGTGTTTGGCATATTCAAAACCTTTGTCAAGAGAAGCCAAAATGAGTTTGATAGAAGAATCAAGAAAGTGAGAAGTGACAATGTAAGTGAGTTTAGAAACACAAGGGCTGATGAGCTATGTGATGAGTTTGGAATCAAACATCAATTCTCGGCCAAGTATACACCTCAATCCAATGGGATAGTTGAAAGGAAGAATAGGACACTCATTGACATGTCAAGATCCATGCTTAGTGAATACAATGTGAGTGATTCCTTTTGGGCTGAAGCAATCAACACGACATGCTATTATAGCAACCAACTCTATTGTCACCCTCTATTGAAGAAGACACCATATGAGCTCCTAAATGATAGAAATCCCAACATTGCTTATTTCCGGGTCTTTGGGTGCAAGTGCTACATATTGAAGAAGGGCACAAGACTTGGGAAGTTTGAGAAGAAGTGTGATGAAGGTTTTCTACTTGGTTACTCCACTACTAGCAAGGCATATAGAGTGTGGAATAGCACAACAAGAATAGTTGAAGAAGTCCATGATGTTGAGTTTGATGAAACCAATGGCTCTCATGAAGAACAAGACAATTTAAATGATGTGAGAGTAACACAATTGGTGGAAGCTATGAAGAACATGGACATTGGTGATATTAGGCCAAAACAAGTGATTGACATTGAAGATGACAAAGATCAAGTGCTCTCTCCTCCAACCATGCATGGCAATGATGTTGCAAGCTCTAGTGGTTCTCAATATCAACAAGATGCTAGTAGCTCTCAAGTGGCTCATCCAAGCACAAGTGCTCAACCGCAACAAGTGCTCCAACCAACACATATTGCAAGAGATCATCCTTTGGATCAAATTGTTGGTGACATAAGAAGAGGTGTACAAACAAGATCAAGATTGCCTTCATTTTATGAACACTACTCATTTGTATCATCTATTGAGTCAACCAAGATTTATGAAGCTTTGATGGATGTTGATTGGGTAAATGCAATGCATGAAGAGTTGAACAACTTCACCCGGAATGATGTTTGGGAGTTAGTGGAAAGACCAAAGAGCACAAATGTAATTGGCACTAGATGGGTCTTCCGGAACAAGCAAGATGAAGATGGCATAGTTGTAAGGAACAATGCAAGATTGGTTGCACAAGGGTACACTCAAATGGAAAGCATCGACTTTGGAGAAACCTATGCACCGGTTGCTAGATTGGAAGCCATAAGAATTCTACTTGCATATGCTTGTTCTCACAACATCAAGCTCTATCAAATGGATGTCAAGAGTGCATTTCTAAATGGGTTCATCAATGAGCTAGTGTATGTTGAGCAACCTCCCGGTTTTAAAGATTTGAAGAAGCCCCATCATGTGTACAAGCTCAAGAAGGCACTTTATGGGTTGAAGCAAGCACCAAGAGGATGGTATGAAAGATTAAGGGACTTCTTGTTAGCCAAAGGATTCAAGATTGGAAAGGTTGACACCACTCTCTTCACCAAGAAGATTGGAAGTGACTTGTTTGTGTTGCAAATCTATGTTGATGACATTATATTTGGATCAACCAACCAAGACTTTTGTGAAGAGTTTGGAGAGATGATGGCTAAGGAGTTTGAAATGTCCATGATTGGAGAGCTTAGTTACTTCCTTGGTCTACAAATCAAGCAAATGAAGAAAGGCACATTTGTTAGTCAAGGCAAGTACATCAAGGACATGCTCAAGAAGTTTGGGTTAGATGAAGCAAAATCTATAACCACTCCAATGGGCACGAATGGTCATTTGGATAGTGATTCTAGTGGTGACATGGTGGATCAAAAGCTATATCGGTCAATGATTGGAAGCCTACTCTATGTGACCGCATCAAGGCTGGATGTCATGTTTAGTGTGTGTATGTGTGCAAGGTTCCAAGCTTCACCAAGAGAAAGTCATTTGAAGGCAACCAAAAGAATATTGAGATATTTGAAGCACACTCCAAATGTTGGACTATGGTAACCCAAGGGCTCTCAATTTGAATTGATTGGATACTCGGATTCCGATTATGCGGGATGCAAGGTGGATAGGAAAAGCACATCGGGCACTTGTCAATTGCTTGGAAGATCACTTGTCCCATGGTCATCAAAGAAGCAAAATAGTGTTGCACTCTCTACCGCCGAAGTCGAATACATATCCGCGGGTAGTTGTTGTGCACAATTGCTATGGATTAAAGCAACATTGCAAGATTATGGGGTCAAGTTTGGACAAGTCCCATTGCTATGTGATAATGAGAGCGTCGTCAAAATAGCCACCAACCTGGTTCAACATTCAAGGACAAAGCATATTGACATAAGGCATCACTTCATTAGAGACCATCAAGCAAAGAAAGATATATCTATTGAAAGTGTGGGCACCGATGATCAACTTGCCGATATCTTCACCAAGCCACTAGATGAGAGAAGGTTTTGCAAGCTAAGGAATGAATTGAATATCCTAGACTTATCCAACATGAGTTGAATGCACCCTCACATATGACATGCCTCTCCTCCAAGAAAGCAAAGGTGAAATTGTTTGGCATGTGCATTCATGCTTATTAGGTTGTGATCTAGTTCATATAGCCATCACATTGCTTATTTAGGCTCTTTCATGGTAAATCAAATGAATTTGAAGTATATATGGTATCACTATTGCTTCTATGTTTGACTTGGTCTAGTGGTAGCATATAACTTGTTTGTGAGCTTGTAAGTCTAGTGTTTGATCTAGTAAGTGAGCAATAGGTGTTTAACCAACGTGAGTAAGATAACCATTGCAAGATGTGTGAAGAAGCTTACTCTAGAGCAAACCATGTTAAATGTCTTATGCTCATGAGCTAGATTAAGCCACAACTTGACTTAGTATGATCCCCTCATGTAATTTTCATGGTAAAAGTTGTCTTCTTTCTTTAAAATTTGCCCCACCTTTATGATAATTGTTGACAAAGGGGGGGAAAATGCAACAAAGATATGCTAGTGAAAGGGGGAGATAACAAAGTTAAAAGAGATATGCTAAGTAGCCTTAGTAGTTTTCAAGTTTTTCAAGTGGCATCGAAGCATACAAAAAGGGGGAGCAAGCTCATAAACATGTATGTTGCATTTGAAATGAGCACATTCATATGATTGTTTGCATTGCATAAGCTATTTGTTTCATTATTCATGCTTATGTGGTGAATGCTAGTGATAGGACTTGATTGATGAATTGATTCACTAGCATGTTTAGAATGGCAACTAGACATATTTGTATTTCAAGTGGTTCAAGAGCCTTATTATTATGTTGATCTCACGGGGTTCTTGAGTTTTGGTGTATGTCTAGTGATAAATGATGCTAAGGATGGTATAACATGTGCACTTCGATTGGTATCACGCTTCAAAGGTCCATTCTTATGCCTTAGCATCATCATCATTAACAGTGTTGCTCATCCACATTTCATATCCATACATATGTGCCAATTCTAGAACCAAACTCTATAGCACATATGTAGGGGGAGCAAATACTATCAATGTGGTTACTCAAATTTAAATCACATATCTTTGTATAGGTTGTCATCAATTACTAAAAAGGGGGGATATTGAAAGCCCTAGTTTGGTTTTGGTTAATTGATGAAACCTATTTGGTCTAATCCTATTGCTAAGCATGTGTGTAGCTTATGAGAAAGGATTGGGATCAAGCCAAGTGGTGGAGCTAGCAACGTGGCAACCATGGAAGATGGTGATGGCCACATGAAACTAAGTGATCAAGTGCTCTACCATTGGTGAAACATGAGAAGAAGGGAAGAGATGAGCAAAGAGTCCTGAAGACAAAGGTATAACCTATAGGGCTCTTTGTTTTAGTGATCAAGACACTTAGCGAGTGTGATCACATTTAGGATACATAGCCGTACTATTGAGAGGAGTTAATTCACGGCTTATGCGGTGTTCAAGTGCTACTAGGAGTTCTCTAACATATCAATGCTATAGACCTAGTGAGTGACTAACTAAACCCTTGGAAATTGCTTTGTAAAATGCTAACACACATGCACAAGTGTTGAAACACTTTGGTGTTGGCGCATGGGGGCAAGGGTAGAAGTTAGAAAGCGAAAGGTACTGAGTTATCAGCATCGGACGTTGGAGGCAGCAGCATCGGATGCTGGGCCGAGCGTCCGATGGCTAACCCTAGCTACAGACTGATGCTGAAGAAGCATCAGACGCTGGCAACGAACACTGAGGAAACACTGTTGTAGAGTCCGATGGAGATGACGTGGCGCGAGCAAGCTTTGCAGGGAGCATCGGATGCTGGCCTGCATCCGATGCCAAACCATCGGTCGCGTCCGATGTGTTTGGGAGCGTTCTGGAACCTCTCTGCATGCTCATCGGACGCAGGGGTGGAGCGTCCGATGTGAGGGTACCGGCGCGTCCGATGTGGTGTTGAAAAGAGCTGAAAAGAGCAGTGGCATCAGAGCGTTCGATGCCTGGCATCGGCGCATCCGATGTCACATTAACCGTGGCGTGAAGGAAAATGACCGTTGGGATCAGGTGGCCTGAATTCGTATCAAGGGGACACGTGGCTCCATCCGGAGTATCGGACGCTGGGGGCAGCGTCTGATGGTCACGATTTCAGCCCAACGGCTAGGCTGACTTGAGTGGCCTATATAAGTGGCTTGGCCGGCTCACATGGGTTCTCTTTTGCACATTTTGATCCCTAAGCATTCTTGTGAGCATAGCCAAGCCTCCCAACTCATCTCTAGTGTTGATTTGATCAAACTAAGTGAGATTGAGTGATTAGTGCTAAGATTTGAAAGAGTTCATTCTAGTGGCACTAGTTCTTCGCATCGGCCTTGAGTTGCTTGTTACTCTTGGCATTTGTCGGTGCCTAGACGGCTTGGGGGCGTTGAGGTGAAGTTGGCAAGAAAAGGATATTGTTCTTGGCCACCACCGTTCGAGATTGTGAGAGGTTTTGGAGTCTCACCTCGCCGGAGTGGCAAGAGGCATCTTTAGTGGATTGCTCGTGTCATTGAGCTACCTCACTAGCGGTAGATTCTTGTGGCGCTCTTAGTGAGCTTGGCTTTGTGCCGATTAGCCACCGGGTCACCTAGTGTTGGTCGACATAACGGGGAGTAGCGTGCCGGCAAGCACGTGAACCTCGGGATAAATATTGGTGTCCTATGTGCTTATTGTGATTGTGCATCCTTCTTGGTGATTGGCTTCGCGAGTGGATTTCACCGGTGATTGGCTCTCTACTAGGGGATCCTGAAGGCTCGGTGAAACCACCTCTATCTAGCTCATTTACTTTGTGCACTTTGAGCTATTTCATTTGTGTAGACTCTATTACTTGGTGTATATCCTTTGTCATATACTTTGTGTAGCTAGTTGTGATTGGTTTACATAGTTCATCTCTTGCACACACTTGTTTATCTTAGATCACCTTGATCGTAGTTGTGGTAGAGCTAGTTTATTTATTCTGCATTAGTCTCTAGCTCTAATTGCTTGTGTGCCATAGTTATATTAGGTAGATTTGTTGGATAAGTGGCTTGCAACACACTATTAGGCTAGCACAAAAAGCTTCACCGTTTGTCATACTAATAGTGTTTGCCTAAGTGATTTTGTAGATTTTTAATTAGGCTATTCACCCCCCTCTAGCCAATTCGGACCTTTCAGCCACCCTGAGTTTTGAGGCCCAAACTCAGAAACCGGCCACCCTAGGTTTTGATGCCCAAACCTGGACGGTGGTTTTTCGAGGCTCTACCAGCAAACCCGCACCGTAGACGGAGTGTGGGTCTCACGCCCCATTTCTGACACTGATATCGACGCATGTCCAGCCTTCGCCAAGCACGACGCCTTCGCCTTCCTCCCTGACTTGATCGATGACACTTGCATCTCGCATGCAAGCCCATGTCTGGCCTCCGCCAGGTGCCACGACGCCATCGCTTTTCGTCTCGACTCGACCGATGTCGTCGCACATCCCATGTACTCTTTCTTGTTGTCGCCAAGTGCCAGGTACCGCAACTTGTCCTTCGGCCCTCTGGTTCATCAGTCCAAGCCTCACATCTGCCCTTCATCACTCCTGGTCCATCGGCACGACACGTCTCTACTTGACCTTCACCTCACCATCAACCATTGCCTCCGACTCCGAGCTCCACACCTGCACATCAACACAGCCAAGAGACATGTTGCCCACTCATGCCAACACATGAGCTTGTTGACCAATCATTCATCATAAGGACGAACCACAAGGACACATATCAACCTTGTGTTCATAATCTCCCCCTTGATGACTGCATTGTCAACACAACACACAAACATGATATAAAAGAAAAGAAAAAGAGAATGCTCGTTCAAATGCCCAAAAGCCAAAGAAAGGGCAATTTGAAATAAGCAAAGCTTGGTCCCAAAGACATGGGCAACGACTCGACGCAACCAAGCAAAGTTTGAGCAAAACTCCTCACGAAGCGAAAACTCAGACAAAGAGTAAAAGTCTTGGTCCCCAAAGACATGGGCAACGGCTCGACGCAACTAAGTCAAACAAAGCTAGTCCTCAAGAAGAGGTAGAACAGGCTCAACACCACTAGCTCAAAGCTCAAAACACCGAAAACTGCTAGTCCCTCCAGAAAGAGGCAAACAACTCAACACGACTAGCAAGCAGCAGAAAGAGCAACTCCCTCTAAAACAAAGCATGCTCTAGACACCAATCAAACATCAAGCAAAGTGACACAAGCTCAGGCTCTAGACACCTAGTGAAAAACACTCCCCCTGGAAATGTGCAACTCTCAACTCTCCCTTGTGCCAACATTGTTGCCCCTTGTATCAGTAGGGGTTTGTGTGAATTTCTCCCCCTTATTGACACATGCACAAATCAATACATCAACCAGATATGCATGGGAGCCTTAAAGATACTAAGGAGTGATCAGAGGGGGGTCACTAGCCAAAAATGCATGAAATGCATAATGCAAAAGCTTCAAATATATAACAATCAGAGTGAAAAGAGGCTCTAGTTGGCGTTGTCCGAAAAGTGTAGCAACAAGTACAAGTGCTAGCAAAGGCTCAAATTGATCAAGTGAATACGAAATATGAACAACTAAGCATGTCGAGCAATTTTAAGCCATTCAATAGGAGTTCACCACTAAAATAGATCAGTTGGTTGTTCGATGTTGCACATGCATGAGTCCAATTGGAACGGTTGGCGATCCATCTCATCGAAGTTCCTCCCGAGTTCCTCAGTGAAGTGCTTGAGCAGTTCCTGAACGGTGGTAGTGGTGGGAGCCATGGTTTGTCTAGTCTCCTGATACCAGGTGTAACACACCTGATGGGGGTGGGGTTGGTGGTGGCTGCTAGCTGCTGCTACTGGGCATAGTGGGGCGACAACTAGGATTGGGGCAGGGAGCGGCAGCGTTGGGCAGGAGCGCGACGTGGGGGAGAGAGGTGCATGGGGAGAGGAGAGAGGTAGCTAGGGTTGGGGAGAGAGGGAGAGGAGGGGATAAGCCTTGAGGCTATTCTTTCTTCATCCCAAAGGAGTACAATGCCTATATAGTTATAGTCGCGACTAGACTTGCATTCTAACTAATCTATCTATAATTCTATTCTCCCCTATCTATTTTATTTCTAGTTTGGTCCCTTGACGATGGTGACGACATCGATGACAGTGGCGGCGGCGACGGTTGCCCTGTGGGTGCCTGGCTCTGGGCTAAGCAGCATGTCACTTGGGCCATGTGCTAATAGGCGTGTGACAACATATTTCAGAGATCATGAGGTGATGAAGTTGTTTCCTAGAACCGTTTGGTAGAAAAGTGGCAAAATAACTTTGTGTAGTTATGCTAAAATCTTTACCAAACAGGCCCTCAATATGTTACATGGCCATGTAAACTTTTATATATTTTTTTTGTTGACTTACAACAACATAATATAGCATGCTAGCAAAACCGCATTCAATACCATTATGGGAGGTTACTTAAACGATTTTCAGTATTTTAAGAGGCAAAATACCTCACTTTCAAGATAATGAGTGAACTACACTAAGGGGGTGTTTGGATCCCTTCTTTTTGGAGGTAGTGCGTGAAGAAATCATCAAAATATAATTGCCGTTTTATTTGAACTTCATAGAATATGCGGCTAAATATATTTTGCTTTTCTAAACAATATCATACATAATCCGAAGAAGAAATTAGGTAAGTGTATTGAGAGATGTTTTAATATCTGGTTGCATGACCTTTGGGCATCGTTGGTTAATCATACTCCCTCCGTCCCTAATTGACCGTCGCCGTTGGTGTGCGTGCCACAAGTTTGACTCAATTTGTAGCAAATGTGTGCAACATTTGTATCTCCAAATAATTTTGTTAAAAACTAGATTCAAATATCTATCCAACGATACTAATTATGTATCATATATATTAATATTTTTTAATATATATTTAGTCAAAGTTGTTTCTTGGAAAACGCAAACGATAGACATTTAGGGACGGAGGGAGTATCTTCTTCCCCAAAAGACAACACCCTCTTTTCAACACACATCACATCTCATCACAAAACCAAAATAACATTATAAACAAGGGTCTGGTCCCCACATCGTCAACATAAGAAAGGATTGCAGAGGCACCAACAAGTGAGGCACGAATCAACAATCATGCGTCCTCCTCTCCTCTCCCACAAGAATTACCATATTTGTTTTTAGGAAAAAAAAATAAAGAGGGGTGTCCCAGTCCTCACCCACTCGTTTTCGCAATTCTGCACTGCACCCTCCCCACACAGGGCACTTGCAGTTTTTGCAAATGGGAATCTCGGCGTCCACCGTCCAGGTCCAGGCCACTTACGAAGGGGGGCCCTGTGCAGCAGGCTCTTCTCTTGGCTGAAAGGGCAAAGGCCCCTTTGGTCATAGAAAAAGCAGAAGTTGACACTGAAAGTTACACTGCAAGGATTGTGTCAACAGCCAGCCAGCCAATGTGAGGAGGCCGATCACTCGGGTCATTGCAATTGGGACCTGTCTCTGTGGGATGTGTCCTTTTAGGATCATGCCCCCATCTCTTCATATCTTCTTGGTCCTTGCATTTAGTTCTCCCCTTTTCTGACTTTGGCCATAGTACCACAGAAACTTCCAGTAACCGTCAAGTAGCTGTAGGTTTATCCTTACAAGTTACAAGGACGCAGAAACTGAAGCACCAATATTGAAGGACTCAAGTTCCAGCGGCAACTGGTTAAAATTATTATATCTGACTGAATTCAGGACTGAAGAACCTTCAGCAAAGTACTACTCAAAATCACACTGTGCAGACCAGGAAATCAAGATGGAACAGCTTCAGCACCAATCATCCCCTGTGCTGCTGCTAAATATGGTGTACATGCTGCAAGCATATGATGCTGGTGCCAACCAATATATATATATATATGGTGTAGTTGCTTACAGCCATGTTGAAAGGAACCTGGCAGTAGGTGAGGTCAATTCAGCCCCATATAAGATTGAAATGGACCTCCCCAAAATTTTAAAGAGGCAGCAGGCCAGGGAGCGGACAGCTAAACCAATACTGGAGCTGGAGCTCTCTCTAACTATATAAATTTGCATAGGTGAGGCCCAACCTTCCTCTACCAAGGCATCTTCTTGGCATGAGATGGATGGAGTACACCAAGTCGCCCGATACAATAATTCCCTCGATTGTGTATCACCACACGCACCACAACAGGCCTGCGCTATTTGCTTTAAATTTCCCCGTTGCCAAAAAAAATGGTTGTGCGAGCTGTGTGCATGGATCCTTTTGCTATTATATTAACTGACTGATGAGGCTAGCTGAAAATGATCATGAATGGCCCAAACGAAAGGACATCAGTTGATGCATGATGAGCCTTCATTCATGCCCAATTTCGCTAGGCTTTTCCAGCTACACGTTTCTGATTGTCCCTGTCTGGCAGCACGAATTAATAACCTTGTTTGCATCACAAAGCCAATCTTGTTTGCTACTTTTTGCTCTGAATATATAGTTCAAATGTGCAAAGCGCGCACTATGCTTGTGTATATCCACGCCAGTTCTTTTTTTTTCCTCCTTTCAAAAAACTAGTAACTGCATTGAAACTTTGGCATGGGACTCACTGAGGATGATAGGCAAGACGTTTCCAGAACGAAACTACCTACCTTGTTTTTATATATTTTCAAAAGGTATAATTGGTTTTTTTCATAAAAAGAGATCTAGCATCATTATTATCCCCATGACAGCATCTTTACATGGCCATCCATTTGAGCGAGCACTAGGAGAGCAAGCTTGACTGAACACTGTTCCACTGGGGGTGCGTGAATGAGGCTAACAGCCACCAATAATAAGCTAACGGCACATCTAATACGCAGCAGCAGCACATAACGAAGCATCTCGCTCCGTCTCTCCGATAGACACGCGTCGCCGATAATCATCCCAAAGCAGAGACACGAATAGTCCTGTCAATTCTTTTCAGGTGCCTACTATACTATACAGTACTACTGTAAAAAGACCCAAAATCCTTTGAGAAAAAAAAAAGAAAGAGAGAAATGATCGCATCACAGTACATCCACGGAGATGGAGACCGTTGGGATCGGAGGCTGGCCGCATATTGTTGTGCTCTAATCACAGGTCCTAATCGCACAATAAATTAAGCCACCCGCTTAAGGCACCACCACTCCTTGCCATGGCAATTGGCAATGCCACCCCCACCCCACCCCACACCCCACCTTCTATTCTCCCGGGAAACCCCTTGGATTGAGGCACCTTTTGCCTGTTACATCATGGTGGACATAGGAGGACGCATCATGCATGGGCACTTGGTATTGGGCACCGATTCCCTATCCCCTACTCCAACTAATCCCCTATCTTCTAGCCTGCCTCTAGCTCCATTTTCCTTTCTCTCTCTGTGTGTGTTCTTTCTCTCCTTTCAATTCATTCACATTGATGAGGCAGCTCATCATGCAGAATTAGTTGAGTGTGTTTATATAAAAAAAAATGGTTGAGTATGAGAAATCAAAAGGGTTAAACTAGAATAAAATTTGCATTTAATTTATTGCTGGTTTTGGATTTTTGAGATTGTGAGAGCACCAATTTTGATTCATTAACACTAAAAATTAGCACTAGAAGATCCAAATAGACCTGCTAATTATTAGTTCAAGGACTATCAGTGCTCATAGGTGTTAATAGTTTATATACACCTTCACCTATTAGTAGGTGGATCCAAACAATCTTTCGCTAAAAACTATATAGCTAGCTAAAAAATAAATGAGCTATTAGCTAGCTAATTTTTAAGTGAATGTAAACAGGCCTAGAGATTATGTGTTCTGTACGAGAGAAATACGGACCACATGGAATTGGGTGCTCCTATAACAAGTCACATGATGAGTGAGTGCCTAATTAGACGCCATTGCTCCTAATCCCCTTTGCTTAAGAAAGACAACGCAAAGCCTCCCTCAGCCTCCTCCTACCCCTTTCTCTCTCTCTCCACCTCCTCTCGCAGGCTTGCTTTCCTCTCTCCACCACCTCCCCCACGCGTCCCTCCCCCCTCCCTCTTTCGTTTCTCTCTCCTACCGTCGTTAACCTTCCGTTACACCACCCGCCTCACGCCGTCACGTCAACTTCCGCCACAAAAGCACACGCGCCCCTGCCCAGCCCCAGCCATGTCCACCGCCGGCGACCCCGCCGGCGCAGCAGCTGCTGCTGCTGCCGCGGCGGCGGCGGCCACCCCGTCAGGTCGCGCGCCGAGGCTCCCGCGGTGGACCCGGCAGGAGATACTGGTGCTCATCGAGGGCAAGCGCATGGTGGAGGGCCACGGCGGCCGCGGCGGGAGGGGCCGCGTGGCAGCGGCGGCGGCGGCGGCCGGGGAGGCCTCGGCGTCGGCGGCGGCGGCGGCGCTGGAGCCCAAGTGGGCCGCGGTGGCGGAGTATTGCCGCCGCCACGGCGTCGAGCGGGGCCCCGTGCAGTGCCGGAAGCGCTGGAGCAACCTCGCCGGCGACTACAAGAAGATCAAGGAGTGGGAGCGGGCCGCGGCGGCCTCGCGCGAGCCGTCCTTCTGGGCTATGCGCAACGACGCGCGCAGGGAGCGCCGCCTCCCGGGCTTCTTCGACCGGGAGGTGTATGACATACTCGAGGGCCGGGGCCGGGCCATCCTCGACGACCTCTCCGCCCGGAATGCTGCGGCGGAGGAGCCGATGGCGGCGCGCGTCGAGGAGGACAAGGAGGCGAAGGCGCCCGAGGCCGTCTTTGACAGTGGCCGCCCGGCTACGGAGGAGGCCTTGTTCTCGGAGGATGAGGAGGAAGAAGAAGAGGACGCACCGGCGGTGGCGCCTCCTCCCCCTCCACCACTGGTCATCGCCGTGCCTGTATCTGGTGAGCTGCTCGTTGACTTCAGCTTCGCCTTTTTGCTGCCTCCTGGTGCTTGCTTCCACTGTTTGATTTGCTTTGGACTTCATCACAATTTTTTGGTGATACATATAAAATCAGAACCTTTTAATTGCGAGTTCGTTTTGCCGCTGTTTATGCTGGAGGTAAAAGTAAAAGGTGGGAGGCTTTCTGGTTCTTGTCCATACTAAAGTTGAGGTCTTCATGCTTACAGCTCCTAACTTGTAAGCGCAACGATTTCCTTCAAATCGGATGCTCTTGATTGGACATCCTACTTAGTATCTTCTTATGAGATGTATGTATCTTTGTGTTCTTTATTTTGGTGCTTTGACAGGGTGGAAAATTTCGAGTTCTTGCTGCTCCTTTTTTTTCTGCAAGAAACTTTTTTTAATCAAATAATTTAGCGGTTGCTCTGCTCCTGGATGCTTCGGTCTGATTGGAATTTAAATTTGAGCTTGGAGCTTGAGCGACTTTCTCTGATTTATCTTTTAATTAATTCTGATTGTGTTCATTTGGTGTACTTTCTTCTTGTATTGTCGATTTCATTGGTAGGCCCACTGATTTGTCTTGAGTAATGGCTTGAATTCTCCATTTCAGCGAAGCCCGAGGCATCAAGGCAACAACAGAGCGCTGAGCAAGGTACATGGACTTTTACTTCCTTTACTGTTCTCTAGTTTCTTTTATGTTTTTTTTTTAACTTGCAATTCCAGATCTTTTAGCATCGCTGAAGAACTTTACTGCTCCATTGGGTTCATTAGCCTATTGTATGCATATCACTAAGGGGGTGTTCGTTTCGCTCGGACATTGTAGCACTAGTTTAGTCTATTAAAAATAGATAAATTATAAAACTAATTACAGAGCCATATGTACTAAGACGAATCTATTAAGGTAAATTAATCTATCATTAGCGAATATTTACTGTAGCACCACATTGTCAAATCATGAACTAATTAAGTTTAATAGATTCGTCTCGTGAATTAGTCTCCAGCTGACAAATTAGTTTTTTAATTAGTATATTTTTAATAGGCTAAACTAGGGGATGTGACAGGGCAAAAAAAAAAAATGCCCTGAAACGAACATGCCCTAACAACTAATTTGAGTGTTGCATTAATGATGAATATGGTATTTCAGCAATTATAATGACAATATGCGTCAGATGCACAACTTTTCATTATTGAAATTCACTTTGGACTTGAAATTTCAAATTTCAGCAGGGCTTCAGTTAAAGGGAACTGTAGAATGTCTTTGTCAGTTTGTCCGCATAACTAGTGTGAACTGTAGTATCAGCTATGAGCTATCCATTGTTATAACTTATAGTAGGCATCATTAAGTCATGTTGCTATGTGGTCATGGGGTTGCTGAAACCAAACTGATACTGTGCTAGATTGCCAGCTTATACGAAAGTGTAAGCAACCACAAATGGCTCTCTTTGGTGGTTACCATGTCTATCAAGCTTTTTCAGTTTTGGATGAATCACGGTTATCAGTTCCTTTCTGTGTGATACTGTTTCAAAGTTTGATTGTTCCAAGCGATCAGTTTTAGTTTTTTTAATAATTGATTAGTACACACAATGAAATGCCTGAATTTTGGTATAACTTATGTGAGATTGGCTTTAAGCTTTGTCATACACTGTTGAGGAGTCTCATGGTGTCATATTTTGGTCAATACACTTTCATTAGGCGGGACTAGTTACTGTATTTGCATCAACATTTTAATGTTCACCTTATGTTGCACGTACTTACTTTGACACATCAACTAGATTCTTTCATTTTGGCTCACGGGAGAAAGTTTGCTTTTAGTAGCTATCTACTGACAGAACCTGTGTAGCACTGCCTTAAAATGAATAAAGAGTTTCCATAATGGAAGTTAGAAAAAAGAGTGGTAGTAATTAGTAAAAGTAGGGAAGAACTGAAAGTCATAGGCCTATGCGCTTGAACATTTAGGAGTATTCTTTTAAAGGTTTATAAATGCACAATGATGTTAAATATGGACTTATTTGATAGTCTGGTGGTATTTATATTTGAACATAGTATATATCCAGGATTTCTTTTGAGAAAATATTTGAATTGTGGATGTGCATGGATCAGAATGGGTGTGGCTGATACCATTGTACTGATTTTGTTTTCTGGTTCTTTTTTGTTTTTGATTGACAAACTGCCATGATGGCTCGCCCTGGCACTGCAAATTTGAAATCATGTAAATAGGACTGACCAGTGGCGTTACATCCCTTGGTGTCATGTTAGCTAGTGATGAATATGAAACAGCTGGAGCTTCTCACATGTTTTTTTTTGTTTTGGCGGAGCAACTCTGAAATGCCCAGTGGCAACAGAATATGTTTGACTGAAACTATCATTTCACTTGCAGATACCGTGCTTTCTTTGAACCTAATGGTTAGGTTGGAATTTAGAAACCTCTCATTGCGCTTAAAAAAGAACTTGACCAATCTATGAGGAACTAGGTCTCATTTTAAATAAAAAGAAATAGGCATTCGAATTTGAGTCGAAGAGGACTCAAACCTAGAAGATGGGTGTATGCCCAGTTACCCAAACCACCTATCACCAGCTGAGCTAAGGCTAAGTTCCTTTTTTTTATCTTGTTATCTGCAAAGTGCTGCACCAGATGGAAGTACTTAAACACACAAGATTTAACGATACAGTCTCTTAAGCAGGCACGTCGAAAGACACACAGCCTGAGCAAAGCTCTGAGAGGGATGCACCAGCTCAGCAGGGCGGACAGAAGAGACTGCGTTCCGACGAAGGGGCTGGGGAAGGCACAGCAGACCTGCAGAGCAAGCTGATCGAGATCCTAGACCGGAACAGCCGGTTGGTGGCTGCACAGTTGGAGGCGCAGAACCAGAACTGCGAGCTTGACAGGGAGCAGAGGAAAGACCAAGCTAACAGCCTAGTTCTCGTGCTCGGCAGGCTGGCCGACGCCCTTGGCAGGATCGCCGATAGGCTATAGTCAGTCAGTCACCTTAGGTGTATATGTGGACAGAAATAATTACAGCAGGAAGAAGATGACATTTGTAAGTGAATGTACAGATTGGTATAGGGCTATTGGCATTCGATTCTTTTTTGGGCCGGTTCTGGATATTCTGTATTGAGGGGGGCGGTGTTATATAGGGAGGTCAGGTATATAGCACTCAATTGATGTGGACTAGCAGAATTCAGTTGTGTGGCTGCGGTGGATTCCGGGGCTGTGTTATATAGGGAGGCGAGTAATTATTCTCAGCAATGCAATTGTGTATAGTTGAGCCTTTTGTGATGGCTGTGCAAGTGAGCTTTTTGTTCGCAAAAGCACTCAATTTTTTACTTATAAGACCATATAAGCAATGATTTTTTTTTAAGCAAACACGTTGAGTCTCTTTATTCAATCACTGACTGGTTCAGCGTAATCGCGAACCACAATATCCTGTACAAAACTGGGGAGCGGATCAAGCCAGACAAGAGGCTGATCCGGGTCCGAACAAAGACTCAAACGAGCTATATCATGCGCACATCACTATTGCATGATGTAGAAACGTGTGTAAAACATGCACTAAGACCAAAAAAAACTGAATCAAATCCGTAGCTCTTTTGTATAGGACAGGGGGCGGGCTTAGATCAACCTCATCTGACTGCAATGCCTTCACAATTCAGCTTGAAGATACCCGGTAAAGACCGACTCCATCTTGCTGGTTGCTTCAGGCTTCCCCTCGTTTCTCTCTTTTCTGACATGGATTTAACAGCTAGCGAAGCGGCAGGGTGGATGATTTGGCCAGGGGGTCTCATACCTTCTCCTATGTTTGCCTTATTGTCTGTCTCCCACCATGCATACAACAACGTAATCCCCAGCTTTTGTTTGGTTGCATACAAATACACCTCAATCTAGGTGAGTTTGGAGAGATTGAGACCTTGTTTGGATGTGCATCTATCTACCTCAAACCACATGGATTGAAGTGAAACTTAGTTCAAATACACTCCAACATATGTGGATTGAGCTAAATACATGTACATCCAAACAAGCCCTGAAGTGTAATTTAGTTCAACTCCAATCCACTTCAATCCACGTGGATTGAGTGTATTTATGTGCAGCCCTGAGCTGGATTTCTTCCCTAAGTGACGTAACAGACAAAACCACATCAGATGCCGATTGTTTCTGCAGCAGCTCATTAGGTATACCATCAAGTAGTGTCTCACTCCAACACATGACAACAAATTTGCACTTTAGAAAACAAAATTTGGACTCCTCGGTCATGTAGATTAGGCCGATTTCACAGAGAAAACTCCTTTCTTATCAAAATACCACGCAATTACATCTTCTCTACCCATATGAATAGGGATGGCTAGTATATGATGTGCATCATCTTTCCAAAAAATATCTCTGATCATTGTTCGATCCCAGTCCCTGGTGGTCAGGTCAATCAGCTCACTAACACGGGTGACCAATGCTTGCCTCGGGTTAATTGGTCTCCTCGTGACACCGTCGGAAGTGAACCATGGATCAAGCCAAATATTGATAGAAGTTCCATCACCGACTCGCCAAATTAAGGGCCTGTTTGATTGAGCTGTGGCTGTGGGAAAAAGTCGTTATGGCTGTGAGCTGTGAAAAAACTATTGTGGGTTGTGAGTTGTGGAAAATTTAAAAGTTGTTTGGTTAAACAAGTATAAAATATATCTTTTAGTTTTGTTTTTTAAATAATAATGAAAACGTTTTTATTCACCTATTTTGAAAAACTGAAAGCCAAAAGCCAAAAGCAAGATCAAATCAACTTTCAAAAATGTACTACGGAAAAGCACCTGCTTCTGCAAAAGCCACCTCCAGCCAAAGCCCTTTGGTTGGGCTTTTGGCTTTTGGGGCCAAAATCCAAAGCCAAAAGCCCAACCAAACAAGGCCTAAGCCTTCTTTTAAAGCTTTGATTTGCTGCAAAACACTTCTCCGTGCATGAGATTCCCAAACCTTCTTTGGCATTCAACGTATCATCATTGATGAAATATTTAGCTCGAAACAGCTCAAAACACCTAACCACACAGGGAAGCTAGATTGAAAAGGTGTGGAAATCTCAAAAGTCCAAACCCGCCTTGATCCCTTCTTCTACACATTGTCTCCCATGAAAGCCAATGCATTTTTTTCTCATTCTTTCTGCCACAATCTGTTATAACCCTAGGACCTTCCTAGGTGTAGAACAGTGGGTAGGATCAGGTCTATTCTGTGTATAAGATGTAGAACATAGACCGTAGAGGAGAGGGGAAGGTGCGTAGAGGTGCAGACCATCCGGGTTGGTGGAGGAGGAGCTCGCCATAATGTTGGTGTGTTGAGGAGTCGGAGAAGAAGCAGTGAAGGTGGCGCCGACGGATCGGTCAAGCGAAAGAGTGCCCCGGTCACGTTGGTGTCCCGGCGGCGGCGAGGCAGGGGGCTTCCTTCACTCGCGGTGCTCCCTTGATCGATAGGGTTGTCGGTGGGTTAGGTGAGGTACAATGTGTATTGGTGTGTGTGCCTCTGCGTCCCCCACCTCCTTTATGTAGCACCGCGCGGCGGGGCTCACCAGCCACGTGTCAGGATGGGCACCCCCCGATTAGGGCGCAAAAAGGGCCTCGACTCAGTCGTTGGACTAAGTCGGGAGGAGATCGAACTAACATTCTCCCTCTTGATCTCCTTTTATAACTGAAACTTGTATACTTATCTCTTTTCTTATTCCACCACAAATTAGCGCATAGAGTGTGCCTCGTCACAACAATCAGTACCATTGGATTAACAACAACAATACACCTCTCTATTTTGGAACAGATTCTCAACTAGGGCCTTATTATCCAGGAACCATAGGCTTTCCCGTAAACCCTGCGCGCAACACACTTGGAGGCCCGCAAGATCGTGAAGCGGGAGACTTCGAGTTTCCCTGAGCCTCAGAGACAAGCTGAATCAGGCGAAAACAGACCAAAGACGTGCCAATCAATTTAACCCTGCAATTGACAAGGAAAAGACGAGAAAATATCAAATTATGGAACCTGTTGGTTTGTTCTAGACAGTTTCAAGATATATGGCTCTAAAATAGCCGATGATAAAAGGAAATAGACTAGAGAGCCAACTCCTATGGAGTATGAAGCATGAGCTAAGTAAAGACTAAACAAACAGGCCGATTCGCACGCATATGAAAGAGACGATTCAATTGGTCGATCCAATTTAGTCGATAAACATTGGCAAAACTTATCTCAAGATATGCAACATGAAGATATATTCGTCAAGCAATCGACCTATCTCGTGCACTCGCTAGATATATTCACAACATCGCTAACAGTGGGGATCTCGGGGATGACAGCCTTAATAACGGTGTGTTTTAAGTATATAAAACAAGTGCAAAAGATCGATCAATAGCAAACCGAGCTACACAGGCACGTTACCGGTGGAAGCATAACCGTATCAGCTATTTAGCTAATAAGGGGTCTATGAAGCACGAACAGGCTCATCTGAAACGAATTTGATCCAACTCTAGCGACAGTTGGGTCCGGAGATACAACCTTAACGCGTAGAAACAAACTAAATCTACTTCGGTCCTCAATTTATCTATAAGCAGCCAGATGTGTAACACCCCCGGTGTTACGAACGGCTGTTAACAATAAAACATGTTGTTATCAACTTGTTAATAACGATTTATGAATAAGTTGATGTAAAAAAAAGCTAAATTTGAGTAGAACAAAAACTTTTCAATGAACCTTAGTGGATCGAAACAAGTTCTTATCGTCAAGTTTAGCTCACATGAAATGATGATCACTTTAGGCCTTAAACATGCTTAATAATCAAAATCAATGTTTTATGTATGACCAAAGGTCAACCATGATACCATTAGATCCTAATTAATTTTGTGAGCAACTTTCATGAAGGTGTCATGTACAACTTCTGTGGAGAAAGTGCTCCGAAAATGCTATATACTATTTCTGCCTTTAATTACTTGTTTGACTCTTTAGATCAGTTTAATTAATAATTTGCTTAAACACATAAAGTTTTGCCAATATAAAAGTTGTAGTAGAAGTTTAGCACTTCTCTGTGGTGTGCTTGGTTGTTGTTTTCATGATGGTTTGATCTTTTGTTTCAAAGCTTAGAAATCGAATCAGCATAAGGTTTCAGCCCAGACTTAGCCAAATCCTAAGTCTGTAGTCCGAACCTTGTCGACCGAGTGGCATGTCGCGTTCCCGTTAATCCGTTGATCATACGACCTCAACCCTTTAATAAAAGTTGTAGTTTTCTCCATGCTCTAGAGCTTAGTGGCAGTGGTGTTGAGGTTTGATGCAATCTTGATGTCGTTATCACTGTTTTCCCTAAACCTAGATTAGCGCTGATACTGCAAAGTTTAGCGCTAATTACCCACTAAACCGTGACAGATATGGCCATGATCTTTTAATCAAAGTTCTAGGCCTTTATGATTGGAGCAGCTTTTCTTAAAGGCACTTGGACTTATTCGAACCAGAAAGCCTCCAAAACTGAGCTCGAACACGTGCACGCCAACTGTTCGATGTTATGACCGACCGACCGACCGCGCCCATGTGAGCTGCTGCTATGGCGCTGTGCTCTATGACCGACCCTGTTGCTTGCTGCCACGCACATGTGCTCGCCTGCCGCCCTTATCGCCACGCGTTCCACATGCTTTAAGGCCAGGCCAAGCTGCTGTTGCGCCGTGCTCACATTCCCTCGCCCTCTCCCTCGCTTTGGCACGCGGACGCCATGGCCATGGCTATGGCCGAGCACGGAGCTCGCCGCCGCCGCCGCGGTCCTCTGCTGCGCTGGCCGTCGTTGTTTCTCGCCGTGCCGGCCGTGCCGCGTGATCACGCTGGCCGCTGGTTGCGCCGCTAGACTGCCTGTTGGCCGCTGCCGGCCAGGGCGGGTCAAGGCTGGCCGCCAGCCACCGGGGCTGACTGTGGCCGCCCCAGCAGCCTGCCCAACGCGCCAGGCACTCCCCAGCAGGTTGTCCATGTTGTACAAATTAGCTCAATTTAGCAAACATTGATTGCATCAATCCAAAAATTAAATATTATCTAAATAATGTCATACACGTCTAGTAATTTATGAACATGAGCATTTGAAATTTAATATAGAACAAAATAATCTATACTACTCACATCTCATAAATTAAGTATGACATAACCATGAATAGGAAGAAAAATACTAAATTGATATATATATATATATATATATGAATATATATATAAATATATAAGTGTTTAGCATTACCAAAATTGCTCTCAGATTAATCTCTTAGTCGGCCCCAGGACTTTTAGATCCTGCCCCCATACTAAGACTTTTCTAAACACTTCATTTGCCGAACTAGTCCAAGTTACTTTGTGATTTAATTCAAGTGCAATTCCAGCAGTAAATTAATAGCAATATCTCTTGTAATTGCTTAAAACATAACTGTATAAAAGAGTTCTAAAATAAATAGACAACTGTTGAGTTGTTTATTTATTTTCAGAATAATACTCACAGTTGTTCTTGGAATATCCTCAAGAGCATGCATCAGTATGAACACAGTGCAAACAATATAACTATTAAAACAAATTACAGGATCAAGAATAATGGTTCACATTACTCACAGTAAAATCTACAAAGAAGTCTACAACTAGTCCGGCCTCAGTGTTATGTTAATCATCATCAAACAAATTCTTCCTACCAACCTTGCAATTCTCTTACACATCATTAAAAAAGGTGCAAGAATTGAAATGCCACGATAAATTAACAGGAGTTATCGATCCTACAGTCGGTGTGAACGAAAAAGTCACAAGGCAAGGCACGCTTTTGGCGCTGTCCCAAAAAACAGATACACCTCCTCTATTGCCGAGGTCAGTAGGTGATGTTTTCGGAGATACAATGCCGTTACACAAATCACAGGGCACACTGTGATCTGCGCTTGAGACACAGTGATTGCTGCAGCAGCAAGAAGCCCTCACACCGGGCCAGGGAGGAAGATGTCGATATGCTGGTCGAGGACAAAACCTGACAACCAGCTCACAGACGCACGAAGTACGACCACCACAAGGCCGCCGGTCAAAACCGGCAGCAACACAACATGGTAACACTTCCACCACTAGTTTCCAGGGATACCACACTCACAGAACTGAATCATATTCAGTTCATGCACGTGCACATGTGCACTGCCAGATCCACCACCACCGGTCATGAAGCACGAAGGCGACCAGATTACCCTAGGACACCCCTCGGCTTAGATTGCCAAATCGCGAAACACCAGTACAGGACTAGCAGCACAATGCGATAAGACAACCGAGCCTCGACGGAATCAATCGGGATTTAGCTGGATTTTGGTGGATTGAGAGAGTCGGAGGTGGAAGAAAATCGATGTACTGCGGTGGAAAAACTCTTCCTGAGAAGGAAGAAGATGGGGATTTTATATTCCATACCAGAGGGAAGGTCCTGATCCGGTTTATCGGATCAGCCAGCAGAGCGAGAGCCAAGCGCCGCCACCCCTCCACAGCTTCCGCGCGCCGAAGTACACGCGAAGACTGCGTCACGCCCATGAACGGCGGGGCGGCAGGCGGGCGGCGGCGCTCTTCCGATGGAGCAACCATCTGCTCCTTCTCATGGTCTATGCTCCCGATGGAGTCCTTTGGACAAGGTGCAGACCGTGAAGGGCTTTATGGCCGCATGGGCCTTCCTTAAGCCCACCACGGTAAGCCTCCTTTTCCTTTCTTTTATTTTTTTTTATTTTTTGGAAATATTCTATTATTTCAAATCTGAATATAAATTGAAATATGAAATTCAGGGAAAAACCCATAAATTTCCAACTGTCCAGCCACGCCGGCGCTCGCCCACCGTCCTCGGCTGGCCTGCGGCCCGACACCGCCCTCTCCGTCTAATGTACCTATATCAGGAAAGGGAAGGACCTAAAACTGATTAGTAATGTTTAGCGGGTTCACTTTGCATATATGCTTTGACTCATATATTTACGTATACGGGCTTAGTTACTTTCTGTGTACTCCAGGGTTAGATGTAAAGCCGTTTTTCCTTTTCGTTTTCCTTTTTCAGTAAATCGGCTGAAACTTCAAAAATGCATAGTAAATCATAGTAAAATTGTATGACTGCAAATATGGACTTTTTGGAATCCTTTTGAGTAGATCTCTGCAGTAGTTATATAATATGATGTGCTTTAGTGGAAAGTTTCTGTTGTTTTTATTTATCCTTGTAAATAGACTTTTCTAGGGATAAATTCATAACTCGAGCTATATAAGTCTAAAATTAGTGAAACCAACTTTGTTAGTTTTATTTCTTTGTGATCCACAAGTTTGGTATATAAAGTTATGCTGTTTGAGAACTTTTCGATAGAGTTTTCCTTTTATGTGGTAAAAGTGTTCCTGAACCTAGATAAAATCATATCTGTTTTTATATTGCTCCATTTGAGTTGAAATTTTTATGGTAGCCTACTTATGTCATGTGGATGCTATGATAAAAATTTTAGTTTTAGTTATGCATGTATGACAGAGTTATTGATTTAACTTGCTATGACTTATTAACTGAAAGATAGAGAAAAGACTAAATAGTAAATGCATGTATATAAGCTTTGTAATGATACCTTGCTCACCATATGTTGAATGACATGGCACTGAGTTATACTGATACTGGGTTGAGCCTTTGAATGATATATGTTCATGTCCCTTGTTAGGAAAACAAGTAAAGAAGATAATTGATATGTATGCTGAAAATGGCTGGCAGAGTAGTTCCTGTTGTGGAGTTAACTTTGAAATTAAAATTATGTTTTCTGTAAGGTTCATGAATACAAGAGTTGTAGATAACTTCTATATCTTGCTTGTCCCAAAATTTTATGATTTTAGGCCAAACTATTTAAGAGTTATAGATTTTTCAAGTTCAGTATCAGGTTTTACATGCTCTCTGAGTAGATCTGAAAGATTGAGTTGTTAGGTTAATATAACATTAGAATTGCTGCTGATGTTAATAAAAGAGTTGTAATACTTTTTCTAAGATTTTCAAAATGTCCTATATCATATCTTTTGGTGACCTAGAACTCCGGTTTTGAGTCTTTGAAGTTGGTTGCCAGAATCTGCCCATGTCTGGACAGATTTGTTTTTTGTGTTGTTTGGCTTAAATAACTATTGAATCACTTTTATATGGTTATACAAAATTTATAGAAAACTTAATAAGCTTTCTAAAAGTTAAGAATCATAGGTGTTGGATGCCTAGAACTTCAGATATGCCTCTTCGAACTTGTTGTCAGTTTTCTGTTCTTTGTTTGTGCAGATCTGCTTGTCGAGATGTTTTGACCTTGTTAACTTGCGAATTAGCTCTAGGTGATAATAGCAAAGTTGTAGAAACTTTTATTAGCTTTCCAGAAAGTCTTGGATCACCTTATTTAGATACTTATATCTTCAGTTATGATTAAAGAAAGTAACTGCTTTGTTGTTGTCCAGATTCTGAGTTTTGTTTGTGTCACTTTGCTATACCTATGTGTTTGCTAGTATATCTTTTGTAGAGAATCATGTGTGCATTCTTTATGTTCATACATATGCATTGCATTCCATTTAGGTACGTTAATACTGGTCATGAGAACCCGAAGGACGTGGTGTTTAACCAAAAGATGGTGCAAAGATGATCGTTGGCATGGAGATGGATGACTAACTTTCTGAAATATTTTACCCAGGCAAGCCCGGTGCATAACCTATAATTTTTAATATCTCTAAATGAATATATGTATGTTGTGCATTTATGTTTTCAAGAGTTATATGAAACTCACTTGCATATATACATGTTCCATGAGTCCTACTAGTACAGGTTCGAGTAGCGCAATGCTTAGGATGAACGGTAGCGTGGGCGGCCTGTCGTTGCTCACAAAGTAGGTGCTCTACTTTAAACTGATGATGATGGAAAGAAACTGAGACCGGGCAGGGATGTGTTTGGTTCTGGTTGGGTGTGACGAGTTATGTCCCGCGGCCACGGGCTTAGCTTCGGTTGCACTGTTTCCCTGTCTGTGTCACCTAGGGACCGTTCGTCGTTGTGGCTGATGGCCACGTCACAGATCCTCTTATCCCGAACACATACTTGCTTATGGGAGTGGGAAGGCTAGCTGACTCTTGCCTTGGTTTCCGGCTCTATGTGATCCGACCGTTAGTTTTTGGTAGAAGGGGGTCCTTGCACCCCTCATGGCCGGGCCGGTGAGTGGGGGCTTGGAGTCCCGGTCCTGGATGCGGATACTAGACCCCTTGGCAGGAGTTGGTGAGTTGGTCTCGGTTGTGCCTTGGTACAAACGGGGCGTGTGTTTTGGGGTACCCAGCTGGGCTACATTGATTCGTGAATCGCCGTTGTTTAAACGGTACCGGTATGACAATCGCCCGACAACGTAGTTTAAACAACTGGAACTAAGGATGGAGAACTATACTGTATTGTTTACCATTTGCTTGGAACTAGAATAGGCGCTTACATAGAAGTAGGAGTAACAACTAATATGGCTAAATAACATGTTACTGAAAGGATCAAATCAGCCTAGAGGGGGGTGAATAGGTGATTTTTCACAATCTGAAACTTCACAAACTAGAAGATGTAGTTAGATAACAACCGGAGAGGCCGGTTTGTTTGGGTAGGTACTACCGGGTGTAAAACACCGGTACTACCGATACAAACAAACGGCACAACCGGGATCCTAAAAGGAACTACAAATCCAATGTATGTAAGCTATGAATGTAATACAAGAATCTACCCCCACTTCCCTAAGTATGATAGATAGTAAATCTACTCTCACCGAGCCTTGGTTGCTTCCCTTGATGTAGATCGAGTCCTTCCCAACCTAAAAGAAGATAGGGATAGGAAGAACACGAAGAACACACAACAAGCGTAATATAGAAAGTAGAGACAACAACAAGCACACAGGACACCACGATTTATCTCGAGGTTCGGCCAATCCACTAAGGAGTGCCTACTTCCTCGTTGTTGAGGGTGACCACAAAGGTCGGAGTCTATTTCACCTCCTTGCCTCACTCAAGCAACCACAAAGGCTACGAGAGTTTATCCACTAGAAATCTCAGGGGGTAATACAAACACTTCGGGGAGCCCTCACAAGTGAATCAATACGGGCTACCACGAAGAACACCTAACCGGCTAGAGCTCAAAGAGCTCAAGAGTAAAAGACACAAATCAAGCCGGCTAGATGAAAACCAAGTGCTCAAGTCGTAGATCGAAGCTTCGCACTCTCTAATCTCACTTCCCCAGCTCAAATCTTGCAAGAGAATGGATCTAGGAGCAAAGGGGGAGAGAGAGGGGAGGAGTCAATGCTTGGAGAGAGTTTGTCTCAAGTTAGGTCAGCAATAAGTGAGTGGAATGAATGAGTGTTTTTTGAAAAGTGAAGAGAGGAAGCATTTATACTCCCTCAGTCCCGAGGCTGGTCGGTAGTACCGACCACCCATGGTCGGTAGTACCGACCAGTTCACAACGGTCGCATAGATCCAGATCTGACTAAAACGTCAACTACCGACCTCAGGTCGGTACCACCGCGGGCGGTAGTACCGGCCTTATGGCGGTACTACCGCCAGGCCAAATCGGCCTCAGACAGAGAGCTCCGCAGTTAGGGACTTGGTCCCTCAGAAACTACCGACCAGGGTCGGTACCACCGAGGGTCGGTAGTACCGACATAATGGCGGTACCACCGCCAAGTCAAAAGCGCGTCAGTCCAGAGAGCTCAGCAAACTTGGTTACTATCGGCCAGGGCTCGGTACCACCGAGGGCGGTAGTACCGACATAATGGCGGTACTACCGCCAGGCCAAAAACGATCCATCCAGAGACCTCTGTAAAACTTGACTTGCTACCGACCAGGGTCGGTACCACCGGGGGCGGTAGTACCGACATAATGGCGGTTCCACCGCCAGGTCTTTTCGAGCGCGAACAGAGAGGTCTGTGAAACCAAGCTTACTACCGACCTGGGTCGGTACCACTGAGGGCGGTAGTACCGACATAATAGCGGTACTACCGCTAGGTCATTTTCGAACCAAAACAGAGAGGGTGTTTGAGCACTGCGCGGAGAAGCCGTGGTCGGTACTACCGACCACCCATGGTCGGTACTACCGACCACATAAAAATACCCTCTATGTGTTCATGATTGTGCGGTGTCTCTCAAGCGAACTATAGTTAGTCGATTTGAGCACTTTTTCTCCACATCTAGCCAACCTACTTTGTGACCCTCTTCATAGTCCGGCTTACCTATAACTCAAGTTTAAAATTGAAATTTTAAACTACCACTTGAGTTAGGCATCTTTACATCCAAATGTATCCAACGTGCTTTGTTCACGAGATTTCAACATTTCAAATCTTTCTTAGGACTAACACCTGTATACATGCTTTTATAAACCGGTTAGTCCCTAATTTGATTGTCATTAATTAACCAAAACCCACATTGGGGGCGAATGCACTTACAAACTCCCCCTTTTTGGTAATTGATGACAACCAACTTAGGCTTACAAGAAGGATAGAAAGAATTGAAGCCTTTGAATTCCAAAATTTAGTTCAAGCTCCCCCTTAGTGTATGCTTTGGATATGAATTTCAAACCTTGATTAAAAAACTAGGTTGCATACACAAGAACAAGAGCTCCCCCTAAATTTTGCAATCCGTGGGGTGCCTAAGTGTGTGAGACATCATATATATCAATTTGTGATGCATAAGCAATATGACATGGTGATCCACATAATAATGTAATAAGAGAAGCGAATGGCTATGGAAGAAGGAAAAGACTCAAAACACATAGCCATATCGAAAAACAACAATCACCAAGACAAGATCATAAATATAGAGGATGAACCATACATGAATAAAACAATAAGCACAAATGTTTTACATCCTCATCATCACATCACAAGTTTAAAAATAGCATACCACACTTAGTTCTCAAAGTTTAACCCTCTCTCACAGCTAGCTATTACATCAAGATAAAGCCTAACACTCCCCCTTTAGCATCAAGTACCAAAATGGGTAGGCCAAGATAAGCAAAGAACTAGTAGTAGCTGCTGGAAGACCCACCATGATAAGGATCACCGAAGAGAGAGGAATAAGCACGCGCACCAACATCACCTCCTGGGAGCGACGACGGAGCAGAAGAATCCGGCGGAGGAGTAGAGTCGCGGAAACCACCACTCCCAGCTGGATCGGCGTCGGGGCCAGCAAAACCCATGTACGAGCGACCACCACCACCTTGATATGATGTGGATCCGCCAGCAAAGGACGTACCGCACCATAGTCAGGGTAGTAGGGAGGAGCCTTGTGACACCCTAGTGTCAAGCACTGCATTAGGAACTTCATTAGCTACTGAAGGAGCATAAGCAATGCATTGCATCATTGCATGTGCATATGAGTGCTTGTTGCCTTTTGTTTATTTATTTGGCTTTCTTTATGTAGAGGATTTAAAAATGGTTTTCAGAAAAGTGTCTTATATGAAGGTTGTAGAGAAAAATGTTTTGAGCAACTTTTATGTTTGGGTCAAAACCTAGGTTGGAGTTTTTGAAACTGTTTTGAGTGGTCAAAGTTTGAAAGAATTTGGAAAAAGAAAAAGGAAAACGTTTTTTTTTCCCGGTGCCACCCCTTTCGGCCCATCTGGCCTTTCGGCCCAGCTCGCGTGCGCCGGCCCGCTCCCAGCTCGCCCGCGTGCCGCGCGCGCTGCGCGCTGTCGCCGCTGACACGCCGCGCCGTACGCCGGCCGCAACTGCCACGTGGCCGCCGTATCCTGCCGAGGATCCTCGCCGGCCACTCCTCGCTCGATCCTCTCTCACCCGAGCACGCAAGCTATCTCCCCCGGCCACTCTCCGCTCGCCTCGCCTGCAACGCCCGCTCGCCGTGCACGGCATCGCCCGCGCTGCCTCGCCGACCGCGCCGCCGTGGCCTCGCCACGACCACCGGCCGGTCAAGCCGATCAAAACCCCGAGCGCACCGCACTCCCCTCTCCCCTCTGCCATTCCAGCTCGCCCGCTATCACTCCCGCTCTCCCTCTCAGCTCCCACAAACGCGCAAGCATCCGACCACTCTTGCCGGCCGATCACCACCATCACTCCCCTCCGCCGTTCCGGCCACACCCGACCACCACCATCCAATCCCTCTCGCCAGCCTCTCCGCTTATACCGTGCACACGCCGTGCGCACGTTGTCGTCCCCGACCAAGCCCCATCGCCGCCGGAGGACGAAACGCCCCCTTCGGTTCGTCGTCGCCACCGCAGAGCCCGCAACGCCGTTCCTCCCCGACACGACCTCCAGCGTCTACCTCCTTCGCCGTCAAGCATCATCAAGCCAAGGCAAGGTGAGAACACCACCTAGCTTCAACGCTATCGCTCTCTCCCACCCCTTCTTCCCCGGCTGAGCGCCATGGCCGTCCGCCGCGGCCATGCACAAGGCCAAGCTCCCCTGGAGCCATCCAAGCCAAACCGACCCACTCACGTAGCTCCCTAGGGTTCACGAAGCACTGCGCACGCGCCAATTTCTCCGGCGACCGCCGGACACGGCCAAGCCGAGCCTCACCGCCGCCACCGTCCGCCATGGCTCGTCGCCGGCGAGCTACGGTCACCCTCTGGCTTAACCAACACCACCGCTGGATGCGCCTCGTCGAGACGAGTCTATCGAGCCTAGCCTCTCCGCCGGCGACCTCACCGTCGACGAGCTTTCGTCGGTCAACCATTCTCCCCTGTTTTCCGTCTCGCCCGAGCCCCCGAGCCAGGCCTCGGACGGGCGATTGCCTTTCCGTCTCGCCCGAGCCCCCGAGCCAGGCCTCGGACGGGCGATTGCCTTTCCGTCTCGCCCGAGCCCCCGAGCCAGGCCTCGGACGGGCGATTGCCTTTCCGTCTCGCCCGAGCCCCCGAGCCAGGCCTCGGACGGGCGTTAGTTTTCCGTCTCGCTCGAGCTAGGCCTCGAGCGAACCCTCGGGCACTCTCTCGTTCGAGCCGGGCCCCGAGCTAACACACACGCCTACCCGCGGGCCCCGCGCGTCAGCCACTCGCTGGTCTATGGACCGGGTGTACGCAAGCCAGGCCGGGAGATTTCAAATGTTTTTCTTTTAGGGTTTTATTTTCCAGAGATGCTTGTTATTTTGGGTAGCACGTTTTACAAATCCAAATGGAGTGCTTTCAGTTTTGCTAGTTTGTTTATGAGTAGATCTATCTTGGAAAAATATAAAAGTATTTTTGGTAGAAGTTTATTTTACTGTTTTCTTTTTTTCCACTGTATATGCTTTTGCTAAGATAAATAGTTATATATGTTTTCTGGTTGAGATAATTCTTGGAAATTTTTGTGTAGGTTTATTATCCTGTTTTACACCTGTGGAAAATATGTGATGCACTGTTTATGTGGAAAAAGTTTCTGTTAGGGTTTAAAGTCTTGTTTAGCTGATTTCTTGGAAATAAGGTTAAGGTGTTTTATATGTCAAAATAAAATATGGGAAAATTCTTGTAGTCTCTGTTCAAAACGTTCAAGCTAAGAAAAATGTAAGCATGATCTGTTATGTGAAGAAATCTGAAGTTGTTTTGCAAATGTGCTTTTCTATGTTTTCCTTTGGAAATTCATGTAAGAAATAATGTAATGTTTCTGTTCATGGAACTTTCTTGATAAGCATAAAATGTGAAGGAAAATCTGGAAAAAATATAAAATAGAGTTGTGCACCCTTTTACAGTAGGGTTGTAGTTCAAAGTACCTTTTGAGCAGTTTATTTGTTATTTTTGCATCTGCAGTTATGTATTTTATTTTTGGCTGAAATGTGTTCAGTGGAGTCCAGCAACTGTTGTTTGCCTGCTGGAATTTTTGTGGGTTTTTCTGAGTCCAGAAAAGTGCACTTGCAGTTCAATCGGAGTTTCTTTTGATTTATTTAAATAAGGAAAAAGGGGAATAATCAGATTTGTTTTATGAAATAATTAAGAAATTACCTCAATGTCAAAAGTGGTTCAACAAGTTGGCTTTGTTGGTTTGCAAGAAATATTTTGTCATGTCTTCTTCATCTAGCACCGCATTTATTTAATTATATATTCATCGCATGCAATAGGATCGACCCCGCCGGAGCCCCATCCAGAGTAGGAGTTAAACGCCGAGCCGGAGATCCAGGAGCTGCAGCAGCCGGAGGAAGTCGACCCCGTCCACGACCCTAACTTACCTGAGTGCCCCTCTCACGAGGCATCAGTCTTCACTCAAGGCAAGCCCCGGAGCATATTAAGCCTCCTATCTTTTGCAATTAAGATTACTTGAGTCCTTTTATATTGTGATGCATTAGGTTTAGGAGTTGGAATGAATCCTACTTGCTGCATTACCATTCCTTGGTTATTGATTAATATCTACCTTGTTATCCTGTTATTTATTACAATGTAGAATTGCTTAGCCTGCTTAATAAAGTGGTAATTAAAGATGTTTCCGTAATACCCCTGGTGGGTATTCACCGGATCACGGTTGGCTATATTTGCTACCGTGGAAAAGAACCTGAGTAGTAATGAAATACGGTCAACGGGATGGCAGGGCACAAGTTCGGAAACTTGGGGCAGTCCATCCGTTGGATCGTGTAGGTTTGTATCGATGTTGGCCCTCGTTCATTTTTGAACGCGCCCTTTTACTTAGGGATATGTCGGTGCTGTAATCATCGACCCCAAAGCCGGTTAGAAGCTGTTCGGGCCGGTCTCAACCCGTGTCGTGCCCTCTAGTATGGAAATTGCGATCTGCCGCGTGAGGCTATCGCCAGGTTCCAATTGGGCGGTCCGTGCTTGAACCGCGACGATTACCACCACGAACAAGCGTCGAGCGGTTGCCCAATGCATGGACCCGACGGGGAAAGTGTGGGCTGGTATTAAAGGTCTTTCATCAGCTGATTTGGAATTCAATTCGAGTCGCCGTCTCCCCCGGTTAGTGGGAAACTATGGCGAGCTTCACCACGATACAACTCCATGTGATGTTTAAAGGTTCAACTAAAATGTGGATGAGTCAACTGGATATGGTTATATTATTGATTGGTAGATTCAAGTGAGTGCTCTAGTACAGGTGAAAAACCTAGAATTAAGGAATAGGTCTAAAAATGGCAGCTCATCTTTATCACTAATTACTTCCTATTTGAACTTGAGCTTCTCGCAACTAAAAGATCCCAGCTCCACCCAAAAAGGCCTTGCATACCCTTGGTGTCTTTATTTTCAGTTGGACGGGTAAGTCTAGCTGAGTACATTCCCGTACTCAGGGTTTATCCCGTTTGTTGCAGATGGCCAGGTCTACTTTGGCTATTGTAAGCACTGCCTCTACCCGGTGGAAGGTGATGAGGAGTAGGCCCAGGGCAGGGTCGTCCAGAAGCTTCCCTTTTTCTTTTGCTGGTCTGAGACTATTAGTGGCACATTATCTGAAAAAGGGAGGAGTGAGTCGTGTTGAGTGGATTTATCAAACAAGGTTTTATTTGGACCACATGTGTAGTGGTCGTGTTTCAAACTATTTCAGCTTCCGCACTTTTAAAATTCGGTTTGTAATAACTCCGTTTTAAAATTCGTACTCTGATGTTAAATTCGGTTTCATTTCCGCTGTGATGTATCTTTACGAATGTGATCCTTGAACAATGCGATCCTGTATGATGTATGGTGTTAGAAATCCTTCGTGATTTCCGGACTACCGGGGTTATATGGGTTCAAGTATCAGTCGAAGTCAGACGAATTTGGCTAAGATAATACTTGAGCTCTTATAATCAGGACGGTTCTGCCACAAGCCTGGTACTGTGGTGGAGGCTGAGGATAGAACTGAGGAGGCTGGAACAGCATGGAGCTGTAAAAGCCAGCCTCACCACCACCGGGCTGTTGGGGCTGCTGCTGTTGCTACTGCTGACCACCGTCATCATCATCATCATCATCATCGTGCTGGGGCTGAGCGTCATACTCGACAAAAGGATCTGGATGGGGTCGGGGCGGAGAACGCTGAGGGAGACCAAGGTGCTCACACACCTTCTGGTGATGCCGCTCGTCGCACTCGGCCCTGTAGCACATCCACTCGAAGATCTTGCCGAGGGCGGAGCGAAGACCGCCACTCCTACGCCTCTCACGACGCCGAGGAGGAGCGGTAGCAGGAGGTACATCCCCACTAGCCTGCTCGGGGCCATGTGCCTCGCCAGGCGCTGCTGCTGCTGGAACCTCGTCGCCTACAACACCCTTGTCCTTGACGATCGATGTAAACTTCCGAACACTGTAGTCCTTCACCTTCCGGTCGTACTCAAAGGTAGCTCCCACAACATGCTCAATGATGTGCATTAGATATGGAGCATAAGGCAGGAGCTTGTGAGGGTCATTGTACACATCTGATATCTTTTGCCAGAGAAAATGTGAAATGCTAAAGCGTCCATCTGGCAAAGCAAACTGGACAAGGACCTTGGCAGCATCATCTCTCAAGTTGTCTTGGTCTCCAACCTTAGGATCTAGTGTCAGGCGCATCAAATTGTTGAGCACAAAGTAGGCAGGCTTCAGGCCAGGGACCTTGAAGTTTGCCACTGCACCATCCATGTAGACACCTGAACTCTGCAACTGAGCTGTGTACATGCCCCCACCATACATCTCTGACAAGCGAGGAGCATCCCTGTCTACATGGTCTAATCCCAACAACCGGGCGAAGGAGACAAAGTTGCACCGGTAGTGGACCCCCTGGGTCATCCAGTGCAGCACCTGAGCCTCCTGATCAATGAAAAGGGTTGCCCAGAATTGACAGATTATCTCCTGGTTGTAGCTGCGCTCACCAGAAATCAGCCCCAAGATCCTCCACTCCTCTAGCCTCTGCACCAAAGCCTGAATCTCGTCTGATTCCTTGTCTGTCAAGGAGCGGATTGCCAGCCGCTTATGCTCAAAGAGAGGGGGATGGCCCTTAGCACAGAGACTCTTCCAGCAGACAGAGACATAGTAATCCTGCTGGAACCTCTACCAAAACCTCCGATCCATTGAATCATCTCTGATGAAAAGGTATGGGTTCTCCTCATGCTGCCTTCTCAACAGATTCCCCTTCTTTCTGTCAGAGTAGTCCATGGTGTTTTCAAGATGTGCGGGGGCAGTCATGACGGCTCCAGCTTCAGGGTGCATATGAAATGCCCGGTTGATAAGCATCAACCCTGAAGTCGGAGGAGACGGCGGTCCAATGCGAGGATCGATAGAACGACCCTCACGCTCAGCACCAGCCGCCTGAGCCACACCACCCACAATGACGCTATGCAGGCGCCCGGGCGGACCAGTGACAGGGGGCGGAGAAGGCGGAGGAGTAGCATGACCACTCCCACCTGTATCGCTCCCAAGAACACCACTGCCTGCACCACTGCCACCAGATCTGCCTCTGCCGCTGTCGGTACTACGACGACCCGTGGACGAACGTCCATGGACCTGACGAGGGACATCCTCGCTGCTGCCACCAGGATGAGCACGACACGAGGGATTGCGGCGCTGCGTCTCTCCCTGCTGCACATCCCCAAGCCCCAAAGCCACATACTCTTCCTCATCATCATCTCCGGCCTAGTGAGAGGGCCTCCGGCCATGCGACATCTAGAACAAGATAGCATAGACCGAAGTGAGACAAAGGTGATAGAAAGACAACTTCAAAGGATGTAGCAAAGATGACGATTGAAATCGGGGAGGAGAACGGCTCGCTTCGCGCGGTCGGTACTACCGCCCGAAGAGGGTCGGTACTACCGACCGCACAGCAGTGTGCGATTCCCTTCAATCCAATCGCACAAATCGCCCATGAATCTTGCAAACCATACATCCTAGAAGCATCTACACACTAGATAGAGCAAACCTACCAAAGGAATCGACCTAGAACAAGGTACATTTAGAGATCGGGCAAGAACACCCTAGTACCTTGCTACTCGCGAAGAAGAGGCCGAAATCCGATGTAGGAGGATCTTCCGGGCTTCAAGAACACCACCAAGATGATCTCCACACTCCAAAGCACCTTCCCACCGGATGGATTTGAGTTTGAGTGGAGGAGGAAGGAGATCGAGAGGAGGAGAGGGAGGAAGAGGACGCGCGGCTGTGCTCGGCTGAAGGAGGCAGCGGCCACAGTGAAAACGGATTGACTGATTAGGGTTGAAAGGGATTTCACCGCGACCTTTTATACTCGGGACCACACAGTCGGTACCACCGCCCATATGGGTCGGTACTACCGACCCTATGGCGGTACTACCGACTGTGCAAAAACAGAGCGGACAGAGGGCTATTCCAAGAGAACCTTGTGTGGTATACTACACATACTTCAAACATGTCCAAATTTCATACAAGCAGTACATAACTATGGACATAAGTGAAGTATGCAAAATAGATTTTGAAATCACACACAATATTTTGTCAAAGCATTTATCTAGGTCTCTAGGTGAAAACAAATATGTGCAAGACATCAAGCCACGTTACGAGAATCAATGATATTTAGTTCACTCCTCAAAGCACAAAATCTTGACTCATCTAAAGACTTTGTGAAGATATCGGCTAGTTGCTTTTCGGTGCTCACATGGCGTATTGCGATATCTCCTTTGGCTTCATGGTCTCTCAAAAAATGGTGTCGGATGTCTATGTGTTTTGTGCGAGAATGGTTTACGGGATTGTTGGCTAGCTTGATAGCACTCTCATTGTCACACAAAAGTGGAATTTTGTTTTCCTCACATCCGAAGTCTTTTAGTGTTTGCTTCATCCAAAGTAGTTGAGCACAGCATGCACCGGCCGCCACATACTCGGCTTCGGCGGTGGATAGGGCAACACTATTTTGTTTCTTAGAACTCCAAGACACCAAAGACCTTCCAATAAATTGGCAAGTCCCGGTAGTACTCTTCCGATCTACTTTGCAACCGGCATAGTCCGAATCGGAATAGCCAAGTAGATCGAAAGTGGAGCCCTTGGGATAACACAAGCCAAGATTAGGAGTGTGCACTAAGTATCGAAAGATTCTCTTAACGGCCATAATATGACATTCTTTAGGATTAGCTTGAAATCTTGCACACATGCACACGCTAAGCATAATATCAGACCTAGATGCACAAAGGTAAAGCAATGAACTGATCATAGAGCGATATACCTTTTGGTCCACTGACTTACCATCCTCATTTAGATCAAGATGTCCATTGGTAGGCATGGGGGTCTTGATGGGTTTGGCCTTGTCCATCTCAAACTTCTTTAGCATGTCTCTTGTATACTTGGTTTGACTGATGAACGTGCCATCCTTGAGTTGCTTGATTTGGAATCCAAGGAAATACTTCAACTCACCCATCATGGACATCTCGAACCTTTTGGTCATGATCCTACTAAATTCCTCACAAAAAGCCACATTAGTACTACCAAATATTATGTCATCGACATATATTTGGCACACAAATATATCATTTTTGACTTTGCGAGTAAATAAAGTAGCATCGGCCCTTCCTATCTCAAAACCCTTTTTGAGTAGGAAGTCCTTAAGGCAATCATACCAAGCTCTAGGGGCTTGTTTGAGCCCATAGAGCGCCTTGTCGAGCTTGTAGACGTGGTTGGGAAACTTTGGATCTTCAAAACCCGGTGGTTGCTCAACATATACCAATTCGGAGAGGGGGCCGTTGAGGAATGCACTTTTCACGTCCATTTGCTATAGCTTGAAATCATGGTGAGTAGCAAAGGCAAGTAATATGCGAATTGACTCAAGCCTAGCTACAGGTGCATAGGTTTCCCCAAAATCCAAACCTTCGATTTGAGTGAAACCTTGAGCCACCAACCGTGCTTTGTTCCTTGTTACCACGCCATGCTCGTCTTGCTTGTTGCGGAAGACCCATTTGGTTCCTATCACATTTTGCTTGGGCCTTTCCACCAAGGACCAGACTTCATTCCTGGTGAAGTTGTTCAGCTCTTCTTGCATAGCCATCACCCAGTCCGGATCATCAAGTGCTTCTTCCACCCTAAGAGGTTCCAAAGAGGAGACAAACAAGTAATGTTCACAAAAGCTTGCTAAGCGAGAGCGTGTCATTACCCCACGTCGTATGCTCCCCAATATGTTGTCAACGGGATGATCCCGTTGAACTGTATGATGAACTCTTGGATGTGGCACAAGTGATCTCCTTTGGATGGGTCCATCTTCATCATCTTCATCATATGTGTTGATGTCCCCATCTTCTTGTCGGACTTCATGTTGAGCTTGTGTTTGATCATCAACTTGGTGTATCACTTGATCATCACCCACACTACCACCATTCGGAGTTGCAGAAGCTTCATCATGCGCATTTGGATGCACATGATGGACATGAGAATCTCGTGGAGTGTATGATGGATCATATTCATCATCTTGTGTTTCAACGGGCCTCACATCACCGGTTGCAAGCCTCTTGATAGCTTCGGATGGAGGCACGTCATTACCTACAAGCTCATCATTGACTTGCTCCTTTTGAGAGCCGTCGGATTCATCAAAAGTCACATCTACCGTTAACTCAATAGTGCTGGTGGCATTATTAAATATACGGTAGCCATGTTCGTTAGTACCATAACCAAGTAGAAAGCCTTCGTGTACCTTAGGTGCAAACTTTGAGCTTTTGGCCCTCTTGTTAAGTATGAAACACTTGCAGCCAAAGACTCTAAAGTAGTGCACCTTTGGTTTGTTACCGGTTAGAAGCTCATATGGCGTCTTCCCTCTTAGCTTGTGAAGGTAGAGGCGGTTGATTGAATGACACGCCGTGTTCATCGCCTCCGCCCAAAAGCCATGGGAAGTCTTGTACTCATCCAACATAGATCTTGCGGCTTCAACAAGAGTTCTATTCTTCCTTTCCACAACCCCATTTTGTTGTGGGGTATATGGAACGGAGAACTCATGCTTGATTTCTTCATCATAAAGATACTCTTCTATGTTGGTGTTCCTAAACTTGGTCTCGTTGTCACTTCTCACTTTCTTGATCTTGATATCAAACTCATTTTGTGCTCTTCTAGCAAACTTCTTGAAAATGCCTTGCGTTTCACTTTTATCTGCTAAAAAGAACACCCAAGTGAAGCGAGAATAGTCATCAACAATAACGAAACCGTATTTGTTACCACCGATGCTTTGGTAAGCAACGGGTCCGATGAGGTCCATATGCAATAGCTCCAATGGTCTTGTGGTCGACACGATGTTCTTGTTTGGATGCTTTGCTCCAACTTGCTTTCCGGCTTGGCACGCACTGCAAATCTTATCTTTCTCAAAAGAAACATTGGTTAGTCCAAGGATGTGCCCTTCTCTTTGAAGTTGGGCCAAGTTCCTCATCCCAACATGAGCTAGTCGGCGGTGCCAAAGCCAACCCATGCTAGATTTTGCCATTAGACATGTTGTAGGTTCTACCTTACTAGTTGAGAAGTCAACTAAGTAAAGTTTTCCCTTCAACATGCCTTTAAATGCAATAGAGGAATCCCTTCTTCTAGAGACGGTCACACCCTTATCCGTAAAGAAACAATCGTAACCCATTTCACAAAGTTGAGAAACGGATAACAAGTTTTAACTCAACGAATGCACAAGTAATACATTAGATATGGAATTGTTAGTTGAGATAGCAATTTTACCCAAACCAAGTACCTCACCCTTTCCATTGTCACCAAACACAATGTTGTTGCATGAGTCATGGCTTGGTTGGAAGTGAAGGACCGAGAAGCAACCAGAAAGCGACCAGAGGGGGGGGGGGTGAATGGGAGCTTCAAAATTTCCTTTCGGAAACTAGTAGCCACTGTCCCAAAATCAACCCTAAGAGACAAACCCTAGAGCTTGCTAATGTCCATGACCCTAGATGTAGGGTGGATGCTTCCAAGAAGCACAGCGGGACACTACACAACTCTAGAAAGCCAACGCAAAAGGCGGAAATCGAATCCGACCAAGAATGAGTCAACCGCGAACGAAAACACGCAGAACAGCTTTGACCGGACTCTGCCTGCGTCCGGTCAGGCACCACCGGACGCGTCCGGTCAAGCCAAAATGATTTTGGACCCTTACGGTATTGGACCGGACTCTGTGAAGCAGTGCGTCCGGTCACAAGCAGAGCGTCCGGTCAGAGAGAGACAAAGCAGTGAACAGTACCAGGTGTGCGTCCGGTCACTCTCGAGTCCCAGCGTCCAGTCAAGTCATAGAGAAAACGCGCTGGGAGCTCAACGACCGGACTCTCGTCTGGTGCGTCCGGTCAGCACGACCCAGCGTCTGGTCACCCCGAAATCCTGCTGTTCGTCCACCGATTCAACTCGATCTCACCCAAAACAAACCCTCTAGGGATCAAACTTGGTGAGTAGAGTCACAAGGAGGATAGTGAGCTATCTCTAAGAAATCATGGCTCGAACCTATCTCCAAATCGATGAATCGAAGAATTTCGGGGGAAGGGAGAAAACTTGATCCGAAACGAAAAATCGATCGATCTCCTAGACCGTGAGGTTAGAGGTTAAATCCTTTGGAGCAAAGAAGTGTCTCACGATCTAGAACAACTTGGTTCAAACGGATTCGCAAAAGATGAACCGAGCAAAGAGATCAAATGACAGGAAAATCGTGGAGAAAAAGGATTCCGCGAAGAACACAGCCAAAACGCGAATCGACACCACGATCTTGCAGCCGAAGCGCGAACACACGCTACGACAAGGAGGTTACGGCCTCCTTTCCTCAAAATCAACAATACACAGAGGTGAGTCTCTCTGCGGATCTCAGCAAGCTACAGCAGGGGATGGGAGAGTAGGAAACCCTAAGTGCGAAAGAGCAAAATGACTGAGATGCTTGGGGGGAGGGTGTCTCCCGACTACTTATCCTACTACTAGCCTAAGTCTATTTCCTACTCTACCCCTCTCTATTCTAATTACAGAGCGAACCAGCTAAACCCTAGGGTTATTCTGGACCAACTCGGTGGTAGGTGTAACCGACGGCCACGCCCGCACAAACCGAAGCGTTGCCTCGACGCAACCTCTGGATCGCCGCCATGTGCCGCTTTCGCTCTGCACCCCCGGTTTTGTGGCCCAAACCGGGAAACCAGCCTTTTCCAGCCAACCCCCAGTTTTGAGGCCCAAACCGGGAAACCAGCCCATCAGCCTCTGAGTTTTGAGGCCAAACTCAGCAAACCCTCAGCGCCCAGGTTTTGAGGCCCAAACCTGGAAACCGTCCTCAGCCCGAGTTTTGTGGCCAAACTCGGAAACCCTCAACCCGAGTTTTGTGGCCAAACTCGGAAACCGTCCACGCCCAGGTTTTGAGGCCCAAACCTGGAAACCGTCCATCCGATGGTTTTTCCCTGGCTCTACCACCAAACCGACGTCGTAGATGGGATGCACCTCCCGTGCACCCCGTCCACCGACACGTGTCCCCAAGTCCACGACTCAGGCAACACATGACCGCACTTCTTCACTTGTCATCGTCACAGGCTGCCAGCCACCACAGCTGATCCTCAGGCCTCTGGTCCCTCAGTCCAAACCTCACGTCCGCCCTTCACCGCTCAGTACCTCGGCATGGCACGTCCGCCGCACGGCACGCTCGTCCTTCACCGCACCCGATCCGTCAGCACGACACATCTCAACTTGACCTTCACCTCGCCGTCGATCACTGTATCCGTGCTCGACACCTGCACAACACAAGCCAAAGAACATGCGCATCATCCCAGTTGACAATCACTCATCACTCAGAGACCCGGCATACACCCATGTATCCGCAATCTCCCCCTTGATGAGTGCCTTGTCAACTACTCACACAAATCATAATGAAAATAAGAATAAGGAAGAAGGAGGAAGGAGAAAGAGAAAAAACTTACCCAAATGACCCAAAAGCATAGCACAGCCGAAGAAGGTCAAGTGGAAAGAGCGAAAGAACTTGGTCCCCAAAGACATGGGCAACGGCTCGACGCAACCAAGCAAAGCAAAGCTAGCCCTCAAGAAGAGGTAGAACAGGCTCAACACCGCTAGCAGATACCAATTGGAAACTCCAGAGAAAAGAGCTCAAACCAATTGAAGCCAAATGAAAATCGAAGCAAAATGCTAGTCCCTCAAGATAGAGGCACAGAGGCTCAACACAACTAGCAAAGAAAGCTCGAAACCAATGCCTTTCGGCCAAGCACGCTCCGAACCAATTGGAATGACTCCAAACTATAAGAGAACCAATCGAAGACAAAATGCCCTGAAAATGTTTGCTAGTTCCTCAAGACAGAGGCAAAGGCTCAACACAACTAGCAGACTACTCCTCGACAAGTGCAAGCAACTAGGAAAATCCCCCTTAGGTCCAACATGAGAAGAGCACAAAGATTGAAAATTCTCCCCCTTGACGAAAACTCCCCTTTAGTTGAACATCCAGGAGACATATGATTTGCAATTTCTCCCCCTTAGTTGAAAATGCACTAATCAAGAAAAGGCATCAAGGCAAGAAACTCCCCCTTCCATCATGCATATGAAGTCAGAAATGCAAGTTAGCAACTTCAGGCATATATTCAAAAGAGTGCAAAGATGCTCTAAACAGTAGAACTCCAATGACTCAATGTAAGCACAGCTAGCAAAGGCTCTAACTGATCACACATACGAAATATGAACATATGAGCATGTGAGCAGTTTTTAGCCAAAAAGATAGTCACCATCAAAATAGCACTACACATGTATAGACAGGAATCCAAACAAGTGCTAAACATGCATACAAGGTGAACTACCCCTAGCAAAGTTCAATCATCATGCATAGGAATGAAGCATATACTTGTGATTCCATTTTATATCGGAGTTGCAGCGGTGAAATTGCACAAGTTCAATTAAAAGCATGTGACTGCGAGAGGTTGAAAACTTGTCATTGCCTAACTTTTCAACCGAGCGAAGCCTATGCCGAAGCAATCAGAAGCTTAAAGCTATGGTTTCGGTCATACACTACATGGCTCAAGTTTAACTCAAAGTGCAATGAGAAACCGTCTCGATACCGTGATGTGTTGATAAGCAATCCCATCTCGATCTTTTCAATTCACTAAAACTTGGTTCAAATTTTAAACATGATATGAACAGACCAAGCACGTGAATGACTCATAACTAGAGACATAGCAACCTAGCATATATGAAAAGCACGAGTGAACTCAACGTATCCTACACATGCTAGTTGCATATCTCAATGGTGAACATTTTCAGATTATTAGTTATTAAGTAAATTCACCATTTCAAAATAGCTCAGCTCACAACATGTACTAGTGATCAGAAGGAGCATAAGCTACAAGCATCAAAATAAGCATCAGAGCATACTACATAGAGCATAGTTACATTCTAATGATTATAAACATGAAGCTTAGAATGTAAATGCGTATGCTGAAATGCAAAAGAAAAGAAAGACAAAAGAGTCAGTCAAATATACAAGATCCAAAATATTTCCCCCATCTAAAAGGGGAAACACACACCAAGCTCACCCCTCAACCGATTAAAGGTTGATTCGTCTAAAGGCTTGGTGAAAATATCAGCCAGTTGATGATGAGTATCGACATGGCGAAGGTCGATATCACCCTTCTCCTGGTGGTCTCGCAGAAAATGAAAGCGCACATCAATGTGTTTGGTCTTCGAGTGAAGCACGGGGTTCTTAGCAACGCTAATGGCACTCGTGCTGTCACAAAGCAAAGGCACGCGAGAAAAGCTCAGACCAAAATCACGCAAAGTGGCCATCATCCAAAGCAACTGGGAACAGCAGCTAGCCGCAGCAACATACTTAGCCTCCGTAGTAGACTGGGCGACACTAGACTGCTTGCGAGAAGACCACGAAACAAGAGAAGAACCAATAAACTGGCAAGTCCCAGAAGTGGATTTGCGCTCAATATGGCAACCAGCAAAATCGGCATCCGAATATCCGCAAAGGGAGAGGGTGGAGGAAGCAGAATACCAGATCCCGAACTCAGGTGTGAAATGAAGGTACCTGAAAATCCGCTTCACTGCCTGACGGCGAGAGGTGCGCGGCGACGCCTGAAAGCGCGCACACAGACACACCGCGAACTGGATGTCCGGGCGTGTCGCCGTCAGGTAGAGGAGCGACCCGATCATGCTGCGGTACTCCTTCTGGTCCACTGCTTCTCCATCCACATCCGCATCCAGGGCAGTCGTCGTCGACATGGGTGTTGGAAGAGGCTTGGCCTCACCCATATCGAACCGCTTCAGCAAGTCCTTGGTGTACTTGCCCTGGTGCACAAACGTCCCCTCTCGGGATTGCTTAATTTGCAACCCGAGAAAGAATGTCAGCTCGCCCATCATGCTCATCTCGAACTCCCTGCTCATAGTATCTGCAAACTTGGCAACCAAAGCGTGAGAAGAACCACCGAAAATGATATCATCCACGTAAATCTGGACCAAAAGAGTGTCCTTGCCTTGCCTGAGGAGAAAGAGCGTTTTATCTACGCATCCCATTTTAAAATCCTTAGCAAGCAAAAAGGTTTTCAACCTATCATACCAGGCTCTAGGGGCTTGTTTCAAACCATATAAGGCTTTGTGAAGTTTAAAAACATAGTTTGCAAACTTGGAATTTTCAAAACCGGGGGGTTGCTCAACATAAACTTCTTCTTCTATGTAGCCGTTTAAGAAGGCACTCTTGACATCCATTTGAAAAAGTTTGAAACCTTTGGATGTAGCAAAGGCCAAGAGTATTCTAATTGCCTCCAAACGAGCTAGAGGAGCAAATGTCTCCTCATAGTCTATCCCCTCCTTCTGACTGTAACCCTTCGCTACAAGCCTGGCCTTGTTTCTAACAACGTGGCCATCCTCTCCTTGCTTGTTTTTGAAAACCCATTTTGTCCCAATAGGCTTACACTCAGGAGGAGGTGGAACTAGAACCCAAACCCGATTTTGCTCAAAATTCTCTAACTCCTCATGCATGGCATTGACCCAATCCGGATCCGTCAAAGCGTGTCCAACATCTCGGGGCTCAAAATTAGCAACAAAAGCAGAATGAGCGAAGTGCGAGATTTGCTGTGACCTGGACCGAGTGACCCGTTCGTCGATGTTGCCGATCATCTGCTAAGGCGGGTGCTGGCGCTGGATGTGTCGTGGCGCCTCCCTTGCTGAAGTGGCCTCCCCCTCAACAGCAGCTGGTGCCTCCCCGGGTACAAATGGTACTGCTCGGGGTGGCGGATCCCACGGCCCCCAGGAAGAAGAGGTGTCGGGGCCGTGAGTCGTCGTGGAAGCCGCTCTTTGCGGCACAGCAGGTGGAGGGTGTAACGTCCCGCCTCCACGCGGCCGGGCCCACTTACATCTGATAGCTTTTCTAGGACATAGACTTCCCTCACAGACCAACACCAGTCCTTTCTGCGCACTTTGTCCTCACTCGTGCGCACCCGGGAAGAACTTCCCGGTCGGTCACCCATCCCTAAATTTCTCCAGGCCAAGCACGCTTAACTTTAGAGTTCTTTGGAGACGGGCTTCCGAAAAAGAAGTTGCAACTTGTTGGTATGAGTATCCTATTATTCCTATTAAGCCCTGGGCCGGGATGTTACATCCTCACCCCCTTAAGAGATCGACGTCCTCATCGATCAATCCCAAGCCAGGAACGTCCTCTCTTGGCCACGTCCGTGTGTCCAGTGCCAGCACATGTGCCATGTTGTGTGACCACTCCGGGTCCACACCAGCCATGACCACCATGCCTGAGCAACTGCAACACACGCGCCCGTGAAACCGCGAGAGTCGGCTCCGATACCATTCTGTAACGTCCCGCCTCCACACGGCCGGGCCCACTTACATCTGATAGCTTTTCTAGGACATAGACTTCCCTCACAGACCAACATCAGTCTTTTCTGCGCACTTTGTCCTCACTCGTGCGCACCCGGGAAGAACTTCCCTAAATTTCTCCAGGCCAAGCACGCTTAACTTTAGAGTTCTTTGGAGACGGGCTTCCGAAAAAGAAGTTGCAACTTGTTGGTATGAGTATCCTATTATTCCTATTAAGCCCTGGGCCGGGATGTTACAGAGGGGGTGCTGGATCATCTATACCTTCAGCACCCTCGTCCTTATCATCAAAAAGAGGCTCGCCAACCTCATGATCACCTGCACGCTCAAAGCGAGAAGAAGGACAAACCATGGTCTCGTCGAAGGTGACATCGGATGTCTCCATGACTCGGTTAGTGTCAAGGTTAAGTACACGATAAGCTCGAGTGTGAGTGCCATAACCCAAAAACACACCGTCAGAAGAACGAGACTCAAACTTGTCCAAGTTGCCCTTTTTGAGTATAAAACAATGGCAACCAAAAACTCAAAAATAACTCACCTTGGGTAGTTTTCCAAAACGCAACTCATAAGAAGTCTTTTTCAAGAAAGCTCGGAGAAAAATGCGATTGGAAATGTAGCATGCAGTGCTTATAGCTTCGGCCCAATATCACCTAGGAGTCCTATGCTCATCGAGCATCGTCCTGACCATCTCAACAAGGGTCCGATTCTTCCTCTCTACAACACCATTTTGTGGTGGTGTGTAGGGGGAAGAAAACTGATGCTCTAAACCCAAAGAGTTACAAAACTTCTCAAAATCCGAATTCTTGAATTCGGAACCATTATCACTCCGAATTGCTCGCATCGAGTTCAAAGGGAACTCGTTCTGAAGACGCAAAATCAGATTGCGAGCAAAGGAGAAAGTCTCGGTCTTCTCAGCTAAAAAGAAGACCCATGAATATCTCAAAAAGTCATCAACAACAACAAGCATATACCACTTCTCCCCAACCGAGCTCACCCGAGCCGGACCAATAAGGTCCATGTGCAAAAGCTCTCTAGGGCGCTTGGTCATGACCTGAGTCACTGGATGGTGGGGAGCGGCAACCATCTTCCCGTGTCTACAAGAGTGACAAACAAGATCCTTCTCCATATGCAACTTGGGCAATCCTCGGATTAGGCCAAGTGAACTAAGCCTTGCAAGCAAGTCGAAGCTCAAATGTCCAAGTCTCCTATGCCACTTCCAAAGATCAGAGGAGGAAGGTCCAGCCACAAGACAACGAGATGTGCCAAAAGACTCCGAGAAATTCGCACGAAAGACTTTTCCAAAGGGCGAAATCAAACACACAAGATTGCCCTGAGGATCCAAAATACGACTGAGATTCGGTTTAAAACGAATCTCATAGTCGTCGTCAAAGAGTTGCGAAACAGAAAGGAGGTTAAAATGCAAGTTAGAAACAAGAGCAACATCGCGCAACACAAAGTGCTCATTAACCCGCACAGACCCGCGAGACAATAGCTTACCTTTGCTATTGTCGCCGAAGGTTATGTACTCCTTTCTGGCAACAGGACTAAGGCTGGAGAACCACTTGGCGTTTCCGGTCATGTGCCTCGAGCAACCGGAATCCACCAACCAAATGTCCTCCAACCGTTTTACCTACATCAATAAAAAGACATAGGGTGAGCATACGGTCCAACACTGGGGTTAGTGAAGTAAGGGGAATACCAGTGTTGGGTCGGCTGCTCAAAAGAACGGTTAGCGGAAAAACCATTCCTAGCACGTCTACGAGAGGAGCGATCACCACGTAGAGGAAAACGTTGTCCGCTAAGGAAAGAGCGTCCATCGCGATACTCAAAACGCGGTGGGGGAAAACGCTCGACTACAAAGCCTCCGCCACGGGGTCCATAGCCTACAACTGCAGGCTCCCGTCGGGCACGCTCTCTAAGAGGCCTAGGCCTAGGGACTTGAGGCTCAACACCTCTAGGCCTAGCGACTCTCCTCGGAGCTCTCTGTTGCCTAGGCCTGGGAACTTGAGGTTCTGGACTTCTGGACCTAGCAGCACGTCTCGGGGGCTTCCTCCTCTGACATTCGACACATGTACATCATGGAAAGGATGGTACATGTCCGGGTTGTTTATCTCCCTAGCACGGCGCGCCTCTCTCTTGCACCTAAAATAGAACTCACTCAAGTGTCCATCTCTCCCACAGAATCCAATGATACCTCACCCTCACGCACGCAAAGGGGGTTGTTGGTACTCATGGCTGTGGGTGTGGATCACTTTGCCCTTCTGTGGCAACTCCTCCTGGATAGTTGGCATTGTATCAGCTTTCTTTAGGTGGTTGGGTTTGGGATGCCACACTTGGTTCTTGGGTGGAGCTCTCGGAGGTTCCTCAAACACCCCATCCTTGGTGATAGTCTTGACCGGCTCTTTGGATGGAAGCTTGGTCAGTTTTGGGAGTAGTGGTGGAGTTGGGGCTTCTCACTAGGATTCAGACCACTCGCTCTCCAATCTTCCCAAAAGCAGAAAGATTAACACCCTGAGCAAGACCTACACCAGAACCTCCAGCAGCTCGCTTAAATTGGGAGATCATCATCCCGAGCTGCGGCTCACTACAAGAGACCCATGACAAGATGGTTCGAAGGTATGTGTTTTCCTCCTCGTTTGCATCTTGACATGCTTGACATTCGCAATCTCCATCTCCAAACCCTCACACAAAGCACACCTAGCCACATTAGTGCTACCTGAGTTGGCCTCCTCAAGAGACACAATCTTGGCATTCTTCTCTGCGAACTCAGATTGCAAGACAGGACAAGTCTTGCACACACCTAATAGAGAAGGTCTAGCCTTCAGCTCATCTACCTCTCCTACCAACGCAGCATACTTATCTCTCAAAGTGAGAAGGTCAGTCATGTGCGTGGTACACATCTCACACTCAACCTCCTCCGACATGACCACGGTGGACTTGGCAAACTCAAGCTCTCTCACAGTGTCCTCCCACTTCTGCCTAAACTCCTTGCGCTCTCTAGCGGCACGCCTAAGCAACTTGTCCTGACTAAGGAGCGTGTCAGTAAGCTTCTCAACCCTCAGCAGAAAGCTCGTCATGGGTGAGGGATACCTGGGAGGTGTCGTCGTCGTCGTCCCGAGAGGTGTGCTCCAGCTTGCCATCGACCTCATCACCAAGCGCCATGGTGCAGAAGCCGTCGTCGTCGGCGAAGAAGCAGAGGCCGTTCAGCTTGTCCTCGATCCTCTTCTTCTTCTCGGACTCGTCATCGCTTGAGCAAGCGGAGTCGTCATCCGATCCGTCGACGTCGCTGAGCATGGCGAAGAACGCACGCTGCTCAGCCTGGGCCTTTTCCAAGTACTTCTTCTTGATGTACTCCTTGTCGAAGCCGCCCCTCCGCTTGTGCCTCGCGGGGACGTACTTCTCCTTGCGCTTGCCGGAGTCGTACTTGTGCCCATGATCGCCCTTCCCAGATGATTGCTTCTTCTTAGGGCAGTTGGCGATGAAGTGGTCGGGGTCGCCGCACACATAGCATCCTGAGCGTCCTCCACCGCGGCGACGGTTCATGCGGTTGTTGTGGAACCGCGTGAACCGGTTGGCGAGCATTGCCAACTCGTCATCCCCCAATGACTCAAGCTGGTCCTCTATGACAGAAAAGAGTGAAGAAAGTGCAAAGCCAGCAGAGGGGTTAGCAGAAGAGCCCGAAACCAAAGCCATGGTCGGGCCAGAAGGATTTGCATAAGAAGCCCTCGACATGGCGTCAATCTCACTAGACTTGAGCTTACTAAAGAGCTCGTCGCAAGTGAGGTCTCATAGTTAGACGATTCGATGATCGCCTGGACCTTTGAGTCCCACCCGACCGATCAAGAGTGTGCAAAAGCTTCAAAGCCCTCTCATGATCGTCAAAAGGCAACAGCTCCTTGTTAGCTCGCATCTTGTTGACAATCACCTGAAAGCGAGCGAATAAAACTTTCTATGCTCTCACCAGGCATATGTCGAAAGTTCTCATACTCCCGCTTGTGCGACTCGTAGAGACGGGATTTGACTTGAGAGTGCCCTCATGAAAGCGCATGAGAGTGTCCCAAATCTCACGAGCCGTGGGGAGATGAGAAACGCGATCAAACTCCGACATGCTCAAATAGGAGAACAAGACGTTACGCGCCCGGCTATTGGCCTCGTGCTCATCTATCTGAAGCTGAGAGACCGAGCAGCCAGGACAACGTAATCGTCCCTGTTGCAAATCTCCCAAATAGAAGAGCCCATGCTCTGGAGATAGGCCGACATGCGTATCTTCCAATACGCATAGTTCGTCCCATCAAAGAACGGCGGTTTGCCCACGCCACGATCATGTCGCCTTCTGTGGATCTGGAACCGGCTAAGGTGGGAGATCCTTAACCTGCTCCTGATACCAATTGAAGGACCGAGAAGCAACCAGAAAGCGACCAGAGGGGGGGTGAATGGGAGCTTCAAAATTTCCTTTCGGAAACTAGTAGCCACTGTCCCAAAATCAACCCTAAGAGACAAACCCTAGAGCTTGCTAATGTCCACGACCCTAGATGTAGGGTGGATGCTTCCAAGAAGCACAGCGGGACACTACACAACTCTAGGAAGCCAACGCAAAGGCGGAAATCGAATCCGACCAAGACGAGTCAACCGCGAACGAAAACGCGCAGAACAGCTTGACCGGACTCTGCCTGCGTCCGGTCAGCACCACACCGGACGCGTCCGGTCAGCCAAAATGATTTTGGACCCTTACTGTATTGGACCGGACTCTGTGAAGCAGTGCGTCCCGGTCACAGCAGAGCGTCCGTCAGAGAGAACAAAGCAGTGAACAAACAGTACCAGGTGTGCGTCCGTTCACTCTCGAGTCCAGCGTCCGGTCAAGTCATAGAGAAAACGCGCTGGGAGCTCAACGACCGGACTCTCGTCTGGTGCGTCCGGTCAGCACGACCCTGCGTCCGGTCACCTCGAAATCCTGCTGTTCGTCCACCGATTCAACTCGATCTCACCCAAATAAACCCTCTAGGGATCAAACTGGTGAGTAGAGTCACAAGGAGGATAGTGAGCTATCTCTAAGAAAATGGCTCGAACCTATCTCCAAATCGATGAATCGAAGAATTTCGGGGGAAGGGAGAAAACTTGATCCGAAACGAAAAATCGATCGATCTCCTAGACCGTGAGGTTAGAGGTTAAATCCTTTGGAGGAAAGAAGTGCCTCACGATCTAGAACAACTTGGTTCAAACGGATTCGCAAAAGATGAACCGAGCAAAGAGATCAACACGGGAAAATCGTGGAGAAAAAGGATTCCGCGAAGAACACAGCCAAAACGCGAATCGACACCACGATCTTGCAGCCGAAGCGCGAACAACCGCTACGACAAGGAGGTTACGGCCTCCTTTCCTCAAATCAACAATACACAGAGGTGAGTCTCTCTGCGGATCTCAGCAGCTACAGCAGGGGATGGGAGAGTAGGAAACCCTAAGTGCGAAAGAGCAAAATGACTGAGATGCTTGGGGGAGGGTGTCTCCCGACTACTTATCCTACTACTAGCCTAAGTCTATTTCCTACTCTACCCCTCTCTATTCTAATTACAGAGCGAACCAGCTAAACCCTAGGGTTATTCTGGACCAACTCGGTGGTAGGTGTAACCGACGGCCACGCCCGCACAAACCGAAGCGTTGCCTCGACGCAACCTCTGGATCGCCGCCACGTGCCGCCCTCGCTCTGCACCCCCGGTTTTTGTGGCCCAAACCGGAAACCAGCCTTTTCCACCAAACCCCCGGTTTTGTGGCCCAACCGGGAAACCAGCCCATCAGCCTCTGAGTTTTGAGGCCAAACTCAGCAAACCTCAGCGCCTAGGTTTTGAGGCCCAAACCTGGAAACCGTCCTCAGCCCGAGTTTTGTGGCCAAACTCGGAAACCCTCAGCCCAGTTTTGTGGCCAAACTCGGAAACCGTCCACGCCCAGGTTTTGAGGCCCAAACCTGGAAACCGTCCATCCGATGGTTTTTCCCTGGCTCTACCACCGAACCGACGTCGTAGATGGGATGCACCTCCCGCGCACCCCGTCCACCGACACGTGTCCCCAAGTCCACGACTCAGGCAACACATGACCCACACTTCTTCACTTGTCGTCGTCACAGGCTGCCAGCCACCACAGCTGATCCTCAGGCCTCTGGTCCCTCAGTCCAAACCTCACGTCTGCCCTTCACCGCTCAGTACCTCGGCATGCACGTCCGCCGCACGCACACCATCCTCACACCGCACCCGGTCCGTCAGCACGGCACATCTCAACTTGACCTTCACCTCGCCGTCGATCACTGTATCCGTGCTCGACACTTGCACAACACAAGCCAAAGAACATGCGCATCATCCCAGTTGACAATCACTCATCGCTCAGAGACCCGGCATACACCCATGTATCCGCAGGAAGGAGGTGAACATCTCTTTTGCCCCGGTCATATGGTTGTTGCATCCACTATCCAACACCCAACTTGACCCACCAGAGGCATATTCCTACAAAACATTTATGTTCTTTGATTTAGGTACCCAAATGAGATTGGGTCCTAGGGGGTTAGTCACATAAGCTTTTGGCACCCAAACATTTCTCATAATTTCCCTCTTCTTGAGGGCACCAACATACTTGACTACTATCTTGCCATCCTCCCCCAACAACACATATATAGCTTCTTGATATGGGCTTTTTGCTGCTTGGGGCCTCCACTTGCTTTTCCTTGTTGATCTTACCATTAGCAAGTGGAGCCTTGGGATTGGCAATCTTGTTGGCCTTGTTCATTAGGTCAAAGAGAGGAACCCCTTTGTTAAAGTTAACAAAGGGTACCCCATTGACCATTTTCCTTCCATTGGCCTTACCACCATACCTAAGCCTGGGCAAAATACCCGCTACCCATTACCCGTACCCGAATTACCCGAACCCGACCCGAATTACCCAACCTCGAGGTACCCAATCCCAACTTCAGATACTGATTTTGATTACCCGAAATTAGTTTGGGTAATTCGGGTAATATCGCCCGGTACCCGAACTACCCGAATTACCCGAAGTTGTATTTTTGTCTTTGTATTTATCATGTTTTGTTAGTTAATCAATGAATTTATCATTTAATTAGTATACTATTCTCTCCGTCTGAACAAGTGACTGTAATATGTTATTCTTTGTAAATTAGTGTTAGAATTCTATACAAGATGTTGCTGAAATTATATGAATTTCTACTAAAAAATTTTGTATAATTTGCTCTTTTTATGATTCGGGTAAATCGGTAATACCCGAACCCGAACCCGAATTATCGGGTACCTGAAGTTGCGGGTAGTGTTTTTTCAGGACTAAATTCGGGTAGCAATTTTCATTACCTGAACTTTGAATTACCCGAATTACCCCACCCGAAAAAAACGGGTAACTCGAACGCTCAGGCTTAACCATATCTATTGTACCCAATTCCATCCTTGATGGATGGGTGTCTTGCGGTCTTGAGGATATCTTTTGGTTGTTGCACCTTACACTTGCAACCATTCCTCAAGATCATGTTCAACCTATGAATCTCCTTGTCTTTCTTCTCTAGCTCAACAAGGTTAGTTGCACAAGCATTTATATCAATTTTATAGCATCTTTTGCAACCATTACTAGTTGAGGCATTAGAGTTGTCGGAGTCCTTAGGAGTAGTTGAAGAGGTACTACTCCAAAGAGTGTTGTAGCTTAGTTCAAGAGTTTGATATTTATCTTGAGAGCTTGTGAGGCTCTCTTGAACCAAGCTAATCTTACTCTTTAGATTATCAATTGAGTCATTGCTCGTGGAACACTCCTTAGCCAACTTCTTGTTAGAGTCGTTAGCTAAAGATAGTTCCACGTCAATTTCTCAACCTTCAACTTCTCCTCGGCAAGAGAGGCTTCTAATGCAAGGTTCTTTTTCTCTCTTGAGAGATCAAGTCCCCTTGCAAAACAAGACTCTCTTCCGACTTTCCAGCTTACTAAGCAATTTTAATATTTTTGGTCCACCTTTCTTACCAAACTTTCTTATGATACTTAGTTCAAATTCATCCATGTCATCATCACTAAATTCATCGCTAGAACAAGTAGGAGAGTTAGATGATACCTTCTCATTCTTAGCCATGAAGCAAGAATGAGTGAAGTCATCCTCGTCGTCGGAGAGGCTCTCGAACAAGCGTGATGAAGTTGTCGATGTAGCCATGTTGGAGAAGAGACTTGGAGAAGAGGTCTTGTGTATGGCAATGTTGGCCGCTCCCTTCCCCTTCTCCTTGATCTTGCTCTTCTCTTCATCACTTGAATCATCTTCCGAGAACCATTCTTCACCAAGATGAGCTTCACCACCTCTTCTTCTTCTTTGCTTCTTGTCATCACTCTTGCTATACTTGTTCTTGTTCTTCTTTTGTGGACAATCGGCAATGAAATGATCATCCGCACCACACTCATAGCAATTTCTCTTCTTTGACTTCTTGAAGTATCCACCTTTGCCCTTCTTGTGCATCTTCTTTCTCATGAATCTTCTAAAGTTCTTCACGAGAAGGGCCAACTCATCATCGGAGTCTTCACTTCCTTCGCTTGAAGATTCATCTCGGGCCTTGCTTCCTTCTTCTTGATTAGCCTTGAGAGCTACCACCTTCTTGTGGCTTTCCTCTTGATCTTCTAAAGCTTCATCATCCAAGACTTCATGATGCTTTATTTTGGCAAGCATCTCATGAGGTCCCGTGCTCTCATAGTTGGGTCTCTCCATGATGATTGATGCAAGAGTCTTGTTCCTCTTTATATATGCTCTCAATAGCTTTCTTCCAGATGAGTAGTCATCCCACTTTTTGCCTCCGAGAGCTCTAATCTAAATGACCAATGTCATGAATCTATCAAACATTTGTTGAGTGGTCTCACTTTTCTTGATAGCAAAGTTCTCAATCTTTCCATGAAGAAGCTCTATGTTGCACTTCCTCACACTTGCATCACCCTCATACGATATCCTGAGGGTGTCCCAAATCTTCTTGGCACTCTCCATTCCATGTACCTTGTTGCTTTTCTTCAGGCTTAAGGCATGATAGGATCAATGATGCGGCTTGAACATTTTGTTGAAACTCAAACACATCATTGTCGGTGAACTCTTGACCTTCAACATGACTTGGTCCACTCTCAACAATCTCCCAAACTCTTGCGGCAAGAAGGTGTAGCTTCATCTTGTGTGCCCAATCATTGTAGTTGATTCCATCAAAGGCGGGTGGTTTGCCTAGATTGACGCTAGGCAGTTGAATGACTTTGCCCATTTGGCTATAGTCATAATGCACTCAGAACTCGTTGTCTCTCTTGCCTTTCTCTTCATCTCCCTTCTTCTTGTCATCTTTGGTCAGTGGCAGATTTCCTTCACTTCCGGATGATTCGGCTTTGCTGTCTCAAGCTCGCCTCAAACTCTCAATCTCATCTTTCAGCTTCTTCATTTCATCTTCATGCTTCTTTGCTTGATCTTCAATTACCTGAGCTGACACCTTCTTCACAAGCTCATCAAGTTGTTCTTGACTTAGGGTCGACATGATTCTCCCTTACGCGGTGAAGCGCTAACACAAGGGTTAGGCTCCGATACCAATTGAAAGGATCAAATCAGCCTAGAGGGGGTGAATAGGTGATTTTTCACAATCTGAAACTTCACAAACTAAAAGATGTAGTTAGATAACAGCCGGAGAGGCCGGTTTGTTTGGGTAGGCACTACCGGGTGTAAAACACCGGTACTACCGACACAAACAAACGGCACAACCGGGATCCTAAAAGGAACTACAAATCCTATATGTAAGCTATGAATGTAATACAAGAATCTACCCCTTCCCTAAGTATGATAGATTAAATCTACTCTCACCGAGCCTTGGTTGCTTCCCTTGATGTAGATCGAGCCTTCCCAACCTAAAAGAAGATAGGGATAGGAAGAACACGAAGAACACAACAACAAGCGTAATATAGAAAGTAGAGACAACAACAAGCACACAGGACACGCGATTTATCCCGAGGTTCGGCCAATCCACTAAGGAGTGCCTACTTCCTCGTTGTTGAGGTGACCACAAAGGTCGGAGTCTATTTCACCTCCTTGCCTCACTCAAGCAACCACAAAGGCTACGAGAGTTTATCCACTAGAAATCTCAGGGGTAATACAAACACTTCGGGGAGCCCTCACAAGTGAATCAATACGAGCTACCACGAAGAACACCTAACCGGCTAGAGCTCAAAGAGCTCAAGAGTAAAAGACACAAATCAAGCCGGCTAGATGAAAACCAAGTGCTCAAGTCGTAGATCGAAGCTTCGCACTCTCTAATCTCACTTCCCTAGCTCAAATCTTGCAAGAGAATGGATCTAGGAGCAAAGGGGGAGAGAGAGGGAGGAGTCAATGCTTGGAGAGAGTTTGTCTCAAGTTAGGTCAGCAATAAGTGAGTGGAATGAATGAGTGTTTTTTGAAAAGTGAAGAGAGGAAGCATTTATACTCCCTCAGTCCCGAGGCTGGTCGGTAGTACCGACCACCCATGGTCGGTAGTGCCGACCAGTTCACAACGGTCGCATAGATCCAGATCTGACTAAAACGTCAACTACCGACCTCAGGTCGGTACCACCGCGGGCGGTAATACCGGCCTTATGGCGGTACTACCGCCAGGCCAAATCGGCCTCAGACAGAGAGCTCCGCAGTTAGGGACTTGGTCCCTCGGAACTACCGACCAGGGTCGGTACCACAGGGGGTCGGTCCGAGGTCGTAGTACCGACATAATGGCGGTACCACCGCTAAGTCAAAAGCGCGTCAGTCCAGATAGCTTAACAAACTTGGTTACTACTGGCCAGGGCTCGGTACCACCGAGGGCGGTAGTACCGACATAATGGCGGTACTACCGCCAGGCCAAAAATGATCCATCCAAAGACCTCTGTAAAACTTGACTTGCTACTGACCAGGGTCGGTACCACCGGGGGCGGTAGTACCGACATAATGGCGGTTCCACCGCCAGGTCTTTTCGAGCGCGAACAGAGAGGTCTGTGAAACCAAGCTTACTACCGACCTGGGTCGGTACCACCGAGGGCGGTAGTACCGACATAATAGCGGTACTACGGCTAGGTCATTTTTGACCCAAAACAGAGAGGGTGTTTGAGCACTGCGCGGAGAAGCCGTGGTCGGTACTACTGACCACCCATGGTCGGTACTACCGACCACATAAAAATACGCTCTATGTGTTCATGATTGTGCGGTGTCTCTCAAGCGAACTATAGTTAGTCGATTTGAGCACTTTTCTCCACATCTAGCCAACCTACTTTGTGACCCTCTTCATAGTCCGGCTTACCTATAACTCAAGTTTAAAATTGAAATTTTAAACTGCCACTTGAGTTAGGCATCTTTACATCCAAATGTATCCAACGTGCTTTGTTCACGAGATTTCAACGTTTCAAATCTTTCTTAGGACTAACACCTGTATACATGCTTTTATAAACCGGTTAGTCCCTAATTTGATTGTCATTAATTAACCAAAACCCACATTGGGGGCGAATGCACTTACAGTTACAACCATTCCTTAAAAATGCTCTTTTGCAAACAAAGAAAACCAGAGCCATATAGCCTTTCATAATCCTTGTGAGTCGGGATCTATATTTTTCCATTCGGGTAAGACTTGCGAGTACAATTGAGTACTCAGGGTTTGATTCCCATCGTTGCAGGTAGCAGGTGGAGATTGGAGCTAACTCTTGTGTGTGGATTCCTCCTGCTGGGCTCAGAGAGGATTCCTTTTATCGCTGCGACTGTAGTATTTATTTATAACCTTCTCCAAAAGATTTTCATAATGGAAACGATTTACAAATAGTTATAATCTGTCTTTATGATACATTCCTAGAATTATTGTATCACTGTTTACTTTCACATTAACTTTGATCATATGTATAATTTCAGTTTACTCTAATAATGTTTAATTCTTGCTGCATTTTAAACTGTTGTAATAATTCTGATGATGTAATCTTGTAATAGAAGAAATGTTTTCGAGTTTGGATGCTTGGTCCTCAATTGTGATTCTGGAAGAAATGTGGATTTTCGAGTTCTCCCGTTGGGTGTGCTCGACAGACTACCGGATTTGACTTGGTCTTAAGTATGCTTAGTGTCAAATGGTTGACGAGTGTACTTGAGATTAAGTTAAATTGGGCAGTTCTGCCACAGGTGGTATCAAAGCATAATTGAGGGATTTAAGCATCTAAACGGCTTTCTAACTAAAACTTGACAACCCAAAAAGCTTTTTAAAATGATATATCGTATGTTATGAATATATACTATAGTATGTATCTAGGTATATGGCATCACTATGCTAATCTATGATTCTGGCACTGACACAGATTTCTGTGTAGACTCTCAAGTGTTTAGTATGATAGTGATCGACTAGTACAGGGAGTGAACGTTGTGCCAAATTGAAAACGTTGTTGAAAGGATCAAGATGCCCAAGAGGGGGGGGGTGAATTGGGCTTTCCTAAAACTTTAGCAAGAATTAAAACCTATGAAGCCCAATTAACCCCCTTGTGCCTAGAAGTGTGTTTCTCTCTATTCTACCGCACAAAAGACCAAGTCTAAGCCACTCCTACTCTAGCAAAGCAATTCAATAGTAAAAGAACAACAAGAGAGATGCGGAATTGAATTGCTTGAAAGTAAATGCGTAAGTAAGGGAGTAGAGATGACAAGACGATCTTTTTGCCGAGGTATCGAGGTGTCGGCACACCCCCTAGTCCTCGTTGGAGCACCCGCGCAAGGGTATCGCTCCCCCTTGATCCGCGCAAGGATCAAGTGCTCACTACGAGCTGATTCTTCGCCACTCCAGCCCGGTGAATCGCTCGCTACTGGTCACAGCTTGGCTTGGGTCATCCACAATGCCTCCGGATGATCACCAAGCTCTCCGATCGCCACCAAGCCGTCTAGGTCATGCCGATCACCAAGAGTAACAAGCAAGAACTCTCACTTGACCAACGCAAGGCTAATGAGATGGGTGGATGCACACTTGCTACTCTCTATTCACAAATGAGGTGTTCGATCACTCAATTATCAAATCTCTCAACCTCACTAGGCCTCTTGCACTCACTTGCAATCACAATGTGTTTAGCAACCTTTCAAATGAGCAAGAGTAACAGCATGAATGAGGGGGAGGCATATTTATACCCCCCAACTCAGAACATGCGCGAAGGGGTAAGTCCAGCCAGTTACACACTAACTGGACGCACCTGTCGGGGTGATCGGACGCGTCCGGTCAGTGCCCAACGGCTAACTGACGTTAGCACTGACACCTGTACAAAGTACTGACCGGACGCACCCATGCGTCCGATCACCACTGACCGGACGCGTCCGGTCAAGAAAAGTCCTCTCTGGAACCTCGCTGGACGCGACCTGACTCACCTCCCTGGTGCGTCCGATCGACTGCCGAGGGAGCGTCCGGTCAGAGCCTGACCTGCTCCTCAGCGAACACCACTGACCGGACGCATGCCCCAACGTCCGGTCACTAGGGTTCGAGCGTCCGGTCAACAATTGAAGTCCAAAACGACTTCGGTTTGCGATGCTCTCTTCACGAACTTTCTTCCTTATGATCTTAGGGACCTTTCTAAGCTACCTAGGGCTTTGGTTAACAAGTGTGCACCACACCTAACTCAAAAGTCTCACCTAGGTCAAGCTACCCATTCAAACCCCTCTTAATAGTACGGCCAAAGATAAAACAAAGACCTATGCTACTCTAAGTGTCCTTCAACACCAAATGACGATTAGAACTAGCCTATCACGTCTTTGTCGTCCATCCTTTGAAAACCGAACGAATTCCATCAATAAGGGGGCATGAATACCATAGTGCCCTCATGATCATCATTACCATGACCGAACTCAACTGTTTCTGCAAAACACACGTTAGTCATAGTAATTTACCGTTGTCATCCAATCACCGAAACCCACTGGGGGCCTAGATGCTCACAATCTCTCCCTTTTTGTTTATTGATGACAACCTCAAGTATGTTTGAAAGAGAGGTGAGGTTTTCAATTGCTTGGTTCATATAAGCATGATACAATAAGATCAAAAAGGGTTAGGCATGCTTATACAAACCAAGTCCACATAAGTACTCAACATATAAGAATTAACACAAGTACTTACGAACAAGCTCATTTATCGGAGTATAAGTGCAGAAGCAAAGTAAATGAGCATAACCAAGTGACATGTAATATATAACGAGTGAAGCATAACATGTCACATCCAAAAGACATACACATATCGTACAAGTGCCAAAAGATAAACATGTATGCATATGAGTGCAAGGATTACACAAAAGAACCGAGACCCTCTCACAAGCTCCCCCTAAGTCTAACATACGCTCTCTCCCCCTTTGGCATCAACGACCAAAACCTAAGGGTCTGAAGGCGGGACGGGAGCAGACGAGTTGGGCGACGAGGTACGCGGAAGAGCCTCAAACTGAGCAAGTATAGCCTCCTCGTCGGACGACGAACTGTGAGCTGGCTGACCCTCGGACACTGGACGTGAAGGTGAAGCAGTCTGGGTCTGCTCAGCTGACTCGGGAGCGGTCTCTGGCGCTGGAAGCTCTGGCTACGGAAGCTCTGGCTCTGGAGGAGGATCCACGGGCTCTGTCGCTGCCACTGACACGGTCAAAGAAGTCTCAGGTGCGGAACTGACAGGCAAAGTCTGACTCTGAGTGACCGTGGCTCTAAAGATGCTACTGAAGAGGGAAGAGTCTCTGTGGTACCAGTAGCGGGAGCTGGAGCTGAGGTCACCGGCAAGATAAACTGAGGCGGGGTAGGCAGGCCGGTGAGCTCGCTGAACGAAGCCTCCAAACTCCTAGGGGTCATGAGAACTGACTCCGTCTGAGTAGGAGTGAAGCCTGAGCGGAGCGGCGTGAATCCTGGCTGCTGCCCTGGCGCAGGTGAAGTAAACCATTGAGGGTACTTCGGAAAGGGCGAGACCGTCGACGGAGGAACCGACATGTAGTACGAGGTCGACGGTCCAGGCTGCTGTAGCTGAAACTGAGACGGCGGTGGAGGTAACTGAGGAATAGCCGCCATCCTCTCCATGAAGGCAAGAGTCTGAGTCTGAAGCTGAATCATCTACCGCTGGAGAGCGTCCTGGCGCTCCTGAGCCTGTGCTGCTACCACTGCCTGTGCCTCTGCAAGTCTGGCCTGCTCCTGAGCCTGTCGTCGCTGCTCCTCAGCCTGACGCTGAACCTCCTCAGACAGCCGAGACTGCTGCTGCTCCATCCGAGAACAAGAATAGCTAGAAGAGCTGGATCAAAGCCGACCATACGCGACGAGGAGGCCTCTGAGTCGTGAGCTGCTGCTGGACGCATCCTCGGAAGAGGAGCGTAGTCGTCGTCGGAGCTGTCGGTCGGAACCTCTGGAAGGTCGGGATCCTCTGCCTCTGCCTCAAGACCGGCAAGCTCTGCCTCTGCCAGCTGACGAACTGCCTCGTCCTGCTCAGCCTCTGTCTCGGTGACAACTGGCCACTGACGCTGACCTCGAGGACGGGTGTCTGGGTGAGCCCCGGCAATCTGGCGAGTGTCCTACACGGGGAACTCCATCGGAGAGTGAGTAAGCTCGAAAATCAGCCCGGAATCATCTTCCTCATAAGCACGCATATTCAGTGAGCGTAGGGAAGCTGCCTGTGACCCTTAAACCCCTCTGCGAGCGTGTCCTCCATCTCAGAAATGATAACATCCCAAATATCAAACTCCAGCTGAGAGACCAAGTGGTGAACAAGCCAGATCTGAATGCGAGTGAGCCCCTCTCTGTATCCTGTCCGAGGCAGAAGAGTACGCCTCATGACCTCGTTCACGAGACGGGCTGTCGGCGTCAAGTCACGAGGACGCCAGCTGGACCCCTCTCCGAACGGCTCTCGGAAGCAAGCACGAACCAAGTCAGCTGGTGGGATCTCGCCTGCGTGAGGACCCGAGGCAGCTCTGTCTCTCCATAGCACAAAGTGTGAATCTTGGTCGCATAGGCAGTCAGACCAAGGTACTCGCGGCACGTGAACTGAAGAGCCTGTAGGACCTCCCCCTGAAGGCAAAGTGGAGGAACCGGTGATCCGGGGAGATCCACAGGGAGGCGTAGAACTGTCGCACCCAATCCTCAACATACTGACCACTCCGTCCAAGAAGATCCGCTAACCCTGGCAGGTATGAGAGCATGGGACGAATGGCCTTGCCAGCAACTGCAACTATAGTCTCCAGCAGGCAAACTCTGTGGGATCGAATGTGGACGCCGCTGTTGACATAGGCTCTGTAGAAGTCCTCCTGAAGAACTGTGTAGAAACCCTCGGAGGCCTGAGGGTGCCTGGCGGCTGGGAACCACTCCTCGTATGGAACCAAGCGCAGGGCCTGTACCTAGCGTGTTGTCGCGGTCCGCAGGTCCAAGTGCTCCACAGGTGGGGGTCCCTGTGGCCTCGGAGGGGGTCGACCACCCCGCCTCTGCCCTCAGGTCGAGGAGAGACCTGAATGCGAGTGCGGGTGGACCGGCGGACTGGCTGCTGAGATGGCGGCTCCTCTGACTGACCCTCTGCTGCCTGGGTCTCTGTAGCTGTGCTGGGCTCTAGAGCTGAACCACCGGCTGAAGCTGCTGCAAGAGCGGAGGCTGCCTCGGACGGAAACTGAAAGTCCAGAGGGAGAACCTCAACTGGGCCGTCGAGAGAGTACTGCACACCGTGAACCCAGACCACTCCGCCCTCGATCTGAAGCAGAGACTGCACCTGCTGCTCTGTAAGCAGATCACGAACCCGCTGTCCACTTTGCTGACCACTGCCCTGACTGCCCTAAGCTGAAGACTGGTCTCGAATATGAAGACCGCCTGTCGATCCACCCTGCTCTGCTCGCTCAGCTGCCCGTGCTACTGCAAGAGCCATCTCTGAGTCACGGTCGAGACGCTTGCGCTTCTTGGTCGTAAGCTTCTGCGGCCTCTTCCCCTTGCCACCAGAAGGAGGGCGTGGAGGAGGAGGATCTGCCCCGGGACATCCGTCGACATTCTTGCAGCGAGCCATCGCTACAAGAAAAGAACCACTGAGACCAACTGCCACAGACAAGACCAACTACCACGGAGAACCACTGTCACTGACAAGACCCACTGCCACTGAGCACAACTGTCAATCAAGCCATAGTCACTGCAAGCAAGAGACTGGACTCAACCTCAAAGACTTGGCCTCGTTCCGTATCCGCGAGCTTGGCCCTGGATTAAGCTGTCACTGGCACACTGCTCACTGACACGGTCCCGACTCACTGCAGGAGAGAGATAGGGATATATAAGCAACCATAAGCTAGAGAGAAGATCCCTATTAGAAGCAAAGCAAAGGAGATGAGACGAGAGGCATGGCTTAGCTACCTGACGAGACGCGACGAACCGACCAAGCAGGGGTAAGACACCAACACGTTCGGGCACCACGACGCCTCGCCGGGAGGATCTGCGCGAGAATTGGGGCAAAACAAGGTTAGATAGACATGAACGGGCGGTTTTGGCATTTCATCGAGCATGTGGCGCGCAGGGTTAGATGTGAGGAGGGGTTGAAGCTCACTGGGTGGAACTGCTTGCTGGCCGGAGGGACGTGCACTGGGGTGGAAGAACTGTCGAGAACGAACTTCGGACACAGCCACCAACGAGTACGACGGTGCACGGCCCGGGGCACCCCGCGCGCATGGGAGGAGCGGCCGCGCAGGATGGCGGGGGAGGGGTGGTGCGGCGGCCGGGGTGTGGCGGGAGCAGCGGTTCAGGAGGCGGTGGGTGGTGAGGAAGCGGTGACGCGGGCGCGGTGGTTGGTGAAGTGTGGCGAGCGCGACGGTCGTTGTTGGGGGTGGACACGTTAGGGTTTCGCGGCGGCGGTCTGAGCTCGGGAGCGGGCAAGGTGAGACGGTGACAAGAACAAAGCGGTCCCATGAGTCGATTAGAAGAATTTGGTGCGCCCGTTAAGTTGCGACCGGACGCACAAAGCCCCAACGTCCGATCACGAATAGAGAGCTCCTGAAACGCGTAAATCGCGATCGGACGCGTCCTGTCACACATGACCGGACGCACGAGACGTGACCGGACGCACGAAGCCCTGCGGATACATGGGTGTATGCCGAGTCTCTGTGTGATGAGTGATTGTCAACGGAGATGATGCGTATGTTCTTTGGCTTGTGTTGTGCAGGTGTTGAGCACAGAGACAGTGGTCGATGGCGGGTGAAGGTCAAGTTGCGACGTGCCGTGCCGACGGACCGGGCGCGATGAAGGATGGGCGTGCCGTGCGGCGGACGTGCCATGCCGATGTATCGGACGGTGAAGGGCGGACGTGGACTTAGACTGATGGACTGGAGGCCGGGATCAGCTGTGGTGGCTGGCAGCCTGCGACAGCGACAAGCGGAGAAGTGCGATCATGTCGGTGGAAGGGGTGCACAGGCGGTGCATCCCCTCTACGACGCCGGTTTGTTGGTAGAGCCCGGGAAAAACCAACGGTGGACGGTTTCCAGGTTTGGGCCTCAAAACCTGGGTGCTGGGTTTCCAGGTTGAGCCACAAAACCTGGGCGTGACGGTTCCAGGTTGAGCCTCAAAACCTGGGCGTGGGCCGGTTTCCGAGTTTGGGCCTCAAAACTCGGGCGCTGCGGGTTTCCGAGTTTGGGCCACAAAACTCGGGCTGGAGGCTGGTTTCCCGGTTTGGGCCTCAAAACCGGGGGCTGATGGAAAAGGCGGGTTTCCCGGTTTGGGCCACAAAACCGGGGGTGCAGAGCGAGGACGGCACGTGGCGGCAATCGGAAGGTTGCGTGGAGGCAACGCGGACGAGTTGTGCGGGCGTGGCCGTTGGATCTACCTACCACCGAGTTGGTCCAGAATAACCCTAGGGTTTAGCTGGTTCGCTCTGTAATTAGAATAGAGAGGGGTAGAGTAGGAAATAGACTTAGACTAGAATATAAGTAGTCCAGGGGAGACACCCTCCTCCCTATCTCAGTTATCTCAGTTTTAGCCATCTCATTTGCTTCCTGCACTTAGGGTTTCCTGCTCTCCCATCCCCTGCTGTAGCTTGCTGAGATCCGCAGAGAGACTCACCTCTGTGTATTGTTGATTTTGAGGAAAGGAGGCCGTATCCTCCTTGTCGTAGCGTGTGTTTGCGCTTCGGCTTGCAATTCGTGGCTGTGATTTCCGTTGTGTTCATGTTCTTCGCGGATCCTTTTTCTCCACGATTTTCCCGTCGCTTGATCTCTTTGCTCGGTTCATCTTTTGCAAATTCGTTTGAACCAAGTTGTCCTAGATCGTGAGGCACTTCTTTTCCACCGAAGGAATTAACCTCTAACCTCACGGTCTAGGAGATCGATCGATTTTTAGTTTCGGTCAAGTTTTCTTCTTCCCCGAAATTCTTCGATCCACCGTTTTGGAGATAGGTTCGAGCCATGATCTCTTAAAGATAGCTCACTATACTCCTTGTGACTCATCTCACCAAGTTTGATCCCTAGAGGAATTGTTTTGGGTGAGATAGAGGCAAAGCAATCGGTGGACGAACGGGGCTGCAGCGAGTCGACCGGACGCTCAGTCGGGGTGACCGGCGCTCGGTCCGTGAGTCCGGTCGATGAACGCACGTACCGTTTTCTTCACTTTGACCGGACGCTCCATTCATGTTTTGACCGGACGCATCGCTTTCACTGTTCATCGTGCTTGTTCGTTTCTGACCGGACGCACTGCTCTCGACCGGACGCTCCGTACTCGTGAGTCCGGTCGCGAACAGTAAGGTTCCAGAGCCGATTTTTGTTGACCGGACGCGTCCGGTCCCTGCTGACCGGACGCTGGCCAGAGTCCGGTCGATCCAGTTCGACGCGTTTTCATCCGCAGTTTGTTCGTTCGTCTTTCGATTCGTGATTCGTTTGTGGCGTTGGATTTCTAACTTCGTGCTCTACAGAATTGGGCTTCCCGCTTTACAAAATAGCCTGAATCCCCCTCGCGTTGCTCGGGGAGGTTGAGGTTACCCAAAACCCATCCCGTCACTAGTTGACTTGCGTGAACTTGGGTGAGGAAGTTTTTGTGGTGCCTCGCTGTGATCCCTGGGATCATCCACCCTCTTCCAAGGGTCGTGGGCATCACGTTTTTGGTAGTAGTTCTTGGGGATTGATTTTGGGACACTTGGCCAAAGTCTCGTGAGAAATTTTATTGGCTCCCATTCACCCCCCTCTGGTCGCCTTGCTTTTGCATTCTCGGTCCTTCAATTGGTATCGGAGCAGGTTAAGGATCTTCCACCTTAGCCGGTTCCAGATCCATCGAAGGCGACATGGATCGCGGCGTGGGCAAACCGCCGTTTTTCGATGGGACGAACTATGCGTATTGGAAGATACGCATGTCGGCCTATCTCCAGAGCATGGGCTCTTCTGTTTGGGAGATTTGCAACAACGCCAACTACGTTGTCCTGGCTGCTCGTGTCTCTCAGCTTCAGATCGATGAGCACGAAGCCAATAGCCGGGCGCGTAACGCTTTGTTCTCCTGTTTGAGCGGGTGGGTGAGTTTGATCGCGTTTCTCACCTCTCTACGGCTCGGGAGATCTGGGACACCCTCATGCGTTTTCATGAGGGCACCTCTCAAGTCAAAACCCGACTCTACGAGTCGTTCAAGAGAGAGTATGAGAACTTTCGACATCAGCCTGGCGAGAGCATAGAAAGTTTATTCGCTCGCTTTCAGGTGATTGTCAACAGGATGAGGGCTAACAGAGAGCAGTTGCCATTTGACGATCATGAGCGGCTTTGAAGCTTTTGCACACTCTTGACCGTTCGGTGTGGGACTCCAAGGTTCAGGCAATCATCGAATCGCCGAACTATGAGACCCTCACCTGCGACGAGCTCTTCAGTAAGCTCAAGTCCAGTGAGATTGATGCTATGGCGAGGGCTTCTTTTGAAAATCCTTCTCGCCCGTCCATGGCTTTGGTTTCCGGCTCTTCCTCTAACCCCTCAGCTGGCTTTGCGCTTTCTTCTCTCTTTTCTGTGACAGAGGACCAGCTGGAGTCTTTGGGAGACTGACGAGTTGGCTTTGCTTGCCAACCGGTTTTCGCGGTTCCACAACAACCGCGTGAACCGCCGTCGTGGAGGAGGACGCGCCGGATGCTACGAATGCGGCGACCCCGACCACTTCATCGCCGACTGCCCCAAGAAGAAGAACAAGCATCTGGGGAAGGGCGATCACGGCCACAGGCGCGACTCCAAGTACAAGGAGAAGCACGTTCCCCCAAGGCACAAGAAGCGGGGCGGCTTCGACAAAGAGTACATCAAGAAGAAGTACTTGGAGAAGCAGCAAGCTGAGCAGCGTGCATTCTTCGCCACGCTCAGCGACGTCGACGGCTCGGATGACGACTCCGCCAGCTCGAGTGATGACGAGTCCGAGAAGAAGAAGAGGATCGAGGACAAGCTGAACGGCCTCTGCTTCTTCGCCGACAACGACGGCTTCTGCACCATGGCGCTGGGCGATGAGGTCGACGGCGAGCCGGAGCGTACCCCTCGGAACGACGACGACGACGACACCTCCCAGGTATCTCTCACCTACGACGAGCTTTCCTCCGAGGTTGAGAAGTTGACTGCTGCCCTCCTTAGCCAAGATAAGTTGCTTAGGCGTGCCGCTAGAGAGCGCAAGGAGTTTAGGCAGAAGTGGGAGGACACGGTGAAGGAGCTTGAGTTCGCTCGGTCCACCGTGGTTGTGTCGGAGGAGTTGGAGTGCGAGAGTTGCGCCGCGCACATGACGGATCTTCTCACTCTGAGGAGTAAGCATGCTGCGCTGGTAGATGAGGTGGATGAGCTCCGAGCTAGACCGCAGCTGTTGGGTGCGTGCAAGACTTGTCCTGTCTTGCAATCTGAGTTGGCAGAGAAGAATGCCAAGCTTGAGTCTTTAGAGAAGGCCAGCTCAGATAGCACTTGTGTCATGAGGTGTGCTTTGTGTGAGGGCCTGGAGATGGAGATTGCCAATGTGAAGCATGGCAAGATGCAAACCGAGGAAGAAAACACATACCTTCGGTCCATCTTGTCATGGGTCTCCAGTAGTGAGCCGCAGCTCGGGATGATGATCTCCCAATTCAAGCGAGCTGTTGGTGCCCCTGGTGTAGGTTTTGCTCAGAGTGTTGATCTCTCAGCCTTTGGGAAGATTGGAGAGTCTAGTGGTCTGAACCCATGTGAGAAGCCCAATTCCACCACTATTCCCAAACTTGCCAAGCTTCCACTCAAAGAGCCAGCCAAGCCTATCACCCAAGATGGTGTGGTTGAGGAACCCCCTAAAGTTCCACCCAAGAACCCAGTTTGGGCACCCAAGCCAAACCACCTCAGAAACAAGCTTGATGCTATGCCACCCATTCGTGAGGAGTTGCCACCAAAGGGCAAAGGCAAAGTGAGCCACACCCACAGCCCTGGTCACCAACAACCCCCTGTGCATGCGGTGAGGTACCAGTGTGATTTTTGTGGGAGAGATGGTCACTTGAGCGAGTTCTGCTTTAGGCGCAAGAGAGAGGCGCGCAGGGCTCGGGAGATGGAGAACCCGGATATGTACCATCCAGCTCATGGTGGACATGTACCGAAGGCCCAGGGGAGAGCTGCTAGGTCCGGACGTCAGGGTTCCAGGTCTAGGCAGGAGATGAGAGCCCCGAGGAGGGAGACTAGGCCTAGAGGTCCAGCACCTCAGTTTGTTAGGCCTAGGCAGGAGAGAGCTTCGAGGAGAGACGCTAGAGCAGTTGAGCCCCAGGCTCCTAGGCGTAAACCTCGTAGAGAGCGTGCCCGACGGGGTCCTGCTTTTGCAGGTAACGGACCCCGTGGCGGAGGCTTTGTTGAGCGCTTTCCCCCACCGCAGTTTGGGTATCGCGGTGAGCGCTTCTTCCCCAGCGGACCACGTTTTTCTCAGCGTGGTGATCGCTTCCCTCGTAGACGTGCTAGGAATGGTTTTTACACTAACCCTTCTTTAGAGCAGCCGGCCCAACACTGGTTTTCCCCTTATTTCACTAACCCCAGTGTTGGACCGTATGCTCACCCTATGTCTTTTTATTGATGTAGGTGAGACGGTTGGAGGACATTTGGTTGGTGGATTCCGGTTGTTCGAGGCACATGACCGGAAACACCAAGTGGTTCTCCAGCCTTAGCCCGGTCGCCGGAAAGGAGTACATAACCTTCGGCGACAATAGTAAAGGTAAGGTATTGTCCCGTGGAACTGTGCGGGTTAATGAGCACTTTGTGTTGCGCGATGTTGCTCTTGTTTCTAACCTGCATTTTAACTTGCTTTCTGTTTCGCAACTTTTTGATGATGACTATGAGATTCGTTTCAAACCAAACCTTAGTCGCATCTTAGATCCTCAGGGCGATCTTGTATGTCTGATTTCGCCCTTTGGGAAAGTTTTTCGTGCGAATTTTTCGGAGTCGTTTGGATCTTCTCGCTGTCTTTTGGCTAGTCCTTCTTCTTCCGATCTTTGGAAGTGGCATAGGAGGCTCGGTCACTTAAGCTTCGACTTGCTTGCAAGACTTAGCTCACTTGGCCTAATCCGAGGATTGCCCAAGCTTTCGATGGAGAAGGATCTAGTTTGCCATTCTTGCGAGACCACCAGGAGAAGGGTGATATCGACCTTCGCCATGTCGATACTCATCACCAATTGGCTGATATTTTCACCAAGCCTTTAGACGAATCAACCTTTAATAGGTTGAGGGGTGAGCTTGGTGTGTGTTTCCCCTTTTAGATGGGGGAAGCATTTTGAGATGTACAGACCGACTCTTTTATTTAGAGGTTCCTTTCTTTTGAGTTTCTTGAGTCTTTCCAATTGGTATCTTCCTTCTTTCAGTTTTGTGTCGGGCATACGCATTTACATTCTGAGCTTCATGTCTATGTTCACTAGAAATGTAATTATGCGCTTGTTAGTATTGCTCCGATACTTATGATGATGCTTGTAGCTTATGCTCCTTCTGATCACTGTTACATGTTATGAGCGAGCTATTTTTGGAATGGTGAATTATGCCTAATGTATATAAATCTGAAAATGTTCACCATTGAGATATGCAACTAGCATGTGTAGGATGTGTTGAGTCCATTCCTGCTTTTCATATATGCTAAGTTGCTATGTCTCTAGTTCTGAGTCATTCACTTGCTTGGCTGTTCATAACTTGCTTAAAATCTGAACCAAGTATTGTTGAATTGAAAAGATCGAGATGGGATTGCTTGTCAACACCTCATGGTATTGAGACTGTTTCTCATTGCACTTTGAGTTAAACTTGAGCCATGTAGTGTATGACCGAAACCGTTGCTTTAAGCTTCTGATTGCTTCGGCATAGGCTTCGCACGGTTGAAAAGTTAGGCGATGACAAGCTTTCAACCTCTCGCAATCACATGCTAAAAATGAACTTGTGAATTCTTTTACCGCTGCAACTCCGATATGAATTTGAAATCACAAGTATATGCTTCATTCCTATGCATGATGATTGAACTTTGCTAGGGGTAGTTCACCTTGTATATATGCTTAGCACTTGTTTGGATTCCTTCTATACATGTCTAGTGCTATTTTGATGGTGACTATCCTTTTTGGCTTAAAACTGCTCACATGCTCATTTGCTTCATATTTCGTATAAGTGATCAGTTTGAGCCTTTGCTATTTGAGTGCTTAATTGAGATGTTGGAGCTATACTGATTAGAGCATCTTTGCACTCTTTTGACTATATACTTGAAGCTCCTAACTTGCATTTTGACTTCATATGCATTTTGGAAGGAGATCTTGTGTTCAGGGGGAGTTTATGTGAAGGGAGTTGCTTCTCCGATACCTTTTGGCCTTGATAAGTGCATTTTCAACTAGGGGGAGAAATTTATGCAAATCATATGCCCCTGTGTTGATCAACTAAGGGGAGAATCATTTGTCCTAGTTACTTGCATTTGTCCAGGGGGAGTTTGCTAGTTGTGTTGAGCCGTTGCCTCTATCTTGAGGGACTAGCATTTTGCTTCTGTTGTCCTCCGATCTTCAATTGGTATCTGCTAGCGGTGTTGAGCCTGTTCTACCTCTTCTTGAGGGCTAGCTTTGCTTTGCTTGGTTGCGTCGAGCCGTTGCCCATGTCTTTGGGGACCAAGTTTTTCGCTTCATCCACTTGACCTTCTTTGGCTTTTGTTAGGCTTTTGGGTCATTTGGTTGGGTTTTCTCTTCTCACTCCTTCCTACCTCCTTCTTCTTATTCATGATTTGTTGTGGAGTTGACAATGCACTCATCAAGGGGGAGATTGCGGATACATGGGTGTATGCCGAGTCTCTGTGTGATGAGTGATTGTCAACGGAGATGATGCGTATGTTCTTTGGCTTGTGTTGTGCAGGTGTTGAGCACAGAGACAGTGGTCGATGGCGGGTGAAGGTCAAGTTGCGACGTGCCGTGCCGACGGACCGGGCGCGATGAAGGATGGGCGTGCCGTGCGGCGGACGTGCCATGCCGATGTATCGGACGGTGAAGGGCGGACGTGGACTTAGACTGATGGACTGGAGGCCGGAGGATCAGCTGTGGTGGCTGGCAGCCTGCGACAGCGACAAGCGGAGAAGTGCGATCATGTCGGTGGAAGGGGTGCACAGGCGGTGCATCCCCTCTACGACGCCGGTTTGTTGGTAGAGCCCGGGAAAAACCAACGGTGGACGGTTTCCAGGTTTGGGCCTCAAAACCTGGGTGCTGGGTTTCCAGGTTGAGCCACAAAACCTGGGCGTGACGGTTTCCAGGTTGAGCCTCAAAACCTGGGCGTGGGCCGGTTTCCGAGTTTGGGCCTCAAAACTCGGGCGCTGCGGGTTTCCGAGTTTGGGCCACAAAACTCGGGCTGGAGGCTGGTTTCCCGGTTTGGGCCTCAAAACCGGGGGCTGATGGAAAAGGCGGGTTTCCCGGTTTGGGCCACAAAACCGGGGGTGCAGAGCGAGGACGGCACGTGGCGGCAATCGGAAGGTTGCGTGGAGGCAACGCGGACGAGTTGTGCGGGCGTAGCCGTTGGATCTACCTACCACCGAGTTGGTCCAGAATAACCCTAGGGTTTAGCTGGTTCGCTCTGTAATTAGAATAGAGAGGGGTAGAGTAGGAAATAGACTTAGACTAGAATAGGATAAGTAGTCCAGGGGAGACACCCTCCTCCCTATCTCAGTTATCTCAGTTTTAGCCATCTCATTTGCTTCCTGCACTTAGGGTTTCCTGCTCTCCCATCCCCTGCTGTAGCTTGCTGAGATCCGCAGAGAGACTCACCTCTGTGTATTGTTGATTTTGAGGAAAGGAGGCCGTATCCTCCTTGTCGTAGCGTGTGTTTGCGCTTCGGCTTGCAATTCGTGGCTGTGATTTCCGTTGTGTTCATGTTCTTCGCGGAATCCTTTTTCTCCACGATTTTCCCGTCGCTTGATCTCTTTGCTCGGTTCATCTTTTGCAAATTCGTTTGAACCAAGTTGTCCTAGATCGTGAGGCACTTCTTTCCACCGAAGGAATTAACCTCTAACCTCACGGTCTAGGAGATCGATCGATTTTTAGTTTCGGGTCAAGTTTTCTTCCTTCCCCGAAATTCTTCGATCCACCGTTTTGGAGATAGGTTCGAGCCATGATCTCTTAAAGATAGCTCACTATACTCCTTGTGACTCATCTCACCAAGTTTGATCCCTAGAGGAATTGTTTTGGGTGAGATAGAGGCAAATCGGTGGACGAACGGGGCTGCAGCGAGTCGACCGGACGCTCAGTCGGGGTGACCGGACGCTCGGTCCGTGAGTCCGGTCGATGAACAGCACGTAGCCGTGTTCTTCACTTTGACCGGACGCTCCATTCATGTTTTGACCGGACGCATCGCTTTCACTGTTCATCGTGCTTGTTCGTTTCTGACCGGACGCACTGCTCTCGACCGGACGCTCCGTACTCGTGAGTCCGGTCGCGAACAGTAAGGTTCCAGAGCCGATTTTTGTTGACCGGACGCGTCCGGTCCCTGCTGACCGGACGCTGGCCAGAGTCCGGTCGATCCAGTTCGACGCGTTTTCATCCGCAGTTTGTTCGTTCGTCTTTCGATTCGTGATTCGTTTGTGGCGTTGGATTTCTAACTTCGTGCTCTACAGAATTTGGGCTTCCCGCTTTACAAAATAGCCTGAATCCCCCTCGCGTTGCTCGGGGGAGGTTGAGGTTACCCAAAACCCATCCCGTCACTAGTTGACTTGCGTGAACTTGGGTGAGGAAGTTTTTGTGGTGCCTCGCTGTGATCCCTGGGATCATCCACCCTCTTCCAAGGGTCGTGGGCATCACGTTTTTGGTAGTAGTTCTTGGGGATTGATTTTGGGACACTTGGCCAAAGTCTCGTGAGAAATTTTATTGGCTCCCATTCACCCCCCCCTCTGGTCGCCTTGCTTTTGCATTCTCGGTCCTTCAAGCCCCAGCGTCCGATCACGAATAGAGAGCTCCCGAAATGCGCAAATCGCGATCGGACGCGTCCTGTCACACACGACCGGACGCATCCTTGCGTCCAATCACATCGCAACAAACGACCGGACGCACGCTCATCTCCTGACCGGACTCGACGAAGACACTGTTCACCAGCGTGTCCAAACACTGACCGGACGCACGCCAGCGTCCGATCACAGCGTCTAGTCACACATAAACCCTGTTTTGACTCGATTTTTCGCGCTGACTTCTCCCAACCAAGTTCCAACTCAAATAAGATGCAAATAAACACCAGTTGGAACCTAGCGGAGTGACCTCTCTCGAACTCTCAAAATTTTCAAATATTTTGCCATAGGCTAATTTAGTTTTCTATATAAAATAGGCAATAAAACCCGAGGAGACAACATGTGGCCACCAAAACTAGGGGTCTCAACCATTAGGAGCCTCAAATGCTCCCCCTACCGGTGGACGAACACAGGGGTTGCTCAGAACTTAACCAAAAAAGAAATGACAAGACAACACACATGCATATGCAATGCAATACGAAATTTGAATCTAAGGTGCTTGTCAAGTTTGCTCATGGGTAAGCTTCTTCACATGCTTTTTAGGGCGGTTATCTTAACCACGTCTGACAAGCCTATGTGCATAGCATAATTTAAACATGGCATATTATACAATGCAATGCAAAGACAACCCCCTTTCACCTTTTGACAAAGTTACTTAGATCAAGCACATTAAGCTCACTTCGCAATCTACAAAAGGTGTTCTCATCTAGGGGTTTTGTGAAGATATCCGCCAATTGATCTTCGGTTCTAACTCCCTCTAAGGATATGTCTTTCTTTGAAACATGGTCTCTAAGAAAGTGATGGTGAATATTTATGTGCTTTATGCGAGAGTGTTGAACCGGGTTGTTAGCAAGCTTAACCGCGCTCTCATTGTCACACAACAAAGGTACCCTTTCTAGAACTACACCATAATCTAAAAGGGTTTGTTTCATGTAAAGGATTTGTGCACAACAAGCACCCGCGGCTATGTATTTCGCCTCGGCGGTAGACAAGGCCACACTATTTTGCTTTTTCGAACTCCATGAAACTAGTGATCTCCCAAGCAAATGGCACCCTCCGGATGTGCTTTTTCTATCTACTTTGCAACCCGCGTAATCCGAATCGGAATACCCAACGAGTTGGAAGTTAGCTCCTTTGGGATACCAAAGGCCAGTGCTTGGGGTGTGCTTTAGGTACCTAAGGATTCTCTTCACCGCTATGAGATGTGATTCCCTAGGATCGGCTTGAAAGCGAGCACACATGCGCACACTAAACATGATGTCGGGCCTAGATGCGGTCAAATATAACAAGCTACCAATCATAGAACGGTAGAGAGTTTGATCAACCGGGTTACCTCCCACATCTAGGTCGAGATGTCCGTTTGTTGGCATTGGAGTCTTGATAGGTTTGCAATCATCCATGTTGAAGCGCTTGAGGAGGTCTTTTATATACTTCTCTTGAGATATGAAGGTCCCCTCCTTCAATTGCTTGACTTGAAAGCCTAGGAAGAATGTGAGCTCGCCAATCATGGACATTTCAAACTCCTTCGACATCAAGTCACCAAATTCCTTGCAATAGGCTTTATTTGTTGACCCAAAGATGATATCATCGACGTAGACTTGACAAATGAAGATCTCTCCATCAAGGTTCTTGGTGAATAGTGTGGTGTCGACCTTCCCAATGGTGAAGCCCTTCTCAATGAGGAAGTCCCGGAGGCGCTCGTACCATGCTCTTGGGGCTTGCTTAAGCCCATATAACGCCTTGGACAACCTATAAACATGATTAGGATATCTAGGGTCCTCAAACCCGGGAGGTTGATCAACATAGACTAGTTCATTTATGAAGCCATTTAAAAATGCACTTTTCACATCCATTTGATATAATTTAATGTCATGATGTGATGCATATGCAAGGAGGATACAAATGGCTTCAAGTCTTGCTACCGGCGCAAAGGTCTCTCCAAAATCCAAACCTTCAACTTGAGAGAACCCCTTTGCCACTAGCCTTGCCTTGTTTCTAACAACCTTGCCTTGATCATCTTGCTTGTTCCTAAACACCCATTTTGTTCCAATGACTCTTGCGCCTTTGGGTCGCTCTTCAAGTGTCCAAACTTGGTTGCGGGTGAAGTTGTTTAATTCTTGATGCATAGCATTCACCCAATCCGGATCACCTAGAGCTTCATCTACAATGGTAGGCTCAACAAGAGACACAAAGGACTGATGTTCAATAAATAAAGCAAGTTTTTGAGATCGAGTCATTACACCCCTTGTTGGACTCCCTATGATGAGATCTTGAGGATGAGCTTGTAGTAGAGGAGTAGTCCTTTGATCAACCACTTGAGGGGCCGCTTGTGGAGCATCAACATCTTGAGCTTGTACCACCATTTGATCATGGGAGACATGAGTATCTTCAAATTGCTCTCTCCCATCTTTATCATCATCTTGTGGTACATTGGATGAGGATGGCTTGTTAATGACTTGCACATCATCATCATCATCTTTCGGCTTGATAGCTCCAACCGGCATGTTCTTCATTGCTTCCCTCAATGGTTCATCACCTACATCATCAAGATTTTCATGCTCTCCTTGAGAGCCATTAGATTCATCGAATTCCACATCATATGTTTCTTCTACCATCCCGGTGGCCTGGTTGAATACTCGATATGCTTTGGACATCAATGAGTAACCAACAAGAAAACCAATATCACATCGGCGTTGAAACTTCCCTAGGTGTTGGCGCTTCTTGAAGATGTAGCATTTGCACACAAACACTCTAAAGAATGATATATCCGGCTTCTTGTTGTTGAGTAGCTCATAGGGGGTCTTGCCAAGGAGACGATGGGGGAACAACCGGTTTGATGCATAGCAAGCGGTGTTGATTGCTTCCGCCCAAAATCTTTCTGGTGTAGTGTACTCATCTAACATTGTCCTTGCTAGGGTGATTAGTGCCCGGTTCTTCCTCTCAACTACCCCATTTTGGTGTGGTGTATAGGTTGCGGAGACTTCATGCTTGATCCCCACTTCATCACAATATTCCTCAATGTGGGTGTTGTCAAATTCTTTTCCATTATCACTCCTTATTTTCTTGATCTTCAAGTCAAACTCATTTTGGGCTCTCTTGGCAAACTTCTTGAATGAAGGGGTTGCTTCGGATTTGTCATGAAGAAAGAATACCCAAGTGTATCTAGAATAGTCATCCACAATCACTAGGCAATAGAGATTTCCACCCAAGCTAGCATATGTTGTTGGCCCAAATAGATCCATGTGAAGTAGCTCTAACTCTCTTGATGTTGATACAAAGGTTTTGGTTGGATGATTATTAGTGTTGGCACAAAATGCGTCGCACCGTGCCTCACACACAACAAGCCAAAAAGTGTGGCTTCAATCGGGTGCCCGGACGGTTTAGAATCCGGAGACGTGCCAGTCGGTTTGACCTAAAAGCCAACAAGGGATAAAACTGTGAGAATAAAACAGGAACATGCTGGATGAGACCAGACAGTTCCATATTTGCGGCCCTGAAGCCATTCACAACGACATATAGCTATAGAAGCTATCTGTCAACAAGTTTTAAAGATCATTCGGCTAACTTCAGACATAAGCATATGTAAACAAATGGTTGCCGAATGCACATGCGTAAAAAGACATGCTTGAGCAAAAGATAGATTCTAAGATAGCGCATAACCAAGCCCGACAAATCAGCCAAGTTGGGGTCCATGAAGAAGGGATATGCAAACAAAAATGATCAAACTAATCTAAAACCTGCATCTGCTGCACGACACCTAGTTTTATCAAAGCTTAAGCGTGATTGACATGTATGAACCCGCAACACGTAACAATCTAGATTAGAGATTGATTCGGCCATCATGGTTATACGATTATTGGAAAGAACAAGTAAAAACAACTTGCGTTGATAACTTAATGAATCTATTAGATCTGCCAAATCTAATATGCGGATACATGGGTGTATGCCGAGTCTCTGAGTGATGAGTGATTGTCAACTGGGATAATGCGCATGTTCTTTGGCTTGTGTTGTGCAGGTGTCGAGCACAGATACAGTGATCAAAGGCAAGGTGAAGGTCAAGTAGAGACGTGTCGTGCCGATGGACCGAGAGTGGCGAAGGGCGGACGTGAGGCTTAGACTGAGGGACCAGTGGCCCGAGGATCAGCTGTGGTGGCTGGCAGCCTGGGACAGCGACGAGCGAAGACTTGCGGGCACGGTGTTGCTTGGGTCGTGAACCTAGGGACATGTGTCGGTGGACGGGGTGCACGGGTAGTGCATCCCTTCTACGGCTCGGTTTGGTGGTTGAGCCACAGAAAAACCACCGAGTGGACGGTTTCCAGGTTTGGGCCTCAAAACCGGGGCGCTGATGGTTTCCGAGTTTGGGCCACAAAACTCGGGCTGAGGATGGTTTCCAAGTTTGGGCCTCAAAACCTGGGCGCTGCGGGTTTCTGAGTTTGAGCCACAAAACTCAGGCGATGGATGGCTGGTTTCCCGGTTTGGGCCTCAAAACCGGGGGGCGAAGTCTAGGAAAAGGACAAGCGTAGCGGTGGCGGCACGTGGCGGCAATCGGTAAGGTTGCGTCGAGGCAACGCTACCAGTTGTGCGGGCGTGGCCGTCGGATCACCAACATCTTCGAGTTGGTCCAGAATAACCCTTGGGTTTAGCTGGTTCGCTCTGTAATTAGTGAGGGGTAGAGTAGGAATTAGAATTAGGATAAGTAGAGGGAGACACCCTCCTCCCATTCCATCTCAGCCATTTGCTCTTTGCCTTCTAGGTTTTCCTGCTCTCCCAATCCCCTGCTGTAGCAACTGAGACCCGCAGAGAACCATACCTCTGTGTACTGGAGATTTTGAGGAAGTAAGACCGTAATCTCACTGTTGTAGCGTGTGGTAGCCACACGGTTGCAGATCGATGTGTTGATTCGCGTTTTGGTTCGTGTTCTTCGCGTTCTTCGTTTCTCCGCGATTTTCCTGTCACTCAATCTCCCTCCCTACTGCATATTTTCGAATTCCACTTGAATCAATTTGTTCTTTATAGTGAGGAGATCATTTCCACCGAAGGAATTTATCTAACTCCTCATGAACAAGTAGATCGGGTCGATTTTGTTTTCGTGGTGCGTTTTCGGTTCATACACCTTCCCCTTCGATTTCCCGTTGATTGAATCAATTTGAGCGGATTATTTCTTGGGGATAGTCTCCTAACTACCTCGTGATCATCTTCTCCAAGTTTGGGAACATGGGATTGTGATTTGATTCGGATTTTGGAGGTTGTGTGTGAAGGGCGACCGAAATCGCCCTCACTGTGAGGTCGCGGATAGTCCGCGGTGTGACCGGCGGACAGTGCGCGCGTTGTGGACGAGCCGGACCAGTGGCTGTGTTCCTCGGCCGTTTTGCTTTCGAGTGACCGGTGGACAGTCCGCCGTTGGAACTCGCGGACAGTCCGGGAGCGTCCAGGGGACTTGCAGCAACATTGTTGTTTCGAGGATTTTGCCGGCGGACAGTCCGCCATCCCCCGCGGACAGTCCGTGATTGAGCCGGACAGTCCGGGACGTACTGGCGGACAGTCTGGGAGTCGGCTGCTTGTTGAGTTTTAGTGCGTTTGCTCTCCCGACTTCTTCGCTTGGTTTCCGGACCTCTCGGTTGGCTTCTTAGTTCACCTAGGAACCTCTCTAAGTATCCTTGCTACTTGTTAGCATCGATATTTGGGGATTTCCCGACATAGCTTTCAATCTACGTTTGGGACTCGGTTTCTAAGGATCGAACTTGTGCCGGTGATTTTAGCTTTTGGTTTGCTATCGCCTTGTGGTGCCTCGCTGTGATCCTAGGGATCATCCACCCTCTTCCAAGGGTCGTGGGCATCACGGTTTTGATCGAAGCTTTTGGGGGTTGACTTGTGGGACAAAGGCCAAAGTTTTGAGAGAAATTTTTGAGCTCCCATTCACCCCCCCTCTGGTCGCCTTGCTATTGCATTCTTTGTCCTTCAATTGGTATCAGAGCGAGTTAAGTATCTTCCACCTTAGCCGGTTCCAGATCCACAGAAGGCGACATGGATCACGGCGTGGGCAAACCTCCATTCTTCGTTGGGACGAACTATGCGTATTGGAAGATACGCATGTCGGCCTATCTGCAGAGTTTGGGTGCTTCCATCTGGGATATTTGCAACTCTGCCGATTATGTGGTCTTGGCTGCTCGTGCTACTCAACATCAGATTGATGAGCACGATGCCAATAGTCGAGCCCATAATGCTCTTTTTCTCATGTCTGAGCATGAGTGAGTTTCATCGCGTTTCTCACCTCGCTACGGCTCGGGAGATTTGGGCTACTCTCATGCGTTTTCATGAGGGAACCACTCAAGTCAAAACCCGTCTCTACGAGTCGTTCAAGCGAGAGTATGAGAACTTTCGACACATGCCTGGCGAGAGCATAGAAAGTTTATTCGCTCGCTTTCAAGTGATTGTCAACAGGACGAGGGCTAACAAGGACCTGTTGCCTTTCGACGATCATGAGAGAGCTCTCAAGCTACTCCATACTCTTGATCGATCGGTGTGGGATTCCAAGGTTCAGGCGATCATCAAATCACCTAACTATGAGACCCTCACATGCGACGAGCTCTTCAGTAAGCTCAAGTCCAGTGAGATCGATGCCATGGCGAGGGCTTCTTATGAAAATCCTTCTGGCCCGTCAATGGCTTTGCTTTCTGGCTCTTCTGCTAACCCCTCTGGAGGATTTGCACTCTCTTCACTCTTTTCTATCATAGAGGAGCAGCTGGAGTCTTTTGGGGATGATCAGTTGGCTTTGCTCGCCAACTGGTTCTCGCGGTTTCACAACAACCACATGAACCGTTGCCGCGGAGGAGGACGCTCGGGATGTTTCGAGTGCGGCGACCCCAACAACTTCATCACCAATTGCCTGAAGAAGAATAAGCAGACCTTCGGCAAGGCGGATCATGGGCACAAGTACGACTCCGGCAAGCGCAAGGAGAAGTACGTCCCTGCGAAGCACAAGCAGAAGGGCGGCTTCAACAAGGAGTACATCAAGACCAAGTACTTGGAGAAGGCCCAGGCTGAGCAGCGTGCATTCTTCGCCACGCTCAGCGACGTCGACGACTCGAATGATGACTCCGCTTCCTCAAGCGATGATGAGTCCGAGAAGAAGAAGAGGATCGAGGACAAGCTCAACGGCCTCTGCTTCTTCGCTGACGACGAGGGCCTCTGCAGCATGGCCCTCGGCAAGGAGGTCGACAGGGAGCTGGAGGAGATCCCTCGGAACAACGACGACGACGACGACACCTCCCAGGTATCTCTAACCCCCGATGAGCTTTCTGCTGAGGTCGAGAAACTTACTGCCGCTCTCCTTAGTCAAGATAAGCTACTTAGGCGTGCTGCTAGAGAGCGTAAGGAGTTTAGGCAGAAGTGGGAGGACACGATGAAGGAGCTTGAGTTTGCCAAGTCCACCGTGGTCGTTTCTGAGGAGGTTGAGTGCGAGATGTGCACTACGCACATGACTGACCTTCTCACTTTGAGAGGTAAGTATATTGCGTTGGTAGGAGAGGTGGATGAGCTGAAGGCTAGATCCTTGCTGTTGGGTGCGTGCAAGTCCTGTGCGGGCTTGCAATCCGAGTTGGCAGAGAAAAATGCCAAGATTGTGTCTCTTGAGAAGGCCAGCTCGGATAGCACGTGTGTGACTAGGTGCGTTCTTTGTGAGGGTTTGGAGATGGAGATCGCAAACGTGAAGCATGACAAGATGCAAACCGAGGAGGAAAACACATACCTTCGGACCATCTTCTCATGGGTGTCGAGTGGTGAGCCGCAGCTTGGGATGATGATCTCCCAGTTCAAGCGTGCTGCTGGAGGTCCCGGTGTAGGCTTTGCTCAGGGTGTTGATGTTTCATCTTTCGGGAAGATTGGAGAGTCGAGTGGTCTGAACCCGTGTGAGAAGCCCAACTCCACCACTACTCCCAAGCTTACCAAGATTCCACCGAGAGAGCCTCTAAAGCCTGGAAGCCGAAACCTTGCGGCTACTACTTGTTAGGGTAGCTAGTGAAAGACTACGTAGTGAAACCCTGCCGTACTTCCATAGAGGAGGTAATGTGGGATTGGCTCTCCCCGGCATATGGGAATCACGGCCTAAGGTGAAAGTGTACAACCTCTGCAGAGTGTAAACCTGATATATCAGCCGTGCTCACGGATACGAGCGGCTCGGATCCTTTATAAGTGGTTCATGGTGCGGTATGTTGGTGGTTTGTGGCTTGCCTCTTGTTAACATAATTATGATCATACCATGTGGGACAACAGGGATCACATACTTAGTAATGAAAGGATAGTATTAAAATATGATTAAGATAAAATGCTAATCGCAGTCAACCTGGTCAACCTTTTGAGCCTTGCATTACCCGTAGTTGTACTTGCTGAGCATGGTGAGCTGACGCTTGTCGTTGGTTCACATAAAAATCCTGGATGGGTACCAGATGAAGGAGAGTACGAGGAGTATCCAGAAGATGTGCCAGACTTCTGAGGATGGCGTACCCCAGTCGGTGTCCCTGTGGAGTGAAGTCTACGTCTACGCTACCGTTGTAATAATGGGCTGTTGGCCGTTGTGAAGAACAATCTCGTGTGATGTAATAAGTTATTAAACGTTGTTCGTGTTGTAATGATATACATTTTGTGGTATATGTGGATTTGGGACCCCCTGGGCCCACATATGCTTTACCTCGGTTTTATTCGTAAATCCGGGTGTTACAAATTGGTATCAAAGCCGAACTGACTGTAGGACGCTACCCTAGATAGACTGGACACCCCTCTTTCCTAGGAGTAATTCCAAAAATTTATTGCTTTTTGTAATTTATAAAATTTCCAGTACTCCTCTGTCTTTCATAAAACTTTTTACCGTACCTGACTCTTATTTAAAATTTGTAGATGGCACGGACCAAGCAGACCGCTCGCAAGAGCATCGGAGGACGTGCACCGACCCGCGCCGAGTATCTCCGTCTGTTCCGTCAGCAGAGGCAGGAGGCCGAGGAGGAGCCCGAGGAGCAGCAGCAGGCTGCAGGTGGAGACCCCAACGACGACTCCGGAGACTCGCCTGACGACCACTCCTCCGACGACTCTTCCGACGACCACTCTAGCTCCGACTCCAGCGACTCGCACGACGACAGCGATGACAGTGGTTCGAGGACTCCCGAGTACCACGTCCAGGACGAGGATCCCACCTGGATCCGGAAGACCCGCACCACCGAGGAGGGCGACGACTTCTACCACCCCAAGCTCCTGAAGCTCGTCGACCTGCACTACAGGCCTCGTCGTACCACGGTGGAGTACCACAGCCGGTCGTACACCCACCCAAAGCACACCGGCTACTGGGTCACGAAGGCGTTCGTGAAGACTTGGGACGAGGAGGACAAGACTTGGGTTGTTCATGACGTCATCTGCGCTCTGAGCCCGACCCTCGCCCGTGAGTTCGGCGTGGAGGATGCAGCTAGGCAGGCTTGCCTTGTCTTCCGTGACAGGTTGTTTCCGACCATCCAGCAGGATGACGACCGCTACTTCCCTCGACGCCGTACCTTGGACGACGGCTGTGATGTTGCACGGGTGCAGCAGCACGAGAGTGCTAGGTTGATTGCGACAGTACCCTTGGTGGTCGCTCTCAACACAGCCCTGGATCGTGCTATGATGGATCAGCGGACTCTATGGATTGAGACGGAGAGGTTGCAGCGTCGGATCGACTCCCTCGAGCGCCAGGTGCGACGTGGAGTCCAGCCGCAGGACACCCTGCCAGTCACCACAGCGAGGGACCCTGCTATCGTCGTTCAGCGCAAGAGGCACCATCCGAGTTGCACCTGCACCCGCATGAGCTACGACCCATAGGAGCCTCATCCTAGATCAGGCCAGATCGACAGTTACGTGAGTTTGAGTCAGTGTCTTGTTGTCAAGTCTTGGATGAACCTTGAGTTTAATAACGTGTTTTAATGCTTGTGTTGATGATCATGTAATGATTTGGATCTTTGCATGATTGAGATGAGTGTGGGGCATGTCCACACCATCTTAGTACTCTTAATGTGATAATAATAATAATAACGTTGGGTTCTATATCATCTTTTCTTGGATCAGTTTTCTCGAGCAGTTTTCTTTTGTTATCTATATCTCTGTCAGTGCTTTATCGTACAATACAAAAGAGCTTATGAAGCCTATACATATGTTACAGATGGTTGACACCAGGAGAACCCCTGGAGCAGGAAACCCACCACCACCACCTCCCAATGTGTCAATTGAACAACTCCTGGCTATGCAGACACAGCTCATGCAACAGATGACCAATGCCATCCAGAACAACCAGAATCATCCACCCCCACCTCCACCTCAAGTTAGAGATAAGCGAGGCGAGTTCATGAAGGGACATCCGCCTACCTTCGACCACTCCCCAGATCCACTTCAGGCGGATGACTGGCTCCGGGCAGTTGGACGCCAGTTGGAGATCGCGCAATGCAACGACCGTGAGAAGGTCTTGTATGCATCGGGGCAACTCCAAGGAGCAGCTCTTGATTGGTGGGAGACCTACCAACAAGCGCACCCCAACCCCAACCAGATCACGTGGCAAGAGTTCCGCGACAGTTTCCGCACGCATCATGTGCCGGCGGGAATAGTACGTTTGAAGAGAAAGGAGTTCTTAGCTCTGAAGCAAGGAAGCATGTCCGTTAGCGAGTATAAGGACAAGTTTACACAGCTCTCCCGCTATGCACCTCGGGACATTGAAGAAGACCTTGATAAGCAGGAGCTTTTCATGGAAGGCTTGAATGATGGAATCCAGTATCAGCTACTCTCTCACACCTTCGCCAACTTTCAGCAGATGGTTGATAAGGCGTTGGTAATTGAAGGAAAGAGGCGTGATATGGACGCCAAGAAGAGAAAGTTTCAGAACCAGCAGTCCGGAAGCAGCAGCCGTCCGCGTTTTTCTACGGGGTACGACAACCAGCAGAGGCAGTATGGGCAATCGGGCAATGACCAGCGCAACCAGAACCAGCAGAGGACTCCTCAGCAGACTCAACAAAATCAGAGTCGTGCACAGACCCCTCGCCAGGGACAGACTGGTGGAACACCAGTGAAGAACTCACCCAACACACCGGCCACTCCAACAAACAACAAGTGTTTCGTCTGTGGTGACGTTGGGCATCTCTCCTACCATTGTCCCAAGAAGACGGGACAAGGATCCCAAAGCAACCAGAAGCTCAACACCCACACGCCAAGCCGTCCAGGTCAGTAGAACTATGCTCGTGGCAGGGTGAACCATGTGACAACAGAGTCAGCTCAGGGCGCCCCAGATGTTGTGATCGGTACGTTTCCAGTTAACTCCCACTCTGCTTTAGTTTTGTTCGATTCCAGAGCATCACATTCTTTTATATCTGCACACTTTGTGAAGAGGCATACACTACTCATGCATACCATGGACAAGGCCATGCTGGTTAGTTCACCAGGTGGTGAAATGAGAGCAAGCTTGCGTTGCCCAAAAGATAAGGTTAACATAAGGGGGGTAGACTTTTTATCCGATCTGATGGTGTTAAACACATATGGGATCGATGTCATTCTAGGTATGGATTGGTTGACAAAGCATGATGCAGTCATTCATTGTGCATCAAGAACCGTACAGCTGAAAACTTCAGAGGGAGAAGTAATAGAGTGCAGGGCAGTGTCACCAACTCTTGAAGTATGCCAAGTGAATCAGATTAAGGGATCAACGACTGATGATATTCCAATAGTCAGAGAATTCCCGGATGTTTTTCCCGACAATCTGCCAGGTATGCCACCTGAACGTGAAATTGAATTTATAATAGATCTTTTACCTGGCACTGCACCAATAGCAAAAAGACCTTATAGAATGGGTGTTAATGAGTTAGAAGAGCTAAAGAAACAAATAAGAGAGTTACAGGATAAGGGTTATGTTCGACCTAGTTCCTCACCTTGGGGAGCACCTGTGTTGTTCGTAGAGAAGAAAGATGGGACTCAAAGGATGTGCATAGATTACAGATCCTTGAATGAAGTGACCATAAAGAATAAGTATCCTTTGCCTCGGATTGATGACTTGTTTGATCAGTTGAGAGGAGCATGTGTTTTCTCTAAGATAGATCTTCGATCTGGATATCACCAGTTGAGAATTCGAGCGTCAGACATACCAAAGACTGCTTTCACCACCCGTTATGGTTTGTATGAGTTCACAGTGATGTCTTTTGGTTTGACCAATGCACCGGCTTACTTCATGTACCTAATGAACAATGTATTCATGGAATATCTGGACAAGTTCGTTGTGGTTTTTATAGATGACATTTTGGTGTATTCCAAGAATGAAGAGGAACACGAGGAACATCTGAGGCTAGTGTTGCAAAAGCTCAGGGAGAATGAGTTATATGCTAAGTTGAGCAAGTGTGAGTTTTGGTTAAAGGAAGTATCCTTTCTTGGGCATGTTATCTCTAATGGTGGAGTAGCAGTGGACCCGAAGAAAGTTCAAGATGTGTTGAGTTGGAATCCACCCAAGGATGTCAGTGAGATTCGTAGTTTTCTGGGTATGGCCGGATACTACCGAAGATTCATAGAAGGGTTTTCCAAGCTTGCCAAGCCAATGACCGCTTTGCTAGAGAAAAATGCTAAGTTTGTCTGGTCAGAAAAATGTCAAGAAAATTTCGAGGAGTTAAAGAAGAGGTTGACAACCGCACCAGTGTTAGTTCTGCCAGATCTCACCAGAAGTTTCTCGGTATACTGTGATGCATCCAGGCAAGGTTTGGGATGTGTTCTTATGCAAGATGGCAAGGTAGTGGCATATGCGTCACGGCAGCTAAGAAAGCATGAACTTAACTACCCGACTCATGATCTAGAACTGGCCGCAGTTGTGCATGCCTTGAAAATATGGAGACACTAACTGATAGGTCACAAGTGTGAGATTTACACTGATCATAAGAGCTTAAAGTATATCTTTACTCAGTCAGATCTGAATTTGAGGCAAAGAAGATGGTTGGAATTGATCAAGGATTATGATCTCGATGTACACTATCATCCAGGAAAAGCAAATGTTGTGGCAGACGCTCTTAGTCGGAGAAGCTATGCGAATATGGTTAACGCATCTCAGTTTCCGGCAGAGTTAGCAGAGGAATTTGGGAAGTTGAACCTAGCAGTTGTTGCACACACCGTGGAGTTAGAAGTGGAACCTGTTCTTGAACAAGAAATTCGTAAAGGTCAGTTGAAGGATGAGGACATCATAGCCATTGCAGAACGCATAGTAGTTGGCAAATCACCTGGTTTCAGAATGGATGAACAAGGGACGGTGTGGCATGGTAAGAAAATCTGTGTGCCGGATATCAAGTCGGTCAAGGATATGATTCTTAGTGAAGCTCATGACTCAGCATACTCAATTCATCCAGGCAGTACAAAGATGTACCTAGATCTGAGAGAAAAGTATTGGTGGTATGGTATGAAAAGGGAAATAGCTGAATATGTTGCAATCTGTGATACGTGTCAAAGAGTTAAAGCAGAACATCAAAGACCCGTAGGACTGCTTCAACCCATGAAAATTCCAGAATGGAAGTGGGAAGAAGTGGGAATGGATTTCATTGTGGGCTTACCCCGTACTCAGAAAGGTTATGATTCAATATGGGTTATAGTGGATCGGTTAACCATAGTGGCACATTTCCTTCCTGTCAAAACCACTTACACAGGAGCTAAGCTAGCAGAGCTTTATATGGAAAGGATAGTATGTTTGCATGGAGTTCCTAAGAAGATCGTGTCTGATAGAGGAACTCAGTTTACATCTCAGTTTTGGCAGAAGTTACATGAATCACTGGGAACCAAGCTCAACTTCAGCTCAGCATATCATCCACAGACTGATGGGCAGACAGAAAGAACGAATCAGATTCTCGAGGATATGTTACGAGCATGTGCACTTCAGTATGGAATCAGTTGGGACAAGAGTTTGGCTTATGCAGAGTTTTCGTATAACAACAGCTATCAGAAAAGTTTAAAGATGTCACCTTTTGAGGCACTATACGGAAGGCAGTGTCGAACTCCTTTGTTCTGGAACCAAACGGGTGAAAGTCAAGTTTTTGGACCAGAAGTTTTAAAAGAGGCAGAAAATCAAGTTCATATAATCAGGCAGAATCTGAAAATAGCTCAGTCAAGGCAGAAAAGTTATGCAGATAACAGAAGACGAAATCTGGAGTTTGAAATCGGGAATTATGTGTATCTAAAGGTATCACCTATGAGAGGAACCAAGAGGTTTCATGCCAAAGGCAAGTTAGCACCTAGATATGTGGGACCGTTCAGAATCTCAGATAGAAGAGGTGAAGTGGCTTATCAGCTTGAGTTGCCAGAAAGTCTTTCAGGGGTACATAATGTGTTTCATGTATCGCAGTTAAAGAAATGTTTGCGAGTACCTGAAGAACAGTTACCTTTGGAGGAATTGGACATCAAGGGAGATCTTACCTATGCAGAATATCCTATCAAAATCTTGGATACCGCAGAGAGAATTACTCGGAGCAAGATAATCAGGATGTGTAAGGTCCAGTGGAATCGGCACTCTGAGGACGAGGCCACTTGGGAAAGAGAAGAGGATCTAAGATCAGAGTATCCCAATCTTTTTCTATCTTCCGAATCTCGAGGACGAGATTCATCCTAAGGGGGGTAGGTTTGTGACACCCTGAAAAATCGCTTTTGAGAAAATAGAATTTAATATGAATTCATTTATATGTTTTCATGAAACATAGAGCTTAAATAATAATTTTTGGTGAATTAATAAAGTTAGTTGGGGCGTAAAAACATTTTTGTTGCATTCATGCTGGAGCATAATATTTTGCTTGAGTGTAGGAATAGTGCTGAGTGGTTCAAATTCAAATTTTGATTTGGGTTTGAACAAGTTTTCAAAAGAAAATAAAGGAAAGGGCTTTTCTTTTTCTCCTTCTCCCTCCCTCACCCTTTTGGCCCAGCCGGCGATGCGGCCCAAGCCCGCAGCGCCGCCCTCTCCCCCTCCCCTTCCTTTCCCGCCGGCCCAATCGGCCTGCTCGCCCCGCGGGTAGCCAGCCCAACCGCGCAGCCCGCTTCCCCTTTCCCCTCGTGCGCTCGCGGCCCAGCCGCTCGGCCCGGTCGCTCGCCCACGCCGGCCTGCTCGCGCAAGCGCCGCGCCCGCGCCCCGCTCTCCCCGCTGACACCCCGGCCCCACCTGTCAGCGCCTCACCCTTCCCCTTCCTCAAGCCGGTTGCAATGCCGCCGCCGCCGCCCGATCCTCTTCCCGTAACCGGCGTTGAGTGGCCATAATGGCCACTCGGCCTTCAAGCCGAGCTCGGTGGAGCACTCCCGGCCGCCTCCACTTCCATCCAAGCCCTATAAAGCCCGGAGCGACCCCCCCAAGCTCTCCCCTCCCAACCCCGCTCGCACCCCCTCGCTCGCCGCCATCGCAGAACCTTCACCGGCCACCTAAGAGCCCTGCCGAGCCCTTCAGGTAATGCCGTGATCGTCCGAGGGCCCCCGAGCCCTTTTTTCCTTTGTTGTTTGCGCGAAACCGAACCTCACCGGAGCTTTTTATCCCTTGCAGATCTCGCCGCCGTGGTTCATCGCTGCGGTGAGTCCCTCCGCCGAAGCCGAGCCCGCAGTCGTGTTCGCCGTGGTCCCTGCTCTGATCTGGTGTGTTCCGCGTGGTCAACCAAGCCCTGGAGCGCCGTTTCGGCGACATCCCGAGCCTCTCCCATGGCGCCGCCGCTCGCCGGAGGCCGCGCCGTCGTCCCTGCCGCCGCCGCACCGCCTCAACCAGTCCGGAGCCGTCTGATCCGTAGCGGACGACCCCGATTAGAAGTATACCCGAAGGGGTATACACCGGGCCCTATGGACCCGTAGACCCGCAGCCGCGCACGGTCCACCGCCGCGTGGTGGACCGAGCCAACCACACCGCGCCGCGTGGCGCTGAGCCAGCGCCAGCGCCGCTGCAGCCGCCGCTTTTACAAAAAGGCCCCCAAGATTTTTGCAAATCAACCCTCAGTCCGTTGCAGTTCAATATATTTAGTTTTAAGTCCTGTTTTCTTTCGGTTTGGCCCCTAGAGTCTTCAGTATTAGTGCCCGCCGTCCAGAGGACGCGTTTTCGCGTACTAGCCCCCTTTGGCTACGTTTATTCATGGTTTAGTCCTCGGTTTTCGCGAGTTAGCCCTCGGAAAATGATTTTTATTTATAAAAATGCCCCTGAAACTTGTTTTCTTTATAACTTTCTCGTTTTAAATCCGATTAGAGTGATCTTTATGTTCATTTGATCGTATCGACGAGTAGAATAGTTTTATATATGTTTCTCTAACTGTTTTTGATGCTTGATGTACTGTTCTAATAGATATATATTTTGTTTGCATGTAATGACTGTTTGGATGCTATGATTGGTGATTCTATATCGAGTCCAGACGGTGACGTGTTTGAGGAGCAGGCTTCGCAGGAGCAGTACCAGGACCAAGCGTGTGACCAAGGCAAGTACAACCCACGGTTTCCTTGTTACCTATTTAATGCAAGACCTAGTAAATCATTATGCATGTGTCTAATATGATGAACCATAGGATCATACTAGTTTCCTGAAACTGTATACCTTGAACCTATGGGAGGGTTTTGCACAATATGATTAGAAATGCTAAGCGCTATATAAATGCTAATTGTTTAATACTGATTAATGACTATGGAACAAATGTTAAAAGAGACTTTTTAACCACATTTAGGGCACTGGAGCATGTTGTTCGCTCAGTGACCCACCCCAGGGACTATCTTTTAAAGCGGCCACCCGGGAGATCCCGTGCAACCTTGGGTATTATATGGCTCTGATCTTAGTTGTGTAACTAGACTTTCTCTAGCTTGTAGTAGTTACCGAAAGGCGCTAGAGGGGGGAACCGGGTTAAAGAATGGCTTCCTTGCCTGTCAAGATGTGTACTGGTCGGCTGTCAGGTGTGCCATCTTGAAGGGGGCCTCCATTCGCCTGGAAGCCGAAACCTTGCGGCTACTACTTGTTAGGGTAGCTAGTGAAAGACTACGTAGTGAAACCCTGCCGTACTTCCATAGAGGAGGTAATGTGGGATTGGCTCTCCCCGGCATATGGGAATCACGGCCTAAGGTGAAAGTGTACAACCTTTGCAGAGTGTAAACCTGATATATCAGCCGTGCTCACGGATACGAGCGGCTCGGATCCTTTATAAGTGGTTCATGGTGGGGTATGTTGGTGGTTTGTGGCTTGCCTCTTGTTAACATAATTATGATCATACCATGTGGGACAACAGGGATCACATACTTAGTAATGAAAGGATAGTATTAAAATATGATTAAGATAAAATGCTAATCGCAGTCAACCCGGTCAACCTTTTGAGCCTTGCATTACCCGTAGTTGTACTTGCTGAGCATGGTGAGCTGACGCTTGTCGTTGGTTCACATAAAAATCCTGGATGGGTACCAGATGAAGGAGAGTACGAGGAGTATCCAGAAGATGTGCCAGACTTCTGAGGATGGCGTACCCCAGTCGGTGTCCCTGTGGAGTGAAGTCTACGTCTACGCTACCGTTGTAATAATGGGCCGTTGGCCGTTGTGAAGAACAATCTCGTGTGATGTAATAAGTTATTAAACATTGTTCGTGTTGTAATGATATACATTTTGTGGTATATGTGGATTTGGGACCCCCTGGGCCCACATATGCTTTACCTCGGTTTTATTCGTAAATCCGGGTGTTACAATCCAGTTCGCGGTGTGTCTGTGCGCGCGATTTCAGTCGTCGTCGTGCACTTCTCACCGTCAGGCGGTCAAGCTCATTATGAGGTACTTATGCTTCACTCCAGAATTCGGGATTTGGTATTCTGCTTCCTCCACCCTCTCCCTTTGTGGTTATTCTGATGCCGATTTTGCTGGTTGCCGTATTGATCGCAAGTCCACTTCTGGGACTTGTCAGTTTATTGGTTCTTCTCTTGTATCGTGGTCTTCTCGCAAGCAGTCTATTGTCGCCCAGTCTACCACACAGGCTGAGTATGTTGCTGCGGCTAGCTGCTGTTCCCAGTTGCTTTGGATGATGGCCACTTTGCGTGATTTTGGTCTGAGCTTTTCTCGCGTTCCTTTGCTTTGTGACAGCACGAGTGCTATTAGCGTTGCTAAGAACCCCGTGCTGCACTCTAAGACCAAACACATTGATGTGCGCTTTCATTTTCTGCAAGACCACTATGAGAAAGGTGATATCGACCTTCGCCATGTCGATACTCATCATCAGCTGACTGATATTTTCACCAAGCCTTTGGACCAATCAACTTTTGCTAGGTTGAGAGGTGAGCTTGGTGTGTGTTTCCCCTTTTAGATGGGGGAAACATTTTTTGACTCTTGTATCATAAACTAACTTTGAATTTTTAAATTGGTATCTTTTCTGCATTCCATCTTGCATATTTACTTCATAGCTTCATGAATATAATCTTTAGAATGTGGCTATGCTCTGTATAGTATTTGCTCCGATGCTTTATGATGATGCTTGTAGCTTATGCTCTTCTGATCACTAATGCATGTTGTGAGCTGAGCTATTTTTGAATGGTGAACCTGCTTAATGAACATAAAACTTGAAATTGTTCACCATTGAGATATGCAACTAGCATGTGTAGGATGTGTAGAATTCACTCGTGCTTTTCATATATGCTAGGTTGCTATGTCTCTAGTTCTGAGTCATTCACTTGCTTGGTCTGTTCATATTCTGAGATAAAATTTGAACCGAGTTAAGTGAATTGGAAAGATCGAGACGGGACTGCTTGTCAGCACATCACAGTTTCGAGACTGTTTCTCATTGCACTTTGAGTTAAACTTGAGCTGTGTAGTGTATGACCGAAACTGTTGCTTTAAGCTTCCGATTGCTTCTGCATTGGCTTCTCACAGTTGAAAAGTTAGGTGATGACAAGCTTTCAACCTCTCACAATCACATGCTGAAATTTTAACTTGTGTAATTTAACCGCTGCAACTCCGATAAAATTTGGATACACAAGTCTATGTTTCACTCTATAGCATGATGATTGAACCTTGCTAGGGGTAGTTCACCTTGTATACATGTTTAGCACTTGGTCGACTTCCTGTCTATACATGTTTGGTGCTATTTTGATGGTGAATACCTTTTTGGCTAAGAACTGCTTATATTGCTCACATGTTCATATTTCGCATTTGGTGATCAGTTTGAGCCTTTGCTAGCATTCTGTGCATTTTATGAGTCATCGGATCAGCACTCTGTCTAGCATCTTCTTATTCTATCGACTATATTTCTGAAGCTGCTAACTTGCATTTCTAACTCATATGCATTTTGGAAGGGAGAGTTTTGCTTGATGGTGCATTTTCAACTAAGGGGGAGCAAATATTGACAAATCATGAGTGCCTTTTATGTTCAACTAAGGGGGAGATTTCCTGGTTGTGTGTACCATTCGAGGGGAAGGTTTGCTCTTTGCTGCTGTTTCGAGATGGTAACAGTTGTTTCGGAGAATTTTTGGTAGCTAGTTGTGTTGAGCCTTTGCCTCTTTCTTGAGGAACTAGCACCTTTGATCTTTTATGCTCTTCAGCTGACTTCTAGCCTTCCTGCTTTCTTTAGTTGGTATTGAGCTTCCTCGCTAGCGGTGTTGAGCCCATTCTGCCTCTTCTTGAGGGCTAGCTCTGTTTTGCTTGATTTTCAGTTGATTTTCCAATTTGTATCAAGTTTTCACGCTAGCGGTGTTGAGCCTGTTCTACCTCTTCTTGAGGGCTAGCTTTGCTTTGCTTGGTTGCGTCGAGCCATTGCCCATGTCTTTGGGAACCAAGTTGTTTTGCTCTTTCCACTTGACCTTCTTCGGCTTTTATATGCTTTTGGGTCATTTGGTCGAGTTCTCTCTTTTGCTTCGTTCCTATCTCTATTCCATTATGATTTGTGTTGGTAGTTGACAATGCACTCATCAAGGGGGAGATTGCGGATACATGGGTGTATGCCGAGTCTCTGAGTGATGAGTGATTGTCAACTGGGATAATGCGCATGTTCTTTGGCTTGTGTTGTGCAGGTGTCGAGCATGGATACAGTGATCAAAGGCAAGGTGAAGGTCAAGTAGAGACGTGCCGTGCGGATGGACCGAGAGTGGCGAAGGGCGGACATGAGGCTTGGACTGAGGGACCGGTGGCCCGAGGATCAGCTGTGGTGGCTAGCAGCCTGGGACAGCGACGAGCGAAGACTTGTGGGCATGGTGTTGCTTGGGTCGTGAACCTGGGGACATGTGTCGGTGGACGGGGTGCACGGGCGGTGCATCCCTTCTACGGCTCGGTTTGGTGGTTGAGCCACAGAAAAACCACCAAGTGGACGGTTTCCAGGTTTGGGCCTCAAAACCTGGGCGCTGATGGTTTCCGAGTTTGGGCCACAAAACTCGGGCTGAGGACGGTTTCCAGGTTTGGGCCTCAAAACCTGGGCGCTGCGGGTTTCTGAGTTTGAGCCACAAAACTCAGGCGATGGATGGCTCGTTTCCCGGTTTGGGCCTCAAAACCGGGGGTTGGTCGCGAAGGCTGGTTTCCCGGTTTGGGCCTCAAAACCGGGGGCGAAGTCCAGGAAAAGGACAAGCGGAGCGGTGGCGACACGTGGCGGCAATCGGTGAGGTTGCGTCGAGGCAACGCTACCAGTTGTGTGGGCATGGCCGTCGGATCACCAGCATCTTCGAGTTGGTCCAGAATAACCATAGGGTATAGCTGGTTCGCTCTGTAATTAGTGAGGGGTAGAGTAGGAATTAGAATTAGGATAAGTAGAGGGAGACACCCTCCTCCCATTCCATCTCAGCCATTTGCTCTTTGCCTTCTAGGTTTTCCTGCTCTCCCAATCTCCTGCTATAGCAACTGAGATCCGCAGAGAACCATACCTCTGTGTACTGGAGATTTTGAGGAAGTGAGACCGTAATCTCACTGTTGTAGTGTGTGGTAGCCACACAGTTGCAGATTGATGTGTTGATTCGCGTTTTGGTTCGTGTTCTTCGCGTTCTTCGTTTCTCCGTGATTTTCCCATCACTCGATCTCCCTCCCTACTGCATATTTTCGAATTCCACTTGAATCAATTTGTTCTTTATAGTGAGGAGATCATTTCCACTGAAGGAATTTATCTAACTCCTCACGAACAAGTAGATCGGGTCGATTTCGTTTTCATGGTGCATTTTCGGTTCATACACCTTCCCCTTCAATTTCCCGTTGATTGAATCGATTTGAGCGGATGATTTCTTAGGGATAGTCTCCTAACTACCTCGTGATCATCTTCTCCAAGTTTGGGAACATGGGATTATGATTTGATTCGGATTTTGGAGGTTGTGTGTGAAGGGCGACCAAAATCGCCCTCACTGTGAGGTCGCGGACAGTCTGCGGTGTGACCGGCATACAGTTCACGCGTCGGGGACGAGCCGGACCAGTGGCTGTGTTCCTCGGCCATTTTGCTTTCGAGTGACCGGCGGACAGTCTGCCGTTGGAACTCGCGGACAGTCCGGGAGCATCCAGGGGACTTGAAGCAACAGTGCTGTTTCGGGGATTTTGCCGGCGGACAGTCCGCCATCCCCCCGTGGACAGTCCGCGATTGAGCCGGACAGTCCGGGACCGTACTGGCGGACTGTCCGGGAGTCGGCTGCTTGTTGAGTTTTAGTGCGTTTGCTCTCCTGACTTCTTCGCTTGGTTTTCGGACCTCTCGGTTGGCTTCTTAGTTCACCTAGGAACCTCTCTAAGTATCCTTGCTACTTGTTAGCATCGGTATTTGGGGATTTCCCGACGTAGCTTTCAATCTACATTTGGGACTCGGTTTCTAAGGATCAAACTTGTGCCGATGATTTTAGCTTTTGGTTTGCTATCGCCTTGTGGTGCCTCGCTATGATCCTAGGGATCATCCACCCTCTTCCAAGGGTCGTGGGCATCACGGTTTCGATCGAAGCTTTTGGGGGGTTGACTTGTGGGACAAAGGCCAAAGTTTCAAGAGAAATTTTTGAGCTCCCATTCACCCCCCCTCTGGTCGCCTTGCTATTGCATTCTCGGTCCTTCATAATAGACCCGATAACTATCTCGCTTTTGCTAAACATATGATGAAACGCCTGCCGCACGATATCTACTCATAAGCAAAGCATAAGCAAAGACTTCTTGATCATTAACAAGGGTCTGCCGCACGACCATTGGAAACAAACAAGACTACTTGCATCAAATCTAAATCCACCGCATGATACTAGACATGATAACAAGGTTGCCGGGACTTACGGATGTCAACGGATCGATGATTCCTCTCGAAGAACTCAACGACACGACAAAGGACTCGAAGATGGCACGGGGCCGACTTGTATTGATATGGTTGTGAACAATTTTACAATGGCCAGGGGTTTATATTTATACCCTGGGCGAAATACGAGTCCTGGAAGATTACAATTTACACAATAAAACTTGGAAAATACTAGTCTTATTCCTATTTTCCTCTTGGCGTCCTCCATTGTCACGTGTCTTTTCGTGCAAGTCGGCTCCACTTGCCATATTTGCTTCCCGAATAGAATCACCTCCTTGCAAGATAACCGACCGCACAGGCACTTGCTAAAACTCCGAGATTTAACCGACCTTGGTCATCTGCCGAATGCATCGTACGACTATCTCTCACACACTGGCCCATTTGTCATTTCCTCGTGCGTGCGAAAATCTGGTGTTAACACATGCCCCCTAATTTTGGGATAAATATTTATTCCAAAATTCCTTTCTCCTGTATAATGACGCGGAACCTCCGGAAGGATCCACCTTCGCGTACCATAATTGCCTTACCTACCGATTCATCTCCCGATGCACTCCTTGGGGCCCTTTTAAGTCACCCTTCACCTCATTTCGGCTTACTCTTTCAAGCTCCCCTGTCTCAATCTTAAAACCAAGAAAAACCCTTCTTTCTTCTATCATCACCCAATCCAATCGACAAGATGTCTTCCGCGGCGAGCAACCATAGCTCCGAGCTTGGCATTTCCAGCACTTCCAGGAAGAGGTTGCTTTCTTCTAATTTATTTCAAAATGAAGTAACCGTTCTTACTTTGTTACCTTCGTTCAGGATGGTTGGTGACGATTTCTCCGAGGATTTGACTCAACAGATTGTAGACCTTCAACTTGATCTGGAAGAGAAGAACCAGGAGATTTCTCAAGTTTCCCGGGAGCGTGATATCGCTCGAAATCGGGCCGCCGGTGAATATTTTCATCATCGTTGTCTTTGTTCCCCTTTTTTTACTTACTCTTCTCCATTTCAGCTCTGCGGGCCAAACTCCATGCTCTTGAAGCTGCCGTCGCCAGGCTTGCCGTCACGGCCAACACAGCAGGCACGACAGCCTTGGATCGGGTAAACAATGTCAACCGAATCCTCCTCGACATCTCCAGGGCTGGCATGGGATACGGCACAGCGCTTGCCTTCAACGTTGTATGGATTCACTCCGGCACCGACTACCGTAGCTTTGATGTCTGTGAGCGGGGGCTGGAGTACAGAGTAGCACATTCTGTGGATGACATGAAGGAAGCTGGAACAGATCTGGCTGATTCCTTCGACTACGATCTCCCGATTAAACAAAGGAGAGGGTGGACGAACTGATCTTTTCCTTTTTGCTGTAATCATATACCTCTTTCTTGTAAATAAAAGTCTTTCCGTTTGACCCTTGAAAATCAATTTGTGACTGATCCTTCGAGATCAATGCATGTTCTATTTTATGCATTAGTCATTGACTTTTATTTTGTTCCAATGACGATGTGTATCACATCGGCTATCGCTGACAATCATGTCAATCATCCCTGTCCCGTAGGTAATCGCTATAATCGGCTATTTCAGATCTAATGTTTCAGACTTTTCCAATCTATGATGATGTCAGGATAGCGCCTCTTAAGGGAAATTCTTCATTTTCAGCTTCTTTGAAGACTTTTCCATTAAAATTTCACTGCCTGGAATAAAATATCATCCTTCCAAATTCGAAGACCATTCACCAAACTTCCTGTCTTTGGTGTCAATCGGTAATATGAGTTCCCAGACAATCAACCGAAACTAAGCTCTTCACGGAGCAACAATCCTTAGCCGAATCCATCAGTTTTCTGACTCTGGAGTCACGATCTCCTTAAATCAACAAAATCCGGCCCGGCCCAACAATGGCCCATAAATTGTGAAAACTCTACTCTGATGCTTAGCTTTCCAGTGTGCAAGTCATGGTTCCATAAATACGACCCTACGCAGGTCAACACCCTCAACTTCCAACTGAACAGTTTGACTTGCAAACTCCCCACCTCTCGGCTCTTAGCTCAAGCCAGAGAGAAAGAATCCTCGCCTGTACTTTCATCAATGGCAGGCAATGGTGACCACAACAAACGTCCTATCAGAGATGAAGCGGAAGGAAGCCAAGCACCGACTCGTCAATGTTATGGGTAAAAATTGGTCCTTTGCCCCCTTGCGGTAGCTTTCTTGTTCATCCATTCCTGATTCAGTATTGTTGACACTGGTTAACTACCATAATAAAGAGATAAATAAATATGAAAAGGGCAAGAATATGATCACCAACAAAGGTTTAGGGTTTCAACTGACAATATTCCATGAGTTTTGGTGAGTTATGGTTCTGCAGGGACTAAACCAGGAAATTAGCACCAATAGCTTCCCATAGAAGGAAACCGTCGGGAGATAATGCAACCGCCACGTCGGGATACTTCTAGAAGACTCCAGGGGATGTAAGAAGACACCACAAGGAAGGACACCACCAGAGGCCGACTGGTGGGACCGACCGGTCCCACCAGGTGACCGATCGGTCGCCCCCTAGGCCCGCTGGGTTCCGTCCTCTGCAAGCTACTTCCACCGACCTCCAGGATGCATCTTGACCGTACCTCAAGTCGGTTTGATCCAAGGGCCACGATTCATCGCCCAGGGCTATATAAATAGACCCCTGACCCCCCTCTCAGGCAATAAGGGTTTCAGGCAATTCATTCATCAGGGTTAGACCAACCAGAAGGAGATCAATCGGAAGCTTTAGGACTACATCCACCTAGATTAGTAGATAGAATAGGATTAGAGGAGGCAAGCTTCGCTTGGATTCCTGATCTAGTCACGAGAAGGCTCGAAAAACCCAAGATCTTCTCTCTTGTATTAACATTATGGATCTATTTCATAATTGCTCTTCTAGTTCATCATTGTTCTTCATTGTTTATGTTCTAGTTCATCATTTAGTTCATGTTCATCATCTAGTTCATCTTCTAGTTCATAATCTTGTTCTAGTTAATGTTCTAGTTCGTACTTTAGTTCTTCTTGTCGATCTAGTTCACCTTATTGTTCATTATTGTGTTCTAGATAGCAATACAATTGATATGATTAAGACATTAATGATTATATTCTTAGTTATAATGCTTATAGTCTGCTTTGATTATATATTTGGCATAGATAGTTCATCTTATTGTTTATACTCATGTTCGTATAACGCTCATCTTAAAGTACAACTGGTGGGTGATGAATGTTGTGTAGGCATGGTGCCTATACATTATTTATCTGCGAATACGTCCTATGTTCCAGATAGAGTGGTAGATCGCGGGTGTGACAGACCTGTTGAGTCCTCTATATTCCACCTCCCGAATATAGTGTTCAGTATGGCTCAGTTAACTCATGGTTTAAGGGTTACTTTGTTTAACACTTTAGCTATGGAGTTGCCTCTTGATTATAAATATGATGTGACCTAGCCAATGATTTCCATATATAATTGCACTAACCAATGTATGCTATGACTTATAATTAGAATAACTTAGGAATGTTCCTTATTAATACATGTTCTAATCATCATCTTGCTAGGCAGTACTGTTCTAAGTTTATCCTTGATTGATCTGATCTCTGCTATCCTTTATCAATTATTTACTATATCATTTACTCTGTACCTGATTCTTGTTCATAGTAGTTAGTGTGTTATTAGTCTTACTACAAGTGTGTGCCATATTAAATACTATTAAGTCCTTACCATACCATCATATCTTGAATTGATTAGTCTCTAGGCTAAAATATAAATAACGATACCTGAGACTAGCTTGGGTGAAATGCTCTACAACGGGTATGTTTATCTGTGCGCTTGAGGATAAATATCTATCTCTTAAATCCAGTGCCCTGATATAATTACATTGCTAGCTTCATGTTGGGGATGACAACTTGACGTTAAGTGGAGTTAGTAGTGTCCCATACACTCTTTTGTGCTTTCACCAGTTTATTATTTTATGTGACTCATTCTTAGAGTGAATCCATTAAGGAGTGTCAACAAGCATTTCTGGCGCCGTTGCCGGGGACCACATCAATTCAACTAGGGATGGTACCTAGGGTTTTCATTAAAATCTTTATGAACATTGATAAGGACATTGCATTAGCAGCATTTAAAACGGTAGCTAGAACATATCATTTTACTTACACACATGTGATAATGCACTAATTATTTACTTTTACAGACTTACCCTGGCTTTGTTTATCTTTTATATCTTACGCAGGGTGATGTATGACTGGTTTCCAACTTCCGAACAACTACACTGAGGATCTCGAAGCTTTACTAAGGAAAACTAGACGCAAACTTAAGAGACCCTCAGCACCACTACCAGAAGTTAGCCAGATAAGGAGAAGCTTAACACCAGTATTGGACACCATGGCCGACAGGACACTCCGCGAGTTCTCTGCACCAACCACTGCCAACATCAGGACTGGACCAACAGTCAATGTGGGGGACAACGGATTTGAACTCAAGCCAGCTTTGATCAACATGGTGCAAGCTAATCAATTTTGCGAAAAGGCACATGAAGACGCAAGCGCTCATCTTCAACACTTTCTGGAGATTTGCAGCACTTTCACCATCAATGGAGTCGAAAGGGACACCATTCTACTTTGCTTGTTCCCATTCTCACTCTTGGGAAAAGCAAAACAATGGTTTTATGCCAACAAAGATAAAAACACCTTGTGGGCGATCTGTTCAACTGCCTTCCTAGCAAAGTTCTTTCCAGTGGGCAAGACGAATGCCCTCCGTGCCAAGATTTCAACTTTCCAACAACAACATGAAGAAACAATCCCAGAAGCTTGGGAACGCTTTCAAGACTACATATCAGAATGCCCTCACCATGGGATGGAGAATTGGCTACTCATGCAGACATTTTATCATGGGCTCACTTCAAGTACCCGTGAAAATGTAGATGCCGCTGCTGGAGGATCATTCTTATCACTCACAATTAACAATGCAACTACACTCATAGAGAAGATGGCCTCGAACCAAGGATGGAATGAGGAATGCTCTCAGCCACGCAAGAGGGGAGGAATACATCAACTAAAGGAAGTAGACATGTTGTCTGCTAAACTTGACCTACTTATGAAGAAGATTGATGAACACACTCCCAAGAGAGAAGACGTCAAGCAAATCTACGAATCTCGCATGACATGTGAAGAGTGTGGAGGCACTGGTCATTCAGGGAGCAACTGCCCTGAGACTCAAGAGGATGCAAAGTACATCAACAACAACACCAACTATCGTCCTCAACAAACTCAAGGATGGAACCAGCAATCAAGGCCTAATTACTCAGGTAACTACTCAGGTAACTACCAAGGTAATACTTTTAATCAACCACCTTTGAGAGAGATGATATCTAATCAAAATAAAATTATTGATAATATGTCTAAGAAGATAGCTTCCAATGATAAACTACTTGAAAATATTAATACTAGAATGGATAGCTTTACTTCTGCCATAAAGAATCAGCATAGCTTTAATAAAATGATAGAATCTCAGTTATCTCAGTTAGCAGCTTCAGTCCCTATGACTGAAAACGGTAAGATTCTAGGAAGTCCAAAAGATCTAGAAACTGCAAATCTTGTAGACATCTTTGATGCAGGACACCTCATACCTAGACCTTCGAGGGAATGGATGGATGACTCCATTGCCCCAAAGAAAGGAGATCCAGGAAGACCTGTGATTCCAATTCATATTGGACCTCATAGTTTTGAAGAAGCAGTCTGTGACCTTGGAGCAAGCGTCAACATTATGCCAAGGGTAATATATGAACAAATACATGGTGCACCTCTATTATATACAACCATGTGTTTGTAGCTTGCAGATCAGATATTGTGCTACCCATTAGGAATTCTAGAAGACATCTGTATACGAGTAGGACGCTCGTATGTGTGTGCAGACTTTATGATCATTGAAACAGGTGGAAACAAAAGAGCACCTATCATTCTTGGACGCCCGTTCCTAAGCTCAACCAAAGCCATCATCTACGCGGACAGCGCTAAGATCTGTTTCACAATCGCAGGCAACAAAGAGAGATTCAGCTTCAAGAGCCATACACTCACTACCAAAGTCCACCCTCAGATGCCCTACGAAGATGCAAACATCATATCATCAAAGAAGAAGAATAGAAACAGAAGAAGGAAGAACAAGGCTACACAACCACATCAAGACACAGTATGGATGGTCAACTCTGTTCAAACAGAATATGACCACCTTCTTGCATCACCATTCCTCGCTAAGAGAGATGACCCAGGCGTACCCACCATCGATTGCAAGATTGAAGGAAGTACATTCCACAAGACGTTCTGCGACATTGGCTCAAGTGTCAATATAATGTCTAAGGTAACATATGAGCACTTATATAAAAATAGACCTATGTATTCGACATATGTGCAGCTGCAGATGGCGGACCAAACTTATCGATTTCTGGAGCGAATAGTAAAGGACGTGATGATCCAAATTAAAGACCAATATGTTCCCACCGACTTCTTAGTACTAGACATGGGAAAAGAAGACGACATTCACATCATCCTAGGAAGACCCTTCCTCAACACCACTGGCGCTATCATCTACATGAGATCTGGAGAGATCCACTTCCAGTTTTTCAGAGAGAAGGTACGCTGTTACTTCAATGGTTATGCCACTAATGTACAGGAAAAGAAGAGCCACTCAAGGAGGAGACGCCGCACATCCCAACACAACAAGATACGACAAATCAAGGATGGATGGGCTGACTATGAAGGAGAAGTTACCAGGAGTGAAGATGTCCCATTAAAGGAAACGAAGGATGAGGAAGTAAAGGAGACAAGTCTACCAGTCAAACAAGTATGGAGAAAGAAAGAAAGTTCTACTGACGTGCAATCATCGAGGTCCTCCTCAGGATCCGCTGATGCACCTAAGGAAGAATAAAGAGCGTACAAGGAGTCTTGTTCGATAGACTATAAACGTCGAATCCTCGCCGAAGGTAACTCGGTAGTTATCCATAATCATTAGCATTAAATTCATCATTGCATAATTAGTTAAAGCATGATCACTTTACTATTAGTATCATATTTATTTCTTAAGCAATTATATCTGCATCAGAAAACAAAAATATATATTTGGAAAAACTTTAAGCCCCATGTGAATAATTCTATGGTGTGTAAAACCCACAGGAATGTTCACCGTGGTGGCATAAAAAATAATAATAATGTAATATATAAAAATATTGAGAAAGAGATCTTACTGAAATTATAGACAACTAAGGCTTGAGTAGCCAATCGCTAATGCCTAATCTGTTCCACAAGTTTTGTTGTCTATTTGAGTTTCACAGGATTTAAAAGGCCAAGAAAAGCTGACGAACAAGTGAATGCTCCATCCACTGTTTGAGCTCTGTCTTAACAACATCAACAACAATCAAAGCTCTAATAAAGGAAGGACATATCCATTGACAGTCTGCTACATTTCAAAATGACTACATCAACATTCAGCTTGGGGGAAGGCACCCCCATGTATCCACATAAGTATCTATTTCCTCTCAAGTTTTTCATAAATAAATTCAAAACAACAAAAAAAATTGTGGGCACATGAAGGCTCACCATTAAATCTAAAAAGAGACACTATGGAAACACTGCTGAAACTCTGCTTAGTGGAGAGGAAGAACATAAATAATCTTAAGAGCTTTAAAACAACTAGACAAATTGAGGAATATTTATCACTAACGCTTAATCAAGTTCCACTAGTTGTGTTGTCTATCTTTGAATTCAGCAGGAAGAGAAGAAGAGAAGGACTTAAGAAATCGTTAACGGTCTACTCGACTTCTGGAGAAAAAGAATAAGTCAAGATCCAGCTTGGGGAAGAGCACCCTCAGTTATCACGATAAGTATCACGACTTTTTATCTATTACCATTAGGTCATTTTAGTTAGATTAGCTTAATAAATATAGAAATCCCTAGAAAGATGAATAACTCTTATAAAACCAAATAAAGATATTATATAATGAATAAATGTCTAGGTGGACAAAAGATTAATTTTGCTCATAATAAAAGTAATAAAAATTGCCCCGCTGTAATTCCTTTTTAGTACCTAGTGTTTAAACTTAGATTTTCTTGAGAAAGTTGTTCTGAATAAACTCTGAACCTAAAACCTGTGGATGGCAAATGCTTGATCTAAAGTCTAGATAATTGTGAGATATGATATAAAAAGGTTTGAGCTGTTGTTTATCTAATTCCTAGAGATACCAGAGTTCTGGAGATTTACATTTTGAAAAAAATTAAAAACACATGATGAGATCCTGTATGACATAACATGAATTCCTACCCAGAGCCATTAATATGATTTTAAGATAAGGCTACTTGCTTTGTTCTAAGTTTTTAGTTATGATTGAGAAATTTATCATACTCTAGAGATCAAGAATGTTTTATTAAAAGATTCACTCTTCCGAAGTAGTATTGTGTTAGAGGCATGGGCTATGCAAAAATATAAAAGGAGGAAATAAAAAGGGACAAGTGTCTGACTACCTCAAAGAAGAAAAAAAAGAGAAGAGAGAAGAAAGTTATTGTTGACGCAAAACGTGAGGCTCTGCGTCAGGTGCACAGCAAGCCGAACGAGGCTGGCTTCAATCGGGTGCCCGGAGTATTCTGAATCCGGAAACGTGCCAGTCGGTTTGACCTGAAAACCAACAAGGGATAAAAATATGAGAATACCTTAAAACATACCGGGTGAGACCAGGCAGTTCCAAATATACGGCTTTGAAAGCCAACCATGACGGCACACGGCTATGAGAGCTGTTTGCCGAAACAGATCTATAATGTCATTCGGCAAATGTAGAGATGAAAATCATAAGCATACCGAATGCCGAACACATAAACAGCAACAGGACAAAGAAGTAAATTGTAAATATAAATCCATCCAAACAACACATGCATAGACTAATCCAACTAATCTGCCGCACGTTTAGCCTTCATGAGCCCGTCAAGTGTAAACTTAAGCAAAGCTAATCCACCGCATGATACCACTTGCTATGAGTCCACACCACTCCTTATAATTAGATTAATCCACCGCATGATATGATCTAATTATAAGAAGCTAAAAGCATACATATATCTAGACAGATCTATAAAAACTCATTACTCGTGTAAGCATAACCAGAATCGGCAAAATAGCCGAACTGGGGTCCATGAAGAAGGAACATACAAACAAGCATGATCAAACTAATCTAAAACCTGCATCTGCCGCACGACACCCAGTTCTATCAGAGTATAAACATGATTGACATGCATGAACCCACAACATGTAACAACCTAGATTGAAAGCTGATCCGGCCATCATGATCTTATGATTAGCAAAGCATAAGCAAATTTATGCAACAAGGCCGAACAAAGATCAATCTAGATTGGGCAAAAAGTGTTACAGGAATTAAATAAATAAAGCATATAACACATGGTAACTTAATGAATCTATTAGATCTGCCAAATCTAACAGAGTCGATAACTATCTTTGCTCATGACTTAATCCGCCGCACGATACAACGCATAAGCAAAAACTTCCCGTCATAAGCTTAAATCCGCCGCACGATACTAAGCTTAACGTACGAGACTACTTGCATCATATCTAAATCCACCGCATGATACTAGACATGACAGCAAGGTTGCCGGTACTTACGGAGGTCGACGGATCGATGATTCCTCTTGAAGAACTCAACGACACGACTTAAGGACTCGAAGATGGCACGGGGCCGGTTTGTATTGATGTGGTTGTGAACAGTTTTACAATGGCCGAGGGTTTATATTTATACCCCGGGCGAAATACGAGTCCTGGAAGACTACGAACTACTCATGTCGTACAAAACTTGACTCTAAAGAAATATCTAAAAAGGAAATAAAAAGATACATGGACTCTAACTTCCCTTACGTAAAATCCCTTCTAATAACGTGTCTTGGCAAAACTCTGGTACGGGCACATCTTGCTGGTACGTATCTTGATGCCTTCCATATTTGCACATGAGACTTTGAATAAACATGGACAAATATCTTAATTGGTCGTGCAATCACTGTTGATATTGATACGTATATCTGTATATTTCCCGTGCACATTATAGCCCCTTGCTTGCTTCTGGGCATGATAATTCCAATGCAACAAGAACCGGCCAGTTGACTTCCTTTCCTTGTATCTTGCATAGTTCATTGCCGAATAAAGCCTTCTGGACTGCTCTTTACGTTGTTCGTGAATTAAAGTCCGCCCTCATCTTTGTCAAAGAAAAATCATCAATGCTTTTCGTACGAGAGCCCTGTATTTAAATATTAAACAATCTTCCACACGCACATCCCCTAGCATGGCTCAAGACTCAATCGACAAGGGAATCGATCTGGTGTTTAGCTCACTTCTGGTCGCTCAAAACATAATATCTATGAAATATTCCGTCATCAATATCATCAGCCAATCCCTCTTTGCTCGGATTGATCTTGCCAAATTCTGGTGTCAACACAGGCCCCCCGAGTTTGGAGTATGAATTCTTCATGCTTCGAACTATTCCAGTCTATTGATCTGCTCTTTCTAAGTTGATGTCTTCTGACCTTTGCATGTGCTCCACACCGATTACCTTCTTTCGACCTGACTTCCTGACTTTATAATCACAATCGGTCGCCTGTATAACTTGATATCCTTGACTGGCTGCCAATAGACTGATTGACTTGGACTGTAGATTCAACATTAGTAGTAGTCTTTACTACAATCGGCTCTCTCAGTAGCCGATGAAATATTTCTTAAGAATTACCAACTGATGATCTATAATATATCAATATTTCTTCCAAGAAGCCGAGGATCTCACTGGTAACAATAGCGTGATCTCGCCGAATTCCACAATTTTCCTGTAAAATAATAAACCTCCAATACATGTGGAAATAGGTTAACAGTAAATGCATATATGTATAAATATAATAGTTCTCCATTTTGTGGTTGATCAGAAGATGCTGCAATGTTGACTATATCTCAAGAGTATCACATTTATAACTAAGATTTCTCTTAAATTTGAATAAAACGGTATTCTAGCTATCCTTCTTTCTATTCAACCATGGGGCTTTTAGTTTTGACTAAATCTGTCGGTAAATCGCAAAACAAAACAAAAAACAGAACTGCTTATCTTTTATTCTTCGAACACTCTTCTTCTGGAGTTTTTATATTCTTCTCGGTTTCGGCGAACACTTGTTCGTCATTTTTATTTCCGAGTACGAAAGATATCACACAATATTGCAAAGTCAAAAACTGGACTATAAGGAGATACAAGTCATATACTTAGATCAAGAAGTGCGAGTAAAGATTTTTTGTTCTTCTACATATCATTCTCTCTTAGTCATTTTAAAATATATGAGGCTACTGGACCTTTGGTCATCTTTTATTTTATCTGGCGATCACGTGACCGTTATTTTTGTAACTCAGTTCTAGCGGACACGTGCCCGTCGTTTTTATTTCTGAGTTTTTTTAGAGCAAAAATAGCCTCATAAACTTTAATCAAAGAAAGAGTGCATGCACAAGATATTATTAATTATATTGTAAATCTTGATCTTGGGAATATGACTATAATCTCACTAGAAGTCTCAACAGTTTGACAAAGCTCAATATGACATTTAAGAAAATTTTATTTTATGAATTCTCCAGAATTAAAGTATCTCTTAGAATAATGTTATACCAAATTTCATTCTCATTCATATTTTACGATCACTTTTAGACAAAGCTTAAACTTTATGCGACCCACAAGTTTCAAAGATTTCTAGATAAATATTATAACCACCAAACTCAAACTTAGAGAAATCAAAGCTATAAATTAGATACGGGTAAAACATAAAATAGAGTATACATTTATCATTTCGACAATAGATAAGCTAGAACATTATTTATATCATATATGATTATTATTCTCAAGATTTTAATTTATCATGGAGATGCAACATCATAAGTTTTGCCCTTTTAATATTTTTAATTCTAAACTTCAACATTGTTTGAAAAATAAGGGTAGAGTCACACAAACCATCGTTGAAGATGAAGGAGTCAATGAAGTCATTCATCTTGTCCTTCTTCATGATGAATCACTTGATGTTGCGTAATGTACATGTGTGGCGAGTCCAAATCTCCATCAATAGATAATTTTTGGTTAACTGATGGTCGGCTATCTATCTCGTCTTTTTCAACTCTGAGCCTGATCAACTCAACATACTCCGTGACTCTTCTTGCCGAATAATAACAACTCGTGGCCTCCCGGCTGATCCCTGTATATCTATCTTTGGAGCCAATCCTATTCTCGAACGACCAAAATTCAGACAATCATGACCCATTATGAACGAGCTTGACTAACAAGTTAATAGGATATGCTCAACCAACAGAGTAAAATTTCATCCATCGACTATGAACTTAACACGTTGTTTTCTGATTGGTCACCATATCAACGTTTTAGCCAATGGAAGTGAGGAAGCAAGAGCTCCATTTACTTTTTGGTTTATCAGTCCGGCATTCATATTTGGGATACCAAAAATACTCGCTTCGTTCAGCTAATCCGAGTAGGACTTGTATGTTCTTTTAATAAACCGAAGTGAACACTGTTTCAGTTGTGGCTAGTTCGATCTGCTTTCGGCTGCTGCACAGAATACCATGTATCGACTGGTAGCTTTCTAAAATACTTGCACATGATCGGTGAGTGGTAACTCGAAAATGCCACACATAAAGATCGGCTGATTGTTTTCCAAGAGCAATATGCATGCATTGAGGAGAGGGTCTAGTGCTTTGAACCTCAAGGTTGATAGCCGATTTCAGCTTTAGAATTGTCGATCTCCATGTAATAAGCAACACCATTACCAAACATGCAGCCATATAAAAGTACAATGCTCAAAATCCCAGTAGATTAATCTTGCATGTGTGTACGTAGAAGTGGGACTGCAACATTATCGGCTCTATGTAGCCGATTAGCATCATGTTTATGGTATGCTTAGATTCTTATAGTACACATATATTGTAACTTGTGACCTCTTAGCTCCTTAGTAATTTCTATATTGAATAATGTCCGGGAACTTTGACCTTGACCACATCGGCTATTATTATAGGTCTGATACTTTAAAAAGCCGATGTATTTAATTGACCTACTAATCAACTCGATGTAACAATATATTTTTAATATAGCCAATATACTTTCAACTAGCAATACTGGCTTGTCTTCATGTATTCATCGACTTCAATTGCATATCATCTAGCGGGTGCTGCTGTCCCTTCCAGTTTCAACAGTACATCCCGAACTTAAATCCTCTAAATTTTCACAACAACAATATTTGTACCATAGGTAGCTGACAAATGGCACATTGTATACACAAGGTTCACCATCGGCTGTTTTTCTTATCCAAAGCTGATGTCCCGAATTGTCTTTTCCTTTCAATCACTTGTGCATAGACAAAGTAACCACCAGAACCATCTCATCCAATTCCACGCATGTATGTGATCGGCTTGTGACTATCTTGAATAGCCGATTCAAATAACCGAATAGGCCCATTTACAGCGCAACTGTTATTCAGCGTTCCAGTTTCTAGGCTTCTAATTAGGAGATCAATTTGATGTCTTGAAACTGATGTCAGTAGGAAAAATATCATCATAATCTTATATTGGAAGATTATCGGCTAAGTGTAGAATATTGTTGTGACTTTTCTTGGTCGATCCTTGTTGATGAAATATAAGCCAATAGACATCTGACTCTTGATCAGATGATTGTTGTCCCACCAGGCGTGCCAAAATGTGTGTTGACGCAAAACATGACGCTCTGCGTCAGGCACACAGCAAGCCGAACAAGGCTGGCTTCAATCGGGTGCCCGGAGTATTCTGAATCCGGAAACGTGCCAGTCGGTTTGACCTGAAAACCAACAAGGGATAAAAATATGAGAATACCTTGGAACATGTCGGGTGAGACCAGACAGTTCCATATATACGACTTTGAAAGCCAACCATGACGGCACACAGCTATGAGAGCTGTTTGCCGAAACAGATCTATAATGTCATTCGGCAAATGTAGAGATGAAAATCATAAGCATACCGAATGCCGAACACATAAACAGCAACAGGACAAAGAAGTAAATTATAAATATAAATCCATCCAAACAACACATGCATAGACTAATCCAACTAATTTGCCGCACGTTTAGCCTTCATGAGCCCGTCAAGTGTAAACTTAAGCAAAGCTAATCCACCGCATGATACCACTTGCTATGAGTCCACACCACTCCTTATAATTAGATTAATCCACCGCATGATACGATCTAATTATAAGAAGCTAAAAGCATACATATATCTAGACAGATCTATAAAAACTCATTACTCGTGTAAGCATAACCAGAATCGGCAAAATAGCCGAACTGGGGTCTATGAAGAAGGAACATACAAACAAGCATGATCAAACTAATCTAAAACCTGCATCTGCCGCACGACACCCAGTTCTATCAGAGTATAAACATGATTGACATGCATGAACCCACAACATGTAACAACCTAGATTGAAAGCTGATCCGGCCATCATGATCTTATGATTAGCAAAGCATAAGCAAATTATGCAACAAGGCCGAACAAAGATCAATCTAGATTGGGTAAAAAGTGTTACAGGAATTAAATAAATAAAGCATATAACACATGGCAACTTAATGAATCTATTAGATCTGCCAAATCTAACAGAGTCGATAACTATCTTTGCTCATGACTTAATCCGCCGCACGATACAACGCATAAGCAAAAACTTCCCGTCATAAGCTTAAATCCGCCGCACGATACTAAGCTTAACGTACGAGACTACTTGCATCATATCTAAATCCACCGCATGATACTAGACATGACAGCAAGGTTGCCGGTACTTACGGAGGTCGACGGATCGATGATTCCTCTTGAAGAACTCAACGACACGACTTAAGGACTCGAAGATGGCACGGGGCCGGTTTGTATTGATGTGGTTGTGAACAGTTTTACAATGGCCGAGGGTTTATATTTATACCCCGGGCGAAATACGAGTCCTGGAAGACTACGAACTACTCATGTCGTACAAAACTTGACTCTAAAGAAATATCTAAAAAGGAAATAAAAAGATACATGGACTCTAACTTCCCTTACGTAAAATCCCTTCTAATAACGTGTCTTGGCAAAACTCTGGTACGGGCACATCTTGCTGGTACGTATCTTGATGCCTTCCATATTTGCACATGAGACTTTGAATAAACATGGACAAATATCTTAATTGGTCGTGCAATCACTGTTGATATTGATACGTATATCTGTATATTTCCCGTGCACATTATAGCCCCTTGCTTGCTTCTGGGCACGATAATTCCAATGCAACAAGAACTGGCCAGTTGACTTCCTTTCCTTGTATCTTGCATAGTTCATTGCCGAATAAAGCCTTCTGGACTGCTCTTTACATTGTTCGTGAATTAAAGTCCGCCCTCATCTTTCTCAAAGAAAAATCATCAATGCTTTTCGTACGAGAGCCCCGTATTTAAATATTAAACAATCTTCCACACGCACATCCCCTAGCATGGCTCAAGACTCAATCGACAAGGGAATCGATCTGGTGTTTAGCTCACTTCTGGTCGCTCAAAAGATAATATCTACGAAATATTCCATCATCAATATCATCAGCCAATCCCTCTTTGCTCGGATTGATCTTGCTAAATTCTGGTGTCAATAGTTATGATAAAAGTATGAGAAAAAGAATGATAGCCCATGGTCCCTCTAATTTCAATATGCTAGCAAGAGATGACAAATTTCAAATTTTCTAAGATCTTGATCTATGAGTATGACATCTTTCTTCCTAAACTTTGAACTTTGACTTGGTAAGATATGCTTTTCACTTCTTAAAGCTCCAGATATTTATCCATAGAAGGAAGGAAAAGTGCATCAGTGAGGAATCATAAAATATAAAAGAGCGATTTGAGAGTATCATACAAGGGAATCTCTAATTTTCATTTGAAAATATATAAAAAAAACTCCAGAATGAAGGTTGATCAAAGAATTATAGATACAATGCTTAACTTGATTGCTCTATCTTTCAATTGTTTAAAGACTCAGGTGAAGGCAAAACCTCCATAGTTAAAGGTAATAAGAGGAAGTCAGAATAGTTAACTCTAAACCAAGGGAAGATTTTTGTTTGAACATATGTGAAGGCTTTGTAGCAGTCCTGATTCATCATAAATGTTTGCTAAGGGACTAGCAAAAGGTAAGCTTCGGGGAATTGTTGACACTGGTTAACTATCATAATAAAGAGATAAATAAATATGAAAAGGGCAAGAATATGATCACCAACAAAGGTTTAGGGTTTCAACTGATAATATTCCATGAGTTTTGGTGAGTTATGGTTCTGCAGAGACTAAACCAGGAAATTAGCACCAATAGCTTCCCATAGAAGGAAACCGTCGGGAGATAACGCAACTGCCACGTCGGGATACTTCTAGAAGACTCCAGAGGACGTAAGAAGACACCACAAGGAAGGACACCACCAGAGGCCGACTGGTGGGACCGACCGGTCCCACCAGGTGAACGATCGGTCGCCCCCTGGGCCCGCTAGGTTCTGTCCTCTGCAAGCTACTTCCACCGACCTCCAGGATGCATCTTGACCGTACCTCAAGTCGGTTTGATCCAAGGGCCACGATTCATCGCCCAGGGCTATATAAACAGACCCCTGACCCCCCTCTCAGGTAATAAGGGTTTCAGGCAATTCATTCATTAGGGTTAGACCAACCAGAAGGAGATCAATCGGAAGCTTTAGGACTACATCCACCTAGATTAGTAAATAGAATAGGATTAGAGGAGGCAAGCTTCGCTTGGATTCCTGATCTAGTCACGAGAAGGCTCGGTAAACCTAAGATCTTCTCTCTTGTATTAACATTATGGATCTATTTCATAATTGCTCTTCTAGTTCATCATTGTTCATCATTGTTTATGTTCTAGTTCATCATTTAGTTCATGTTCATCGTCTAGTTCATCTTCTAGTTCATAATCTTGTTCTAGTTAATGTTCTAGTTCGTACTTTAGTTCTTCTTGTCGATCTAGTTCATCTTATTGTTCATTATTGTGTTCTAGATAGCAATACAATTGATATGATTAAGACATTAATGATTATATTCTTAGTTATAATGCTTATAGTCTGCTTTGATTATATATTTGGCATAGATAGTTCATCTTATTGCTTATACTCATGTTCGTATAACGCTCATCTTAAAGTACAACGGGTGGGTGATGAATGCTGTGTAGGCATGGTGCCTATACATTATTTATCTGCGAATACGTCCTATGTTCCGGATAGAGTGGTAGATCGTGGGTGTGACAGACCTGTTGAGTCCTCTGTATTCCACCTCCCGAATATAGTGTTCAGTATGGCTCAGTTAACTCATGGTTTAAGGGTTACTTTGTTTAACACTTTATCTATGGAGTTGCCTCTTGATTATAAATATGATGTGACCTAGCCAATGATTTCCATATATAATTGCACTAACCAATGTATGCTATGACTTATAATTAGAATAACTTAGGAATGTTCCTTATTAATACCTGTTCTAATCATCATCTTGCTAGGCAGTACTGTTCTAAGTTTATCCTTGATTGATCTGATCTCTGCTATCCTTTATCAATTATTTACTATATCATTTACTCTGTACCTGATTCTTGTTCATAGTAGTTAGTGTGTTATCAGTCTTACTACAAGTGTGTGCCATATTAAATACTGTTAAGTCCTTACCATACCATCATATCTTGAATTGATTAGTCTCTAGGCTAAAATATAAATAACGATACCTGAGACTAGCTTGGGTGAAATGCTCTACAATGGGTATGTTTATCTGTGCGCTTGCGGATAAATATCTATCTCTTAAATCCAGTGCCCTGATATAATTACATTGCTAGCTTCATGTTGGGGATGACAACTTGACGTTAAGTGGAGTTAGTAGTGTCCCGAATACTCTTTTGTGCTTTCACCAGTTTATTATTTTATGTGACTCATTCTTAGAGTGAATCCATTAAGGAGTGTCAACAAGTATTCACTTTCCTTCCAGGATGAGGGCTTTTTCGGGTCAAACCTGGGTTCCTCTCCTAGAAACGGCAGATCCAACGGTTTCTTTCAATCCTTTTCCTGGGTCATCAGAATCTTCTGAGTCCGATGACTTACCTCGGTACACCCTTTTGGATGCTCTCTGGTACCGCGAGGAGAGGGATAAGGCCCAGAAGGAGTCGGAAGACATATCCAAGAAGCCCGAGGAAACCGAATGGGAGGACCAGCGGAAGCACCTCTGCAATGCTGTCACAGGTCAATGAAATTCTCGCTCGATCCCCCTTCTCCCAATTGAGCTTGCCTTGTCTGACGCATTTTTTTCTTTTACCAGCTCTTTCTGCAGAGAATGACCGTCTGAGAGCAGTAGCAAACAGAGTTGCTGACAAGGTGAATGCCCACGGGAACTCAGCCGGGGCGCGTCTTGATGCTGCGGATGGCCGCATAAATCAGGCCGTCATCCAAGGTGTGCACCTTGGCGTCTCTCTCGGGTTAGCAGCAATGAGCTCTTGGACCAACGAGGATTACTCCTTTCTACCAGCCGGCTTTGCAGGTGGGTTCTTAGATGAAATCGAAGGTATTGAAGTTTATGAAGATCACGCCGCTGCTCTCGCCGGAGTCACCAATCCGCAGTCTGTTCTGAACAGATTGTTCCAGGAGTAGTTTGTACTAGGATGGATCTGCAAATGAATAAACAAAGCTGTTTTTCTCTGAATGATGTCTCATTTGCATTTCCTGATTATCTCAGTGACATCTCTGATTGCAACATTTCTTCAGAAAAGCACTTGCCGAACGCATGACGTCATCTTAGCCGATTAGATCTCATTTCGACATGTCATATCACTCAGCATCTTATTTACTACACTTCAGCTTTCTCTCCTCCCGATAAACCTGCTAACTTGAAAAATGCTAGGGTCACCAGGTTTATGAACATTTTTGCACTAAAGGCGATATAAACAATATCGGCTATATTCTAAACCCTTGGAGCATTTTCTGCTAAAGGCGATGCTTTACATCGGCTATACAAATATTCTTGAATCCACTCATGTATCTACTATCTTCTCACATCAAAAAACTATCAATGCATCCGGCATTTACTAAGTAGTGTCGTAGCTCGGTACATGAGTAATACACATATGAACAAAATTTCTCCGTAGCCGAATACTTTGTCTCTGGGTCTAACATCTTTCAACTATCACTCTGTCTTTTCTTTCAAATCCTTGTATAAAGGCTGATCCTATCGTTAGGCTATCGGCCGTCACGTACAACTTGAAAGATTTACCAAGCTATGGAGGTACAAAATACTGATGGCGCCTTCATATATTCTTTAACTTCATAAAAAACCCTCTGTTGTACGTCACCTTACACGAACCTTTAATCTTCCTCTAGCTTCAGCAACAGAGGAAAAAGGTAAAATTCTCTTAGAAGGTTTATCAATTTCAACCTATACTTCGGATCCAGATTTGTACTGACACAATATCGATCTTGTTTTCGGCTTCATTATTAATATTTACCTCTTCTAACTCATCAACCGATACAAAATCTCGTCCCAATTCTCCTCCATTACCATCAATTAGATTATTCAAAAATTGCTCTGAGAGCCCATTGCTTGAATCGGTTGTTGGTCCTTGTCAAAAACATTCACAAGACCTACTTCCCAAACTCTTCCAGAGAAGCACTCGACACCATCATACTCCCAGTAGATAGGTTCTGCAGTAGCAACACTCACTGAATCATCAGCATGAACAATTTCAACGTCATCTCCAATCCACTGGATGAGGATTTGATGCATAGTTGACGGAACACATCAGTTCGCATCTATCCAATCTCTTCCTAAAAGCAAACTATATGCCCCCTTGCCATCGATGACGAAGAAGGTAGTAATCAAAGTTTTTGACCCAATCATCAATTCAACATGAACTGCCCCTCGAGTATCAGAAGTATTGCCAGCAAAATCTCTCAACACCATGTCAGTCTTCAATAAATCCTCACTTGCCATCCCAAGTTTCCTGAAGGTAGTATATGGCATGATATTTATGGCAGCTCCTCCATCAATAAACATTTTGGTTAATGGCTTGCCATTAACATACCCCCTCATATAAAGTGGCTTCAAATGTCGATGCTTAGCCGGTTTATCAAAAACTGCCCATTGAGCTAGAACGAGCTGAGCCATCAGATCATGGAATTCGTCTTCGTAAAAATCCGAATACACTTCTTCATGGACGTTTTGATCTCCGGGAGCTATGAATTCTGACGGGAGAAAGAATGCCATGCACGCATCAGTCGAACGATCATCTTCATCAGGCTTTTCCTTAGGACGCCAAACTTGTTTTGTTTTGGTGCCTGCTTGCGCTAATTCTCTGTTCCTTAGGCGCTGCACTCTCCTTTTCTGGCTCTTCCTCAATCCTGGTGGACACCACTGTCCTCTCTGCCAAACATATTCACGGTATTCTTCTTCTTCAGTGCGAGCCCATCTTCGATTGGCAAAATTTCTCCCTTGCCGATTTTCGGAATTACCCATTTTTAAACGTCGATCGTCCTCAGGGATTCGCATCCCAAGCCTTTCATGGACCGAATGGCGGTTGACTTGAGATTGCATGTATTCAGAATATTGATCATTACATTCAGGGCAATTATTTTTAACAGGCAGTTTCAAGCCTTCATTCCAAAACATTGGAAGAATGAGCACTCCCAATGAGACTGCTCTTGCTCCCTCACATATTCTCGTTCTTCTTGGTACATCTCCTCCTCGTACCTTCGTTGCTTTTCTATGAACTTCCGTTCCTCATAAAACTTCTGCTTATGGTACTGTTCTTGCTCCCGATGCCACATGTTTAATAAAATGCGTGTCGTGACTCTGGGCCTGGAAGCCTCACTCCTTTCAGTTTGGCTATTCTGGAAACGAACTCGTTGCCGAAATTCTTCATTTGTGATTTGCCGATTGGGTTCAACAGCACCGGTCTCTCTCGCTCTATTAGAAGTTAACACCTTCAGCTTGCTCTTTCCCCTGGGGTCATCTACATTGACCATGTTAACAGAAAAAGACACGGTATTCTGTCCAAAAGGGCTACCATCAGTTTTCATCTTTTCGTCGAACTTCAAATGCCCTTCCTGGATAGCCTTCTGGATCCGTACTCTGAACACTCGGCAATCATTTATAGAGTGAGATTTGGTGTTATGGAAACCACAATACCTCTTGTCTTTAACCCCTTCAGGGTGCAACATGGGATTGCCTTCCGGCAACTTGATGTGTCCTTCCTTCAACAGCAATTCAAATAGCTTATCTGATTTGGAAACATCAAAATCATAGGTACCTTTTTGCTGCCTCAACCATCGTTGATTGACTTGAGTCGGCTCTTTGGTCCAGACTAACTCAGCTGCAGCTACCTCATCTTCGTCATCATATTCGGCTGCTTCTTCTAAGAAAGCCTGATACATTTCGCTAGCTACATCACCTTTCTGGAATTGGTTATTTCTCCTAAACCCCTGAGCCTGACTATTCATCATTGCCAATCATTGTGATAACTGCCCAAGATCATCAAACTCCATGCCAAACAGCTTTCCCCTGATATTCGGCAACATACCAGCTATAGCTATTCCTGGCAACTGACCGTCTGGCAAATTTAGGGACTAGCAGAGATTTTTAGTCTCCCTGAATCTGCGTAAATATTCTTGGGGAGTCTCATTAGCTCTCATCCTCAGACTCATGAGATCGACCAACTTCTTCTCATTGGTACCAGTAAAGAAATACGCGTGAAACTTATGTTCTAGCTCTGCCCATGTATTAATAGAGTTTGTTGGCAGAGATGTGAACCATGAGAAAGCTGGTCCCGTTAATGACAGTGGGAAATGCTGAATTCTCCAGGCCTCATCTGCAGATGCTTCCCCGAGCTGCATCAAGTAATGGCTGATGTGTTCAACAGTACTGGTGTCATCTTGGCCTGAGAACTTAGTAAGATCAGTAGGAGGTTTCACTCTTGGAGGAAGTGCCACTCAGTTGTACCACTCCGGGTAAGGAGACTTTTAAGCGTAAGACTGGTTCTTTGATTTCAGGCCGAATTGATTCTACATCATGTCGGCCATCCTATGCATGATGAGGTCGACGCTTGAGTCTGGAGCAGCCTGTGCCTGACCTCCAAGAAATGCCTTTGCTGAACTCTTATAGCCTGGATTCGGGAAAGCATCAATCGCACTATAATCCACGAACTCCTGATACCCATCTCCATACATGTTCTTCTGCAACCTATTTGTTGCTGGAGATACTCTGAAAGCAGATGGAGGGACGTTTCCCGTTGTGCCGAATGCAAGCTGGCCCTGAGTTGTGGGAGGTTGCTGCTCTTGATGAAGGATCATCCCACCTTTGCTCGAACCAACTCCGCTGTCTTTAGCAGTTTTCCTCTGATGCTGGGGAACGGGGAATAACAGTGGCCCCTGCATCGGACCAGCGGCTTCCTCAAAACGCTTATCTATCGCTGGGCCAAAAATACCAACCATGACTGCACAAAAAGTATTTAAGAAAGCTGACTGATTATTGGTCATGGTCTCTGACACAACTTTGTACATAAGTTCGGACATTTTTCGAATATCTTCCTCATCAGTGCTATCAGATTGATGGGGAAGGATAGCCCTCGGGAGTGACTGCTTTTGGAAGACCTTGTTGCTCTTGTTCTTGGAGAAGGACATCAAGCATTTGCGTCAAAATTCGTCGCATTCTTGTTGTACTAAATCTCTTAATTCTGGTGGCAGTTCATCCATGGTCACGTCCAGATTTGAGTGTTGTCAAACTCAACCATCTTGGAATGTGGTGTCCCACCGGGCGTGCCAAAAAGTGTGTTGGCACAAAATGCGTTGCACCGTGCCTCACACACAGCAAGCCGAAAAGCGTGGCTTCAATCGGGTGCCCGGACGGTTTAGAATCAGGAGACGTGACAGTCGGTTTGACCTGAAAGCCAACAAGGGATAAAACTGTGAGAATAAAACTAGAACATGCCGGATGAGACCAGACAGTTCCATATTTGCGGCCCTGAAGCCATTCACAACGACATATAGCTATAGAAGCTATCTGTCAACAAGTTTTAAAGATCATTCGGCTAACTTCAGACATAAGCATATGTAAACAAATGGTTGCCAAATGCACATGCGTAAAAAGACATGCTTGAGCAAAAGATAGATTCTAAGATAGCGCATAACCAAGCCCGGCAAATCAGCCGAGTTGGGGTCCATGAAGAAGGGACATGCAAACAAAAACGATCAAACTAATCTAAAACCTGCATCTGTCGCACGACACCTAGTTTTATCAAAGCTTAAGCGTGATTGACATGTATGAACCCGCAACACGTAACAATCTAGATTAGAGATTGATTCGGCCATCATGGTTATACGATTATTGGAAAGAACAAGTAAAAACAACTTGCAAAGCAAGGCCGAAGAAAGTCAATCTAGATTGGGCAAAAAGAGTGTTGCAAAAACTAATTAAATAAATTATACAACACATGATAACTTAATGAATCTATTAGATCTGTCAAATCTAATAGAGCCGATAACTATCTCACTTTTGCTAAACATATGAATAAACGCCTGCCGCATGGTATCTACTCATAAGCAAAGCATAAGCAAAGACTTCTTGATCATTAACAAGGGTTCGCCGCACGACCATTGGAAACGAACAAGATTACTTGCATCACATCTAAATCCACCGCATGATACTAGACATGATAACAAGGTTGCCGGGACTTACGGAGGTCGACGGATCGATGATTCCTCTCGAAGAACTCGACGACACGACAAAGGACTCGAAGATGGCACGGGGCCGATTTGCATTGATATGGTTGTGAACAATTTTACAATGGCTGGGGTTTATATTTATACCCTAGGCGAAATACGAGTCTTGGAAGATTACGATTTACACAATAAAACTTGGAAAATACGAGTCCTATTCCTATTTTCCTCTTGGCATCCTCCATTGTCACGTGTCTTTTCGTGCAAGTCGGCTCCACTTGCCATATTTGCTTCCCGAATAGAATCACCTCCTTGCAAGATAACCGACCGCACAGGCACTTGCCGAAACTCCAAGATTTAACCGACCTTGGTCATCTGCCGAATGCATCGTACGACTATCTCTCGCACACTGGCCCATCTGTCATTTCCTCGTGCGTGCGAAAATCTGGTGTTAACAATTAGCAACTTGCTTGCCGGCCTAACATGCACTACACAATTTGTCCTTCTCAAATTTGACATCCTTCAAGCCTCTAACCAAATCCTTCTTCAATAGCTTGTTGAGAGTGTTCATTCCCACATGAGCCAATCTTTTATGCCATAGCCAACCAAGTGATTGCTTAGTGAACAAACATGTATTCAAGTTGGCATCTTCGGAGGAGAAATCCACTAGATAGAGATTGTTGTATCTAAAGTGTAAGTGCAATCAAGCCCTAATTGTGGGTTTTGGTGATAATGACCACATGATTGAGGAACTAATGAGATTTACCAAGATGACAAGCAGGTTGATAATGTGAAAGGATGGTGCATATGTGTTGGTGGACCCCTCATACTACGTTTCATCGGTTCCGGACTCAAAGTGCTACAAAGAGCTTTTTCATATGTATTTGAGTTGTAGGATTGCCGTACTATCAAGGGGGAATGTAAATGCATCACTATGGCTGAATTATATGTGCTCAAACCAACCCAAGTCATCCTTGTTTCTAACCAAAGACAGCTGCACAGAATTCTGATCTATCTCTGTCTGGTAGGCGCAGTAGTGTTGCCCAGGGCGCAACAGTGCCACTGTGCCGCCCAGGGCGCGGCAGTGCCGGGCCGCGGCACTGCCGGGCTAAGGCCGGCACTGCCGCGACTTGTTTCAGCCGTTGGATGGCAGGGGATATCTACTCCATCTCCCTGCCACCCCAACGGTTATCCACGACCATTTAGTCTTCTCCTACCTCCAGACAAGGCTCCCTCTCCCCATTGAAGGCTCCCAAGCTCTCTCTCACCCAATCTTCGATTCCCATTGATTCCAAGTGAGTTAGAGCCTCAAACCTTCATCAAAGAGAAGCCCTAGCTGAGATCTACTCCCTATAGCACTTGATTTGAGCCATAGCCGGTGGATTTGATTCTATTACTCTTGGGTTTTTGGAACCCTAGCCGGCTAGGCGTCGTCCTTGAGCTAGCCAACTTGTGTGGTGGCCTTGGGAGGTTTGTAATCACTCGTGCAGCTAGTATTATTACCCCTCACTTCAAGGATTTGGTTCCTTGACTTGAGAACGAGGAAGATTTGCAAAGCTCATGACCTAAGTGGTCAACCTCAACAACGTGGAGGTAGGCAAGCCTTGGTGGCGAGCAGAACCATGGGATAAATCACTTGTCTCTTGTGCTTACTTGCTTTCATATTTCATACTTGTGAGCTTGTGATAGATTCTAGGGTTTGGCCTAATCTACTTAATACTACATATTTGGCTTGGTAGAGTTGGTTCTGCTGGTTCAGGAAACCTAGTGTAGCATTTCCATTCATATAGATTCGGTTTGCTGTGGCTGGATTTCGAATTGCAGGCTCAAGTTCTATTCTACACGGCAGTACCGAGCTGAGGCCGGCAGTGCCGGGGAGCGGCAGTGTCGGGCACAGGGCGGTAGTGCCGGGCTTATCTAATTAAGTTTTGAGCTGTGATTTTTGACAGGCCTATTCACCCCCTCTAGGCCACGCATGTCCTTACAAGTGGTATCAGAGCCTGGTCTCTCACGCAGCACTTCACCGTGCGAGAAAATGGCCACCGATGGAGGAACGGGTAACGCTAGTGTTGTGCAACCCACACTCGAAGTGGAAGTGCACACCACTAGCAGTAGCGAAAGCGTCTCCACAGCAAGTGAAAGGACACTTCCTCAATTGGATGTGTCAGCCGGAGAGCTCGCAAGAAGAAAGGAAGAAAGAAGGTTGAGAAGAGAAGCAAGAGCCAAAGCAAGAGAAGATGCAGCGACTCGCAAAGCTAGAGAAGAGAAGGCTCAAAGAAAAGAAGAGTGAAAGATTAGAAGAGAAGAAAGAGCCAAGAGAAGAGAAGAAAAGAAGAAGAAGGAAGAGCTCCAAGCAAAGAAGAGTGTGAACTTGAGTGATGACTCAAGTAGCACCGAAGATGGAGACGATGACATCTCCTATCTCCCTAAGGGCAACAAGAAGAAGAAGGAGGAGACCAAGAAGTCATATGGAGCCGTATCCTTTAACTATTCTACTATGACTAACCATGATTCTAGGCCTCTCATCAATGTGCCCGCGGGCAAGTTACCTCATTTCGATGGGACTCACTTTGCCAAGTGGAAGCACATTATGAAGACCTATCTTATTGGTCTCCATACAGGTATTTGGGAGATAGTGCACAATGGACTTGAAGCACCGGTTGATCCGAAGAACCCCACTCAAGATGAATTCCGCAACATTCATCTCAATGCCCAAGCCACTAGTGTGTTACTTAGTGCTTTGGATGGTGATGAGTACAACAAGGTCATGGGAGTTGAGGTTGCAAAAGAGATTTGGGACACTTTGCACATTGCTCATGAGGGAGTGGACAAAGTGAGGCAATCCAAGATTGACTTGTTGATGGCTAAGCTCAACCGGTTTGTGATTTGTGATGGTGAGGGTCCACAAGAGATGTTTGATAGATTGATGGTCATTGTTGGCAAGATTAGAGGGCTAGGTGGTAGTGAAATCAATGATCACAAGGTTGTGAAGATCATGTTGGAAGCATACTCACCAAGGAGAAGAGGCAAATGAAAGAAGGAAGCTTGGGGAGTTGCAAGCTAGGCTAGATGGGATGAAAATCAAGGATGTGGCACTAAAGGCTAGCAAACCAACAAGGCAAGCAACATCAAGCAAACCAAAATCAAGCAAGCAAGCCCAAGCAACAAAAGAAGAAAATAGAAGTTGAGGACCGCACATCATCATCAAGTGAAAGTGGAAGTGAAGGTGAAGAATTTGAAGCAATTGGAGATATAGCTCTCTTCATGAGAAGATACCGCAAGGGGCTCAAGAAGGAAGGTTACAAGTTTGTGAAGAAAAGGTTTCCAAACAAGAAAAAGAGAACTTGCTACAATTGTGGTAGCACTGATCATTTCATAGCACATTGCCCACATGAGAAGAAGGACAACAATTTCGACAAGGGCAAGAAAGATGATAAAGCCACTTACAAGAAGCACAGCAAGAGATACATGGGAGAAGCTCACGTTGGACATGAATGGGACTCAACCGCACAAACCTCAAGTGAAGAAGATGAGAAGATAGCAACAATAGCATTTCAAAAGTCATCTCCTTCACCAAGGCTATTCAACAACTTATCCGATGATGGTGATTCCTCTAGTGATGATGATTCTAGTGATGAAGAGATAAATATGATAACTAAAAATTTGGACAAGAAAACCAAACTCTTTATCACTAAGCTAATGGAGGAATTAGAGAGCGTACAAGCCTAGTTAGCAATAAGAGAGGATGCCCTCATCAAACAAGAGGACCTCTATATTGCTTGCAAGGAGGCTCTTGCATTAGAGAGAAGTGAGTTGGACATCTTGCATGAGGCCTTGGCCAAAGAGCAAGATGAACATGCTTCCCTAAAGAAGACTCATATTGCACTCAAGGAAAAGTATTGTGGCTTGGATAAAAAGCACAAAGAACTTGAGTTGCAATATAATCTTCTTTGGGAAAGCAACTCACCTCTCCCTAAAGCAAATGTCACTTCTATTCCCTCCACTAGTGAAGGTTGTGGAAAATTCTATAATGTTGATTTGAATGCCTATTCCACTAACCTTGTGAACATGGAGGCCATGAGAAAGGAGATAGCAAGATTGACTAACATCATTGCAAGTGGTTGTGTTAAGTCTACCACAAATGCTAGTGAGAAGACTCAAGAGAAGAACAAGCATAAGTTCAAAAATGGAAGACGTCCTTCCATAAAGGATGGGTTGGGGCACGAAAAAGGAGCAAAAACCAATGGAAGAAAAATAGTGAATGGCTATGAGTGTATGAGGTTTGAGAAGAAGGGTCAGATTGGTACAGTTCAGCCTGCACAGACCGCGGTAGTGCCGCGCTAGAAGGCGGCAGTGTCGGGCCCCGGCAGTGCCGCCCCCAGGCCGGCAATGCTGTGCCCCAAGAAAGGGAAGGCTACCAGTTTCCCTTCTGCTCAGTCTCACACACAGCACAAGCAGGCACCCAACCAGAAGCAGACTTCTCAGAAACCAAAGGAATCGGTTTGGGTGACGAAAAACAAGTTTGCACATCAACCCAAGACCGAAGCCCCAAGGAAGAGCATGTCATCTTGTTACATATTAGAACACAACAACATTGGTAAAGTTGTTGCGAAATATGTTTGTGATAACAAGAGGACAGCCGACAAGTTTATTTGGGTTCCTAAGATACTTGTGACTAACTTGCAAGGCCCCAATCTAAATTGGGGACCTAAATCTAGGAACTAAACTTGTTTTGCAGGCATACTCCTTTGGTGGATCAAGTTGGGTGCTTGATAGCGGATGTACAAATCATATGACCGGAGAAAGGAGTATGTTCTCATCATATCCCCCAACTTCAAATGCAAGTGAAAACATCATTTTTGGTGATAACTCCAAGGGGGATGTGTTAGGACTTGGTAAAGTTGCCATTACACTTGAGCATTCAATTACTAATGTCTTACATGTTGATTCGTTGAGTTACAACTTGTTATCCGTTTTACAATTGTATGGGATGGGTTTCAATTGTCTCTTTACGGATGAGGGTGTGGAAGTCTTTAGAAGGGAGGATTCCTCTATTGTCTTTACGGGTCGTTTTAAAGGGAAGCTTTACCTAGTTGATTTCAACAAAAGTGAAGCCAAACTTGAGACTTGTTTAGTGGCAAAATCTAGCATGGGATGGTTATGGCATCGCCGACTAGCTCATGTTGGGATGAGGAACTTGGCCAAACTTCAAAAAGACAACCACATCCTAGGACTAACCAATGTTGATTTTGAGAAAGACAGAGTATGTGGAGCTTGCCAAGCCGGAAAACAAGTAGGCGTACCACACCCACCAAAGAGCTATGACACTACTACACATCCATTGGAGTTGATCCACATGGATCTCTTTGGACCGGTTGCCTACCTTAGCATCGGCGGTAACAAACATGGTCTTGTTATTGTTGATGATTTTTCTCGTTTCACTTGGGTATTCTTTTTGCATGACAAGAGTGTAGTGCAAGAGAAAGTCAAGATGTTCATTCGAAGGGCTCAAAGGGAATTCGGTTTCAACATCAAGAAAGTTCGTAGTGACAATGGAACCGAATTCTGAAACACCCAAGTGGAAGAATTTCTTGATGAGGAGGGCATCAAGCACGAGTTTTCAGTTCCATACACCCCTCAACAAAATGGCGTGGTGGAGAGGAAGAATAGAACACTCATTGACATGGCAAGGACGATGCTTGATGAGTACAAGACGCCGGACATCTTTTGGGCCGAAGCCATCAATACTGCTTGCCATGCAATCAACCGCCTCTACCTCCACAAGAGAAGAAAGAAGACCTCCTATGAGCTGCTTACCGATAACAAACCAAAAGTGTCTTACTTTAGAGTCTTTGGGTGCAAATGTTTCATATTGAACAAGAAGCCCAAAGCCTCTAAGTTCGCATCCAAGGTTGATGAAGGTTTTCTTCTCGGTTATGGATCAAACGAGCATGCCTATCGTGTTTTCAACAAGGCCTCCGGCAAGGTTGAAATAGCGATAGACATGACATTTGATGAAACTAACGGCTTTCAAGTAGAGCAAGTTGATGAAGTTGTTGTAGGAAATGAGGAACCACCTTGCGAAGCAATCAAGCAATTAGCTATTGGTGATATCAGACCACAAGAACAGCAGGCTACGGATCCGGATGGTCCTCAAGATGAGGCCCCTGCTGGGACTGGTGATATACAGTCCCCGGCAGTGCCGGCCACAACCCCGACAGTGCCGGGCAAAGCCAAGCAGTTTTGGGCACTCCCAGGGCAGCTGCAGCTACTCCACTTCATGGAGTGAACCTACAACCCATCTTCGAGCAAGATGAGGAAGATGCAGAAGATGAAGCAGAACCCATTGATCATCCAAGACTCAAGCAAACTATTCAACGGGACCATGCCATTGACAACATCCTTGGGAGTCTTAGAAAGGGGGTAACGACACGCTCTCATTTGGCAAATTTCTGTCAATATTACTCGTTTGTTTCCTCTTTGGAACCCCTCAAGGTAGAAGAAGCTCTTGAAGATCCAGATTGGGTGATGGCCATGCAAGAAGAGCTTAACAACTTCGAGCGTAATCAAGTATGGTCACTTGTGGAAAGACCAAATACCAATGTTATTGGAACCAAATGGGTTTTCCGCAACAAGCAAGATGAAGAAGGTGTGGTGACAAGGAACAAGGCAAGATTGGTAGCTCAAGGCTTCACTCAAGTAGAGGGCTTGGACTTTGAAGAAACATATGCACCGGTTGCTAGACTTGAAGCCATTCGGATTCTTTTAGCCTATGCAGCCCATCACAATTTCAAGCTATATCAAATGGATGTGAAAAGTGCATTTCTCAATGGCCCTATACAAGAGTTGGTGTATGTTGAGCAACCACCGGGTTTTGAAGATCCCAAGTTCCCTAACCATATCTTCAAGCTCCAAAAGGCGCTCTATGGGCTTAAACAAGCACCTAGAGCATGGTATGAATGCCTTAAGAAATTCTTGCTCAAACAAGGCTTTGAAATAGGCAAAGCTGATCCTACTCTCTTCACTCATAAAGTCAATGGAGATATTTTTGTGTGCCAAATATATGTCGATGACATAATATTTGGTAGTACTAACAAATCTTTTTGTGATGAGTTTAGTAGGATCATGACTAAGAGATTTGAGATTTCTATGATGGGTGAGCTCAAGTTCTTCCTTGGTATTCAAATCAAGCAATTGAAGGAAGGGACTTTTCTTTGGCAAACCAAGTACACCCATGATATGTTGAGAAAGTTTGACATGGTGAACGCCAAGCCTATCAAAACTCCCATGCCAACTAATGGACATCTTGATCTCAATGAGGAAGGGAAAGTGTTGACACCGAATTCTAGCACGCGCAAGAGTATGACAGGTGGACCCAGCCAACGTAGAAGGAAGGATTCGGCAAGCAATCGGATGGTTGTTTGGTCTTCAGGGTTTCGGTGCATGCTTGTGCGGTCGGCTATTTTACAAGACGGTGGTTCCATTCGGGAGATGGATGTTACGAGCAAAGCCGGCTTGCAGGAGAAGACACGTGACAATGGAAGACGCCAAAAGGATTAGGAAGTAGGATTTGTATCTTTCCATATTTTATTATGTAAATCGTAATCGTTTAGGATTAGTATTTCGTCCAGGGTATAAATATGAGCCCTCGACCATTGTAAAATGGTTCACAACCATATCAATACAAACCGGCCCCGTGCCACCTTCGAGTCCTTAGTCGTGTCGTCGAGTTCTTCGAGAGGAATCATCGATCCGTCGACCTCCGTAAGTACCGACAACCTTGCTATCATGTCTAGTATCATGCGGTGGATTTAGATATGATGCAAGTAGTCTCGTATGTTAAGCTTAGTATCGTGCGGCGGATTTAAGCTTATGACGGGAAGTTTTTGCTTATGCCTTGTATCGTGCGGCGGATTAAGTCATGAGTAAAAATAGTTATCGGCTCTATTAGATTTGGCAGATCTAATAGATTCATTAAGTTATCATGTGTTATATGTTTTATTTATTTAATTCTTGTAACACTCCTTTGCCCAATCTAGATTGATCTTTGTTCGGCCTTGTCGCACGAGTTTGCTGGTGCTTTCTTTTAATCATAAGATCATGATGGCTGAATCAACTTTCAATCTAGGTTGTTACATGTTGCGGGTTCATGCATATCAATCATTGTTAGGCTTTGATGAAACTAGGTGTCGTGCAGCAAATGCAGGTTTTAGATTAGTTTAATCATGCTTGCTTGTTTGTTCCTTCTTCATGGACCCCAATTCGGCTGGTTTGCCGATCTTGGTTAAGCTTACACGAGTGATGAGCCTTTATAGATCTGTTCAAATATATGCATGCTTCTAGCTTGTTATAATTAGATTGTATCATGCGGTGGATTAATCTAATTATAAGAAGTGGTGTAGGCTTATAGCAAGTGGTATCATGCGGTGGATTAGCTTCGCTTGAGTTTATGCCTGACCGGTTAATGAAGACTAAACGTGCGGCGGATTAGTTGGATTAGCCTATGCATGTGTTATTTGGATAGATCTATATTTGCAAGTTACCAGTTTATAATATCTTTAATCTGTTCAAGCATGCCTTTCTTTACATACGCATTCGGTAGTTAATATGTTTTACATGCTCTGTTCTCATACTAGCCGAATGATTTTATAAACATGCTCTGACAGACAGCTTCTATAGCTGTGTGCCGTCGTGATTGGCTTCCAAAGCCGTACATATGGAACTGTCTGGTTTTATCCGGCATGTTCCAAAGGTATTCTCACAGTTTTTTTCCCTTGTTGGTTTTCAGGTCAAACCGACTAGCACGTCTCCGGATTCAGCACATTCCGGGCAACCGATTGAAGCTAGCTTTTCGGCTTGCTGTGTGCTTGGCGTGGGGTGTCACGTTTTGCGTCAACAGAAAGCCGTGGACATCAAGGTATATCGCTCCATGATCGGCTCTCTCCTTTACTTATGCACATCTAGGGCCGATATTATGCTTAGTGTGTGCATGTGTGCTAGATTTCAAGCTAACCCGAAAGAGTGTCACCTAGTGGCCGTTAAGAGAATCTTGAGATATCTAGTTCACACTCCAATCCTTGGCTTGTGGTATCCTAAGGGCTCCAAGTTTGAACTACTTGGCTATTCGGATTCCGATTATGCCAGTTGTAAAGTAGATCGAAAAAGCACTTCGGGGACATGTCAATTCCTTGGACGCTCCTTAGTGTCTTGGGGTTCTAAAAAGAAAAATTGTGTAGCCCTTTCCACAGCCGAGGCCGAGTATGTTGCAGCAGGTGCATGTTGTGCGCAACTACTTTGGATGAGGCAAACCCTTCGTGATTTCGGATGTCATTTTACCCATATCCCACTCTTGTGTGACAATGAAAGTGCCATAAAACTTGCAAACAATCCAATGAGTCACTCAAGGACCAAACATATAGACATCCGACATCACTTCTTGAGAGATCACGAAATCAAAGGAGATATCGCAATTCGTCATGTGAGCACCGACAAACAACTAGCCGATATCTTCACTAAGCCTCTCGATGAGTCAAGGTTTTGTGCTTTGAGAAGTGAACTAAATATACTTGACTCTCGTAACGTAGTTTGAAACCTAGCATGCTTGATTGATCTACTATTATGACCTAGGCAAAACCGATTTCAAAACTTTCATACATTGTGTTTCAAAATCTTTGTAAAGAAACTTGCTTGAAATGACCATTGTTCTGTATTGACTGATTGTCACTGGTCATAATATGCAAGCAGTATGTGTCCACTCCAAGGAAGAGATATAGTAACCTAGAGATAATTCTGTTCTGTGGTGACTGTTCGGCAGTGTCGGGCCAGCCGTGGAGGTGCCCGGCCCCGGCAGTACCGCGCTGGGCGCGGTAGTGCCGCGACTTGTCGGTTCAGCCTGAACCGTTTGTTACCGTGTGGGGCCAAAGGGAAAAAATTTCCTATTCTACCCGACGGCCTCACCTCTCTCCCTATCTCTCTTTCTTATCCTTTGACCGCAAGTCCTTTTCTTCCTCTCTCTCTCTTAGGCGACCAAGGGCGACCGGCTGCCAACCTCTTCTCCGGGCTCCATCCCGGCGATTCCGGCCAGCAGCGGTGTTGACACTCCTTAATGGAATCACTCTAAGATAGACTTCATAAACAATAACCTAGTGAAGGCACTAAGAAGTGTACGGGACACTACTAGCATCACTTAACGTCAAGTTGTCATCCCCAACATGAAACTAGCAATGTGATTATATCATGGCACTGACTCTAAAGATAAATATTTACCTGCAAGCGCACAGATAAATACACCCGTTGTAGCAGCATTTTACCCAGAGATGTTCCAAGTATCATTATTTATATTTAGCACTAGGAATGAAGTGAGATAAATAAGGACAAGAGCTACTCTATTCATATGATAGGAGAATTGAGAACAAAGTAAGAACACACCCCTTTATCCTAAACAGGGATCAATCACAATAATGAGGTACACTATAAATGATAAAAGATCAATCTATGATAGTCCTTAGAGCATTTCAACTTAGACAAGGCATGCGGATTAGAATAGACATTATAAAGAACTATTCCTAAGTTATTCTAATTATAAGTCATAATATACATTGATTAGTGCAATTATATTTGGCAATCATTGGCTAGGTTATCCCATATTCATATTCAAGAGGCAACTCCATAGTAAAGGTGCCAAACAGAGTAACCCCTAAACCATGAGTTAACCGAGCCATACTGAACACTACATTCGGGAGGTGGAATACAAAGGACTCAACAGGTCTGTCACGCCCGCGATCTACCACTCTATCCGGAACATAGGATGCATTCGCAGATAAATAGTGTATAGGCACCACACCTACACAGCATTTATCACCCACCCGTTGATCTTTAAGATGAGCGCTATACGAACATGAGTATAAACATGATGATAATCTATCTATGCCAAATATATAATCAAAGCATACTACAAGCAGTATAATTAAGAATATAGTAATTAATGTCTTAGTCATATCAATTATATCTAAACTATTATGAACTAGACTATGAACTAGAAGATGAACTAGACGATGAACTAGAACTAGAATATGAACTAGAACATGAACAATGAAGAACTAGAAGAACAATTATGAACTAGAAACATAATTGGATCCATAATGTTGATACAAGAGAGAAGATCTTGGGTTTACCGAGCCTTCTCGCGACTAGATCCGGAATCCAAGCGAAGCTTGCCTCTTCTAATTCTAATTCTATCTAGCTATGCCTAAGTTGATATGGCTCTAAGGAAATTGGGATTTCTGATTGATCCTCCTCCTCTTCTAATGACTTGAGATCTGATGATGATGATTGGAGAGGGGGGTCTAGGGCTGTTTATATAGCCCTGGGCGATGAACCATAGCCCTTGGATCAAACCGACTTAAGGTACGGTCGAGATGCATCCTAGAGGTCGGTGGAGGAAGCTTGCAGAAGACGGAAGCCAGCGGGCTCGGGGGGAGACCGGTCGGTCCCTAGGTGGGACCGGTCGGTCCCACCTGCCATCCTCTCGCGGTGGTCGACCTCCTGGTGTCTTCTTGCATCCTCTGGAGTCTTCTAGAAACTTCCTGACGTGGCGGTGGAGTTATCTCCCGTCGGTTTCCTTCTATGGGAAGCTATTGGTGTTGATTTCCTGGTTTAGTCCCTGCAGAATCATAGTTCACCAAAACTCGTGGAATATTGTCAGTTAAAACCTTAAACCTTTGTTGGTGATTGAATTCTTGCCCTTTTCATATTTATTTATCCCTTAAATTTGATAGACAACCAGTGTCAACAATTCCCCCAAGCTTTCCTTTTGCTAGTCCCTTAGCAAATATTCATGATGAATTAGGAATTGCTACTATGCTTTCATACTTCAAAGGTACATATGTTCAAACAAAAATCTTCCCTTGGATTAGAGTTAACTATTCTGACTTTCTCTTATTACCTTTATCTATGGAGCTTTTGCCTTCACCTGAATCTTTAAACAATTGAAAGATAGAACCATTAAGTTAAGCACTGAATCTCTAACTCTTTGATCAACCTTCATTTTGGAGTTTTAATATATTTTCAAAATAAAAATCAGAGATTCCACTGTATGACACTCTCAAATTGCTCTTTTATATTTTATGATTCCTCACTGATGCATTTTCCTTCTTTTATATGAATATATATCTGGAGCTTTAAGAAGTGAAAAGCATATCTTACCAAGTCAAAGTTCAAAGCTAGGGAGAAAGATGTCATACTCATAGATCAAGAACTTAGAACTTTTGAAATTTGTCATCTCTTGCTGGCATATTGTAATTAGAGGGACCATGGGCTATCTTTCTTTTTCTCTTTCATATTTTTATCACAATGCTTTTCCTTCTCTTTTTTTCTTTTGAGGTAGTCGGACACTTGTCCTTTTTTATTTCCTCCTTTTATACTTTTGCATAGTCCCATGCCTGTAACACAATACTACTTCGGAAGAGTGAATCTTTTAATAAAACGTTCTTGATTTCTAGAGCATGATAAATTTCTCAACCATAACTAAAAACTTAGAACAAAGCAAGTAGCCTTATCTTAAGATCATATTAATGGCTCTGGGTAGGAATTCATGCGATGTCATACAGGATCTCATCATGTGTTTTTAATCTTTTCAAAATGTAAATCTCCAGAATTCTAGTATCTCTAGGAATTAGATAAACAGCAGCTCAAACCTTTTTATATCATATCTCACAATTATCTAGACTTTAGATCAAGCATTTGCCATCCACAGGTTTCAGGTTCAGAGTTTATTCAGAACAACTTTGTCTAAAACTCAAGAAAATTTAAGTTTGAACAGTAGGTACTTAAGAGGGATTACGGCAGAGCAACTATTCATCATTTTTATCATGAGCAAAATTAAGTTCATATCAACTTAGGCATTTATTCATTATATACTATATTTATTTAGTTTTATAATAGTTATTCATCTTTTTATGGGTTTTTATATATATTGACCTGGATCTAGCTAAAACGAACTAATAGTAAATAAAAATAGTCGTGGTACGATACTTATCGTGATAACTGAGGGTGCTCTCCCCCAAGCTGGATCTTGATGTGATCTTTTCCCCAGAAGATGAGTAGACCATCAGTAGTGGCTTAAGTCCCTCTCTTCTTTATTTCCTGCTGAACTTAAAAATAGACAACACAACTAGTGGAACTTGATTAAGTGTTAGTGATAAATATTCTTTCCCTTTATCTAGTTGTCTCAAGCTCTTAAGATCATTTATGTTCTTCCTTTCCACTAAGCAGAAATTCAGCAGTTCTCTACAGTGTCTCTTTTTAGATTTAATGGTGAGCCTTCATGTGCCCACATATTTTTGTTTTTTTTTCTTTTTAAGGGTGAGCCTTCATGTGCTCACATATTTTTGGTGTTTTGAATTTATTTATAGAATGAAAAACTTAAGTGGATAAAGATACTTACGTGGATACATGGGGGTGCCTTCCCCCAAGCTGAATGTTGACGTAGTCACTTTGCAATGTAGCAGACTGGCAGTGGATGTCCTTCCTCTATTAGAGCTTTGATTGATGTTGATGTTTGCTGAGACAGTGCTCCAACAGTAGATGGACCATTCACTAGTTCGTCAGCTTTTCTTGGCCTTTCAAATCCTGTGAAACTCAAATAGACAACAAAACTTGTGGAACAGATTAAGCATTAGCGGTTGGCCACTCAAGCCTTAGTTGTCTAGAATTTCAGTAAGATCTCTTTCTCAATGTTTTTATATTTTAATATTATTTTTTTTAATGCAAGAAAAATGCAACAGGATGAATGTATGCATATTTATTTTTAGTATTATTATATTATTATTATTATATTTTTTATGCCACCACGGTGAACATTCCTGTGGGTTTTTACACACCATAGAATTATTCACATGGGGCTTCATGGTTTATGATGTAGTGTAACAAGTGCAATATTTTTGTTTCCTTTTCTAATGCAATGCAGAAATTAATATGTAGATGTATTATTTTTTTATGCCTCCACAGAGAATACATTTATGGGTTTTAACACACCACTAAACTGTTCTCATGGGGCTTAAAGTTTTTCATATTTTTATTTTCTTTTCTAATGCAGATATAATTTGCTAAAAAGTAAATATGCAACTAGAAGTAGAATGATATGATTATGCAGTACTTAATTTATTGCTAAAGAAATATGGATAACTACCGAGTTACCTTCCGGCGAGGATTCGATGTTTATAGTCTATCGAATAAGACTTCTTGCATGCTCTTTATTCTTCCTTGGGTGCGTCAGCAGATCCACGTGGTGAAGACCTTAGTTGTACTTCAGTAGAACTCTCTTTCTTGTTCAAGTGGCTGGTGGACTTGTCTCCTTTGGTTCACTGCTCTTCATATTCTTTAATGGGTGTTGGCATGATCATTTACTTTGAACCCTTGACAGCGTAGATGTTCATCACTTCTCTTGAGCTATAACCATTGATAATTGGCTCTTGAGTGGACGAAAGCTTCGTCGGCATCATAGTGGAATTCCTATCTTCTGTTGAAACTCAGATAGACAACAAAGCTCGTGGACTGGATTAAGGGTTAGTGAAAAACTACACCTTAATTATTTTAGAGTCTTGATTTATTTCTTTCAAGCACAAAGCAACAGAGTTTTGGATTTCCATTTATGTATGTGAGTCAATGATGGTGCAATAATTGTTTTATCACATATGTATCAAGAAAATAGGAGGTAAATGTCAAACTAACATTTTAAAGTGAAACATTAATACTGTAAGCTAGCAACATCCTCTAGAATTCATGAAACTTTGGGAGACCACTCTTTGTACAGTGTGTCCTACTCGCAAAACTAAGGCAGAGATCAAGTGCATAAGTTCTACTAGTGAGAAAACACCAATGGAACCAAAACTTCATTTACTCTACTCTAGCCTTAGGCACATTTAATATGATAAAATTGGTATTTTGTGCATTGTTTCATTCTTAAAACATGGGTGATGAAATCAGAAGAGTGAGCATGAATTTGACAACGAGGGTTGAGTTGTTCAAGACTAAGTGATTAAAAGAGTGATACTCAAAGAACAAAGCATGTTGAGTTTTTTTAGATTAAACATTTAAAGTTGTAACTCAAACATTTTGATTTTTTTTTATTTAAGTGCAGGGCAAGACCAAGGGAAAGCTTTTGTAGAGAATGATCACTTACCTTAAAACATTACCTTCATCATTGAAACGCAGTGGCGCCATGAGGGATAGATGATCTATCATGACCCCTTCCTTTTGTTTGAAGCTTCTCCTTGCATCTTGAGCTTGTTCCTGAACATCTTGTCTCCTGTGTTGCACTTTATCTTCCTCAACCTCTAAGCTATCCTTTTTCTCTCTCCTCATGAATTATGTTTGGACTTATTGCTCCACTTATTATTGTATTCCTAAAAGCATTAGTGGACAATACATACCCGAAGGGATATACAAGTAATGACAAGGGTAGTGTTGTCATAGAGCTAAAGTCACTTTTTATGCTACAGAGAAGTTAATCTTGGCATTTTAATTAGCATAGAACTTGTATCCCATATTTTATTTTCCTTCATCGTTCACCACTACTTCTCTAAAGGATTAATTTTATTTTGTATCTTAAGTTTGATTTTCAAGCATGGAATTTGTGAAATCATTCAAACTTAAAGAGACAAAGTAACAGTGAGTAGAGAGATTGCAAACCAGTGTGTTGGGATGTTGACAGCTTCTTGATTGGGAGGATGAGCATGGTTGTAGAATTTTTGGAAGAGCTAGCCTTCCTCCCCACACTTAGACAGAGGCAAGTATGAATGTTGAAGCATCCCTCACGTTGTATTTGCAACTCTCATGTTCTCGGACATTGTTCACCCTGCAGTGGTTAGTGACAAGAATACCCGAAGGGAACTAGTCCTAAGAACATTATTATCATTGTTATTATTTTTTAAAAAGAATTAAGACAAGATTAAATTTAAAAAGTCATAAGATAACTACCGATTGACCTCTCGGCGAGGGCTCGCAGTTTTAGGTTCGTTGAGCAAGACCTTTCTTTAATGGACACATACCCGAGGGAATATTTAAAGTTGAAATACAGGTTGTCCACCGTTAAATTTATAATCCTTATCTATGCTAATGGGTAGATGGATTTGGAATTGTTTTAGCATAGACATGATTCATCATAGTTCATAGACAATTTGGTGGCTGTATTGTTTCATGGCTCAAGGCAAAGGTAGCTTATAGCAAAAGACAAAGTGAATATTCTTTGATACTTACAGTTCAGTGATGAATTAGCTATGTCTTTTGTGTGAAGTTGTTGGAGCACGTCCTATGCCTTGCTTCATCCCAGTGTGAGTTCATCTCTTGACTTTCCCATTTTGATATTGAGAGATTTCTACAGGGGTTAGTCCAACAAAATAACCGATATCTACTAGAGCATACTCTTGGTTCAAAAATCAAACTAGACGCCATGTCTAATTTAACCTAGGAAAGCATTTTAACCTAAGCACCACGCTTAATTTAAAAAGCCTTTGAAAGTAAGATCAACACTCCTAGACTAAGCACCATGCTTAATTTAAAAGTTGTATGAACATACTCCAAACCTTAAGCATATTAGTAAATAACAGTGGCATGAAAGCACTACAGAGATTCACTTTAATGGAGATGAAAGAGTGTGATCAAGGTGAGTAGTATATATATATTTTTTTTTCTTTTTAGATGCACATAACATGAGTGGATGCAAGTGATAAAAATTAAACATGTATGAGAGAACATAAACTAAATGGAGTGAATGTATGATGATATGCAAAGGATTTAATAAGATAACTACTCATCAATTTAGAGTCCATGAGCAAGACTGACTCACCTCGATTAAACTTACCATGACTCACAATGGAATTGTGAGTGGTACAACGTCTGGTGTCGTCACTCGTCACGTGCTTGAAAACTTGTAACGTTGACCTTCTTCGATCCTTGTGGGAGTTTGTCAGAAGTCAAAGTGACAACAATTGTCTATACCTTATCTGGTTGATTCCTAACAAAGTGGTTGAATGGATCTTGAGGCTTGAGCAAAGCTCTGGACCCGCAACATAGTTTGTCGGAAGTTCAAAACCAGTCATACACCTCACCCTGCATAAGATCAAAACTATACAAAAGCCAGGGTGGGCCTGTTTGGATAAAGGGTGAATAATATATCTCAATTATCACATGTGTAAGAGTTCTCCTAGATGTTGAAAATGTATTCTAGCTACCGTCCTTAATTACTCATTCATTCCCCGGCAACGGCGCCAAAAATGCTTGTTGACACTCCTTAATGGAATCACTCTAAGATAGACTTCATAAACAATAACCTAGTGAAGGCACTAAGAAGTGTACGGGACACTACTAGCATCACTTAACGTCAAGTTGTCATCCCCAACATGAAACTAGCAATGTGATTATATCATGGCACTGACTCTAAAGATAAATATTTACCTGCAAGCGCACAGATAAATACACCCGTTGTAGCAGCATTTTACCCAGAGATGTTCCAAGTATCATTATTTATATTTAGCACTAGGAATGAAGTGAGATAAATAAGGACAAGAGCTACTCTATTCATATGATAGGAGAATTGAGAACAAAGTAAGAACACACCCCTTTATCCTAAACAGGGATCAATCACAATAATGAGGTACACTATAAATGATAAAAGATCAATCTATGATAGTCCTTAGAGCATTTCAACTTAGACAAGGCATGCGGATTAGAATAGACATTATAAAGAACTATTCCTAAGTTATTCTAATTATAAGTCATAATATACATTGATTAGTGCAATTATATTTGGCAATCATTGGCTAGGTTATCCCATATTCATATTCAAGAGGCAACTCCATAGTAAAGGTGCCAAACAGAGTAACCCCTAAACCATGAGTTAACCGAGCCATACTGAACACTACATTCGGGAGGTGGAATACAAAGGACTCAACAGGTCTGTCACGCCCGCGATCTACCACTCTATCCGGAACATAGGATGCATTCGCAGATAAATAGTGTATAGGCACCACACCTACACAGCATTTATCACCCACCCGTTGATCTTTAAGATGAGCGCTATACGAACATGAGTATAAACATGATGATAATCTATCTATGCCAAATATATAATCAAAGCATACTACAAGCAGTATAATTAAGAATATAGTAATTAATGTCTTAGTCATATCAATTATATCTAAACTATTATGAACTAGACTATGAACTAGAAGATGAACTAGACGATGAACTAGAACTAGAAGATGAACTAGAACATGAACAATGAAGAACTAGAAGAACAATTATGAACTAGAAACATAATTGGATCCATAATGTTGATACAAGAGAGAAGATCTTGGGTTTACCGAGCCTTCTCGCGACTAGATCCGGAATCCAAGCGAAGCTTGCCTCTTCTAATTCTAATTCTATCTAGCTATGCCTAAGTTGATATGGCTCTAAGGAAATTGGGATTTCTGATTGATCCTCCTCCTCTTCTAATGACTTGAGATCTGATGATGATGATTGAAGAGGGGGTCTAGGGCTGTTTATATAGCCCTGGGCGATGAACCGTGGCCCTTGGATCAAACCAACTTAAGGTACGGTCGAGATGCATCCTATAGGTCGGTGGAGGAAGCTTGCAAAAGACGGAAGCCAGCGGGCCCGGTGGGAGACCGGTCGGTCCCACCTGCCATCCTATCGCGGTGGTCGACCTCCTGGTGTCTTCTTGCATCCTCTGGAGTCTTCTAGAAACTTCCTGACATGGCGGTGGAGTTATCTCCCGTCGGTTTCCTTCTATGGGAAGCTATTGGTGTTGATTTCCTGGTTTAGTCCCTGCAGAATCATAGTTCACCAAAACTCGTGGAATATTGTCAGTTAAAGCGTTAAACCTTTGTTGGTGATTGAATTCTTGCCCTTTTCATATTTATTTATCCCTTAATTTTGATAGACAACCAGTGTCAACAAGCGGTGAGGCTCCGAGCTCCCCTCCATTGCTGCTCCAGTCTCCCTTCCCCAAGGGCTCTCCTTCCCTCCCCTCTCCATATCAAGGTGAAACTTCAAATCCCTAACCCTAGTTTTTCCCGATTTGTAAAATGCGCCATGGTAGTTGTACTTAGAGGTTGTAGAAGGGTTTGTAGATGATAGGGAGGCAGTGGGAATGATGGATGTGGTGTTTCTTGGCTTAGACCTAGCCTGCCTGCGCGGCAGTGCCGCTCCCCGAGCGGCAGTGTCGGACCACGAGCAGGGGCTTGATCCAAGCAACACCCTATCCATCAAAGTCTTTTGCCTCACTATAACCTACTAGCCCTTATGCAGTCTTCTAATTCACAGTTTCCATGTTTCTAGATGTCGGGAGGAAGAGGTGTTGAGAGAAGGGTGAAGCAAAGGATGGATCCGCTCAGAGGGAGAAGCAAGCAGTCGTCTCGCAGAGGTGGCTCTAGTTCTCAAGGAGAGAATGTGACTGCACGGCAGCAGATCCATGATGAGGCTCGCCTGCAGATGCAAGGGCGACAGATTCGGGATGATCTCTATCCCAACACACCAGAGCATCTTGCAGAGGTCAGTAGAGCCCACTTGCAGGCATACACTGAGGATGTGCAGGAGAGGCCTCCACAGGACACAAAGGACAGGCAGCCCATGTCTTACTATCAGCAATTCAGCTCAGTGAAGACACAACACTAGCTCAATCCCTACAACTTTCAGAAGGATATGGGCATTGACTACAGGTTCTGGAATGAGTTCCATTCCGACTTCTACCGTTCAGTCCTGTACAATGCCAAGAAGCAAAAGATTCTAAGTATGAAGTATGTTGATTGGGAGCACTTGGAGGCCAAGCATGATCGTGACATTGACAGGGTGGTGGCAGCTTGCAAGGCAAGGAATATGTATGACTTGATGGGTTTCAGCTACAATTGGAACACAGAGATCATCTATCAGTTTCATGCCACACTCTATGTAGACAATGTGGTGGAGGAGATGTATTGGATGACCGAGGGTCGTCACTACAAGGTCTCTTATGAGACCTTTGCTAGGATACTTAGTTTGGTAAGCGGGGATAGAGAGCTTGACAGTCTGCACCAGGAGAGGACGCTGACAGATAATGAGATTGCTTTCATGTATGAGGATCCTCGGAAGGCAGATGGGTTGGTCAAGGGGCTGAAGTGCTATTACTACATGTTGAACAACCTTTTCAAGCAGACTCTCAACCCCAAAGGGGGTTCTCATTCTAACCTCTATGGATATGGCAGGAACATGTTGGCTAGGATGGCCCCCAGGGCAAACCACTTCTCCATCTCTAGTTTTATTTGGACTGAGCTACAGGTGGCAGCCGAGGATGTTAGGAAGGCAGTGCTCTATGCCCCCTACGTCATGTTTATCATTGAGATGGTCTCCGGCTACACCTTTGCTAAGGATGGGTTGCATGAGCCTTACCGAGCAGAGAAGAAGAGGGCAGCAGCTGGAGCAGCAGTAGCTGACAGGCCAGAGAGCTTCCACCCTTCCTCTCAGAGGAAGAAGAAGAGCAAGCTGGCCAAATGGGCCAAGGCCATCTTCTCTACTTGCACCTACGCAGCCCAGACAGCTCACCGGGCACTAGTTGAGCAGCGTGCAGAGCGAGAGCGGGCGGGTCGGTCTCCGTTACCTCCACCCCGCTCTCCACCTCACTTCGACCTCTCCAGCCTTGACTCAGATGATATAGACTCAGATGGCGACGAGGAGCAGGAGGAGATAGTGCCTGAGCCATCTTGTCGTTCTACGTGCACCTCGTCCCGCTACACCAGCACTACCCATCGCCATGGGAAGGCCGTTGTAGAGTCTAATGACGACGACGACGATGGCGACGACGATGATGATGATGAGACCGAGGTTTAGTGGGATAGCATAGCGTCTGATGATGAGTGAGTGTTTGGACACTCTTATCTTCTCTCTACTTCTCTCTTTTTGGTGACTTGTTGCCAAAGGGGGAGAATTAGGTGAAGAAAAGGGGGTACAACACTTTCTTGTTCATGTCCCATTGTTTAGTAGTCATCTTTTAGTAGTTGTGAGTTGTGAGAGAGTTTGTTTCGTTCAAAACTCTATTTTTTAATACTCTATGTTGCTACTTCTTAGATTTGGATGTGGACATGTACGTTTATCTGCTTATTTAGCTTGTCATATTCTATTTAGATCAGTTTTATCTTATGCTTTGTGGCTGTTTTAATTTCCGTTGCGTTTGTTGTCTGTAAGTTTGAGCGGCAGTGCCGGGCTGCGGCAGTGCCACTCTGGCTGACAGGCAACAACCCACTCTGATGTGCTTAAACTATCATTCGCATCACGTATTTATTCTTGACACAGTTTGATCGCACCCCACAAAGCTATTAGATGTGAAACTGAACCTACTTTACACTTTTAAATATGTGAATGTTGGCCTTTAATGCCAATTTGAGATTTCAGCTCTCATTCACACATTTAGGGGGAGGTTTCACACCTAAGCTTCTAAATCTCAAGTTTTGTACCCTTTTATTGTAAGCTTCAATTGTGTTGTCATCAATCACCAAAAGGGGGAGATTGTAAGTGCAATCAAGCCCTAATTGTGGGTTTTGGTGATAATGACCACATGATTGAGGAACTAATGAGATTTACCAAGATGACAAGCAGGTTGATAATGTGAAAGGATGGTGCATATGTGTTGGTGGACCCCTCATACTACATTTCATCGGTTCCGGACTCAAAGTGCTACAAAGAGCTTTTCATATGTATTTGAGTTGTAGGATTGTCGTACTATCAAGGGCGAATGCAAATGCATCGCTATGGCTGAATTATATGTGCTCAAACCAACCCAAGCCATCCTTGTTTCTAACCAAAGACAGTTGCACAGAATTCTGATCTATCTCTGTCTGTCTGGTTGGCGCGGCAGTGCCGGGCCGTGGCACTGCTGGGCTAAGGCCGGCACTGTCGCGACTTGTTTCAGCCGTTGGATGGCAGGGGATATTTACTCCATCTCCCTACCACCCCAACGGTTATCCACGGCCATTTACTCTTCTCCTACCTCCAGACAAGGCTCCCTCTCCCCATTGAAGGCTCTCAAGCTCTCTCTCACCCAATCTTCGATTCTCATTGATTCCAAGTGAGTTAGAGCCTCAAACCTTCATCAAAGAGAAGCCCTAGCTCGGATCTACTCCCTAGAGCACTTGATTTGAGCCATAGCCGGTGCATTTGATTCTATTACTCTTGGGTTCTTGGAACCCTAGCCGGCTAGGCGTCGCCCTTGAGCTAGCCAACTTGTGTGGGGCCTTGGGAGGTTTGTAATCACTCGTGCAGCTAGTATTATTACCCCTCACTTCAAGGATTTGGTTCCTTGACTTGAGAACGAGGAAGAGTTGCAAAGCTCATGACCTAAGTGGTCAACCTCAACAACGTGGAGGTAGGCAAGCCTTGGTGGCGAGCTGAACCACAGGATAAATCACTTGTCTCTTGTGCTTACTTGCTTTCATATTTCATACTTGTGAGCTTGTGATAGATTCTAGGGTTTGGCTCGATCTACTTCATACTACATATTTGGCTTGGTAGAGTTGGTTCTGCTGGTTTAGGAAACCTAGTGTATCATTTCCATTCATATAGATTCGGTTTGCTGTGGCTGGATTTCGAATTGCAGGCTCAAGTTCTATTCTGCGCGGCAATACCGGGTGAGGCCGGCAGTGCCGGGGAGCGGCAGTGCCGGGCATAGGGTGGTAGTGTCGGGCTTATCTAATTAAGTTTTGAGCTGTGATTTTTGATAGGCCTATTCACCCCCCCCCCCCTTTAGGCCACACAGGTCATTACATAAAGCCTTTGAATATCACTTGTGTATCATCTTTCTTGGTTACAATCACTTCTTTGTCGGTGAACAAACATTGAAAGCCAAGATCACATAGTTGCCCAACGGATATCAAGTTGAAGCTCAATGATGCAACAAGAAGCACATTGGAGATGGTATGATCATTTGATTTTGCCACTTTGTCCAATCCCTTGACATTGCCCTTTGAGTTGTCACCAAATGTAATCTTTTCTTTGTCATCGACATTCTCTTCTAGTGAGGTGAACATCCGGGGATCACCAGTCATATGTTGTGTGCAACCACTATCAATCACCCAATGAGATCCACCGGTCTTGTAGTTCACCTACACACACAAGAAATCAAGCTTGAGCTTTTGGGACCCAAACTTGTTGAGGTCCCTTAACCTTCTCAACTAGTGACTTTGCAACCCATATTTGCTTTGGCCTATTCTTGTTAGGAGGCCCCATGAACATGACTTTCATCTTGCCACTAGAGTCTTGTCTAAGCATGTAGTGAGCATTGAAAGCAAAGGGCCTAGCATGCTTGGGCAAGGGTGTGGGTTTTGGCTCTTCACAATCATGAGCAAAATGACCTTCTTTTCCACACTCATAGCATCTTCCAATCTTCTTCTTCTTTGGTTTAGTGATGCTCTTGCGTTGCTTCATCTTCTCTTCAAGAAAGCCAATGCCATTTCTATTTGTCTTCATCACGGTGTTCATGAGTAGCTCACTTTGAAGACATTGACCCTTGGTGAATTTCTTCAATCCGGTGGTAAGGTGCTCCTTCTCTTTCTTGAGCTTGTCATTCTCTTGTTGGAGCTCCAATTGGGATGGTGTCATTTTGTAGTCCCTCTCCATCTTCAATCTCTTGTTTTCTTCTTTTAGCATGTCTAGCTCAAGTGACATGCTATAGTCATCATCATGGGTTTCAATGACAACTTGCTTGGTGGTTGTAAGCTTCTCTAGATCAACAGAGCTTTGCATTCTCATTTTTGATCTTGATGTAGTCATCATAGTGATCGGCCACAACCACTTTCGTGCCCTTGCCACTAGCTCTTTGCTCATCATGCTCACTAACCAAGTCCTCACAAGATGTTGCTATGTCACACTTAACAACAAGGTTAGGAGCATCATGTGTTTCATGACAAAGCATATCATAAGCAACACTAAGTGTATCATGATCTACTTTGACTTGAGTGTACTTTTATTTGAGCGAAGCATAACTAGTGGTAAGATCACTATGCATCTTATCAAGTTTTTCATTTTTAGCCTTGAGCTCCTTGTTAGAGGACTTGAGCTCCTTGATAGATGATGACATAGTAGCAAGTTCATCTTTTAGCTCATCACTAGCATGTATAGCATTATCATACTTCTCAACAAGAGATTCATTTTCATCAACAAGTTTTTCATTTTTAGCTCTAGTCTTTCTTATGATTTTAGAGTAGTTGTTTAGCAATTTAACAAGCTCATCATAAGAGGGTGCCTCAAATTCACCATCACTATCACTATCACTATCACTAGAGTCATCATCGCTTTGTACCTTTCGATCACCCTTAGCCATAAGGCATAGGTGTGTAGATGATGATGGTGATGGTGGTGGTGGTAGTGTAAAGGAGCCAATGACTAGAGCGGCCACCTTCTCCTTCTCATCATCACTATCTTCATTAGATGAGCCACCGAAGGAGTCAATGTCGGTGAGCCAATCACCAACAATGTAAGCCTTGCCACCTTTCTTGTGGTATTGCTTCTTCTTCTTGCCATCCTTCTTGTAGGGCTTCTCATTCTTCTTCTCATCTTCACTAGATGAGTCATACTTCTTGCCCTTGTTCTTGTTCTTGTAGCTCTCTTTCTTGGGCTTGGTGCATTGATGAGCAAGATGGTCAAGCTCACCGCAATTGTAGCAATCCATTTCGGAGATTGGCCTTCTCTTGCTACTTGTGAAGAACTTCTTTCTTGAGTCAAAATTGACTCCATTCTTGTGAAGCTTCTTCAACATATTGGTGGTTCTTCTCACCATGAGAGTGATGTTGGAATCATCCTCTTCATCACTTGAGCTTTCATGGTGCACCTCAATAGCCTTGGACTTGCCCTTCTTGTCATGGCTTGCTTTGAAGGCCAAGTCCTTCTTCTTGTCGGTGGAAGAGCCACCACTTGGTGTGATGTGCATGTACATCTCATGTGCATTGATCTTTCCCAAGATTTGAGTTGGTGTAGTGGTGGAAAGATCGCCTTGATGTAGCACCGTCACAATGTGTCCATATTTGTCAATTGGGAGGACACAAAGGATCTTTCTCACAACATCGGATGGTTTCATTTGTGTGAGGCCAAGTCCATTGAGTTCTTCTACAAGAACATTCAAGTGTGAGTACATTTCATTTGCACTTTCATTAGCATGCATATCAAAGGAATGAAGCTTTTGCATAACTAAATGATAGCGTTCCTCACGCTCACTCTTGGTTCCCTCATGGAGAGCACAAATGTTATCCCATAGATCATGGGCATTCTTGTGGTTTCGGACGCGGTTAAACACATCCTTGCAAATGCCTCTAAAAAGAATGTTTTTGGCTTTTGCATTCCACTTCTCATTCTCTTCCTCATGTGGCGTGAGGCTAGTGCCCTCCTTGGGTTTGGGGAACCCGGTTATGGCGGCTTCACGGCATCTCACATCAACCGCTTCTAGGTACGATTCCATATGGATTTTCCAATATGGAAAGTTGTCTCCCTCGAACATGGGAGGTGGTCCATCACCTCCGGACATCTTAACTCTAGGCGGTTAAGCCTAAATCGAGAGCACGAGGCTCCGATACCAATTGAAAGGATCAAGATGCCCAAGAGGGGGGTGAATGGGGCTTTTCTAAAACTTTAGCAAGAATTAAAACCTATTAAGCCCAATTAACCTCCTTGTGCCTAGAAATGTGTTTCTCTCTATTCTACCGCACAAAAGACCAAGTCTAAGCCACTCCTACTCTAGCAAAGCAATTCAATAGTGAAAGAACAACAAGAGAGATGCGGAATTGAATTGCTTGAAAGTAAATGCGTAAGTAAGGAAGTAGAGATGACAAGACGATCTTTTTGCCGAGGTATCGAGGTGTCGGCACACCCCCCTAGTCCTCGTTGGAGCACTCGCGCAAGGGTATCACTCCCCCTTGATCCGCGCAAGGATCAAGCGCTCACTACGAGCTGATTCTTCGCCACTCCGGCCCGGTGAATCGCTCGCTACCGGTCACAACTTGGCTTGGGTCATCCACAATGCCTCCGGATGATCACCAAGCTCTCCGATCGCCACCAAGCCGTCTAGGTGATGCCGATCACCAAGAGTAACAAGCAAGAACTCTCACTTGACCAACGCAAGGCTAATGAGATGGGTGGATGCACACTTGCTACTCTATTCACAAATGAGGTGTTCGATCACTCAATTATCAAATCTCTCAACCTCACTAGGCCTCTTGCACTCACTTACAATCACAATGTGTTTGGCAACCTTTCAAATGAGCAAGAGTAACAGCATGAATGAAGGGGAGGCATATTTATACCCCCCAACTCAGAACATGCATGAAGGGGTAAGTCCAGCCAGTTACACACTGACCGGACGCGTCCGGTCAGTGCCCAACAGCTAACTGACGTTAGCACTGACACCTATACGAAGTACTGACCGGACGCACCCATGCGTCCGATCACCACTGACCGGACGCGTCTGGTCAAGAAAAGTCCTCTCTGGAACCTCTCTGGACGCGACCGGACTCACCTCCTTGGTGCGTCCGATCGACTGCTGAGGGAGCGTCCGGTCAGAGCCTGACCTGCTCCTCAGCGAACACCACTGACCGGACGCATGCCCCAGCGTCTGGTCACTAGGGTTCGAGCGTCATGTCAACAATTGAAGTCCGAAACGACTTCGGTTTGCAACGCTCTCTTCACAAACTTTCTTCCTTATGATCTTAGGGACCTTTCTAAGCTACCTAGGGCTTTGGTTAACAAGTGTGCACCACACGTAACTCAAAAGTCTCACCTAGGTCAAGCTACCCATTCAAACCCCTCTTAATAGTACGGCCAAAGATAAAACAAAGACCTATGCTACTTTTTGACGCTCACTAATGCTCATAATTAACCATCAACTATTGCATGAAATGACACTAAATGAATCACAAAGCATAGTTGTAGGGTTTGAAACTAACAAGTTCCACGAGTTTTGGTGCTCTCACTTGTTTTGTAGGACATCCATGTTTTTACCATATAAAAGTATCTCAAGTGATGAAACAGAGCACACCATTGCGAAGACCTCGTTGAGACGATCGAAACGGATATATGATTTGTTATATTTGGAGTCCCGGAGCGAGAGTCCTCGATGGATACAACTTGGAAGATTCTAGAACATTCCAGAACACTCTAGAAGACACGAGAAGGCGACCCACGGAAGGCGGGGGCCCACCTGTCATAGAGGCAGACCGACCGGTCTCCCTCCTGGACCGACCGGTCTGGTGTGGGGCCCAAATTCGCCCCCCTTCGCGTGACGCACTCCAACCGACCTCTCCAACGCGTTTTGGCCCATTAAGGCCCATGTGCATATGGCAAAGGATTTAGTACCATATCGCTTGTCCAAGGTGGAGGGGAGGCCAGGAGCCCCTATATAATAAACCCAGGACCCCCCTGAGACAACAACATCATCATAGAGTTGTAGAGGCGTCCCTCGAATGGATGATATTTCTTCTCTATGTAATTAGGTTTAGATTTTCCAATGTAATAGCTTAGCCCTAGTAGGGAGTTAGGGAGAGCGTGAAGGACCGAAAGTGCTACCAGAAAGCGACCAGAGGGGGGTGAATGGGAGCTTTAAAAATCTTTTCAGAGATTAATAGCCTATGTCCCAGAAATTCAACCCCTGGAGCAAAGACCGATGCGCGTGATGTCCACGACCCAAGAGAATGGGTGGATGTTCCCTAGGAACACAGCGGGACACCACAAAAACTTCCTCACCCAAGCTCACGCAAGTCAACTAGTGACAGGATGGACTTTGGGTAACCTCAACCTCCCCCGAGCAACGCGAGGGGCATTCAGGCTATTTTGCAAAGCGGGAAGCCCGATTTCTGTACAGCACGAAGTCGGGAATCCAACGCAAAAACCCAAATCCAAATCCGAAGTCAAACGGTCAAACTGCGGATGAAACAGTGAAGAAATCACTGCATTGGACGCGTCCGATGCAAAATGACCCTTACTGGAACCTTACTGGACTGGCATCGGACGCTGCTACAGTGAAACCCTAGCGTCCGATGCTTGACCCCCGGCGCGTCCGATGGCAACGGACGCTCCGATGGTCAGCATCCGATACTCCTTTAAAAGCACTGTCAGATGACACGTGGCAACGGACGCTTCGATGGAAAGAACTCACCATCCGATGCTCAAGAACACAGCGTCCGATGGTCCCGATACAGAACTGTTCTTCCACGAATTCAACCCGATCTCCTCCAAATCAAAAGCACTAAGGCTTAGACTTGGTATGAGTTCCTAGGAGGTTAGTGAGCTATCCCAAAGAGATCATGGCTCGAACCTAACTCCACATTGGTGAATTGGAAGAATTCGGGACAAAAGGAGCAAACTCGATCCAAATCGAAAATCGACTGATCTACTAGCTCGTGAGGTTAGAGATGATTTCCTTCGGTGGAAAGAAGTGCCTCACGATCTAGAACAACTCAGTTCAAACGGATTTGCAAAATACGCATCAAGTAGAGAGATCGATCAATGGGAAAAACATGGAGAAAAGCAACCCGCGAAGAACACAAGCAAAACGCGAATCACAACCACGAATTTGCAACCGTGTGGCTACCACACGCTACAATAGTGAGATTACAGTCTCACTTCCTCAAAATCTCCAGTACACAGAGGTATGGTTCTCTGCGGATCTCAGTTGCTACAGCAGGGGATTGGGAGAGCAGGAAAACCTAGAAGGCAAAGAGCAAATGGCTGAGATGGAGTGGGAGGAGGGTGTCTCCCTCTACTTATCATAATTCTAATTCCTACTCTACCCTTCACAAATTACAGAGCGAACCAGCTAAACCCTAGGGTTATTCTGGACCAACTCGAAGATGCTGGTGATCCGACGGCCACGCCCGCACAACAGGTAGCGTTGCCTCGACGCAACCTTACCGATTGTCGCCACGTGCCGCCACCGCTCCGCTTGTCCTTTTCCCAGTCTTCGCCTCCGGTTTTGTGGCCCAAACCGGGAAACCAGCCTTCACGACCAACCCCCGGTTTTGAGGCCCAAACCGGGAAACCAGTCGACCGTAGCCTGAGTTTTGTGGCCCAAACTCAGCAAACCCGCAGCACTCAGGTTTTGAGGCCCAAACCTGGAAACCGTCCTCAGCCCGAGTTTTGTGGCCCAAACTCGGAAACCATCAGCGCCCAGGTTTTGAGGCCCAAACCTGGAAACCGTCCTCTTGGTGGTTTTTCTGTGGCTCAACCACCAAACCAAGCCGTAGAGGGAATGCACCGCCCGTGCACCCCGTCCACCGACACATTTCCCAAGTCCTCGACCCAGGTAACACTGTGCCCGCAAGTCTTTGCTTGTTGCTGTCCCAGGCTGTCAGCCACCACAGCTGATCCTCGGGACACCGGTCCCTCAGTCCAAGCCTCACGTCCGCCCTTCGCCACTCTCGGTCCATCGGCATGGCACGTCTCTACTTGACCTTCACCTTGCCTTTGATCACTGTATCCGTGCTCGACACCTGCACAACACAAGCCAAAGAACATGCGCATTATCCCAGTTGACAGTCACTCATCACTCAGAGAGTCGGCATACACCCATGTATCCGCAATCTCCCCCTTGATGAGTGCATTGTCAACTACCAACACAAATCATAATAGAATAGAGGAAGGAAGGAAGCAGGAGAGAGAACTCGACCAGATGACCCAAAAGCATATCAAAGCCGAAGGTCAAGTGGAAAGAGCAAAACAACTTGGTTCCCAAAGACATGGGCAACGGCTTGACGCAACCAGGCAAAGCAACGCTAGCCCTCAAGAAGAGGTAGAACAGGCTCAACACCGCTAGCGTGAAAGCTTGATACCAATTGAAAAATCAACTGAAATTCAAGCAAAACAGAGCTAGCCCTCAAGAAGAGGCAGAACGGGCTCAACACCGCTAGCGAGGAAGCTCGGTACCAACTGAAGAAAGCTAGAGATCAGCTGAAGAGCATAAAAGATCAAAGGTGCTAGTTCCTCAAGAAAGAGGCAAAGGCTCAACACAACTAGTTACCAAAAATGCTCCAAACCAACTGTTATCACCTTGAAAACGCAGCAGCGAGCAAACTCCCCCTCGAATGATGCACACAACCAGGAAATCTCCCCCTTAGTTCAACTCGGAAAGCACAAGATTTTGAAAATGTTTTTCTCCCCCTTAGTTGAACACTCGGAGATCATATGATTTGCAATTTCTCCCCCTTAGTTGAAAATGCACCAACAAGCAAATTTCTCCCCTTGGACAGAATAACTCCCCCTTCCAAAATGCATATGAGTTAAAATGCAAGTTAGCAGCTTTAGGAATATAGTCGATAGAGTATGAAGATGCTTGACAGAGTGCTGATCCGATGATTCATAAAATGCACAGAATGCTAGCAAAGGCTCAAACTGATCACCAAATACGAAGTATAACCATGTGAGCAAAATGAGCAGTTTTAAGCCAAAAACTTATTCACCATCAAAATAGCACCAAACATGTATAGACAGGAAGTCAAACAAGTGCTACGCATGTATACAAGGTGAACTACCCCTAGGACAGTTCAACCATCATGCTATAGAATGAAACATAGACTTGTGTATTCAAATTTTATCGGAGTTGCAGCTGTTAAATTACACAGGTTTAAATTTCAGCATGTGATTGCGAGAGGTTGAAAGCTTGTCATTGCCTAACTTTTCAACTGTGCGAAGCCTATGCAGAAGCAATCAGAAGCTTAAAGCAACAGTTTCGGTCATACACTACACAGCTCAAGTTTAACTCAAAGTGCAATGAGAAACAGTCTCGAAACTGTGATGTGCTGACAAGCAGTCCCGTCTCGATCTTTCCAAATCACTTAACTTGGTTCAAATTTTATTTCAGAATATGAACATACCAAGCAAGTGAATGACTCAGAACTAGAGACATAGCAACCTAGCATATATGAAAAGCACGAGTGAATTCTACACATCCTACACATGCTAGTTGCATATCTCAATGGTGAACATTTTCAGATTTTAGGTTTATTACACAAGTTCACCATTCATAAAATAGCTCAGCTCACAACGTGTATCAGTGATTAGAAAGAACATAAGCTACAAGCATCATCATAAAGCATCAAAGCATACACTAGACAGAGCATAGTCACATTCTAAAGATTATATACATGAAGCTCTGAATGTAAATATGCAAGATGAAATGCAGAAAAGATGAAAGAAGAAACCAATTGAAAAACAAAAGGTCAGTTTATGATACAAGAACCAAAATGTTTCCCCCAACTAAAAGGGGAAACACACACCAAGCTCACCTCTCAACCTAGCAAAAGTTGATTGGTCCAAAGGCTTGGTGAAAATATCAGCCAGCTGATGATGAGTATTGACATGGCGAAGGTCGATATCACCCTTCTCATAGTGGTCTCGCAGAAAATGAAGACACACATCAATGTGTTTGGTCTTAGAGTGCAGCACGGGGTTCTTAGCTATGCTAATCGCACTCGTGTTGTCACAAAGCAAAGGAACGCGAGTAAAACTTAGACCAAAATCACGCAAAGTGGCCATCATCCAGAGCAACTAGGAATAGCAGCTACCGCAGCAACATACTCAGCCTCCGTGGTAGACTGGGCGACACTAGACTGCTTGCGAGAAGACCACGATACAAGAGAAGAACCAATAAACGGACAAGTCCCAGAAGTGGACTTGCGCTCAATGCGGCAACCAGCAAAATCAGCATCAGAGTAACCGCAAAGGGAGAGGGTGGAGGAAGCAGAATACCAAATCTCAAACTCTGGAGTGAAGCATAAGTACCTCATAATGCACTTGACCGCCTGACGGAGAGAAGTGCGCGGCGACGACTAAAATCGCGCGCACAGACACACGGCGAACTGAATGTCCGGGCGTGTCGCCGTCAGGTACAGCAGTGACCCGATCATACTTTGGCACTCCTTCTGGTCCACAGCTTCTCCATCCACATCCGCATCCAGGGCCGCCATGGTCGGCATGGGTGTTGGAAGAGGCTTGGCCTCACCCATGTCGAACTTCTTCAGGATGTCCTTGGTGTACTTGCCCTGGTGCACGAACGTCCCCTCTCGGGATTGCTTGATTTGCAACCCGAGAAAGAATGTCAACTCGCCCATCATGCTCATCTCAAACTCCCTGCTCATAGTGTCTGCAAACTTGGCAACCAAAGCGTGAGAAGAACCACCGAAAATGATATCATCCACGTAAATCTGGACCAAGAGAGTGTCATTGCCTTGCTTGAGGAGAAAAAGCGTTTTATCCACACATACCATTTTAAAACCTTTAGCAAGCAAAAAGGTTTTCAACCTATCATACCAGGCTCTAGGGGCTTGTTTCAAACCATACAAAGCTTTGTGAAGTTTAAAAACATGGTTTAGAAACTTGGGATTTTCGAAACCGGGGGTTGTCTCACATACACTTCCTCTTCTATGTAGCCGTTCAAGAAGGCACTCTTGACATCCATTTGAAAAAGTTTGAACCCTTTGGATGCAGCAAAAGCCAAGAGTATCCTAATTGCCTCCAAACGAGCTACAGGAGCAAAAATCTCCTCATAGTCTATCCCCTCCTTCTGACTATAACCCTGGGCTACTAGTCTGGCCTTGTTTCTCACAACATGGTCATCCTCTCCTTGTTTGTTTTTGAAAACTCATTTTGTCCCAATAGGGTGAGACTCAGGAGGAAGAGAAACCAAAACCCAAACCTGATTTCTTTCAAAATTTTCTAACTCCTCATGCATGGCATTGACCCAATCTGGATCAGATAACGCGTGTCCAACATCTCGGGGTTCAAAATCAGCAACAAATGCAGAATGAGCAAAGTGAGAGATTTGTTGTGACCTTGACCGAGTGACACGTTCGCCAATGCTGTCGATCATCTGTTGAGGCGGGTGTTGGCGCTGGATATGTCGTGGCGCCTCCCGAGCAGAAGTGATCTCCCCCTCAACAGCAGCTGGTGCCTCCCCGGGTACAAAAGGTACCGCTCGGGGTGGCGGATCCCACGGCCCCCAAGTCGTCGAAGAAGAGGGATCGGGGCCGTGAGTCATAGTAGAAGCCGCTCTTTGCGGCACAGCAGGTGGAGGAGGTGCTGGGTCATCCATGCCTTCAGCACCCTCTTCCTCATCATCAAAAAGAGGCTCGCCAACCTCATGATCACCTGTACGCTCAAAACGAGAAGAAGGACAAACCATGGTCTCGTCGAAGGTGACATCTGATGTCTCCATGACTCGGTTAGTGTCAAGGTTAAGTACACGATATGTGCGAGTGTGAGTGCCATAACCCAAAAACACACCGTCAGAAGAACGAGACACAAATTTGTCCAGGTTGCCTTTCTTAAGAATGAAACAGTGGCAACCAAAAACTCGAAAATAACTTACCTTGGGCAGTTTTCCAAAACGCAACTCATAAGAAGTCTTTTTCAAGAAAGCTCGGAGAAAAATGCGATTGGAAATGTAGCATGCAGTGCTCATAGCCTCGGCCCAATATCGCCTAGGAGTCCTATGCTCATCGAGCATCGTCCTGGCCATCTCTACAAGGGTCTGATTTTTCCTCTCTACAACACCATTTTGTGGCGGTGTGTAGGGGGAAGAAAACTGATGCTCTAAACCCAAAGAGTCACAAAACTTCTCAAAATCCGAATTCTTGAATTCGGAACCATTATCACTCCGAATTGCTTGCATTGAGTTCATAGGGAACTCATTCTGAAGACGCAAAATCAGATTGCGATCAAAGGAGAAAGTCTTAGTTTTCTCAGCTAAAAAGAAAACCCACGAATATCTCAAAAAATCGTCGACAACAACAAGCACGTACCACTTTCCCCCAACCGAGCTCACCCGAGCCGGACCAACGAGGTCCATGTGCAAAAGCTCTCCTGGGCACTTAGTCATGACCTGAGTCACTGGATGGTGGGGAGCAGCTACCATCTTCCCATGTCTACAAGAATGGCAAACTAGATCCTTCTCCATGGACAACTTGGGCAATCCTCGGATTAGGCCAAGTGAACTAAGTCTTGCAAGCAAGTCGAAGCTCAGGTGACCGAGTCTCCTATGCCACTTCCAAAGATCAGAGGAGGAAGGTCCAGCCAAAAGACAACGAGAAACACCAAACGATTCCAAGAAATCCGCACGAAAGACTTTTCCAAAGGGCGAAATCACACAAACAAGATTGCCCTGAGGATCCAAAATGCGACTGAGATTCGGTTTAAAACCAATCTCATAGTCATCATCGAAAAGTTGCGAAACAGAAAGCAGGTTAAAATGCAAGTTAGAAGCAAGAGCAACATCGCGCAACACGAAATGCTCATTAACTCGCACCGACCCACGAGACAACACCTTACCTTTGCTGTTGTCGCCGAAGGTGATAGACTCCTTTCCGGCGACCGAACTAAGACTGGAGAACCACTTGGCGTTTCCGGTCATGTGCCTCGAACACCCGGAATCCACCAACCAAACGTTCTCCAATCGTTTTACCTACATCAATAAAAAGACATAGGGTGAGCATACGGTCCAACACTGGGGTTAGTGAAGTAGGGAGCATACCAGTGTTGGGTCGGCTGCTCAAAAGAACGGTTAGCAGAAAAACCATTCCTAGCATGCCTACGGGGAAAGCGATCACCATGTTGAGGAAAACATGGTTCGCTAAGAGAAGAGCGTCCATCGCGATACTCAAAACGCGGTGGTGGAAAACGCTCTACAACAAAGCCACCACCACGGGGTCCATAGCCTACAACTGCAGGCTCCCGCTGGGCACGTCCTCTTCGCGGCTTAGGCCTAGGAACTTGAGGTTTTGGACCTCTAGGCCTAGTAGCACGCCTCTGAACATTAGGCACATGTACACCATGGAAAGGATGGTACATGTCCGTGTTGTTCATCTCCTTTGCACGGCGCGCCTCTCTCTTACGCCGAAAGCAAAACTCACTCAAGTGTCCATCTCTCCCACAGTGCTCACAATGGTACCTCACCGCTCTAAAAGGGGGTTGTTGGTACTCACGGTAATGGGTGTGGATCACTTTGCCCTTCTGTGGCATAAGCTCCTCTTGGATGGGTGGCATGGTGTCTAGCTTGTTCTTGAGGTGGTTTGGTTTTGGAGCCCATGACTGTTTCTTGGGTGGAGCTCTTGGAGGTTCCTCAAATACACCATCCTTGGTGTTAAGCTTTAGAGGCTCTCTGGGTGGAATCTTGGTAAGCTTGGGAGTAGCGGTGGAGTTGGGCTTCTCACACGGGTTCAGACCACTTGACTCTCCAATCTTGCCAAAAGATGAAACATCAACACCCTGAGTAAAACCTACACCGGGACCTCTAGCAGCACGCTTAAACTGAGAGATCATCATCCCAAGCTGCGGCTCACCACTAGACACCCATGACAAGATGGTCCGAAGGAATGTGTTTTCCTCCTCGGTTTGTATCTTGTCAAGCTTCACATTCGCAATCTCCATCTCCAAACCCTCACAAAGAACGCACCTAGTCACACATGTGCTATCCGAGCTGGCCTTCTCAAGAGACACAATCTTGACATTCTTCTCTGCCAACTCGGATTGCAAGCCCGCACAGGACTTGCACGCACCCAACAGCAAGGATCTAGCCTTCAGCTCATCCACCTCTCCTACCAACGCAACATACTTACCTCTCAAAGTGAGAAGGTCAGTCATGTGCGTGGTGCACATCTCACACTCAACCTCCTCAGAAACGACCACGGTGGACTTGGCAAACACAAGCTCCTTTACCGTGTCCTCCCACTTCTGCCTAAACTCCTTACGCTCTCTAGAAGCACGCCTAAGCAGCTTATCTTGACTAAGGAGAGCGGTAGTAAGTTTCTCGACCTCAGCAGAAAGCTCATCGGGGGTCAGAGATACTGGGAGATGTCGTCGTCGTCGTCTTCGTTCCGAGGGATCTCCTCCAGCTCGTCGTCGACCTCCTTACCGAGGGCCATGGTGCAGAAACCCTCGTCGTCGGCGAAGAAGCAGAGGCCATTGAGCTTGTCCTCGATTCTCTTCTTCTTCTCGGACTCGTCGCTTGAGGAAGCGGAGCCGTCATCCGAGTCGTCGACGTCGCTGAGCGTGGCGAAGAACGCACGCTGCTCAGCCTGGGCCTTCTCCAAGTACTTGGTCTTGATGTACTCCTTGTTGAAGTCGCCCTTCCGCTTGTGCTTCGCGGGGACGTACTTCTCCTTGCGCTTGCCAGAGTCGTACTTGTGCCCATGATCCGCCTTGCCGAAGGTCTGCTTGTTCTTCTTCGGGCAATTGGCGATGAAGTGGTTGGGGTCTCCGCACTCAAAACATCCCGAGCGTCCTCCTCCGCGGCGACGGTTCATGCGGTTGTTGTGGAACCGCGAGAACCGGTTGGCAAGCAAAGCCACCTCGTCATCCCCCAAAGACTCCAGCTGCTCCTCTGTGACAGAAAAGAGAGAAGAAAGTGCAAATCCTCTAGAGGGGTTAGCAGAAGAGCCAGAAAGCAAAGTCATTGACAGGCCAGAAGGATTTTCATAAGAAGCCCTCGCCATGGCATCGATCTCACTGGACTTGAGCTTACTAAAGAGCTCGTCGCACGTGAGGGTCTCATAGTTAGGCGATTCGATGATCGCCTGAACCTTGGAATCCCACACCGACCGATCAAGGGTATGCAAAAGCTTCAAAGCCCTCTCATGATCGTCGAAAGGCAACAGCTCCTTGTTAGCCCTCATCCTGTTGACAATCACCTGAAAGCGAGCGAATAAACTTTCTATGCTCTCGCCAGGCATATGTCGAAAGTTCTCATACTCTCGCTTGAACGACTCGTAGAGGCGGGTTTTGACTTGAGTGGTTCCCTCATGGAAACGCATGAGGGTAGCCCCAATCTCCGGAGCCGTAGCGAGGTGAGAAACGCGAGCAAACTCACTCATGCTCAAGCATGAGAAAAGAGCATTACGGGCTTGGCTATTGGCATCGTGCTCATCAATCTGATGCTGAGTAGCACGAGCAGCCAAGACCACGTAATCGGCAGAGTTGCAAATATCCCAGATGGAAGCACCCAAACTCTGCAGATAGGCCGACATGCGTATCTTCCAATACGCATAGTTAGTCCCATCGAAAAACGGCGGTTTGCCCACGCCGCGATCCATGTCGCCTTCGGTGGATCTGGAACCGGCTAAGGTGGAAGATCCTTAACCCGCTCCGATACCAATTGAAGGACCGAAAGTGCTACCAGAAAGCGACCAGAGGGGGGTGAATGGGAGCTTTAAAAATCTTTTCAGAGATTAATAGCCTATGTCCCAGAAATTCAACCCCTGGAGCAAAGACCGATGCACGTGATATCCACGACCCAAGAGAATGGGTGGATGTTCCCTAGGAACACAGCGGGACACCACAAAAACTTCCTCACCCAAGCTCATGCAAGTCAACTAGTGACAGGATAGATTCAGGCTATTTTGCAAAGCGGGAAGCCCGATTTCTATAGAGCACGAAGTCGGGAATCCAACACAAAACCCCAAAACCAAATCCGAAGTCAAACGGTCAAACTGTGGATGAAACAGTGAAGAAATCACTGCATCAGACGCTGGCAGCGTCCGATGCCCAGGCACCGGACACGTCCGATGCAAAATGACCCTTACTGGACTGGCATCGGACGCATTACTACAGTGAAACACTAGCGTCCGATGCTTGAACCCCGGCGCGTCCGATGGCAACGGACGCTTCGATGGTCAGCGCCCGATGCTCCTTTAAAAGCACTGTCAGATGACACGTGGCAACGGACGCTCCGATGGAAAGAATTCAGCGTCCGATGCTCAAGAACAGAGCGTCCGATGGTCCCGATACAGAACTGTTCTTCCGCGAATTCAACTCGATCTCCTCCGAATCAAAAGCACTAAAGCTTAGACTTGGTATGAGGAGTTACTAGGAGGTTAGTGAGCTATCCCAAAGAGATCATGGCTCGAACCTAACTCCAAATCGATGAATTGGAAGAATTCGGGACAAAAGGAGCAAACTCAATCCAAATCGAAAATCGATCGATCTACTAGCTCGTGAGGTTAGAGATGATTTCCATCGGTGGAAAGAAGTGCCTCACGATCTAGAACAATTTAGTTCAAACGGATTTGCAAAAGACGCACCGAGTAGAGAGGTCGATCAACGGGAAAAACGTGGAGAAAAGCAACCCGCGAAGAACACAAGCAAAACGCGAATCACAACCACGAATTTGCAACCGTGTGGCTACCACAGGCTACAATAGTGAGATTACGGTCTCACTTCCTCAAAATCTCCAGTACACAGAGTATGGTTCTCTGCGGATCTCAGTTGCTACAGCAGGGGATTGGGAGAGCAGGAAAACCTAGAAGGCAAAGAGCAAATGGTTGAGATGGAGTGGGAGGAGGGTGTCTCCCTCTACTTATCCTAATTCTAATTCCTACTCTACCCCTCACTAATTACAGAGCGAACCCACTAAACCCTAGGGTTATTCTGGACCAACTCGAAGATGCTGGTGATCCGACGGCCACGCCCTCACAACAGGTAGCGTTGCCTCGACGCAACCTTACCGATTGCCGCCACGTGCCGCCACCACTCCGCTTGTCCTTTTCCCGGACTTCGCCCCCGGTTTTGTGGCCCAAACCGGGAAACCAGCCTTCACGACCAACCCCCGGTTTTGAGGCCCAACCAGGAAACCAGCCGACCGTAGCCTGAGTTTTGTGGCCCAAACTCAGCAAACACGCAGCACCCAGGTTTTGAGGCCCAAACCTGGAAACTGTCCTCAGCATGAGTTTTGTGGCCCAAGCTCGGAAACCATCAGCGCCCAGGTTTTGAGGCCCAAACCTGAAAACCGTCCTCTCGGTGGTTTTTCTGTGGCTCAACCACCAAACCAAGCCGTAGAGGGGATGCACCGCCCGTGCACCCTGTCCACCGACACATGTCCCAGGTCCTCGACCCAGGTAACACCGTGCCCGCAAGTCTTTGCTCATTGCTGTCCCAGGCTGTCAGCCACCACAGCTGATCCTCGGGCCACCGGTCCCTCAGTCCAAGCCTCACGTTCGCCCTTCGCCACTCTCGGTCCATAGGCACGGCACGTCTCTACTTGACCTTCACCTTGCCTTTGATCATTGTATCCGTGCTCGACACCTGCACAACACAAGCCAAAGAACATGCGCATTATCCCAGTTGACAATCACTCAGAGACTCGGCATACACCCATGTATCCGCAGAGCGGAGCTGCGCTCCGGTTCCGGAGGAGTCTTTAGAGTTTTGGTATGTCTTTGTATCTTTTCTTTGTAAGACTTATGCTTTAATATATTTATCTTCTCTATTTACTTTATGCCTTTCATATTATGATTAGTATAGTTGTTATGTTCTAGCATAGGATCTCCGCTCGTATCGAGTGCTCTAGTTATAGGCCATAATTAGAGTAGTAAGCGATAGATTAGACTTGGTGTTTAGTCTATAGGTTACCTGAGGTTGCACTCAACCCCACGGATAGTTGTGGTAGCCCCAAGTGGTGACAGCCCTGATGGCCGGCGTATTCCACCACGTTCGGGTTGATGTTCGTAGGACCGTAGTCAGAACTTCACAAACCCCCTTCTCATCCCTTTCTGTGGTTGGTGTTCTGATGTCCCGAAGTGTTAGTATATGACTGCTACATCTTTTCATCCTTGTTACCTTAGAACCCAAGTAATAGAGAACTGCATAGGAACCTTGATCTCTCCCGTTGTCCTCCCACTATAGTTATCTTTACATGTATCATTAAATTCTCTTTATTGTGCTTCCATTCAATATCATATTATTTATCAATTACTCCTGCTTTAGTCTAATTAGTACTCTGAGTTAGTAGATGCATGATAGTGAGTTATCAGATTCTTAACCCTTGCTTCCCAGTGGTAAAATATAAATAACGATCCTGGAATACTCCCGATAAAATGCTACAATGGTGTTCTGTGCGCTTGCAGAATCTTTTATATTCTATTTGCGTTAACAAACGTCAACAAGCATTTTTGGCGCCGTTGCCGGGGAAGCAATTGGTGTAAAGATTTTGATAATGATCTTGATGTCTGCTAATTTAGTGTACCACTAGCTTTAGTAGGATTACCCCTTGTTCTGTTGAGTGTGGAATAGACAGGACATCAGATGTCATTTCGACCTTATGGCAAAGATTCCACAAGAATGAAGAAACCAGGGTGCCTGAACATTCAAGATCCATCATTAATCCTGGAGCCCTGCCATCTCACAGGTTTGTGTATACATACATGTATATTATTCTAACCATGTGTAGATTGGAGAAAAGGTCGTCGTCACAACAATTCAACTCTCATCCCATGTGACGGATATTTATGCTGCACCACTCACAAATACCAGTTGTGAGTCATGGTAAGTATGATCAAGGTGAGACAGTCTTGCTCATGGACTTTAAACTTTATGAGTAGTTATCTTTTAAATTTCTTGCATACCACTGCATGTTTACTTTTAATCATTCATCCACCTCATTTAGTTTATGTTTTTTTCATATCAAGTGCATAACATGTTTAGTCCCTTGCATGCATTCATATCATCTGCATCTAAACAAAAAATATATATATGAAAAAAAAGAAAAAAATATCCCTCACTGTGATCATACTCTTTCATCTCTATTTCAATAAATCTCTTTTATGCTTTCATGCTACCTTTGTCTATGCTAGTATATTTTGGTTTGAAAGTACTTCAATTGGGTACTTTCATAGGCTTTTTAAATTAAGCGTGGTGCTTAGGTTAAATAGTCTACCTTAATCAAATTAGACACGGAGTTTGGTTTGATTGTTGATCTGAAATTAGCTTGTGTAGACATTGGATATTTTGTTGGACTAACCCCTTCAGAGAACTCTAAATACACTTTGGGAAAGTCCTGAGATGAATTCACATCAGAGATGAAGCAAGGCATACGGTGAACTGCATAATGAAGACTCAGCTCATTCATCATGGATGAAAAAACTGTGAGTATTAATGTTTATTTCAATTTATCTTCTACTGCAAGTTATCTTTTGCCTTGAACCATGTTAAAATGCAGCCAGCACATAAGATACTAGTCTATGCTAATGTAATCCTAAAATCATCTTTTCATTAGCATGGATGAATAACACATAAGTTGTGGATAACAACCCATGTTTCACATTTAGTGCAATCCTTCGGGTATGTGTCCACTAACATTTTGTAGGAGATGAGGTTTGCTTGTTCATGGTGTGAACTTAAAGATCCAAAATCCAACCCGTGGATAGACAAAACTCATCATCACACAAGTCACTAGTGATGTCGAAGGCAGCCAAGCTTTGAGCCATCTCAAGGCTTAATCTAGGACACTGATGACGAGCAGGATGCAACTTACCCTAGCTAGTTTGGGGATGAGGTGGTACGACTTCAACAACAACAAGGTCTACAAATTCAATACATGAACATGTTGTTGAAAAAAATTGGGCATCCACCTACTTCACAAGCCAGCTTGGGGGAGACACAATTTTGTTGTCTATATTTGCTTCACGATCAAGGGGAGAAAGAGAAATCCAACTTCAAGACACTTTGACCTCCTACTCACCACTTTGATCAGTACAAGCCACTAGATGCTGCCCCAACCAAAAAGAAGAATATGATCCATCACCCATTCTTGGAAGATCGTTCTTGAGCACCGTCAATGTTGTCACCTATGTCGGACCTCGAGACGTCCACTTTTGGATCTTTGACCAAAAGGTTCGCTACTTATTTAACAACTACACCATTTATGAGCAGCCGAAGGAAACCAAGAGAAGACGTTGACTCAGCCGACAAAGGAAGAACCAACTGCCAAGAATTGAGGGGGACATCATGAACGATGAAGCCACTGCACTGCAAGAATTCAGACATGGAGAGATAGAACTTGAACCTACAAATCAAGAGAATAGCTGACAAAGTCTCCATCATCTGGACCTATTGAGATCAAGACTCAGTTGGCCCACTGTGAGATAAGCAAGAGAAGACAAGCCATTCATGAACAACAACCAGCAAGACAAGAAAAGCTTCCACAAAATGGTTTGACACAATCACTCTTAAATGATAAGTTAACATTTCAAGGTAAGTGACCATCACTTTAAAAGCTTCTCTTTAATTCTGGTATGCGCATAAATAAAGAACTAAACATGTTTAAGTTGCACCTCACTTGATCCAACCTAATCAACTCAACATGTTCAGTTCTTTACTCTTTATTCATGGCTTTACTCTCTTAAATCTCACTTAAATGAGCTAAAATGTTGTGCATCTAACCTTTGGATGATGATATATCACATTCATGAAAAGATTGACACACTATACATAGATTATTCTTCCTTGGGTTAAGTAATATGATCTGTTAAATATTTTTAAGGTGCTACTTTCATGCTCATCTTTTGATCTTATCACTCATGTTATGATTGAATAGAACACATAAACAACAAGTTTATCTTGTGCAATGTGTCTAAGGTTAGAGAGGAATGAACAAAACTTTTGGTTCTGTTGGTGTTTTTCCATCAACAGAGCTCATGCACTTGATCTCTACATTGTCTTTATGAGCAGGACACACTCTTAAGAAAAACATGGAGGAGTTTGTCAACTCTCAAATTCTACAAAGTGAAGGTCCTGGATCTACAAGAACATGCACACTGAGCAAGATGCTGCCAGCTTCCACAATTAATGCTTCACTTCAAATTGCTGGGCAAACAGAGAACATGGGTGACACCATATCAAGAGGTGTAGTTATCAAGGTCTACATATCAAGATCAAATGATGTACCTCAGGAATGAACATGGTGAGAAGTCCTGTTCAGAGGACTTAAAACATTGAACCCTCGCCGAAAGGTAAAATGGGTAGTTATCCATATTTATCTTTATTGCATTAGTTTCTCTTTTTGCATGTTTACTTTCCATTATTATTTCTCCATTGCATATTTACTTTTCTGTATTAGCATTGCATAAAAAAAGAAAATAAAAATATTTTACTTATTGAACTGCATCATAAAACCTAAAGCCCCATGTGAATAATTTTGTGGTGTGTAAAAACCCACATGAAATATTCACCGTGGTGGCATAAAAACAAAAATAAATATGCATACATTTATCCTATTGCATTTTCTCTTGCATCATAAAAAATATTAAAATACAAAAATATTGATAAAGAGATCTTACTGAAACTCTAGACAACTTGAGTGGCCAACCACTAATGCTTAATATGTTCCACAAGTTTTGTTGTCTATTTGAGTTTCACAGGATTAAAGACCAAGAAAAGTTGACGAGCAAGTGGATGTTTCATCCACTGTTAGAGCACTATTTCAACAACCATCAACATCAATCAATGCTCTAATAGAGGAAGAACATTTTCACTGTCAGTCTGCTACATTGCAAGATCGAACGACTACGTCAACATTCAGCTTGGAGGAAAGCACTCCCGTGTATCCAGGTAAGTATCTTTATCCTCTTAAGTTTTTCTTTTTATAAATAAATTCAAAATACAAAAAAAAATGTGTGAGCACATGAAGGCTCACCCTTAAAAAGAAAAAGAACAAAAATATTCGGGCACATGAAGGCTCGATGCGATCGAAGGGATTAGCTTGGGGGAGGTGCACCCCCGTTATCTTCGTAATTCAGGTATGTCTTCCTACTATCTTAATGTTTTTAAGTAATAGGTTATAGTGTGTGTGAGATTAAATAAATAAAGCATGTCAAATATGAAGAACTCTCTCCCTAATGTCTTAAAATGGAAATGATGAATAGTTGCTCTATTGTATTTCTTTCTAGTACCTAGCCTTTAAGCATGAGTTCTCCTAAGTTTTAAAAAATTAATGATGCCTTAAAATAAAATTAAATATATAGGTAGCAAATGCTTGATCCAGAGTCTAGGTAATTGACAGAAATGATATGTGATGATCTGAGCTTCTGTTATCTTGTTCTAAAACAACACTAGAGTTCCGGAGAGATTCCAATATTAATATGGCAAATAATTGCATTGAGTTAAATTAAGCTTTGTTGACCCTATGAGAAGATATCATGCTATTGAATTGAGATCACTTACACACTTCATCCATCTTCCGCATAAATGATCATTTGTTGCTATCCTCTTAAAAGTTTGTTGGAAGCATGTGGCTATTGAAAAAAAAGAAGAAGAAAAGAAAAAGAAAAAAAAATCTGAGGAAATAAAAAGGGACAAGTGTCTGAAACCTCAAAAAGATAGATCCCGAGGAAATAAAAAGGGACAAGTGTCCGGAACCTCGAAAAAAAAGAAGAAAAAAAAGAGCAAAAAAATATGAATATCAGAAAAAATGGGCACATGCCCGATAGTAGAATTAGCCTGATAGTCATGTGTCTCTAATAGACAGAAGAGAGTGATATATTCAAAAGAGCATCCGCCTCCATTTTCCATACACATGCACTTCTCGATTTAATGGTGTGGTTGACTTTCTCTTTGGATCCATTGTTTAATTTGACAACATATGTTCTTAAGCTTTTTGAAAATTCATAAAAACTCCGGGATAATGGTGAAGTGAAAGAGCTAGAGACATAGTGCTTGATTTGATCGTTCTATCTTTCAATTACTCAAGATTCAAGGTAAAGTACTAAGCCCCGTGATGAATAATACGATATCTTTTTCTAATCCAAATGTGAACTTTTGTTTGAATGCATGTGTACTTGTTAGAAATGCAGATATTGCAGCAACTCCTGATCCATTGTTGAGTTTGACTTTGCTAAGGGACTAGCAAAGGGTAACCTTGGGGGAACTTGTTGACGCTCACTAATGCTCATAATTAACCATCAACTATTGCATGAAATGACACTAAATGAATCACAAAGCATAGTTGTAGGGTTTGAAACTAACAAGTTCCACGAGTTTTGGTGCTCTCACTTGTTTTGTAGGACATCCATGTTTTTACCATATAAAAGTATCTCAAGTGATGAAACAGAGCACACCATTGCGAAGACCTCGTTGAGACGATCGAAACGGATATATGATTTGTTATATTTGGAGTCCCGGAGCGAGAGTCCTCGATGGATACAACTTGGAAGATTCTAGAACATTCCAGAACACTCCAGAAGACACGAGAAGGCGACCCACGGAAGGCGGGACACACCTGTCATAGAGGCAGACCGACCGGTCTCTCTCCTGGACCGACTGGTCTGGTGTGGGGCCCAAATTCGCCCCCCTTCGCGTGACGCACTCCAACCGACCTCTCCAACGCGTTTTCGCCCATTAAGGCCCATGTGCATATGGCGAAGGATTTAGTCCCATATCGCTTGTCCAAGGTGGAGGGGAGGCCAGGAGCCCCTATATAATAAACTCAGGACCCCCTGAGACAACAACATCATCATAGAGTTGTAGAGGCGTCCCTCGAATGGATGACCTTTCTTCTCTATGTAATTAGGTTTAGATTTTCCAATGTAATAGCTTAGCTCTAGTCGGGAGTTAGGGAGAGCGGAGCTGTGCTCCGGTTCCGGAGGAGTCTTCAGAGTTTTGGTATGTCTTTGTATCTTTTCTTTGTAAGACTTATGCTTTAATATATTTATCTTCTCTATTTACTTTATGTCTTTCATATTATGATTAGTATAGTTGTTATGTTCTAGCATAGGATCTCCGCTCGTATCGAGTGCTCTAGTTATAGGCCATAATTAGAGTAGTAATCGATAGATTAGACTTGGTGTTTAGTCTATAGGTTACCTGAGGTTGCGCTCAACCCCACGGATAGTTGTGGTAGCCCCAGGTGGTGACAGCCCTGATGGCCGACGTATTCCACCACGTTCGGGTTGATGTTCGTAGGACCGTAGTCAGAACTTCCCAAACCCCCTTCTCATCCCTTTCTGTGGTTGGTGTTCTGATGTCCTGAAGTGTTATTATATGACTGCTATATCTTTTCATCCTTGTTACCTTAGAACCCAAGTAATAGAGAAGTGCATAGGAACCTTGATCTCTCCCGTTGTCCTCCCACTATAGTTATCTTTACATGTATCATTAAATTCTCTTTATTGTGCTTCCATTCAATATCATATCATTTATCAATTACTCCTGCTTTAGTCTAATTAGTACTCTGAGTTAGTAGATGCATGATAGTGAGTTAGCAGATTCTTAACCCTTGCTTCCCAATGGTAACATATAAATAACGATCCTGGAATACTCCCGGTAAAATGCTACAATGGTGTTCTGTGCGCTTGCAGAATCTTTTATATTCTATTTGCGTTAACAAACGTCAACACTACTCTAAGTGTCCTTCAACACCAAATGACACTTAGAACTAGCCTATCACGTCTTCGTCGTCCATCCTTTGAAAACTGAATGAATTCCATCAATAAGGGGGCATGAATACCATAGTGCCCTCACGATCATCATTACCATGACCCAACTCAACTGTTTCTGCAAAACACACGTTTGTCATAGTAATTTACCGTTGTCATACAATCACCAAAACCCACTGGGGACCTAGATGCTCACAGTTGCCCTATATGCTGGCTGTGAGGTGAGAACGAATAGGTCGTGCATGCATGCATATATATTTGTGCATTTCTTGCTCCTCTAAACTATGTCTCTCTGTCTATGCAAGTGTTTAACATGGTTTGATGGTTTTCCTAGATGAAAGAGTGAATGCTTGTTTGTGTTCCCTAAGCTAGTAAGGGTTTTAAAACACAGTGAACTGTGGAAAAGTCATCGATGTCGTGCACGCTGGTGATTCCCGTGCGCGTCGTGCGAGCGCCAGCCGGTGCTATCCCCTCTGTTGTCACCTCGGCACACTCGCGTGCACTACCGGCCACACCGTCCACTGCCACCCACGCGCACCTCGGTGCAGCTGTTGTACGGTTGTCCCCCCCTCCCCTCGAGTGCGATGCCACGCCCGCAGTCACCGAGGTCGCCGATGTCGATGCTGCCGAGCCCAACCTCGCCATCGCCGCCTATAAAACGCCATCCTCGGCTGCCTTCCACTGCAAGCCACCCAGCTTAAACCCTTCCTGGGAGTGAATAAAACCTTCCAGGATGTGTATAAGCGAAGAGGAGTTCACCATCACCATCTTCGCTTTCTTACTCCCCTTCCTTGTGGGATCAATATTGTTGTGCATCCTTGTACATCGCCCGTTACCGTATACACCACCCTGAGTTTTGAGCACAGGTTTGTCTAGGTCCCTTGAACTCAAAAATGGAAGGACCTTAGTCTTTCTAGAGAAGCCACCTAGTGTTAGAATCGAGGTTCCCTCCTATCACTTTTCTTCCTCGATTCGAGCAAAGCCCTGTTGCTGGACCCACCAGTCAACTCATCCTCCTGTAGCCACCCTTTATGCCTCCTCCTTCCAGTACACCCAAACTGTAGTTTTGACCAAGCTTCTCGGAGAAGCTTTGCCCAGACCTCTATAAAAGAGATGCCACCCCCTTTGCCTTCAATCGCATCACCTGCTAGATAGCCACTTCGCCCCAGTCTTCTCCATCCTTGAGCAACAACCATGGCCTCACAAGAGCCACTATGCCCTTGCCTTTTACCCACTAACCCTCCTAGCCTACCTGAAATGCTAGCGGAAGGGGTTTGGACAAGCAGCGTTTGCCAGGGCGTAGAGGGTTTTCCCAAGCTTTTGTACACCACCACGCAGTGGCTGGGAATCAAGGAGCGCCCCGTGTATGAAGGTCGTGAGTACGAAGAGCGTAGCACTGAGAGGTGTGAGGTCACCGTCTACATCGGGAAGAGTGAGAGCTTCCCTGATGTTGATGGCTGGAGTGTCACCACCAGTGGTTTTCGTTTCCCCGACACCTATCAAGAAGTAGCCCGCAAAGCCCTGCGACTCCTATGCCACATCTATGCGGGTCATCTTAGTCGTGCCCCCATGAGGTTCTTTCCACCCACGGACCAAACCGCTCTGTTCTGGAAGACCCGCATGGAGGCTCTGCAAGGGCGTCCCATGCAAGCTGTCGACCCCACCGTGGTATCCCTAGCCACGTACCTGCTGGCCTTGGATGAGCGCCACAACCAGTTGGCCTTTGAGTTGAGGGAGTGTCTCACCCGGGCCGAAGAGGCCGAGCTTATCATCCGGAAGCTCCATGTCAGCCTCGCTGCATCTCGTGCCCAAGCTGTCACCACCGAAAGTCGTGAGACTTTCACCGTCGAGGCCCTACATGAGGCCGGAGACCACTACACCAAGAAGCTCAGGGAAGCCTACCTCATCAATCGGGACTGTCGGGGAACGTTTGCCTCAGAGGGGCAACAATCTCTGTTTCCGGAAGGGATTCCCATTCCTCCCCGGGAACGGGAGAGCAATGTGGCACCACCCGCTGCACCGCCACCCACTCCCATGGGAGCTTCTGGGGTTGAGTCTCCCCTCTCTTGCACGCAGCCCCGCCCTGCCGAAGATCCTCCGGAGACCAGTCGTGGAGCCCTCTGTCTCGACGAGGTAGATTAGATGTTTTCCTATAGATGTATCTTTCAGTCTGGTGTTGTGGTACTCTGGTGTGGTGTGTCTGCCGTCGAGCCATCGCTGTGTGTCGTTGTCGTGTCCGCTGTGAGCTGTTGTTGTGCCATTGTTGAGTCGTTGTGACACCTGTTGTTGTACCGTTGTGATGTCCCGGTTGGGCTTATGAATGAATTGCTCCCCTGGTGTTTGTCTCATAGTTATCTTAGTCTATGTTAAAAACTTGATGATATCTCCTGGAAGAACAAAATGCTAAGTTAGAGTGAAAAGGGTAGGTACACTAAATCGATTAGTTGTGGTTGTCCCAACAGAATACTTAAAACTTATTTGATCAAAACCGTTGTCGGTTTTGAATTCCGCGTTCCTTGCTCCTTGAAAGGAATCCTTGTGTTTAAAAACTTTCCCTCGCATTGCTCTCTACTTCTGTGGTCTATGACCCCACTGCCTTTTTATTGCGTGTAAATTGGTGATAGGGTTGAGTGACAATTTATGGTGTCGCGATGAAACCGAGGGCCTCCTATGGAACAGCTGCCACATGGTGCGCTGCTCCGCACGCGCTGGTATCATAGATGTTTTCCAATACCGTTATCAAGTTACACTACTATGCCGCTTGTTTTCCCTCAAAAACTTTTCTCCTTAAAAGCCTATATTTTTGTGTTTTGGCGAAGAAATCCACAGTAAGTCGATGGAGTTGTACCTTCGGAAAGAAGTTAATTTGTGCTTGTTTTAAAGCCACTCCATTCCCTTACAAGTATTTCGTCCTAAATCTCGGGACGAGATTGCTTTTAAGGGGGTAGGGTTGTAACACCCCCGGTGTTACGAACGGCTGTTAACAATAAAACATGTTGTTGTCAACTTCTTAATAACGATTTATGAATAAGTTGATGTAAAAAACTAAATTTGAGTAGAACAAAAACTTTTCAATGAACCTTAGTGGATCAAAACAAGTTCTTATCCTCAAGTTTAGCTCACATGAAATGATGATCACTTTAGGCCTTAAACATGCTTAATAATCAAAATCTATGTTTTATGTATGACCAAAGGTCAACCATGATACCATTAGATCCTAATTAATTTTGTGAACAACTTTCATGAAGGTGTCATGTACAACTTCTGTGGAGAAAGTGCTCCGAAAATGCTATATACTATTTCTGCCTTTAATTGCTTGTTTGACTTTTTGGATCAGTTTAACTAATAATTTGCTTAAACACATAAAGTTTTGCAAATATAAAAGTTGTAGTAGAAGTTTAGTACTTCTCTGTGGTGTGCTTGGTTGCTGTTTTCATGATGGTTTGATCTTTTGTTTCAAAGTTTAGAAATCGAATCAGCATAAGGTTTCAGCCCAGACTTAGCCAAATCCTAAGTCTGTAGTCCAAACCTTGTCGACCGAGTGACATGCCGTGTTCCCGTTAATCCGTTGATCATACGACCTCAACCCTTTAATAAAGGTTGTAGTTTTCTCCATGCTCTAGAGCTTAGTGGCAGTGATGTTGAGGTTTGATGCAATCTTGATGTCGTTATCACTGTTTTCCCTAAACCTAGATTAGCGCTGACACTGCAAAGTTTAGCGCTAATTACCCACTAAACCGTGACAGATATGGCCATGATCTTTTAATCAAAGTTCTAGGCCTTTATTATTGGAGCAGCTTTGCTTAAAGGCACTTGGACTCATTCGAATCAGAAAGCCTCCAAAACTGAGCTCGAACACGTGTACGCCAATTGTTCGACGTTATGACCGAACGGCCGACCGCGCCCATGTGAGCTGCTGCTATGGCGCTGTGCTCTGCGGCCGACCCTGTTGCTTGCTGCCACGCACATGTGCTCGCCTGCCGCCCTTGTCACCGCGCGTTCCACATGCTTTAAGGCCAGGCCAAGCTGCTACTGCGCCGTGCTCACCTTCCCTCGCCCTCTCCCTCATTTTGGCACGCGGACGCCATGGCCATGGCTATGGCCGAGGACGGAGCTCGCCGCCATCGCCGCGGTCCTCTACTGCGCTGGTCGTCGCTGTTTCTCGCCGTGCCGGCCGTGCCGCGTGCTCACGCTGGTCGTCGGTCGTGCCGCCAGGCCGTCGCTGGCCGCTGGTTGCACCGCTAGACTGCCTGCTAGCCGCTGTCGGCCAGGGCGGGTCAAGGCTGGCCGCCAGCCACCGGGGCTGACTGTGGCCGCCCCAGCAGCCTGCCCAACGCGCCAGGCACTCCCCAGCAGGTTGTCCAGCCACGCCGGCGCTCGCCCACCGTCCTCGGCTGGCCTGCGGCCCGACACCGCCCTCTCCGTCTAATGTACGTATATCAGGAAAGAGAAGGACCCAAAACTGATTAGTAATGTTTAGCGGGTTCACTTTGCATATATGCTTTGACTCATATATTTACGTATATGGGCTTAGTTACTTTCTGTGTACTTCAGGGTTCTAGATGTAAAGCCGTTTTTCTTTTTCGTTTTCCTTTTTTAAATCGGCTGAAACTTCGAAAATGCATAGTAAATCATAGTGAAATCTTATGACTGCAAATATGGACTATATGGAATCCTTATGAGTAGATCTCTGCCGTAGTTATATAATAGGGAACGTATCTGGTGCAAACCACACCTTTCGTGAAAACTTGTGCAAACCACGGTAAAAAAATCGTCTAAATTCACCCAAAAAATCACACATGTAGATGATATGATGATACACAACCTTATAAAATATCTTGTCCAAACTCGTCTTCGTTTGTGAGATACAAAAATAACAAATTTCAAGCCAGAAAGTTTTCCACATAATTTGTCAAAAATTTGTTATTTTTATATCTCACAAATGAATTTGATTTTGGACAAGATATTTTACAAGGTTGTGTATCATCATATCATCTACATGTGTGATTTTTTTGGTAAATTTAGACTATTTTTTCACCGTGGTTTGCACGAGTTTTCACGAAAGGTGTGGTTTGCACTAGATACGTTCCCTATATAATATGATGTGCTTTAGTGAAAAGTTTCTGTTGTTTTTATTTATCCTTGTAAATAGACTTTTCTAGGGATAGATTCATAACTCGAGCTATATAAGTCTAAAATCAGTGAAACCAACTTTGTTAGTTTTATTTCTCTGTGATCTACAAGTTTGGTAATAAAGTTATGTTGTTTGACAACTTTTCGATAGAGTTTTCCTTTTATGTGGTAAAAGTGTTCCTGAAACTAGATAAAATCATATCTGTTTTTATATTGCTCCATTTGAGGTGAAATTTTTATGGTAGCCTACTTATGTCATTTGGATGCTATGATAAAAATTTTAGATTTAGTTATGCATATATGATAGAGTTATCTATATAGCCTATAAAGCAAAACCCCACTAGCTTATTGTCTAGCATCTCCTTAAGCCACGTCATCACGCAAGCCCCACTAAATCAAATAGTTGAAGCGCCATGTCACCAAAATTCACTTCTACCTCCATTTAATCATCTTCGTTATTCTCTCTAGCTTCCACATGCTATTGTCCTACCAGGAACCGATGATAGTGGGAAAAACAGTGCCACCACCAACCCGCCGTACCACAAAATCATCAAGAATCATTGCAGCCCGTGTACTCCTAATTATCAATTTAATATATTCTGCTTGCATTTCCCTAAATAAAATACTTGAGGTGGCACTCTACTTTTTTACCCCATCATTGAATCTACCAAAAGAGTTTAACTAGGCAGAACCAAGTTTGCCACCTACTGACCTAGGTTAGAAGGCAATCAAAAGCATCTGCCACCTCGTTAACAAAAGCTCTCGGTCTAATACAAAAGTAAATTCTGGCATGTCTCTAATTCTGAAATAAATCTTGGAGGTTTGTTTGCGCACGCCCAATTTCTCTTTTAATCCAAGCCAACCGTAATGCATCAGTAGAAAATGATAAGAATACTTCCCTGTTCTCCTTGCATTTGAAGATGTCGGATGCCACCAATATTTCTCCCATTTGTAGACCATGTAAGTGTTCAAGCATCGTGACACACTTGTTGATGTTGTATGGATCATCCAATTTCTTCTCCTCAATAGCAGCAAATCGATCTATTTCTTCCTTCTTCAGTTTTAGGTATCTCTCATGAAATCCATCTGGGCTAGCAGCTTTGATCTTTTGTTTCTTACAATGTCGAGACTCGGGAGCATCTGTAGGCATCTGTGTGGAGGTGGTGGAGCTTGTGTCTGATGCACATGATTAGATGAAAGCTGAGAAAAATCCAAATTTACCTCCTCTGTCTCTTCCTCAAAAGAAAACCGCGAATCTGGTTCACCCGGAGCATTTAATGTTGGAGACGGTGATTGATATGTGTCAGCCACTTGTGTTGCTTGTGTCGATGGAACTGACGCATTCTTTGCTTTGCTTGCATAATGGTCCATGCCATGACGGGTTCTCCCTTCGGCGTGACGACCTGCAGAATGATGTCCAACAAAAAACAATCACCACATTTTAGAAAATAAAGAAAAATATAAATAAATAAGTACCGAGAATATGTAAACCTCACCATCGTAGAGTGAAGATAAAGCTTCATAATATGGGAATGACCTGTCTTGCCAATGGAGAGCGTCCTTATTGTTCTTGCGAGCAGCAAAACTATCCCAAACACTTGCAGGTGCAGTGACCATCATTCTCTCATTATCCCATCCAAATCGACTTTCAGCCACCAAATCTTTAACATTACGGTAAGCTTTCTTCAAGTCTTGCTCCTGCTGTTTGACTTGGCTAAGAGAAAATGATGTACCAAACTTTGTATTTACGCGACGAACAACATTTGTCCACGCGTCTTTACTCCAAGCATTATGTGTTCTGAAACCCGACGCATCATGTTCTTTTAAAAGATCAATAAGAAACAATTTCATTTGGTGAGTCCATCTGGATCTCTTTGTTGTCCCTAAATTCACTGCAGTTCAGATAATTACAGAGACTTTGTTTCATCAGGAATATGCAACTATAAATTATAGGCAAGGTACTGGTGGATTTGAAATGAGAAGAAGCATCACCTATTTCCTGGCTATTTTCTTTACAACGATGCCCATCGTCAGCATCACCAGACCATTGTGATTGGGAGTGGTGGTGGTGTCTATCAGGCAAAGTGGGCTGATCAACCATATTAATCTGAGTGGACCCTCTCCATGACATTAGTTCCCTTGCAATAAAATACGAGGTGTATTAGATAAACTAGGCATATGTTCTCTTGCTAAAAATCTATTGGACTAATTTGAACTATGAAAATGACGGTAGAAACAAGTACTCAGATCTATGTGGATGGCGTTACCAGGGCAAGCTCCAGGGAAATAATACAAGATCCTAATATGCAAGGACTATTGTATCAACACTAGCTGTCAGAATCCACTTTACAGTGCATTCGTTTGGTGGATCTGAGTACTACAGTGTCAAGCTTGAGGTGGGGAAAAGTAATGAACTTGCAGACAGATGGGAAAAATGGAAAGTACCTGGACGATAGAGGAACGCGCGGATGCATGGATCCGTACGGCATTGTGATTGCGAGTGCTGGACTAGGTGGCCGGAGATAGGGTCCGGCGGATTCGGTCGCTGATGCGGGGGCAATCTGACTCGATGGTCGGCGATGGGGAGGGCCTTGCGCCGTCTCGTGCGGCGGCGAAGGGGCCGTCATCGCGTGAACCGGTGATGGGGCGGTCGCCGCGCGCACCAACGATGGTGTCCGTCGGCCGTCGCGTAAGACGACGATGGGGCCGACGCTATGGTCCCTTGGCTTGCGATGGGGAAGTGTTTTTGTTTTGCTTGACCGAGATGTCTTCTGGCCTTCCTTACCCCTAATCTGAAAACAAAAGCGCCAAGCGATACGAGCGAGGCGCGTCAATCGTCAATTTTTCGCGCCAGGAAAGTTTTCAAGAGCTCTGAGCTCATGCTTATTTTCGTGTAAAACTGACCATAGGAATGAAATCCTAAGCAATTGTTCCTTTATTTCTCCTGTAAACCAAAGAGCTATACAGAAAAGAATCGTCAGGAAACTCAATCCTCCAAAATTCCTTTGGCAATCCTTCAATCCAAAGGAGGCCTTAGCATGCTCCACATGAGGGGTGAGCCTAACCCAATCTCATCATTCTTTTATTGATATTTTATTGATAAGGTGCGATCTCATCATTGTTTTGCTTACAAAATATCTGAGAAGCTCACGGTTTTGCACGTGTTTAGTTGGATGCTTTTGTCTTATATACATCCATTTTTTATAAAGAGATTTACACTCTTTTGTCAACCGATGTTATGCCAGGCCTCCGGTTATTAAATACAGACCATTGTTCTCATCAAGATCAGGTGTAATATTGATTTTATAGTTTCTCAATATGACATGTTCTCTCCTATGATCTATATAATACTACAAATTTCCCGCAGCAATGCGCGGGGTATCATCTAGTTGATTTAACTTGCTATGGCTTATTAACTGAAAGATAGAGAAAAGACTAAATAGTAAATGCATGTATATAAGCTTTGTAATGATACCTTGCTCACCATATGTTGAATGACATGGCACTGAGTTATACTGATACTAGGTTGAGCCTTTGAATGATATATGTTCATGTCCCTTGTTAGGAAAACAAGTAAAGAAGATAATTGATATGTATGCTGAAAATGGCTGGCAGAGTAGTTCCTGTTGTGGAGTTAACTTCGAAATTAAAATTATGTTTTCTGTAAGAGTCATGAATACAAAAGCTGTAGATAACTTCCATATCTTGCTTGTCCCAAAATTTTATGATTTTAGACCAAACGATTTAAGAGTTATAGATTTTTCAAGTTCAGTATCAGGTTTTACATGCTCTCTGAGTAGATCTGAAAGATTGAGTTGTTAGGTTAATATAACATTAGAATCTCCTGCTGATGTTAATAAAAGAGTTGTAGTACTTTTTCTAAGCATTTCAAAATGTCCTATATCATATCTTTTGGTGACCTAGAACTCCGGTTATGAGTCTTAGAAGTTGGTTGCCAGAATCTGCCCATGTCTAGACAGATTTGTTTCTTTGTGTTGTTTGGCTTAAATAACTGTTGAATCACTTTTATATAGTTATACAAAAGTTATAGACAACTTAATAAGATTTCCAAAAAGTTAAGAATTATTGGTGTTGAATGCCTAGAACTTTAGATATGCCTCTTCGAACTTGTTGTCAGTTTTCTGTTCTTTGTTTGTGCAGATCTACTTGTCGAGATGTTTTGACCTTGTTAACTTGCGAATTAGCTCTAGGTGATAATAGCAAAGTTGTAGAAAATTTTATTAGCTTTCCAGAAAGTCTTGGATCACCTTATTTGGATACTTATATCTTCAGGTATGATTAAAGCAAGTAACTGCTTTGTTGTTGTCTAGATTCTGAGTTTTGTTTGTGTCACTTTGCTATACCTATGTGTTTGCTAGTATATCTTTTGTACATTCCATTTAGGTACGTTAATACTGGTCATGAGAACCCGAAGGACGTGGTGTTTAACCAAAAGATGGTGCAAAGATGATCGTTGGCATGGAGATGGATGACTAACTTTCTGAAATATTTTACCCAGGCAAGCCCGGTGCATAACCTATAATTTTTAATATCTCTAAATGAATATATGTATGTTGTGCATTTATGTTTTCAAGAGTTATATAAAACTCACCTGCATATATATACATGTCCCATGAGTCCTACTAGTATAGGTTCGAGTAGCGCTATACTTAGGATGAACGGTAGCGTGGGCGACCTGTCGTTGCTCACAAGTAGGTGCTCTACTTTAAACTGATGATGATGGAAAGAAACTGAGACCGGGCAGGGATGTGGTTTGGTTCTGGTGGGTGTGACGAGTTATGTCCTGCGGCCACGGGCTTAGCTTCGGTTGCACTGTTTCCCTGTCTGTGTCGCCTAGGGACCGTTCGTTGTTGTGGGTGATGGCCACATCACAGATCTTCTTATCCCGAACACATACTTGCTTATGGGAGCGGGGAGGCTAGCTGACTCTTGCCTCGGTTTCTGGCTCTATGTGATCCGACCGTTAGTTTTTGGTAGGAAGAGGTCCTTGCATCACTCACGGCCGGGCCGGTGAGTGGGGGCTTGGAGTTTCGGTCCTAGATGCGGATACTGGACCCCTTGGCAGGAGTTGGTCTCGGTTGTGCCTTGGTACAAACAGGGCATGTGTTTTGGGGTACCCAGCTGGGCAACATTGATTCGCGAATCACCGTTGTTTAAACGGTACCGGTATGGCAATCGCCCGACAACGTAGTTTAAACAAGTGGAACTAAGGATGGAGAACTATACTGTATTGTTTACCATTTGCTTAGAAATAGAATAGGCGCTTACATAGAAGTAGGAGTAACAACTAATATGGCTAAATAACATGTTACAACCTTTTCTTAAAAATGCTTTTTTGCAAACAAAGAAAACCAGAGCCATATAGCCTTTCATAATCCTTGTGAGTCGGGATCTATATTTTCCCATTCGGGTAAGACTTGCGAGTACAATTGAGTACTCAGGGTTTGATTCCCATCGTTGCAGGTAGCAGGTGGAGATTGGAGCTAACTCTTGTGTGTGGATTCCTCCTGGTGGGCTCAGAGAGGAGTCCTTTTATCGCTGCGACTGTAGTATTTATTTATAACCTTCTCCAAAAGATTTTCATAAAGGAAACGATTTACAAATAGTTATAATATGTCTTTATGATAAATTCCTAGAATTATTGTATCACTGTTTACTTTCGCATTAACTTTGATCATATGTATAATTTCAGTTTACTCTAATAATGTTTAATTCTTGCTGCATTTTAAACTGTTGTAATAATTCTGATGATGTAATCTTGTAATAGAAGAAATGTTTTCGAGTTTGGATGCTTGGTCCTCAATTGTGATTCTGGAAGAAATGTGGATTTTCGAGTTCTCCCGTTGGGTGTGCTCGACAGACTACCGGATTTGACTTGGTCTTAAGTATGCTTAGTGTCAAATGGTTGACGAGTGTACTTGCGATTAAGTTAAATTGGGCGGTTCTGCCACAGGATGTCTCGAACGCACAACACGTAACAACAAGATCAACATATTAGTCGATACGAGCCCGTATTCGGTGTTTTCGAACACAACGCAACACAACAGATCTTAGTGAAACTCCATGCTAGATCTGTCCTGACTGGATAGTGATATTGTTGTTGCAAATAAGTAAACAAAAGATAAACAATATCAATAACTTAATGAATCTACTAGATTGTCAATCTAATATAGCCGATAACTAGCTTAGATTGATTAGACGTAAGAGATTGAAGCAATGCAGCCTTACAAATAAGATCTAAACCGATAACTAGCTTAAACACATGTCTACAATGTTGTTTATCAAGAATGTATGTGAGAAATGCAATATGAACATCACAAAAGAAAACATATCATCTAGGTGCAAAACTTTTGACAAGAACTATAAGGTCATTAGTAAGATTATGTCACAAAGTGATTTTGGTTGGGATTTGGAAAATAATAAACTATCAATTGATAGTGAGGACGTTTGATCTAGATATGTGGAGGTAAGTACATGAATATTTGGTTTCTCACTTTTTTTTACTTTTATAGTAAGATAAGTCACATGTGTTGTGTCTATGTTTTATGTTTTGTGCAGAATAACAAGGTTGCAACTTGTTACAAGACCAAGGTGGTGAAAATTTAGGATGCAATCTACATGATTTATTTAAAAGATCATGCCAATAGTGATGGGGCTAAGACAGTTGTTGAGAGTGCACAAGATTCACACGAAGAATCTAGTCAAGCATCCCCAGATTTACCACAAAAAGACAGCGAACTTGTGAAGCATTTTTTTGCATGCTTGGAGATATGAAGACTTTATTTTGAGATGCTCTAAAATGCACCGAGCCATTACCACTACCTCAGGTTACTTCTTCTGCTAAAATCTTTGCTGCACTTGAACAAATACCAGATTTAGCTAGATGTGACCTTTTGTGGTCTTATGGGAAGCTATTCCTTAATGAACGTTTATACCAAATGCTTATGGAGCTACCTATGGACATGAGGAAAGAATGACTCCTTATGTTGAATTAGAGGAATGGTAGCTGATTGAGGGATGTAATGTATGCTTGTTGTTGTGTAATATTGTGTGTATGAACCTTCTAAATTAGGTGTTGTGAAATGTTATGACATCTATAAGAGACTTGGAATATTGATCATCATTATTTATGTGCCATTTCCATCATTTTTTCATTTTTATGAATTAATGTAGTCCTTATTGTTTTTCTAAATATTGTAATTTTGTATGTGTGAAATGATATATGATAATTTGAATATATGTGCAAGCCGTAAAAAATATATTGCTGTAACACCCTAAAAATTTCTCCAAAACAAAATAGGTGAAAATGATTTAATTACGATTTTTGTGAAGCATTTAACCTAGGGGTTAAATAATTTTTATGGAAATAAAAGAGTAGTGGCAACATGTTTATGCATTCATGCTGGTGCATTATATTTATTTGAGTGACTGGTTTTTGCCAAAATTTGGTTTGAATTCGAATTCACTTTGAAATGCCTTGAAATAAAATGAAAAGCTTTTTCTTTTCTCTCTTTCTCCTTTCCTCTCTTCTGGCCCAAGCGGCCTGGCGGCCCAGTCCGCCGGTGCCTCCCTTCCCCTTCGCCCGCACGGCCCACGGGCGGCCCAGCTCGGCGCCGTTTGCGCCGCCGCTCCTTCTCTCCCTCTCTCTCACTGGCAACCCGGGCCCGCGTGTCAGCCCCTCCTCCCTCCTTCGCTGCGTCGCCGCCGAGCGCAACCGCCGCGGCCGCACGCTCCCGCTTCTCCCGCGCGCTTCACCCACGACCCCGTCTCTCCCTCGTCCTTTAAGTGGACGCGGTCTCCACCCCCACTCCTTTCTCCCTCTTTCTCTCCCGCAGCGCCGCACAGCAGAGCACCCAAGCAACCGCGCCGAGCATCTCCGTGCCATCGCCGCCGCCGCCGCAGTCGAGCCGCCGATTCGGCACCGCTCCGGCCGTCCGCGACCTCCTCCGAGCTCCGCCGCGTCGCGGTGAAGTTGCCGAACCCCCTCCTTCCTTTTCTTTCGCTCGGTTTAGTCCTAACCGCCGCGTTCGTCCGTGCAGTCCGCCGCCGTCCGCCGTACGCCGCGGACCGCCACCTCCGAGCCACCTCCTCCGTTCGTTTCACCCCGGTGAGCACCCCCCTTGGTTTCCCCTATCTCCTTGTCCGCTTGGTTTAGCCTAGGGTAGGCTCCGCGGCCGAGTCCGCGGGCTTCGCCGTGCCATCCATGGCGGAACCGCGCGCGACGTCGCGCAAAGCGCCGCGACGCCGCGGCCTGTGCACGCCGTCGGCTTGCCCCGCGCGCGCACCCCTGGATCTAATCCGCGCCGTCCATCTCTGATCCGGTGGCTCGAATCAGCCGGTACCCTTTCGGGTGCCATTTTGCATAAGAGCCCCTGAGGATTTGCGGAATCAACCCGCACTCCTTACGGCATTGTTCTCTGTGTCTTGAAAATCTTTCAACCAGGCCCCTGTGTTTCGGTTGAATTGAGGCGCAGTCCAGCCGGCCGTCAAATTGTTTTAAAATTCAGTTTAAATTCCGATTTAAATTCAAATTGATTTCACTCTATTTACAGAAATGCCACTACATTAAAATGCTTATAAAATCCACGTTTTAGCTCCGTTTTGACCCGTTCAAGTTGCGTTAGGTTCGTAATTTAGTTATCCACCTGTTGACGTCCCTGTTAGACTGTTTTGAACAGTTTAGCTTTAGGGTCCAAGTTAATCTTGTTTAGGTCTCTAGAAACACCGTTTCGGCCGTATCTTTCGCATAGTAACTCCGTTTTCGGTGAACCAAAACTTGTTGTGATCGTAGAAACGCGTACTTCAATTTTATCAAAGTTTTATTTCTGTTTATTACTGTTTGGTGTACTGTTCTAATGATAGCCTTGTTTGCATTGTGAATGTTTGCGCCTGGAATGCGTGGTGATGTTTTGTGATCGAGTAGACGGTGAGTCGGTGTGGTACGACCAGGACCCCTCTTTCAGCGACCAGCAGGAAGATCAGTCTTTCGACAACCAAGGCAAGTTAGCATGGGATCTCCTTGTTACCTATTTCACCTTACTATTAATTTACTCATTTATGCATGTGTCCAAATTGAGCAACCTTAGAGACCCACTTAGCTTTGTTATCTGTGATGTTCTTGACTCCGTGGGATCTTTGCATATGGGTAGAATGCTAGTGCTAGCTGACTTATAACTGATCCAGTCCAATGATGAATTTGTTCTCATAATGATATCTTGTTAAACGGTTAATAAAAACTTGCTGTTAGCAAAAGCTGGGATTGACAGTGCTACCATGAGTGCTATATGGCTCTGGTTTTAGCTCAGTACATTGGACCTTTTCTAACTTGTTAGCGGTGACCCGAAAGGGCGCATAAGGGGCTTGCCACTTTGGGTGTAGGGCTGCTCCTGTTCCTATGTGTATAGCTGCGATGGCCTTGTGCCATAAGAAAGGGGGGTTACTACATCTGCCTGCCAAGGAAACCTAGCGGCCCTAACATGTTAGACGAACCAACGAAAGGCTTCATAGTGTGCCCCGCCGATCTACCTCGGAAGTGGATCAAGAGGTTGGCCGCCTCGGGCACAAGGGTAACACGGCTTGTGGGTAAAGATGCACAACCTCTGCAGAGTGTAAAACTGTTATAACAGCCGTGCTCACGGTCACGAGCGGCCCGGGAAACTAGCAGAACTTTGATACTTGAATAACTGTTTACTTTATATTGTTGGTACTTTATGATGTTATATTTATCTTTGATGGACAAATGGATCATGGGTTAAGGGTTAAGCACAATATTCGTTTACCTTAATGCTAAAACCTGCCAACTTAAAAGCTAACTGCAGTCAGACAGTGTCAGCCTTTTGAGCCTCATGAACCCTGTGTTAGCTTGCTAAGTACGAGAAGTACTTACGCTTGTTGTTTATCTTCTTTTTGGGCAAAATCCCGGATGGGTAACAGATGAAGGTGCAGTTGGCGACTTCCCAGAGGACTTCTAGGCTAGTTGTTTCCCCCAGTCAGCGTTCCCTGTGGAGTAGATCTTGTTAGCAGTTCAGTTATCTTTTGTTTCGCTTGATGTAAGACTTGTGTTGATACTATCGTTATGTAATAAACAATGTGATGATGCCACCTTCTTGTAATTTGTCTAACTTATGTGTGTGATTGTTTCCTAGGCACACATGAGTACTCCGCCACAATTTTATCCTTAAAATTGGGGTGTGACAAATTGGTATCAAAGCTTTGTTGACTGTAGGACGCGAGCCTAGCTAGGAAATGGCCGTTCTAACACCTTTTTGTTACCTGTTCATGCTTATTTTATTATCTTGTTACTTTATTAAAATTTACATGCTTCTTATTCTTATTCTATTATGTAAAACTAATTGTTTCCGCTTATCTTGTCTTTGACCATAACGTCAGGATGCCTCGCATGAACACCCGCGCGTATCGTGCCCTTTTCACCGCCAGCGCCCGCCAGCCTGCTCCCCCTGTGGTCCACATCCCCGACAGTGACGGTTCCTCTAGCTCCTCCAACACCGCCTTCATCGTGGAGGATGAAGAGTTGACCTCTACCCCGACTGTCTCTGAGGAGCTAGCAGCGCCACCACCGCCCCCTGCAGCAGTTCCTGAGTCTCCAGCTCCGGAGGTGCCAGCTCCTGAGGCGCCAGCACCTGAGGTCCCTGCTCCAGAGGCACCCGCTCCTGTGGCGCCTGTCGCTCCACCAGTCGTGGAGGCACCTGCCGCTCCAGCAGCTCCTGCAGCACCGGCCTTCGTGCCAGTGTACCCGGTGGTGCACTCTCCCGCTGTTTCGTCTGCTTCAGCACCAACACCCCCTGCCTCTCCAGTAGTGCAGGTGGTGGATGAAGACCTTGGATGGACTCGTCGCTTCATGTTCAAGAAGCCTGACGAGACAGCATACTATCATAGTATGCTGGTTCGTCTGCTGAATGAATACTACCCTGAGTTGGAGGCCAAGCTCCAGTATCACTGTGGCGAGTACACTCATCCTTTGGAGGCCACTTACTGGAAGTCCGACCTGATGGTTACAGGTTGGAATGATGTGGATCAAGCCCACGTCATAGAGTCGGTTCACAGGACTACCACCAAGCGTGGTGAAGCTCTCGCAAGCATGGAGGATGCAGCGCAGGATGCCTTCCTGTATTACCGTGGTCTGCGTTTCCAGTCTATGAGGACAGACCGCTACCGCTACCTGCCCCACAGTGACCTGGTGGGCTCGTGGCAAGCCCTGCTTCCACCTGTGGAGTACCAGGTTCTGGTCTCTACCGCCCAACATGCCTATGAAGTGCAGAGGAAGGCTGACAAGGTGCAGGATGACCTGCGCGCTTCACAGAAGGTGATGAGGTGTCTGGAGCGTGAAGTGGAACATCTTCGTGGTGAGCTGGGTCTTCCAGCTGTTTACAAGAAGAAGTTCAGGGCCAACAATGTCCCCGGTGGAGCCCAGTAGTTTGCCTACCATGTTTAGTTATCTCGTTAGAAACGTTGTTTAAATTTCAGTTTGTGTCTGGTGAACTTTTAGTGGATGTGTTGCTTATGTTAGTGAACTATGTTTAATGGATCTTTGCTTGTGTGTGGTGAAGTATGGGTTTTGTCGGTGCTTCTCCAAGTTTAAAACATATCTCTGTGTTGCTGTTTTTCTGGAGCAGCCTGTGGTTATATCAGTATATCTCTTAATCCATGTTCCCAAAAATTATGAAATTTTTGTGGGAGTATCTAGACTGATGTATCTTTCAAACAAATCTGGAACCAAGTCCTTATCTGTTCGGATCTGGGAGATATGCCTGTTTAAAGTTGATGTTTCTGCGCAGTCTGTCACCTAGAACAGGTTCTGTTCAACGCTGTTTTCGACCCGGAATCTGGCCGAATCTGAAAAAGTGTTCTATATGAAAGTTGTAGCTGGTTTCTTAAGCTTTCCAACGATGTTTGGTTCATCCCTGTTGGATTTCTGTAGCTTGAGTTGTGTTAGTTTTAGTGCACTACTGTTGACAAGGACGTGCACAGAAATTTTCAGCAATGCTCATTTATGTTTTAAATATACTTTCTATGTTGGATATAAAGGTCTAACTCTTGCGCATTTGTTGGTGAGCAGATGGCAGCAAGGGGTGGACGCGGAAGGGGTCGTGGCCGTGGGCGTGGTGCTCCTGTGGACCCGCCACCGCCACCGCCGCCAGTGACCATCGAGCAGCTGATGGGAATGCAGAATCAACTAATGCAAGCCATGATGAACCGCCTGGATCAGGCGCCAGCTGCAGCACCCCAACCTCTTCAAGTCAGGGATCGCCGAGGAGAATTCCTGAAAGGCCACCCACCTGTGTTCACTCATGCCTCTGAACCTTTGGAGGCGGATGACTGGCTTCGTGCAGTAGAGAAGCAGCTGAACATTGCCCAGTGCACAGATTATGAGAAAGTGCTCTACGCTTCTGGGCAACTGCAGGGAGCAGCCCAGGACTGGTGGGATGCATTCATGTTCGGCCGTCCCCAAGATGCTCCAGTTGTTTCATGGCAGGAGTTCAAGGAGAACTTCAGATCCTATCATATCCCTGATGGTCTCGTAGAGCTGAAGCAAGAAGAGTTCCGCTCCTTGAAACAAGGGTCCATGTCAGTGGCGGAATACCGCGATAAGTTTGCCCAACTGTCGCGCTATGCCCCACAGGATGTGGCCCAAGATAAAGACAAGCAGCGCCGTTTTCTGAAGGGTCTTTACGATGGGTTGCAGCTCCAGCTTATGTCAAATACTTATCCCAACTATCAGGCCCTGGTCAATAGGGCGATTGTTATTGACAACAAGCGGAAAGAGATGGAAGCAAAGAAGAGAAGCTTCCAAGGCCAGTCTTCGGGGAGCAACACTCGTCCCCGAACCAACCCCCAGCAAGGCTACCCCCAGAGGAATCAAGGCTCCTCCAACCAGTGGAACAGGGGACAGCAACCCCAGGGCAACCAGAACCAGCAGCACCTTCCATACCAACAGCAGTCAGGTGGTCAGCGCTATCAGCAGCAGCCAGGAGGGCAGAGGTACCAGCAGCAGGGCAGCCAAGCATCACGTCAGGGAGCACCCAACTCCGCTCCCATGAAGAATGCATCTCAGCAGAACCCCAACGCTTGCTACCGCTGTGGGGAGGTTGGACACTATGCTCACCAGTGTCCCAAGAAGCAGAACCCTCAGGCTCCACAGAACCAAGCAGGAGGTCAGAAGCAGAATGCTCGTCCACCTCACACTGGGCGAGTGAACCATGTGGCTGCCGATAGTGCCCTGGATGCACCGAATGTTATGATGGGTACGTTCAGCATCAACTCAATCCCAGCAACCATACTTTTTGATTCTGGTGCTTCGCATTCCTTCATTTCACAGTCATTTGTTAGAATGCATGGTGTGCCTTTATGTGCAATGAAACAAACAATCATAGTAAACTCACCAGGGGGTAGTATGCCTGCAAATTTTTGGAGCCCCACCTCTAGTGTCAACTTAAGGGGGGTAGATTTTAAAGTAAAGCCTATAGTGTTGAGAACAGCAGGCATAGATCTCATCTTGGGTATGGACTGGATGAAGCAACATGGGGCTGTCATTCAGTGTCAAGAAAGATCAGTTGTTGTATCTACACCCAAGGGAGACAGGATCTGTGTGGAAGTGGTGATGCAAGAGCAGCCGACTGCCACCATAAACCAGATGAATGCTAGTGGTGCAGAGCAAGATCGGGTGGTGGACGAGTTCCCTGATGTCTTTCCTGATGATCTTCCAGGTATGCCACCTGATCGCGATGTTGAGTTCATTATTGAATTGCTGCCTGGAACTGCACCAATAGCTAAAAGACCTTATAGAATGGGGGTAAATGAATTAGAAGAGCTTAAGAAGCAACTTAAGGAGTTGCTAGAGAAGGGGTATATACGCCCCAGTGCTTCTCCTTGGGGAGCACCTGTGATCTTTGTGGATAAGAAAGATGGTAGCCAAAGGATGTGTGTGGACTATAGGTCTTTAAATGAGGTTACCATTAAAAACAAATACCCTCTACCCCGGATAGACGATCTATTTGACCAGCTTAGAGGAGCATGTGTGTTCTCCAAAATAGATCTCAGGTCTGGGTATCACCAGTTGAAAATCCGGAACTCAGACATTCCTAAAACTGCTTTCACAACGCGGTATGGATTGTATGAGTATACAGTTATGTCTTTTGGACTGACCAATGCCCCAGCCTACTTCATGTACCTGATGAATAAGGTGTTCATGGAGTATCTAGACAAGTTTGTGGTGGTGTTCATAGATGACATTCTACTGTTCTCTAAAACAGAAGAAGAACATGCTGAACATCTAAGGATGGTTCTGCAGAAGTTGAGAGAGCATCAACTCTATGCCAAGAGGAGCAAATGTGAGTTTTGGTTGAAAGAAGTCTCTTTCTTGGGGCATGTAGTCTCTAACGGAGGTATATCCGTTGATCCTAGCAAGGTGCAGGATGTGTTGGACTGGAACCCGCCAACCAATGCCAGTGAAATCCGAAATTTTCTGGGTTTGGCTGGGTATTACAGAAGGTTCATTGAAGGTTTCTCCAAGCTTGCGAAGCCTATGACTGCCTTGCTAGAAAAGAGTGCTAAGTTTGTGTGGTCTGATAAGTGCCAGGCAAACTTTGAAGAGTTGAAGAGGAGATTGACCTCAGCACCAGTCCTAGTTCTGCCAGACTTGAACAAAAGCTTCTCCATCTATTGTGATGCATCTCGTCTGGGACTTGGATGTGTTCTAATGCAAGAAGGAAGAGTAGTAGCCTATGCATCTAGACAGCTGAGAAAGCACGAGGTGAACTATCCAACTCATGATTTGGAGTTAGCAGCTGTTGTCCATGCTCTAAAGATATGGAGACATTATCTAGTTGGACATAAGTGTGATGTGTACACAGATCATAAAAGTCTGAAGTACATATTTACTCAATCAGATCTGAATTTGAGGCAACGCCGTTGGCTAGAATTGATCAAAGACTATGACCTGGAGGTACATTATCACCCAGGAAAGGCCAATGTCGTGGCCGATGCCTTGAGCAGAAAAACTTATGCAAATGGACTGCAAGTGGAATACATGTCAGCAGAGTTGAGAGCTGAAATGGCATATCTTAACCTATGCTTTGCCAACAATGTTGTGGAGATGACAGTTGAACCTACCTTGGAGAAAGAAATCCGTGAGGGTCAATTGAAAGATGAGAAATTGCAAGAGATAGCAGAGAACATAGTGCTTGGGAAGGCACCAGGTTTCAGGATGGATGATAATGGGACACTATGGTTTGGAAAAAGGATATGTGTGCCTGAAGTGAAAGCTATCCGTGATGCCATCTTGCGAGATGCACATGAATCTGCCTACTCCATACATCCCGGCAGCACCAAAATGTACTTAGATTTGAAAGAGAAGTACTGGTGGTATGGTTTGAAGCGAGATGTGGCAGAATATGTAGCCCTATGTGACACCTGTCAGAAGGTCAAGGCTGAACATCAAAGACCGGCAGGATTATTGCAACCTATGCAGATACCCGAGTGGAAATGGGAAGAAGTGGGAATGGACTTTATCACTGGATTACCCCGCACTCAAAGAGGCTATGACTCTATATGGGTAATAGTCGACCGGCTCACCAAGGTCGCTCACTTCCTGCCAGTTAAAACCACTTACAATGGAGCAAGGTTAGCAGAGCTGTACATGGAGAGAATTGTGTCCTTACATGGTGTACCGAAGAAAATAGTATCTGACAGAGGAACACAATTCACATCTCATTTTTGGCATCAGATACATCAATCGTTGGGAACCAAGCTGAATTTCAGTTCTGCATATCACCCACAAACAGATGGGCAGACTGAAAGGATAAATCAAATCTTGGAGGATATGTTGAGAGCATGTGCACTTCAGCACGGGGCTAGTTGGGATAAGAGTCTGCCATATGCCGAATTCTCCTACAATAACAGTCATCAGGAGAGTCTCAAAATGGCACCTTTTGAAGCTTTGTATGGGCGAAAGTGTAGAACTCCTTTATTCTGGAATCAGACAGGAGAAACTCAAGTGTTTGGACCGGATGTTCTTAGAAATGCGGAAGAACAAGTAAGAATGATCCGGGATAACTTAAGGATAGCTCAGTCCCGACAAAAGAGTTATGCGGATACTCGCAGGAGGGACTTAGTTTTCAAAGTGGGAGACTATGTGTATTTGAAAGTGTCACCCATGAGAAGCGTAAAGAGATTCAACATGAAAGGAAAGTTGGCACCAAGATACATAGGTCCTTTCCGGATCTTGGCCAGACGTGGAGAAGTGGCCTATCAGCTTGAGCTACCTGAGAGTTTATCAGGCGTTCATGATGTGTTCCATGTCTCTCAGCTGAAGAAATGTCTGAGGGTGCCTGAAGAGCAAGTTCCCCTGAAAGAGATCAAGATAGGAGAAGATCTCACTTATGAAGAGTACCCTGTCAAGATCTTAGAGACAGCAGAAAGAGTTACCAGGAGCCGAGTTATCAAGATGTGCAAGGTTCAGTGGAACCGATATACAGAAGAAGAAGCTACCTGGGAAAGAGAAGAAGACCTTCGGAAATCCTATCCGCAGTTGTTTGAGTAAGCTCCAGTCGAATCTCGAGGACGAGATTCATCTTAAGGGGGGTAGAGTTGTAACACCCTAAAAATTTCTCCAAAACAAAATAGGTGAAAATGATTTAATTACGATTTTTGTGAAGCATTTAACCTAGGGGTTAAATAATTTTTATGGAAATAAAAGAGTAGTGGCAACATGTTTATGCATTCATGCTGGTGCATTATATTTATTTGAGTGACTGGTTTTTGCCAAAATTTGGTTTGAATTCGAATTCACTTTGAAATGCCTTGAAATAAAATGAAAAGCTTTTTCTTTTCTCTCTTTCTCCTTTCCTCTCTTCTGGCCCAAGCGGCCTGGCGGCCCAGTCCGCCGGTGCCTCCCTTCCCCTTCGCCCGCACGGCCCACGGGCGGCCCAGCTCGGCGCCGTTTGCGCCGCCGCTCCTTCTCTCCCTCTCTCTCACTGGCAACCCGGGCCCGCGTGTCAGCCCCTCCTCCCTCCTTCGCTGCGTCGCCGCCGAGCGCAACCGCCGCGGCCGCACGCTCCCGCTTCTCCCGCGCGCTTCACCCACGACCCCGTCTCTCCCTCGTCCTTTAAGTGGACGCGGTCTCCACCCCCACTCCTTTCTCCCTCTTTCTCTCCCGCAGCGCCGCACAGCAGAGCACCCAAGCAACCGCGCCGAGCATCTCCGTGCCATCGCCGCCGCCGCCGCAGTCGAGCCGCCGATTCGGCACCGCTCCGGCCGTCCGCGACCTCCTCCGAGCTCCGCCGCGTCGCGGTGAAGTTGCCGAACCCCCTCCTTCCTTTTCTTTCGCTCGGTTTAGTCCTAACCGCCGCGTTCGTCCGTGCAGTCCGCCGCCGTCCGCCGTACGCCGCGGACCGCCACCTCCGAGCCACCTCCTCCGTTCGTTTCACCCCGGTGAGCACCCCCCTTGGTTTCCCCTATCTCCTTGTCCGCTTGGTTTAGCCTAGGGTAGGCTCCGCGGCCGAGTCCGCGGGCTTCGCCGTGCCATCCATGGCGGAACCGCGCGCGACGTCGCGCAAAGCGCCGCGACGCCGCGGCCTGTGCACGCCGTCGGCTTGCCCCGCGCGCGCACCCCTGGATCTAATCCGCGCCGTCCATCTCTGATCCGGTGGCTCGAATCAGCCGGTACCCTTTCGGGTGCCATTTTGCATAAGAGCCCCTGAGGATTTGCGGAATCAACCCGCACTCCTTACGGCATTGTTCTCTGTGTCTTGAAAATCTTTCAACCAGGCCCCTGTGTTTCGGTTGAATTGAGGCGCAGTCCAGCCGGCCGTCAAATTGTTTTAAAATTCAGTTTAAATTCCGATTTAAATTCAAATTGATTTCACTCTATTTACAGAAATGCCACTACATTAAAATGCTTATAAAATCCACGTTTTAGCTCCGTTTTGACCCGTTCAAGTTGCGTTAGGTTCGTAATTTAGTTATCCACCTGTTGACGTCCCTGTTAGACTGTTTTGAACAGTTTAGCTTTAGGGTCCAAGTTAATCTTGTTTAGGTCTCTAGAAACACCGTTTCGGCCGTATCTTTCGCATAGTAACTCCGTTTTCGGTGAACCAAAACTTGTTGTGATCGTAGAAACGCGTACTTCAATTTTATCAAAGTTTTATTTCTGTTTATTACTGTTTGGTGTACTGTTCTAATGATAGCCTTGTTTGCATTGTGAATGTTTGCGCCTGGAATGCGTGGTGATGTTTTGTGATCGAGTAGACGGTGAGTCGGTGTGGTACGACCAGGACCCCTCTTTCAGCGACCAGCAGGAAGATCAGTCTTTCGACAACCAAGGCAAGTTAGCATGGGATCTCCTTGTTACCTATTTCACCTTACTATTAATTTACTCATTTATGCATGTGTCCAAATTGAGCAACCTTAGAGACCCACTTAGCTTTGTTATCTGTGATGTTCTTGACTCCGTGGGATCTTTGCATATGGGTAGAATGCTAGTGCTAGCTGACTTATAACTGATCCAGTCCAATGATGAATTTGTTCTCATAATGATATATTGTTAAACGGTTAATAAAAACTTGCTGTTAGCAAAAGCTGGGATTGACAATGCTACCATGAGTGCTATATGGCTCTGGTTTTAGCTCAGTACATTGGACCTTTTCTAACTTGTTAGCGGTGACCCGAAAGGGCGCATAAGGGGCTTGCCACTTTGGGTGTAGGGCTGCTCCTGTTCCTATGTGTATAGCTGCGATGGCCTTGTGCCATAAGAAAGGGGGGTTACTACATCTGCCTGCCAAGGAAACCTAGCGGCCCTAAAATGTTAGACGAACCAACGAAAGGCTTCATAGTGTGCCCCGCCGATCTACCTCGGAAGTGGATCAAGAGGTTGGCCGCCTCGGGCACAAGGGTAACACGGCTTGTGGGTAAAGATGCACAACCTCTGCAGAGTGTAAAACTGTTATAACAGCCGTGCTCACGGTCACGAGCGGCCCGGGAAACTAGCAGAACTTTGATACTTGAATAACTGTTTACTTTATATTGTTGGTACTTTATGATGTTATATTTATCTTTGATGGACAAATGGATCATGGGTTAAGGGTTAAGCACAATATTCGTTTACCTTAATGCTAAAACCTGCCAACTTAAAAGCTAACTGCAGTCAGACAGTGTCAGCCTTTTGAGCCTCATGAACCCTGTGTTAGCTTGCTAAGTACGAGAAGTACTTACGCTTGTTGTTTATCTTCTTTTTGGGCAAAATCCCGGATGGGTAACAGATGAAGGTGCATTTGGCGACTTCCCAGAGGACTTCTAGGCTAGCTGTTTCCCCCAGTCAGCGTTCCCTGTGGAGTAGATCTTGTTAGCAGTTCAGTTATTTTTTGTTTCGCTTGTTGTAAGACTTGTGTTGATACTATCGATATGTAATAAACAATGTGATGATGCCACCTTCTTGTAATTTGTCTAACTTATGTGTGTGATTGTTTCCTGGGCACACATGAGTACTCCGCCACAATTTTATCCTTAAAATTGGGGTGTGACAATTGCAGGCTTTTAACATTATTGTAGAAACACATACTCTTTAAAACATATAATTTAACATATTGTATATCCAAACAGGAATCGAAATTGGTTGTTCTTCCGTGATTCCAGCTATCAACCAATTGCACATCAAACAATGACATTGACATTCTGGACCATTTCCAATGCCCCTCGGCTTTGGTATTGTAGGTCAATTCAATTTTTTAACTTGAATATCTACACCCAAACAGAGCCTAAGAGCTCATTTAGTTGCACTCTAGTCCATCTAAAACATAATCCCTCCATACCGTTTTATACGCACACCCATTTTTTAAATCTACCAGTATAGGAGGCGGGATGGGTCATCGATGTTCATTTAATTACTCAGATGAAACAAAGAAGCTTTTTCATTTGTTAATAGTGTCTATCTATCAGCTGAGTTTAATACGTCCCTGCATGCAGCTAATTAGCTTCTCCGTGTATGCCGCACAACAATTAGTATATATGAGTTTAATACGTTGTCTTGGTATTCGATATGATGCCTCTCCCGCCTGCTAAACGGTGTGGAGGGAGTAGTAGCTAAATAAGCCTAAATATTTTGGTAGATTTTGCTCCAAGTGACTTTCACTCAGCCAAATGTCTTTTTTAAAAGAAGCTTTTTTTTTTAAAAAAAAAATGTCTACATCGTGGACGCATCGCATGAACGCAGTTCACGGTATTCTCTTGACCCCACGTTACTGATGTCAGGGCCCCGCATTTCTCTTGACCCCATATCACCCCACACGTGGGTTGGTCCACGTGAGCGTGGCCCTTGCCTGCCCAACAACCGGCGATCCTACCACGCATCGACCGTATTAATCCCACGCCACCCTGTCCCTTTCCCCGCGCCACCGCCCTCTCCGTCGCCGCCGACCGACCGAGCGCCGCTCACCCACCCCACGAGCTCCCGCGCGGGTTCATGTCCATCTCCCCACGCGAACGCACCGGAGGACACTATTACCCGCGCCCGCACAACCCTAGCCCTAGTCCCCAACATGGCAGCGACAGACGCCGCCACGGCCGCCGTTCCCCTCCGGCATCCTTCTCGCCACCCGGCGCCGCTGCAGCTGTCGGCGACGGTGGGGTCAGCTCGAGCTCCGGTGAGTTTTCCTTCCCACTCGTTCCCCTGCGCCCGTAGATCGATTTGACGCGCCTATTCCCGGTGAGGCTGGATCTAGGTTCTGTTGGTTGTTACTTTGAGAGCTACCAACTGCTATGGTGTTGGTTTGATTACGTGCCGTGTTTGGCGCCGCTCGTGCCTTGGCTAAGCACAAGCTTGGAGGGAATTTTTGCCCCCTATCAAGTTTACAGTGTTCTCTTTGCACATTAGGGGCTGAGATTTTCAGCGGATTAACTCATGTGATTGGCCATGGATTCTAGGTTTTATGCTGAGCTGAGAATAATTTGATAGCCTGGGGCCAAATTTCGCGAAATAAATGCTTGTGGGCTTAGGCTTGGTCAAGCGGGACGGTTATAGTGTAGTTACTGTATGTTTGCTACTATTAGGTTTGATTGAATTTGGATGCAAAACATTTTCTGGGTTGCTGTTTATTGTGTTCAAGGACGAAAGTATAGGATTGATTCAGACACCCAGGTGATAGTAGTTTCCGTTTGACTCGGTTCTTATCCAGCAGAAAATACAGTAGCGATATAATTTAGATTTCATCATAACCATTGTTTCTCTATGTTGGTCACACACTGTTTTTAGTGTACAATATGGTCATGATCTGTGTGCCTAACTCTATGTGTGATAATGATTCAATATATTGCATTAAGAATAAGATTGTCTGTAGGTCATCTAGATTTAAATGTTTAAATCTGACCATCTTTTTGTGTATCAGCACATCGTTGGCTTAAATTCATATTGAATGTTTACCTGATTCAACTTGTATTTTTTCATAAAAATGAAGGTCTTATTAGTTAGATCAGCAGTGACCTTAATTGATAATTTTTTTACCCTACAGTTGGTTATTTTAGAGTTTAAGAGATAGTGAAGAAAATAGGCTACTGAAGCTCTATTGCTAGCATTTTGAATTTTGAATCCCATTTAGTGACCTTTAGTAGTGGTCGTTCCTCTAGCCAGATCGACTTTGTCCTTACAAGAAGGGGGGATAAACACACTTGCGAGGATTGTAAGGTGATACCTGGAGAATGTGTGATTTCTCAACACAAGCTACTGGTGGCCGATTTTCGCTTCCTGGTGCATGCTTGTAGGGTCAAACAAGCCAAGAGTGCGAGGACAAAGTGGTGGAATTTAAAAGGGGAAGCATTGAAGGGCTTCAAAGAAAGAGTTATTGATGAGGGCCCTTGGAAAGACGAAGGAGATGCAAACAACATGTGGGAGAAGATGGTAACTTGCGTTCGGAAGGTTGCCGCAGAGGTGCTTGGAGTGTCTAAAGGAAGTGGTCGCTATCCAAAAGACACTTGGTGGTGGAATGAAGATGTGCAAAAGGCTATTAAGGAAAAAAAGGAATGCTATAAGTGCTTGTTCCAAGACCGATGCGCAGACAACATAGAAAAGTACAAGGTGGCTAAGAAGGCTACAAAACGAGCGGTGGGGAAGGCGAAGGGGCGGGCTTACGAGGATCTTTACCAACGTTTGAATACGAAGGAAGGAGAGAAGGACATTTATAGGATGGCTAGGGACTTCAACCAAGTCAAGTGCATTAAGGATAAGAGAGAGCAACTCTTGGTGAAGGAAGATGAGATTAGACATAGGTGGCAAGAATATTTTGATAATTTGTTCAATGGGGAGAATGAGAACTCCACCGTTCGGTTGGATGACTCTTCTGATGACACCAATAGGCGCTATGTGCGGAGGATCCAAGAGCAGGAGGTTAGACAAGCTTTGAAAAGGATGAAAGTGGATAAAGCGATGGGTCCTGATGGTATTCCAATCAAGGTGTGGAGATGCCTCGGGGATATAACTATAGTATGGCTAACCAAGTTGTTTAACAATATCTATCGTTCAAACAAGATGCCTCAGGAGTGGAGAAGAAGCATATTGGTTCCAATCTACAAGAACAAGGGAGACATCCAAAGTTGCACTAATTATCGGGGAATTAAGTTGATGAGCCACACGATGAAGTTGTGGGAGAGAGTTATTGAGCATAGATTGCGAGAGTCGACACGGATATCCATGAACCAATTTGGTTTCATGCCTGGAAGGTCAACCATAGAAGCAATCTTCTTAATAAGACAAGTTATGGAGCGGTTCAGGGAGCAAAAGAAGGACCTACACATGGTTTTCATTGACTTGGAGAAGGCGTACGACAAGATACCAAGGAATGTTACGTGGTGGGCTTTGGACAAACATAAAGTCCCAACAAAGTATGTTACCCTCATCAAGGACATGTACAACAACGCCGAGACCAGTGTGCGAACAAATGATGGTGACACTGATTTCTTTCCGATTAAAATAGGTTTTCATCAAGGGTCAGCCTTGAGCCCATATCTCTTTGCCTTGGTTATGGATGAGGTTACGAGGGACATACAAGGAGATATCCCTTGGTGTATGCTTTTTGCAGACAATGTAGTGTTAGTTGATGAAAGTCAGTCAGGAGTAAATAGGAAACTGGAGTTGTGGCGGCACACCCTTGAGTCCAAAGGGTTTAGAATAAGCAGGACTAAGACTGAGTACATGAGATGTGATTTCGGCAATGCTGCACAGGAAGAGGGAGAGGTGAGCTTGGATGACCAAGTGGTGCCTAAGAAAGATGTCTTCCGGTATCTTGGATCGATGTTACAGAAGGATGAAGATATTGATGCAGATGTTAGCCATAGGATCAAAGCAGGGTGGATGAAGTGGCGCCAAGCATCTGGTATTCTCTGTGACAAGAGGGTACCACAAAAGCTCAAAGGCAAGTTTTATAGGACGGCGATTAGACCGGCTATGTTGTATGGAGCAGAATGTTGGCCTACTAAAAGAAGACATGTCCAACAAATGAGTGTTGCAGAAATGCGTATGTTGCGCTGGATTTTTGGCCACACAAGGATGGACCGAGTCCGAAATGACGATATTCATGACCGGCTAGGGGTAGCACCAATTGAAGAAAAGTTGGTCCAACATCGGTTGAGGTGGTTTGGTCATGTCCAAAGGAAACCTCCAGAGGCACCAGTGCATTGTGGAGTTTTAGCCCAAGATTTTCATGTGAGGAGAGGTAGAGGTAGACCGAAATTGACTTGGGGGGAGACAATAAAGAGAGATCTAAAAAGTTGGGATATACCTAGAGATTTATGTTTAGATAGAAATGCATGGAGAACAGCTATTGACGTGCCTGAACCGTGACTAGGGTCTCTTGTTGGGTTTCAACTCTAGCCTACCCCAACTTGTTTGGGACTAAGAGGCTTGGTTGGGATATACCTAGAGATTTATGTTTAGATAGAAATGCATGGAGAGCAGCTATTGACGTGCCTGAACCGTGACTAGGGTCTCTTGTTGGGTTTCAACTCTAGCCTACCCCAACTTGTTTGGGACTAAGAGGCTTGGTTGTTGGTTGTTGGTTGGTTTTCATATTGACATCTCCCAGTTTAGTACTAATATTGGAAGTGAATATTCCAATGGCAATGGAGATACTTGCCTTTGATTTGCTTGTTAATTTCCAATCAAGCCGCTCTATACATGCTGTTGTGGTGTCATTATACTCATTATTTCACTTTCACAACTTGGATGTTATTAAGATCTTTAGTCAGATTTTTCATTATCTTCTCATTAGACTAGTTGTATGCATAACTTCGTGTTGCATTCTCATCGTTGATGCCACACCATTTTTTAGCCCTCCTGTTTCAGAGTAATCTTTACAATGCAATTCTTATTTTGCAGACCAAGTGGTTCCAGCTATTGGAGAATCTATTAATGCTCCCGAAAAGGTGAAGTGCTTGCGGAGTTTATTGCCATTTTCATCTTCTCTTTGCACATTAGCGTAAAATATTCCAGTTACTGCTCTTAACATGTTGATAAAATGCAATAACATCCAGGTAGTTGGATTTATAATATCTGGGGAAGAGAATCATACATGTACTCAAGAGGTTGGCAATATTTCAGAATGCCACTCTTCAGAACAGGGGAATTCGTGTTTCCCTGTAGATAATTTTGGCTCAGTTGGGTCATGTCCCGAGATACCTAAAATGGCGGGATCTCTCCAGGCTGACCAGGCTTCAGGTTCTACTGGACTTCAGGGTAATGGGACTCAGATAGCTACCAGGAAGAATCAGGCCGTGAATGCCAATCACCTGCTCAATTTCCAGTATGATCCTATTTCTCGGCCACAGCCCAGAGGCCCTAGAACATATCCTCCGAGAAGACAAAAGAAGATCAAACCTTACAACAAGGATCTGTTCCTCCAAGCAAACTATAAGTTTGTTGTGTTGGATACTGGGAATTACCAGATTGAGTCAATGGATCCTGATAAGATGCTTCAGTGGGAAGATATTATATGTGTAAGATACTATAGCCCTTCTGAGGTACAATGCCCTATTTGTTTGGAAAGCCCATTGTGCCCACAGATCACATCATGTGGACACATATATTGCTTTCCATGCATTTTGCGTTATCTAATGATGGGTAAAGAGGATTGTAGAGGTGAGTGCTGGAAGAAGTGTCCTCTGTGTTTCATGATGGTATCAACAAAGGATTTGTATACAATACAAATTACTCAAGTCCAGAATTTCTGTGTTGGTGACGTTGCCACATTTACACTTCTGAGCCGGTCAAGAAATTCGCTCACTCCTTCCATTAAAATCTCCTCCAGTGAAAGTTCTACAGTAGATGAAGATCCATATAATGTTTTCTCAAAGTTTATTTTGACATCTGATGTAGAGTTTTGTGTTCGAGAGGCAAAATTGGATCTTAGTAATTGGTTGCATATGGCTGACTTAGGCCTTGTTGATGACTTGGAGAAACTTCCATATGTTTCTGCTGCTTTGGAGCAACTGGAAGAAAAGATGAAATATTGGATTGAGTACCGAAATTATGGTGGTAGCCCTCCATCAAAAGATAGCTTCTCTCCTGGGTCTAGTTTCAAGTCTAGGAACTCTTTTGATGTGAATACTTCTCATCAGATCAGTGGGCACAAGATCTCTGTTTCAGATAGAGATATGGTCAGTGGTATTTCAGAACTCTCCATGTCTCCTGAGTTGAATAAAAACTTTGGTAAAGGAACAATGTCTAAACTAAATGAGAAATGTGCCACCACCATCGATTCAATTGAACATGACCCATACACATTTTACCAGGTCTGAGATTTTCAGGCTTCTGATACTGTTGAATTTTCCAAATTGTGGTTTCACAAATTCAGAGTTTCCGATGGCTTTAAATATTGTTGCAGGTGTCAGATGGACAACACCTAATTCTTCATCCACTAAGCATGAGATGTCTTCTAAACCATTTCGGAGGTTCTGATATGCTTCCACCTAGGTATTATGATCTTTGCTTATTCCCTGAAAGTTTGTTCTAGCATCCCTTCTTTACACACTATTTTGCTGTTGCCGTGCAAGTGCAACTCTAGTATGGTGGTGTAACTTGCATTCTATTTAAGGATAAGGACATCAAAATACTGACTTAAAATGCCCTTATTTGCTTCTAGCACTATTAGAATGCCCTTATTTGCTTCTAGCGCTACAATTTACCTGAATGTACAAGAGCACAGATAATGCCTGCATGTGACGCGTGAGGCATGTTGTACTCTGCAGACCTGTGACAATTAGGCTAGTCGGAGGGCTTTGATGTTTGCATATTTATTTGCAGTGTTTGGTCCAGTCAAAGATATTTTGTGCTTGGGGTTCTCACAAATGTGTGTGAATTGTTAAATTGAATGTGTGATTCTAGTTGCCTTAAGCCAATTACTCCCTCCTGTGTCATGAAAACATTTCTTAGGACAAAATCTTGTCAAACCTTAATAAACAGTACAAATATCCATAACTTTTCGGTTATTTAATTGGAAACACTAAGTGGTGGATCCAGGAATTTCATGGAGCCTGGTTGATCCTCACTATACAAGAGTATTTACCTACAACATATTATGTTTATCCTTTAGACAAGAAACATCTCTTTTGCGCTCCGGCGGAGCTCAAGTGACCGCCCCGGGTCGCTGCATGGTGGATCTGGCGGTGGAAACATGTAATACTAGAGGAATACTCTGCGCATTGCTGCGGAAATTGTTGATGATTTGAAATAAAATTGCTTATACCAAGGGATAAACAATTATAAATTAATGTTTGTGGATGATGTGATACACTTATGTGGACAACTAAATGCATGTTAATGGATGATGTGTCTTGCCGACATGTACATCATAATTGCAAATGCTAGTTGGCCATAAATGCATCCGATAGTGGACTGATGAAGTGGATAGCTTGCGTGTTGAGAGAAATAGCTAGTGTGACCATAAATGCATCTGATAGTGGACTGATGAGGTGGATAGCTTGCATGTTGAAAGAAATAACTAGTGGGGTTTTGGTTTATAAGAGTTAAGTGCATCCTATAATGGGCTGATGAGGTGGATAGCTTGCATGTTTAGAGAAATAGCTAGTGTGGCCATAAATGCATCCGATAGTGGACTGATGAGATGGACTGATTAGGTGAATAGCTTGCATGTTGAGAGAAATAACTAGTGGGGTTTTGAGGTGGATAGCTTTATAAGAGTTATATTACTTTAGGAGAGTTATAGATATACGTGTAGTTTTGTATTCAAGTAGACTTGCAAAATATTACATACTTGAAGGATTTTAAAAATATTTACTAGAAGAAATTAGTGGTCAAAGATACACATCAAAGGCCTTGCAAGGTCAAATGCAACAAGTATTTTTGATTGTAGGTAGTATCAATTATCTCAATCCATCATCCCTGTTTCAAGTCAATTTTTCTGTAGCCATTGGTTACCATGTAGCTCTGATTAGTTTTGCTCCACACCCTTTATGGAAAATTATGTTTTTTTTTCTGTCACAGCCCCATAATATTTTTTGGAATAAAAACTAGTTTGAATGCTCTCACAATGCCAATATCTTTTGACACTGTAATACTGTTGCTACTTTTGATTGGTGCTTGAATCACGTTGATGTTATTAACTTTGCTAATTTGTACACAGAATAACCGCAAAAATATTGGATCTGGAAACTGTAACACAGTCTGAGGCTATAAGGAAGCGCTATCGGTTTTTGAGTCACTTCTCATTAACAACTACATTCCAGGTAAATTTGCTATTCTTATTAACAGCCACATGCAGGTCAAGTTGGTGTGAAGATCAAGTTTTGCTCTTGGCCAATGACGATGCCTCACATCTGACACATTATGCAGTTCTGTGAAATTGACCTGAGTGATATAGTATCTCCTAGCTCATTGGCTCCATTCTTGGATGAAATCAAGAAGCGTGAGAAACAAAGAAAACGAGTCGCCAAGAAGGTAACAAGTTTGTTGGCTGTGTTGCACATTAGTTTGTTGAACCATTCAGAACTCATCAGAACATTCATGTGCGTCAGGGTAGTAGAGACTGGGGGTCAAAACCACCAGGTTATTACTTATTAGCAGGTTATCTGGTGGAGGGCATCCAATTGCTGATTCTATTTTACAAAATTGCAAACTAAAGTTTCTTGGGGTCTGAAATATGGATCATCCTAGGGGTCATGATATAAATGCCTTGGAACTGTTTAGTAGTGAAAGCGGCCAGGTTTTTGGAAAACTGGATTCTAATTAATGCCACTTTGATTTACCTATGCATATAGTAGTCAACCCCTTCGGATTTCCCAGAAATATGCCATGAATTGGGTCTCTCTTAAAGAGTGAGTTGATGAATATTAGGTATTTGGATATTGGCTCTCATTGCTTAACAATGATGTTTGTACAATGCCTAGATGCAAATTTTGTTCCTGTTACTGCTTGGTTGTCTTATATTTGTTAGTTCTTTACTTCTTTCCCAAAAGTAGCATGGCAACTGCAACTGGATCGTATGGGAAGAATCCCATATGGGGGATGGTAAGTCCTTTATGACTGGCTTTGGCTGCTAGTCTGTTTTTAAAAAGGCACATGAAACCTAGTATATGTCTAGCAAGGATGCGCACAGAATAATCAGGCATAATATAACTCGCAACTCTAATTCACAATGCTTATCACCTACAAATTGCTTACCAAATTGGTTAATTTGTACCTATCCATTTCTGGAAATTTAGGTCCAATTGGAATCCAAATACAGTATGAGTAGGTCATCATTCTGTACAAGAGCCATTAAGTTTCATGGTTTGTTTTCCATGTTGCTTGTGTATGGCTTGTTTTGGCTCCTTTTCAGTTTTCACATGTTTCCTCTGTTTTTGTAGGAAGAAAGTGAGAGAGCGAAGGCGGAAGTTGCTGCTGCTGTGCAGGCATCAGCTATGCGGTTTGAGTATACAAATTCCTCTCAAAGTCACAATGATGTTATGTTCTCTCTGGATGACTTCGAAGGTAAATTTACTAAACTTTGAATGGAGTTTCATAATTAGTCTGAGCCCCCTGCTTGTTGTTGATATTCTTAATATTGCAGTTTTCTGTTTGCATTTGGCTGTTGCCCATTTTCTCATCTGCTTTATCATGCACATTGGCGATTGGGTTCATTATTGTTGGTGCTGATTTTGATGTCTCTTTCCACTGAAGCTCTGGGAAACAATGCTGGGCCATCCACCAGTCCACCCGTCGGTGAAAGGAAGCTTTTCTCTGACGTAACACGCCTGGGTTTTGCATCTGCTCAAGACTCACCTCCCCTAAGACTCAGAACTGGAGATGCAAATGGCCAAACTGAAAACTCGAGAGACCAAGGTACGAGATACCTGGTCTGTTTAGGAGTTTGGACACTTATCAGTGTATTAGAACCTGATTTCCAATGAAGTCCTGGTGGTAACAATATATTTCTGTTATGCAGGGCCGTTGGCGACACCTGCGTTATCATTTGCCAGCGTCATATCTTCCAATAGAGCTGGGGCTGCAGCTGACAACTCAGAGATGCAGAAAGCAAATGGTGCCGGGAAAAAGGGTAAGAAAGCAACTAGAGTGCTCTTGTCGACGGGTGGTGGCCGTCGATACTGAAGGACTAGATACATTGGAAACGAACAGTTTGGTTGTTTCCATATAGTACCGTAGCTCAAAGCAATGTGTATAGTGTATAACCTGGAATACGCTTGTGCAACACTAAGCGGCAGTTGTGTGCCTTTTGCCCCTCTTTTGTATGAGTGCTCGCGTTGTACCCACATCCTGTCAGAGAGCCATGTACCGTAATTAATAATGATGGCGCAATACTATTTATTTCTGGAACGGCCGCAGGCTGCAGTTTAGTGTACTCACTCTGTTCTAAATTGCGTTCTAAAATTGTAGGAATTCTAAGTCGTTTTACTGCAGGTCGCTGTTCGGGCTTTTTAGTATGTACTCCCTCCATTTTAAATTATAAGAGCATCTCCAAGAGAGGAGCTAAACCATTTTGTAAAGCTAAATATAGCTATTATTAGATAAAAAAAACCCTCCAACAGACTCTCCAAATGTCTCTTTAAATTTGGATCTCCTTCATTCCTGAAAAATTGCTAGCTAGAGTTGGATAGACAGCTTGGCTCGCCATCCGGTCTCCACGCACTGAACGGCACCTTTCCGCGAGCACCTACTTGCCGCAGGTATGCGACCTATGCACACGCGAACTCCTCCTTTGCCGCTAGCTTGCAGGGCCCCTCCCGTCACCGCCGGTTGCAGCAGAACTGCAGGGCACGCTGGCTGCCTAGTGGTGCAAAGAACGACCACCCATCTACTCTGTTGATTAGCTGCCCTTGTGTGCTTTGTTATTGGCTACCGGTTGTATCGATCATGAGCAGGTTGGCCGGGGACAGACTTCCTCTGCACAAGAGTTTGGACCTGGAGAAGATGAAGGCGTGGTGTCCACGTAGAAGAAAATATCATCAATCTAAAAAAAATTCTATTGACATGGCATTTTTTGAATATAGAGAGTCCCTGTTTACAGAGTCTAGTGGAGTAGTCAAGAATTTTTTCGTCAAATCTATTTTAGAGAGTAGCTAAATCGTTAAATTTAGCTAGTCTTTTTGGCTAATCTCTTGGAGATGCTCAGTTTGGACTTTTTTTTTGATATATTCAATTTACTATGTATATGTATGGGTACATGGCAAAACATATGTAAAAAAAAAAACAAAGCGATCTATAATTGCGATGGAGTACCTTTTGCTGCACCTAACTATATGTTATATTTAGATCTATAAGAGCATCTCCAAGAGAAATGGTAAAAATGAATTGCTAAATCTATGATTTAGCTAACCTTTAAAATACAAAACTATGTAAAAATGTAGAAAACTCCAACAGCCTTTCTACTTTAGCAAGGCTAGATGGCTAGCGGCACATGCAAGCTATATTTACCATGCACGATTCTAGGAATAACTAGCTTGCTATTTTACAAAACGAGATAGCACATCTGTTGGAGTTCACTTTTTTGTTCTAAAAAGTCTAAATATAGCATACAAAACAAAGATAGCATGTCTCTTGGAGCATCTCCAAGAGACTTGTTATCTTTGTTTTGTATGCTATATTTAGATTTTTAGAGTAAAAAGTGAACTCCAACAGCTATGTTATCTTGTTTTGTAAAATAACAAGTTTGCTATTCCTAAAATCTCGCATGACAAATATAGCTTGCATGCGTCACTAGCTATCAAGTATTGCTATAATAGAAAGACTATTGGAGTTTTCTATTTTTTATAAAGTTTTCTATTTTAGAGACTAGCTATATTATAGGTTTAGTCATCCATTTTTACCAACTCTCTTGGAGTTGCTCTAACTTTTGTTTCCTGAATTTGGTTGGCTATGTCATCCCAGTCGCCTAGTTTCAAAATGTCTCTATTTTCGTTCACTAAACTTAGATTTGGCTCTGTCCGCTTAAACTTATCAGTCGTACTCACTTATCCTCTCATAGAATATTATTGAAACAGTCAAAATTAGCTGAAATAAGTTTAAACGAACCGACCCTTAGGTTTTATCAGGATTCAAAGATAGTCTACTCGTTTATTCTCATAAAACGTAACTGAAATAATTGAAATTAGTTGAAATAAGTTCAAACTAACAGACCCTTAGGTTTTATCTGGATTCAAAGATAGGCAAGATTTTATCTGGATTCAAAGATAGTCTAACTCGCTCGTAGGCAAACGTGTCATGTTGATTGTGTATTGACTGACACATGGACGGCAGGTGATGGTGGGTGGGCGTATTGACTGACATGTGGATGACAGGTGACGGTGGGTGGGCCACTGGTGCATAGCCATGGTGTCCTTTTGTATGGTTGTTTTCCTTTCTTTTAATTACACAAAAAATTCACACCGTAGGCGCACTTACTCCTATAAACATGTATATGTAAAATCTATCCTTACGATCATTTTGTAAACTAAATTGACAGATTCTTAAAATTGGTGAAATCATCGTATGTGTCTCGTTGTAGATGAGAACCTCGTCAACTACTAAAACACAATGCCATTAAATTCTAAACAATTCGTACTCACACGGAGTCCAACTCGGGATCCGAGGTGCTACTGAGACTCTTGTAAGCACCCACGGCTACACTAGGCCCTTTGGTTTGTTTTGCTTCTTGTTACTTGCTGCAGTCCCAACTTCACTACAACTTTTTTTTTGGTCAAGTATTGTGCTGCCTCACTTTGTGACATGAAGAATGTTATTGTTAATAATTTTTTCGGTGTGCAATATGCCGCAACGTTGATGCCCTTCCTATTGTTTTTTCTTCTTGTTGCTTGCTGCAGTCCTAAGTTCACTACTGCTTTTATACATGTTTCCCGTGTTGCTTTTCGGTTTGTGACAGGATTTCGTTGTCAAGTTCGGAGGCCTACCTTCAGTGCAAGTGCAAGGCTGTAAGGTTGATCAACCTACACAAATCGATTAGATGAAGAATTTAATAGGAATTGCAAGATCTATCTCGTATACAGTTTTTCTCCAGTATAAATTCTTTTTCCACATAAATTGCATGATTTGTTCAAAATGTATAGTTTTCTATTGCCACCAAATAAAAATTACTCCATACTACAATATATGGGTGAACAAGCATCTAGCTAGATTTGAATAGTTCAGGAGGTCATACCAAGCAAAGGATGGGAGAACAAGCATCTAGCTATTATGTCTTTCAACCGTTCATGACAAGGTGAAAGCTATAAGCCCCATGATGACTAAGATAATATGGGTGAGTATTCAAAAAAAATGTCAACTTATTAAATTCAAAAGGTAGAGTATTGATTTGTATGCAAGTGACTTGAAAGGAGTTAACATTGAAGCAACTCTTGATCCACTATTCCTAAGTCTTTGTCTTTGCTCGGGACAAGAAAAGGGTTGGCATCAAAGTAGTATTTCACTTTCAAATAATGTGGTTCTACTTGTACTTGGAGATTATTTTTATGCAACAATAACTGTGCAAATACATGAAGAAAAGAGACCAGAGACCGCAATCTACCACCTCTCATCCCTACTGTGGTCATGTGTAGGGTTGAGATAACAGACTAGAGGGATGGATAGTCCTTTCTAAAACTTAATCACACCCGCTAACTAAAACAAATACGGAATTAAAACAATCGATCTACCCAAGACTACACTCCTATATATATACTCTCTAGCACCTTTTAAAGATCCTAAACAAAGCAACAAAGGTGCCTGGCTAGCAAGAGATCCCTAAACAATTCTATCTTGCAAAGGTCACACAAACCTATGCAACTAGTATTGCGAACACAAAGTTGATATGTGCCTTTGTGGTTCCACCCTGAGTGTTGAGTGATTGGTCAACAGGCTCACCGGGAGGGGTGAGCGAAGACATGTATTTCTTGGTTGTGTTGTTGTGCAGGTGTGGAGCTCAAAGGCAGTGATCGATGACGAGGTGAAGGTCAAAGTGGAGGTGTGACATGCCGATGGACCGAGAGCGATGAAGGGCAGACGCGAGCCTTGGACTGACGGACCGGAGGGCCGAGGACCAGCTGCGGCAGCTGGCACTTGGCTTCGACGAGCAAGAACACATGGGGATGTGCGATGCATCGACCGAGTTGGGAGGAAGACGATGGCGTCGTGGCACTTGGCGGGAGGTCGAACATGGGCTTGCGCGCGGCGCAAGTGTCGTCAGCCAAGTAGATAAGGAAGGCGAAGGCGTTGTGCCAGGCGTGGAGGCTGGACATGCATCGGCATCGGTGCCTGTGGTCGGGGTGTGAGAACCACACTCTTCTACGACGCGGGTTCGGTAGTTGAGCCTCAGAAAGCTACCCGACGGTTTTCGAGTTTGAGCCTCAAAACTCGGGGAGCACGATTTCCAGGTTTGGGTCTCAAAACCTGGGCTGGCGGGTTTATGAGTTTGGGCTACAAAACTCAGGGTGGACGGTTTGCCGGTTTAGGCCTCAAAATCGGGCGGAGGTTCCTATGCGGAACGGGTCGACGCGTGGCGGGGTAGGGATCTCACCTAGGGTGTTCTTGACGACAGAGAGGGCTCGGTGATGACACCGGCTCTGCGGGGCGGTCGTTTGCTTCCTCGGCTCAGAGCTCGGCAGTAAATCAAAGACGGTGGAGAAGCGGCGAACAACGTCCACAGAAGCGGCAACTATGGTGCTTCTCAGTGGTGGGATCCAAACGGGGGCACATGGGAAAGCTAGGGCTCGGATGGAGGCGGAGAGGGAAAAACGGGGTGCAGCGAATGTCTCGACCTTCTTATAAGGGCCTCAGCGTGATCCACACGCCAAATTCCGTCACTACTATGGAACTTCATTTCCGCAGCGGGCGTTTCTGATTTACCGCAGCGGGCAACTGTGTCCGCTGCGGGTGCCACGCCACGGTAAATGGCGACAGCACCGCAGCGGGCGCAAGACCCACTATCGTAAATCGTTTGTACCGCAGCGGGCGCGTTAGGATGCCCGCTGCGGTAAATAATTTCGAAAAAAGAAAAAAAAAAGAAAAAAAGCCCGTATGGGCTTGGATCTGGGCCTGGACATCGCCGCCGCCACCAAAACCCTAGCGTCTCCATGGGCACCCGCTGGTCAAATCCATTCGCTGGAGGCGGCCGCCCGCACCGCCGCTCGCCGGATCCGCACCGCCGTCGTGTCCATTCGCTGGAGGCGGCCGCCCGCTCGCCGGATCCGCCCGCTGTTGGCCCAATCCGGTCGCCACGAGCACGGATCCGGATCTGATGGAGGGAGGGAGGGAGCACCCGCGCTGGTGAAGCCGTTCGCCGCTGTTGAAGCCGCCCGACGAGGGAGGGAGCCACCGCCGGCCTCACTACCGCCGGATCTGATGGAGGAAGGGAGGGAGCCACCGCCGCCCGCCGGATCTGATGGAGGGAGGGAGGGAGCCACCGCCGCCTGCCGGATTTGATGGAAGGAGGGAGCCACCGCGGGCCTCATTCGCCCCACCGCGACTGGAAGAGTGGAGTCTGGTCCCGGCGTCGTCTTGTGGCCGCCCCGGGGTCACCCATGCGCCCCACCGCCGCGACTAGAGGAGTGGAGGCCTGGGTCACCCGCGGCTGCTGGAGCTGCTCGAGGAGGCCAGTGAGGACGCGCATCAGGGCGCCACCGTCGTCCTGTGCGCCGTCGAGGAGCCCCGCGGCCGTCGAGGGAGGGAGGGAGGGAGCCACTGTGGCTCAAGCCCTTGGAGAGAGGGGAGGAAGAAGGGAGGTGGAGTGCCAGTTGTGCGGTGGAGTGAAGGGCTGTGCAGTGGAGTGGGCGCCCTGTGGTTGTGCGGCTATGCAGTGGAGTCTGAGCAGCAAACCCTAGTTTCTATATATATAGGTCCTTTCGGAATTGGGCTTGGTGGGCTTTAGCTAGGCTCAATATTTTTCGTGACGGGCAACAAAGGACGCCCGCTGCGGTAAATCGATTTACCGCAACGGGCATCTTTAGACGTCCGATGCGGTAAATACCCTATTTACCGCAGCAGACGCCTTAAGTTGCCCGCTGCGGTAAATCGATTTACCGCAGCGGGCAAAAAAGCCTGCCACAGTAAATAAAAGATGCCCGCTATGGTAAATCCCACGATTTACCGCAGCGGGCATCTTAAGTGCCCGCCACGGAGGCCCAAAGTGAGACGCTGCGGTTAATCATTTGTGGCGTAGTGCGTGCGAATTGGGATTGGGCGGTGGGTGGACTTGCTCAGAGGTGTTCGACATGAACACAACGGGAGGTAGGGGAAGAATGTGTCGCTGATGTGTGGATCCCAACTAGTGAGACGCAGGGTCCGCCTATCGGTGAAATGTGATGGGGAAGGAAGGCCTTCACATGGGCTTCAGCTCATGTTGGGCTGGCCTGCTCCTGGGCGTAGTGCGCTGGGCCTGCTGGACCGAAGGGAGACAGGCCGCGGGGAGAGAAGCAGGCTGGGCCGTGCAGACCGAAAGAGAAAGAGGGGAGGTTTTATCTTTCATTTTCTTTTATTCTCGGAACCTATTTTAAAAACCATTTTCAAAAGTAGTTCAAATCATTCTGAAATTTGGTCAAGACCACACATCACATTAAATCATGTGCATCAGCATGTATGCAAGAACATATTGCTAAGCCTTATGATAAATTTTAAATTAATAAAAAGTTTTATTTTTCTATGTTTTATGAACACAAAAATAAAAAATTAACAATTGATCACTATTTCGAAAGTTAGAAATTTTAGGGTGTTACACTAGACTCTCCTGTACCCAACGTCTCGTCGTGAACAAAGAGGTACTAGACTCTCCTGTACCCAGCGTCGGGTCATGAACAAAGAGGTTCTAGAGACAATTTTTATATGATGCCCATCTGGTCAACACTGATCAGACTCACGTAGCATCTGATTGCTTTTCTACTCGTGAGGAACATTGATCGGACTCACTGAATAGTGACACAGGCACGTCTGGTTGCGCCCCAGTGCCAGCATTCAGCCCCAACCAAAACTCAGCCCTCACATTTAACACTTGAACGCATCTTGGCCCCTAGTGGGTTTCGGTGATTGGATGAAACACAAGATTACTGTGACTAACGTGTGTTTTGCAGAAACAGGATTGAGTTAGGTCACGGTAATGGCGACGATACAGGCATATGAAGTTCATGTCCCCTGGCGATGGATATCGTTTCGGTTTTCAAAGGACGGACGACCAAGACGGTGGTAGACTAGGCTAAGTGTCATATGGTGCTGGAGGACACTTAGGTAGTCTTAGGTCTTTGTTTTTCCTTTGGCCGTACTATAAAGGGGAGCATGAATCAGTAGCTTGACCTAGATGAGTCTATTGAGGTAGGTGTGGTGCACACTTGTTATTTCATAGCTCTAGGTAGCTCAGAGAGATGCCTTATGTCGAGAGGATCAAAAGTCGTTAAGGCCGCGTCGCGATCCGAGTTCGTTTTGGCCTTGTAGTAGGCATCGAATGCTGGCCTGGTGGGCATCGGAGCCTCCGATGCTCACCCCGACTAGGGTTTTGTCTGGTGCGTGGCATCGGAGGCTCCGATGTTGCCACATCGGATGCTCCTGTGCCACTGTTCACTTGCCAGTGAACTGTGGGATGCAACGGATGCTGAGGGCCAGCATCCGATGGTCATGCAGAGAGGTTCTAGAGAGGGTAAATCTGCATCGGATGCTTCCGATGTGGAGGCATCGGATGCTGCCCAGCGTCCGATGCTCCTTTAAACAGTCTGATAGGTTGTACAGTCAACCGTTGGTCGAGGTCACCGGAGCCTCCGATGACAGGCATCGGAGCCTCCGATGCCCCTGCAGAAAGCCTGTTTTGTGCTGTTTTTGGATGGCCGGTTGGGGGAGTATATATACTCCACCTCCTCATCCATTTGAGTGTTCTTGCCACTTCCATCTGCTGAGAGACACATTGTGAGTGTGAGTGAGTGCAAGAGCCCTAGTAAGGTTGAGTGAATTGCTAATTGAGAGAATTAGTGACCTCCTAGTGAGAATTGAGTAGCAAGTGTGCATCCATCCATCTCTTTGGCCTTGTGTTGGTCAAGTGAGAGTTCTAGCTTGTTACTCTTGGTGATCGGCATCACCTAGACGACTTGGTGGTGATCGAAGAGCTTGGTGATCATCCGGAGGCTTTGTGGATGACCCAAGTCAAGTTGTGACCGGTAGCGAGCGATTCACCAGGCCGAAGTAGCGAAGAATAAGCTCATAGTGAGCACTTGATCCTTGCACGGATCAAGGGGGAGCGATACCCTTGCGCGGGTGCTCCAATGAGGACTAGGGGGGGTGTGCCGACACCTCGATACCTCGGCAAAAAGATCGTCGTGTCATCTCTACTCTCTTTACTATGCATTTACCTTTGAGCAATTCAATTTCGCATTTACTTGTTGTTCTTTCATAAGTTGAATTGCCCTGCTAGAGTAGAAATGGTTTAGCGATAGTCTTTTGTGCGGTTGATTCTAGTCAAACACACTTCTAGGCACTAGGGGGTTAATTGGGGCTTGATAGGTTTTAATTCTTGCAAGAAGTTTTAGAAAAGCCCAATTCACCCCCCTCTTGGGCATCTTGATCCTTTCAATTGGTATCAGAGCCTCATGCTCTCGATTTAGGCTTAACCGCCTAGAGTTAAGATGTCCAGAGGTGATAGACCACCTCCCATGTTCAAGGGAGACGACTTCCCATATTGGAAAATCCGTATGGAGTCGTACCTAGAAGCGGTTGATGTTAGATGTCGCGAAGCCGCCATAATCGGGTTCCCCAAACCCAAGGAGGGCACTAGCCTCACGCCACATGAGGAAGAGAATGAAAAATGGAATGCAAAAGCCAAAAATATTCTATTTAGAGGCATTTGCAAGGATGTGTTTAACCGCGTCCGAAACCACAAGAATGCCCATGATCTATGGGATAACATTTGTGCTCTCCATGAGGGAACCAAGAGTGAGCGTGAGGAGCGCTATCATTTAGTTATGCAAAAACTTCATTCCTTTGATATGCATGCTAATGAAAGTGCAAATGAAATGTACTCACATTTGAATGTTCTTGTAGAAGAACTCAATGGACTTGGCCTCACACAAATGCAACCATCCGATGTTGTGAGGAAGATTCTTTGTGTCCTCCCAATTGACAAATATGGACACATTGTGACCGTGCTACATCAAGGCGATCTTTCCAATGCTACACCAACTCAAATCTTGGGAGAGATCAATGCACATGAGATGTACATGCACATCACACCAAGTGGTGGCTCTTCCACCGACAAGAAGAAAGACTTGGCCTTCAAAGCAAGCCATGACAAGAAGGGCAAGTCGAAGGCTATTGAGATGCATCATGAGAGCTCAAGTGATGAAGAGGATGATTCCAACATCGCTCTCATGGTGAGGAAGAGCACCAAGATGTTGAAGAAGCTTCACAAGAATGGAGTCAACTTTGACTCAAGAAAGAAGAAGTTCTTCACAAGTAGCAAGAGAAGGCCAATCTCCGAGATGGATTGCTACAATTGCGGCGAGCTTGGCCATCTTGCTCATCAATGTACCAAGCCTAAGAAGGACAACTACAAGAACAAGAACAAGGGCAAGAAATATGATTCATCAAGTGAAGATGAGAAGAATGAGAAGCCCTACAAGAAGAAGGATGGCAAGAAGAAGCAATACCACAAGAAAGGTGGTAAAGCGTACATTGTTGGTGATTGGCTCACCGACATTGATTCCTCCGGTGGCTCATCAAATGAAGATAGTGATGATGTGAAGGAGAAGGTGGATGCTCTAGTCATTGGCTCCTCTACACCACCACCATCACCACCATCATCTACACACCTATGCCTCATGGCTAAAGGTGATCGAAAGGTACAAAGCGATGATGACTCTAGTGATAGTGATAGTGATGGTGAATTTGAGGCACCCTCTTATGATGAGCTTGTTAAATTGCTAAACAACTACTCTAAAATCATAAGAAAGACTAGAGCTAAAAATGAAAGGCTTGTTCATGACAATGAAGCTCTTGTTGAAAAATATAACAATGCTACACGTGCTAGTGATGAGCTAAAAAATGAACTTGCTACTATGTCATCTTCCATCAAGGAGCTCAATTCCTCTAACAAGGAGCTCAAAGCTAAAAATGATAAACTTGATAAGATGCATAGTGACTTTACCACTCGTTATGCCTTGCTCAAAGAACAATACACTCAAGTGAAAGTTGATTATGATACCCTCACCATTGCTTATGATATACTTTCACATGAGACACATGATGCTCCTAACCTTGTTGTTAAGTGTGACATAGCAACATCTTGTGAGGACTTGTTTAGTGAGCATGATGAGCAAAGAGCTAGTGGCAAGGGCAAGAATGTGGTTGTGGCCGATCACTATGATGATTATGTCAAGATCAAGAATGAGAATGCAAAGCTCAAGGTTGATCTAGAGAAGCTTGCAACCACAAAGCAAGTCATTGTTGAGACCCAAGATGATGATTGTAGCATGTCACTTGAGCTAGACATGCTAAAAGAAGAGAACAAGAGATTGAAGATGGAGAGGGATTACAAGATGACACCATCTCAATTAGAGCTCCAACAAGAGAATGACAAGCTCAAGAAAGAGAATGAGCACCTCACCACCGGGTTGAAGAAATTCACCAAGGGTCAATGTCTTCAAAGTGAGCTACTCATGAACACCGTGATGAAGACAAATAGAAATGGCATTGGCACTTTTCTCATGATTGTGAAGAGCCAAAACCCACACCCTTGCCCAAGCATGCTGAAGGACTGAAAGTGCTACCAGAAAGCGACCAGAGGGGGGGGGGGGTGAATGGGAGCTTTAAATTTCCTTTCAGAAACTTTAAACCTCTGTCCCGAAAATCGACCCCAAGAGCAAAACCGATGCGCGTGATGTCCACGACCCAAGAGAATGGGTGGATGTTCCCTAGGAACACAGCGGGACACCACAAAAATTCCCTCGCCCAAGTTCACGCAGGTCAACTAGTGACAGGATAAACTTTGGGTAACCTCAACCTCCCCCGAGCAACGCGAGGGGGATTCAGGCTACTTTGTAAAGCGAGAAGCCCGATTTCTGTAGAGCACGAAGTCGGGAATCCAACGCAACACGCGGATCTCAAATCCAAAGTCGGACGAACAAACTACGTACGAAAACGTGCAGAGGCAGCACTGACCGGACTCTGCGAGCGTCCGGTCAAGACCCACCGGACGCGTCTGGTCCAGCAAAACTCGGATTGGGAGCTTACTGTTTTTGACCGGACTCTTGATAGAGGTGCGTCCGGTCAGTTGTCCAGCGTCCGGTCAGAGAGAGACAAAGCGATGAACAGTAGAATGAGTGAGTCCGGTCACTGGTCAAGCAATGAGTCCGATCAAGATCGTGTGAAGCACAGTGTTGGCAATCAATGACCGGACTCACGGTCCTGCATCCGGTCACCCCGTCGAGTGAGTCCGGTCACCCCGAAAATCTGCTGCTCGTCCACTGATTTAACTCAAACTCTCCCAAAACGAATCCTCTAGGGATCAAACTTGGAGATATGAGTCACAAGAAGGATAGTGAGCTATCTCTAAGAGATCATGGCTCGAATCTATCTTCAAATCGAGGAATCGAAGAAATTCGGGGGAAGGGAGAGAAACTTGACCCGAAACGAAAATCGACCGATCTACTAGCTCGTGAGGTTAGAGGTGAATTCCTTCGGTGGAAAGAAGTGCCTCACGATCTAGAACATCTTGGTTCAAACGGATTTGCAAAAGACGCACCGAGTAAAGAGATCGATCAACGGGAAAAACGTGGAGAAAAGCAATCCGCGAAGAACACGAACAAAACGCGAATCACTACCACGAATTTGCAACCGTGTGGCTACAACACACTACAATAGTGAGATTACGGTCTCACTTCCTCAAAATCTCACGGGCACAGAGGTATTGTTCTCTTCTCTGTGGATCTCAGTTCGCTACAGCAGAGGAGAGGGAGAGCAGGAAAACCTAGAAGGCAAAATAGCAAATGACTGAGATAGATTGGGAGGAGGGTGTCTCCCTCTACTTATCCTAATTCTAATTCCTACTCTACCCCTCTCTAATTATAGAGCGAACCAGCTAAACCCTAGGGTTATTCTGGACCAGCTGGTGATTCGACGGCCACGCCCGCACAACTGGTGGCGTTGCCTCGACGCAACCTCACCGATTGCCGCCACGTGCCGCCACCGCTCCGCTTGTCCTTTTCCCGGACTTCGCCCCCGGTTTTGAGGCCCAAACCAGGAAACCAGCCTTCACGACCAACCCCCGGTTTTGAGGCCCAAACCGGGAAACCAGCCTACTGTTGACGGAAGTTATAACATGTTTTACCTTATCAAAATACCGTCAACACGCCTCAGTTTCAAGGAAGAATAGCATATCATGAGCTTATTTATCACTAATAAGTTCCACTTGTACTCTTAGCTTGTGAACTCGTAGGAGATGGCAAAATGAACAAAATGAGGCCAGGTGGGCCCACCAAGGGGGTCGGGCGACCCCACCTTTGGGCCACCTCGGCCATGGTGACATGGCATGATCCAAGAGAAGCATGTTCAAGCCAATATCAACCATTCGATCAAGCATGTGCTTTTGCTCAATGGTGCAAGATGAGAAGCACATGGATTCATGGGTCCACACCGAAAACCAAATGCAACCAACTTTACAAGACTTGCTCCATGACATGTGGGGTCACCAAGGGAGAGAAGAAGGTGGGCCAGCCCTGTCATAGGGGGGTCGGCCGACCCCCCCTTGGTGGGACCCAACAACACTATTCATCAGGATGACATCAGCACCTTCTAGAAGGTGTACCCCGGGCCCACATGTCAGGGACTGGGGTCGGCCGACCCCATGGTGACCCTCGTCCAAGTCGGTGGCAAAGTGCATGTTTCACACGTGAAGAATATCCAAGCCATTCATCCAAGTCGGTTGTCATGGCGGTGGATCCAAGGGTGAAGAGAGGTGGATCACGCGGATCGCTGACGTGGCACCGGAGTAGCCCCTACTCCACCTCCACTATAAATAGAGGCTTCCATCCTCTCATTCTTCACATCTCACACATCTCATATATCTCACACATCTCCACTCTCAAGTGAGATCAAGCAAGAGTAGTAGTAGTTAGTCTAGAGTGGGAGTTAGAGTCGAGTCGGGCAAAGCTCGGGTCTCCAGAGTCGTCTTCTGGGAGTCTGGTATAGCCCTAGTATCTTTCTTCTTTTGTAAGACTTTATTTATTTAATATATTATTCTTTCTTTACTTTACTTTGCATTTACTTAAGTATTTACTTTCCAAGTATTTATTTAAGTATTTACTTAGTGCAAGTCTATATTTATATAGTCTTGTTGTGTGCTTATCTTAGTTCTATAGTTGTCTTAGTTAGATTGATTTCCTTTAAATAGCTTCTTGTGTGTGCGTCATCGTCCTATCTTAGGATAGAGGCTTTAGCTATTTTGATCGATAGCTAAAGGTGTAGATAAGTGTGAGCGTGGCGCTCATACTTCATCTTATCTTTGACTACCGCTGGCTTGCATGGACAGTAGGGGCGCATGGGCAAAAGGTGACAGATTTTGCCTGGCTACCTAGATCCCCTCACGTGAACTCAGGCTAGTTCTTAAAAGGTAAGGCGTCCATAAGCCAAATATCCGCTTGAGTACTGGGTTAGGTGAACAACCTTCTATCGCTTTACTCTCTCGTTTATCCCTCTCACACAAGTAGCAAGGCATCAATCTAGTCAAGTCATCTATTTAATTAGGATTAGTTCATAGGAGTAAAGGTAGAAACATAGGAGTACTTTATACTCACTCGTTGTCCTCCCACCTAGCTAACTCTACTAAAGCTATCTTTCATATCATATACTCTTTGCTTAATTTATTTATCTTATCTATCTATCCTCCATTATATCCACTTATACCCTTTTGCTTCTCTAATTGATAATAGATTATAGTAAGACTAAAGGATCTATCTTTCCTCTCTCTACATCTTACCTAGCTTGCTTTCCTTTGGGATAAAATAAATAATGATACCTTGGAATACTCCCGGCTGAAGTGCTATATCGGTATATTCTGTGCGCTTGCGGAACTATCCAATAGTCAATAGTTTTACCACCAAGACACTTCTAGCACCGTTGCTGGGGTGAGGCTCTATAGTCTAGTTCTAGTGGTTACGTTAAGAAGTGTTAACAAGCGTTTCTGGCGCCGTTGCCAGGGATAGATTAAAACTCTATTCTTAGTAGCGACGCTAAGAAATACCAACAAGCATTTCTGGCGCCGTTGCCGGGGAAAGCAACCGCCTAGGAGTTTAAAGAGAGTGAATTCGGAGTCTGCTATATATTAGTTATCAATTAGTATAGGGGCTAACCCCTCACCTGTCTAGTTTCTTTTCATTATCCTGAAACTAGTAGGTGTATGAGCGGTTTCCAACTGCCGTCAAACTTTGTTGAAGATCCCGAGCAGTTGTTGAGGAGGACTAGACTTCGTCAAGTTCCACATCAAAGGTTCATCTCGAACCAAAATCCGTTCGAGGAGGAAGTTTCTGCACCAGCTAGAAGAGAAGCCATGGCCCAAAAGACCATCTCCGAGTACTCTGCGCCGTCGGCTGACAATGTCGCCACGGGTTCGTAGCTTAACTTGGGGGATGCGACTTTCGAGCTCAAGCCAGCTCTCATCAACATGGTGCAGCCAATCCATTCTGTGGGAAGCCGCATGAGGACGCTATTGACGTCTATTAACTATCATTATTTACTGTCAACAATACTTGAATAAATGTCATAAAGGATTGCCAACCTAGAAATAGGAGGTTTAAACTAACAAATTCCATGAGTTTTGGTGATTCTACATTTTCCAGAGATTAAACAGGAAAACCAACCACATTACTTCCCCAAGAAGGAACCCGACACAGATTTCTTCACCGCCACGTCGGATATCTCTAGAAGACTCCACGAGACACCAAGAGACACCACGAGAAGAGGCACCACAGGAGGCATACCTGTGGGACCGACCGGTCCCACAGGGCCCACCGGTCGGTCGGCCACGGAGGCCTCTCGCTTCCGTCCTCTGCAAGCTACTTCCACCGACCACTAGGATGCATCTCGATCGTACCTCAAGTCGGTTTGATCCAACGATCACGATTCCACGCCCAGGGCTATATAACCAGACCCCTGACCCCCCTCCAGATCATCAGCCAGATCAAGATCAGAAGACAAGATAGAAATTAGGGTTTCTAGGGAGAAGAGTTAGAGCTCTACATCAAGATTAGAGTTTAGTCTAGTTAGATTCAAGTAGAGGCAGGGGACTTCGTCGGCATATCCGGCTAGAAGTTTCGTCTGAGTCTCCGGATCATTGTCGAAGACTTGGTAATTTGTATCTTTATTCGACTCTATGCTACTTTAATATATTTCAGTTTATTCAGTTTTGGAGTTTATTCTAGTTATATATTTAATATAGATCTGATTATGATAGAGTTTATGATCATGTTCGTAAAGTACTTAGCTTTATTCCGGATAGAGTTAAGTGGTCAAACTAGTGTAAACATGGTGTTTAGGCTAAGTTTACCTGCGAATACATCCTATGCTCCGGGTCGAGAGGTAGATCGCAGGAGTGACACTCCTGTTGAGTCCTTTGTAGTCCTCCCTCCGAGTGTAGACCTTAGTAGGACGCGGTTGCAAGTTAGAATTCATTACTTTGTTCTTGATTCTAATTTAGTAATGTCCCTTGATCATGGATGATAGATTAATTGGCTATAAATGATTGTATATTAACTAGAGTAATCACTAGGCTTAGTAGATATGAAGTAACTTAGGATTCGAATCTCTTAATTAATCACTTGATTCTCTGCTTGATCTATGTAGTTCGCTCTATCTCTAGAATTCCCGCTGTTATCATTATCATCATTATTTATCTTTACCTTGTCTTACCCTTGTTTAGACATATAAGTAGTGAATGAATGAATGAATAATAATCTCTGCTACCTTTGAATCATATTTAATTACTAGTTCCCAGCTTCGTTACTATCTTCGGTAAAATATAAATAACAATACCTAGATAACCTGGGTGAAATGCTGCTACAACAGGTATATTTATCTGTGCGCTTGCGGATAAATATTTGTTTATATCTTTTGAGCTAGTGTCACATATAATTTACATTTCTAGTATCATGTTGGGGATGACAACTTGACATTAAGTGATGCTAGGAGTGTCCTGTACATTTCTGAAGGCTTTTGCTAGAATCAGTTCATTAAAGTTTATTATAAGCAATTGCATTAAGAAGTGTCAACAAGCATTTCTGGCGCCGTTGCCGGGGACAATAACTATCTAAGTAACGAAAGCCACCGGGAACTAAACAAAACTTATCAGGAATTTAACAAAGGAGATTATTTATTCATTCATTCACTTGTACCTCTGTCTTGGCAGGCTTACCCTTGCCTTTCTTTGTTTATATCATATACAGGGTAACACAGGATTCAGTTGCAATACATCACTTTTAAATCAGAAATCAACTTGATCAAAGATCTACATCAGTAGTCAGGCCATGGCTAACAAGACTCTGCTGGAGTTCTCTACTCCAAGTGTCAGGAACATTCGTACCGGACCTACACTCCAGACGAACAACCTTGAGTTCGAACTCAAGCCAAGTCTTATCAACATGGTACAAGCTACTACATTTGGTGGAAAGGAAGAAGAAGATGCAACTGCTCATCTACAAGATTTCTTGGAGATTGGAAGCACCATCATCATCAAGGACGTTCCCCAGGACATTATACTTCTTCGTCTTTTTCCTTTTCACTGAAAGGAAAAGCGAAGCAGTGGTTCTATTCAAACATGGACAACATCAAGACATGGGAGAAGTGTTCAGAGACCTTTCTATCAAGATTTTTTCCAATTAGCAAAGTCAATATCTTAAGGGGAAAGATTTACAACTTTCAGCAGCAAAAAGGAGAAACCATTCTAGAAACTTGGGAGCGTTTCCAGGAACAAATCTTAAGATGCCCACATCATGGAATAGGGAATGAATTGCTCATGCAACTGTTTTATCATGGATTATTACCAAGAGCACGAGAGCAACTTGATGCTACTGCTGAAGGATCATTTATGTCACTCACTTTCAGAAAAGCAGAATGTCTAATGGATAAGATAGCTGAGAATCAAAGCTGGAAACAAGCTACTCAACGCTGTCACCAAATTAAAGAAGTTCCAGAAGAAGTGTGTGCACTATCAACTAAGATGGATGTACTTATGGATCGACTCATTCTGAGAGCCAACTACAAGGAAGAACGTCAAGCTATTCAAGATGCATTTGATGCTCAAACTAGAAGTGGAAAGTATTTGGGAATAGAATTTCCCGAAGATCAAGAAGAAGCTTACAACTCCACCACACTACACAAGCAAGGATTGCGTCAACAACAACCTTCCAACCCAGATAAGTATACCAGTAACTTCAGTTCTTCCAACTCTAAGCAACCTACTTTAAGAGATTTAATTTTAGAACAAGCCAGGATAAATGATAATATTACTAGAAGACTTGCTTTAAATGATAAAACTCTTGAAAACATAAATGCTAAGATGGATGAATTTTCTTCTGCCATTAAAGATCAACTCAATTATAATAAGAGAGTAGAAGCCCAAATATTACAATTGGTTGCTGTTTTGCCTGTTACCACTAACCATGAGCAGATTAAGGGGATCACCACTAGACATGGGAGAACCACTCGAGATCCGCCATACCCAGAAGGAGCACAAAGAAGACAGACAACACCAGTAACACCTCCAAGGGCAGAAGAAAGAGATGACAAAGTTCAAGAAACTCAAGTACAAAATGAAGAAAGACCGATAGATTTTCAAGACACCAACATTCTACCATTCCCACGCAGAAATCGAAACACAAAGCTAGATGCACAGTTCAGTAAGTTTGTTGAAGTAATTCAGAAACTATATATCAATATTCCTCTGCTAGATGCATTACAGGTACCTACCTATGCCAAGTATGTGAGGGATATACTTAACAACAAACAACCACTGCCAACTACTAAAGTAATCGAGCTAACAGAAGAATGTAGTGCGGCCATCCTCAATCAAATACCAGAAAAGAAGAAGGACCCAGGATGCCCCACTATTGAATGCTCAATTGGAAATCAACGGTTTAGCAATGCACTGTGCGATCTTGGAGCTAGTGTTAGTGTGATGCCCGCATCAGTCTACTATAAGCTCAACCATTCAGCACTTGTGTCAACACCAATGTGTCTTCAGCTAGCTGATCAATCACTCAGATACCCCATAGGAATTGCTGAGAACATCCCAATCAAGATTAGAGAGTTCTTCGTACCAGTAGACTTCGTGGTACTAGAAATGCACCCAAATTCAAAAGTATCACTCATTCTTGGAAGACCATTTTTGAGCACCGCTAAGGCCCATATTGATGTCGGAGCTGGAGAAATCAAATTCACCATAAATGGAAAGGAAGAAAAGTTCTCATTCAAACCACGGCCCGAACAATGCTCAACTCTAGTAGACCATAAAGCTCAAGAAACGAAATTACTATCTCCTGAAGTGGAGACACATCAAGAAGGATGAAGAAGACTGGAGAGTCCAATTCGGTGGACTTTAAACCCCGAACCTTCGCCGGAGGTAACTCGGTAGTTATCAGCATTTACTTTTTACACCTTCATATTTATTTTCTCATGCATATAAAAAATACATACTAATAAAAATTTATTTACATCATTATTGCATCATAAATTTAGCCCCATGTAATTAATATTTGCGAATCCCGTAAGTATTATTTACTACGGCAACAAAAATATATAAGAATTTCATTATTAGAATCCTCATTTTCCATAGTTTCATAAAAGCAATTTTCTTACTTTGTACAAATACGGGAAACATACGGACCCACAGACACCTGGGACCCACCTCATGTCATTTCATATTATCACATGCACTCACAACCACTCATCCCACCTACCACCACATACAACCGTCGGCATATACTCAAAAAGTTGGGAACTTGAGCAAGGTAGGTAAGGGAGCAAGATAACATAAAGTGGGCCCCACAGGGGACCGGTCGGTCCCACCACTAGACCGACCGGCCACCCCCCTTCTCCCCTATAAATTGGCAAGCTTCCTTCACACTCTTCACACACTCCACTCTTCAAAAACACTAACCTCACTTCGAATTTCAGAATTCCAATTTCGAGTTTGCTTAGCTCTTCATTGTGGGCAGTTTCTGAGTGAGAAAAAAATAAAGAGTAGGGAGGAGGAAGCTTTGAAGCAAATAGCAAGTAGAAAGCTCTAGCAAGGGAAAGTGGGATCAAGTAATCGATAAGAGAGGGGAAGTGCTGCCCAATTAGTTAATAAACTAGGAGAGTTGAAATAAAATTATCAACTTGAACGACTGACTCCTGGACTACTAACTTTTGGACCGCTAACTCTCTGACATCTATTTCCTCTAACCCTCACTTGTTCCACTAGCTTTGTTTGTGTGTTCTCTTGTTCCTGCAGCAAAGATGAGCAACTTCTTAAAGAAGGCGAAGAACACACTCACTTTCCGATCAACAAGAAGCCGTTCGCGAGCTGGCTCATGACAAGGAGGCTCGGACATGGATACGTCATCCCTGCCCCGATCCTCTACCACAAGCTGGCCCGAGCCACGTGATCTTATTCATGAAAGGCACATCAAGCTCCAAACAGCCTACGAGAAGGACCTATTCAGGCATTACCGCGATAAAGAGTACACTCACACTCCTACCTTCGATTCACAATTTCTTCAAGATACAGGTATGGACTCTGAGTTCGATCTAGTTTTCCATAACATTGGGTGGGAGAACACTTGGGAGCTCGCCGAAGAAGGTTGTAGATTGCTGACTCTAGAATTTCTTTGCACTCTTTCTTCGGATGACACGTATGTCTATTTTAGGCTGTACAATGAACCTTTCACTCTCACTTGGAAGCAGTTCAGCCTAAATCTGGGCTTTCCTGAAACCTGCACTGTAGATTTAGATGCCGCCATAAGAAACTTTGACAGAAATAGCTTCTAGGAGGACATCACTGGTAAGAGAACAGACCATCACCCTTGCACTAATGATATACACAACCCCACATTAAGGGTGATGCACAAGTGGTTAGGCTTTACTCTCTTTCCTAGACAAGAAGGGCGTATTGTTAGAACTGAGGAGTTAAAGATTATGTATGCTATGGTTAAGAAAACTAAAATTTCACCTATAAAACTTCTGGTAGAATACTGGCCTTACATTCACACTCTACAAGGCCCTATATCCATCACTTCTTGGGTTACTCGTCTTTCTGGAAATCTCAACTTGAATGGAAATATTATGTACATCTCCACTCCACGACCAGCCATAGGTTTCTACTTCTTCAGCCAAGCACATCTTATTAAGAAAAGAAATAACAAACTCTATATGCAATATAAAGGTTATACAAATGAATATGAGTTGCCAAACAGATCACTTGGTCTGTATGTCGTGGAAACCTTTTTGCTTAACCTGCAGAGACCTGGCGCGGGAGTAGGAAGAAGCCCCTCCGCAAGATTCACTAGAAACGCTGCCCCAAGATATCAAGGAGAAGACGCTACACCAGCCGGACCAGCTTATACTCACTATCAAGGATTCGAACGAGCTGGACCATCTTCATCACACCATCAAGCCTGGGAAGATACTACTGCCTATGAGCCACATACACCACAAGATTCATGGGGGCAAGGAAATTTTCACAACTACACTCCACCACATCGCGAAGAGGATACAATGTATGACTTCCAGGGAGGACGAATGTCTTTCTCTGGGAGAGGTGTTCATGACGCCACTCATCATCCACACTCTTGCCATGCTACCCACGGTTACCCAGAATACCAGCCACACCACCAGTTCCCGTGCCACAGAGACCCCTACTTTCAGGGCATCAACACTCGTCTTACTCATCTTGAGATGGGTCAAGAAGATATGCGCCACACTCTTGAAGAAATACATCATCAAGGCGCCCAGACGAACCAGAATTTCTGCTACCTCTTCGGGCAGATGGGAATCAATCCACCTCAGCCACCACCACCGTACGAATAAAACTAGCTTGGGGGAGGACCCCCTATTCCCGAGGTAAATATGCTTTACGCTTTTATGTTTAGCTAGTATTTGTTTAGTATTCAAATAAAATAATCTTGATGTAGAATATATATATTAAAAAAACTGCTTAATATAGCTTCAACTGCAACATGTTTTCTTCCAAGTTCTTCATTGAAAAATCTTATAATCTTAACCAAAAGTTTGGATAGTTGAGAATTAGAGATGAAAAAGTCTAAGCTGCTATTTATCTTGTTCTTAGTTTCAACAAAACTCCGGAATTTTAATTTTGAAATCTTCAAACATATGATGAGAACTTGTATGACATAAGCCTGATAATAAATAATTCATACTTTAAGGCTGCCTGCTCTGTTTAAGTTTTTAGCTATGGTAGAGAGGTTTATCATGCTCTAAAGATCAAGTTTCTATAAAAGTAAAAGATTCACTCTTCCGAAGTAGTATTGTGTTAGAGGCATGGGCTATGCAAAAATATGATAAAGAGGAAAGAAAAAGGGACAAGTGTCTGACTACCTCAGAAAAGAAAAGAAAAGAAAAATGTGTGACAGAAATATGAAAAGAAAAAGAATGATAGCCCATGGTCCCTCTAATTACAATACACCAGTAAGAGTTGACAAATTCGAAAAGGTCTCAAATGCTTGATCTAAGAGTATGACATTTCTCTCCCTAAGCCCAGAACTTCGACTTAGTAAGGTATGTTTTTAATTCTAAATATATATGAAAAATGTCATCCAGGAATTCTCTGAGCTTTTATGAAAACCTTGCAAAAACTCCGGAGTAAAAGTTGGAATAAGGAATTTGAGACATAGTGCTTGACTTGATTGCTTCTATATTTCAATTATTTTGAACTAAGGTAAAAGATTGGTGAAGGGAACATGTAAAACAATTTTCAAACTCTTTTCAAGGAAGTTTTCAGTTGAAGGCTTGTGTTTTGCTCTCAGAACCCTATGTTTGCTAAGGGGCTAGCAAAAGTTTAGCTTGAGAGAGTTTGTTGACGTCTATTAACTATCATTATTTACTGTCAACAATACTTGAATAAATGTCAAAAAGGATTGCCAACCTAGAAATAGGAGGTTTAAACTAACAAATTCCATGAGTTTTGGTGATTCTACATTTTCCAGAGATTAAACAGGAAAACCAACCACATTGCTTCCCCAAGAAGGAACCCGACGCAGATTTCTTCACCGCCACGTCGGATATCTCTAGAAGACTCCACGAGACATCAAGAGACACCACGAGAAGAGGCACCACAGGAGGCTTACCTGTGGGACCGACCGGTCCCACAGGGCCCACCGGTCGGTCGGCCACGGAGGCCTCTCGCTTCCGTCCTTTGCAAGCTACTGCCACCGACCTCCAGGATGCATCTCGACCGTACCTCAAGTCGGTTTGATCCAACGATCACGATTCCACGCCCAGGGCTATATAACCAGACCCCTGACCCCCCCTCCAGATCATCAGGCAGATCAAGATCAGAAGACAAGACAGAAATTAGGGTTTCTAGGGAGAAGAGTTAGAGCTCTACATCAAGATTAGAGTTTAGTCTAGTTAGATTCAAGTAGAGGCAGGCGACTTCGTCGGCATATCCGGCTAGAAGTTTCGTCTGAGTCTCCGGATCATTGTCGAAGACTTGGTAATTTGTATCTTTATTCGACTTTATGCTACTTTAATATATTTCAGTTTATTCAGTTTTGGAGTTTATTTTAGTTATATATTTAATATAGATCTGATTATGATAGAGTTTATGATCATGTTCGTAAAGTACTTAGCTTTATTCCGGATAGAGTTAAGTGGTCAAACTAGTGTAAACATGGTGTTTAGGCTAAGTTTACCTGCGAATACATCCTATGCTCCGGGTCGAGAGGTAGATCGCAGGAGTGACACTCCTGTTGAGTCCTTTGTAGTCCTCCCTCCGAGTGTAGACCTTAGTAGGACGCGGTTGCAAGTTAGAATTCATTACTTTGTTCTTGATTCTAATTTAGTAATGTCCCTTGATCATGGATGATAGATTAATTGGCTATAAATGATTGTATATTAACTAGAGTAATCACTAGGCTTAGTAGATATGAAGTAACTTAGGATTCGAATCTCTTAATTAATCACTTGATTCTCTGCTTGATCTATGTAGTTCGCTCTATCTCTAGAATTCCCGCTGTTATCATTATCATCATTATTTATCTTTACCTTGTCTTACCCTTGTTTAGACATATAAGTAGTGAATGAATGAATGAATAATAATCTCTGCTACCTTTGAATCATATTTAATTACTAGTTCCCAGCTTCGTTACTATCTTCGGTAAAATATAAATAACAATACCTAGATAACCTGGGTGAAATGCTGCTACAACAGGTATATTTATCTGTGCGCTTGCGGATAAATATTTGTTTATATCTTTTGAGCTAGTGTCACATATAATTTACATTTCTAGTATCATGTTGGGGATGACAACTTGACATTAAGTGATGCTAGGAGTGTCCTGTACATTTCTGAAGGCTTTTGCTAGAATCAGTTCATTAAAGTTTATTATAAGCAATTGCATTAAGAAGTGTCAACAGACGCCAACGCCCATCTCCAACACTTCTTGGAGGTATGTGGTACCTTCACTATGAAGAATGTGTCTGCAGACACCATCCGTCTTCATCTTTTCCCGTTCTCGTTATTGGGAAAGGCGAAGCAATGGTTCTACGCCAACAAGAGTGAGGCCACCACTTGGGAGAAGTGCGCCAATGCGTTTCTCAAGAAGTTCTTCCCGATGGGAAGACCGGCGCCCTTCGTGGAAAGATTTCCAGCTTCCAGCAACAAGCTGATGAGATGATTCCCGAAGCATGGGAACGTCTACAAGAGTACATTCGCACCTGTCCTCATCATGGGATAGAGGAGTGGCTCATCATCCAAGGTTTCTACCATGGCCTGACCGGTATGGCCCGTAGTCACCTAGATGCAGCCGCTGGAGGGGCATTCTTACAACACAATGTGAGAGATGCCAAGGACCTCATAGAGAAGATGGTTACCAACCAAGGTTGGAATGAGGAACGTCTTCAGCTGAAGAAGAGAGGTGTTCATGCTCTCAATGAGGTGGACTTGCTCTGCGCGAAGATGGACCTCCTGATGAAGAAAGTAGAAGAAAGTTCCAAAAGGGAACAAGAGGTCGTTCAACCTTATGCAACCGCACGAGCCGTCGAAGCTGACCATTGGTGCGAGGTATGCGGAGGCAATGACCATTCGGGAAATAATTGTCCCGAAACGAAGGAGGAAGTGAGCTTCGTCAACAACGCCAACAACAACGGGTACCGGCCCCAACAACAACAATAAGGATGGAATTCGCGCCCCTTCTACCAAAATCAAGGTAACGGTTATAGCAATAATTTCAATAATTCTTATAATAACCAACATTCTTTAAGAGATCTTGTCTTGGGCCAATCTAAAATAAATGATAGTATTAATAAAAAGATGATGGCTAATGATAAGATTCTTGAAAATATAAATGAGAAAATGGATAGCTTTAATTCTGCTATGAAAAATCAATTGAGTTTTAATAAAATGCTAGAAACACAATTAGCTCAATTAGCAACAGCTGTCCCATCCTACGAGCAAGGTAAGATCCCGGGAAAACCCGTGGATCCAATAGAGGGTGTTAAATTAGTTACAACGAGGTACGGTAAGCCTCCGCTCCGATCAAACTGGGGTTATCTACTTGATCCACCCTTCATCACAAAGAAGGAAGATCCAGGCCTACCGACCATCACCTGCCAGATTGGACCACAAGTCTTCCACGACGCCTTCTGCGACCTTGGATCGAGTGTCAACATCATGTCCAAGGTAACATATGATAACTTACTAGGGGGACCTTTGCTCCCTACATTTGTTCGTTTGCAACTGGCCGATCAGACGCTACGGTTCCTCGAGGGACTAGCAACAGACATCCTCATCAAGGTCCAAAACAGCTACGTCCCCGTCGATTTCCTTATATTGGACATGGGATCCAATGTAGACGTCGCGATCATCCTGGGAAGGCTGTTCCTTAATACGGTTAACGCCGTCATTTACGTGGGATCCGGCCAACTTCACCTCCAATTCCCAGAATATAAGGTAAAGTGTCCATTCAACGGTTATAAAGCTAACATGCAGGTGAAGGACAAAGAACCTCGAGACAACAAACATCGTCGTCGTCACCCACACCGTAGGAACAAGAAAAAGAGCGGGTCGGCCAACAAGGCCGAAGTAAAAGAAGAACTCGCCGACGAGGTGCAACCACGGTCTCCATCTCCGGGACCGACCGAAGCAGCCAATGAATGACAAGATGGAGAGGTCCTACTCTACGGACCTAAAACATGGAGCCCTCGCTGATAAGGTAAATCAGTAGTTATCTCATATTTAATTTTTTATGCTTTCAATTGCATACTTAGTTAATTCTGCATATTTCATTTCGACAAAATAAATTTCCATGCTAGTAACACCTTGATAATGACTTGCAATAAAACTGAGCCGTGGGACCAACCCAAGGTGGGGTCGGCTGACCCCACCAGTGGGCCCACTGGCACATGTTCTATCTTGGCTTAGTACCCTGAGTATGACACAACACTTTGGTGCTCAAGGAGCATCCAAGGTGGGATCGACCGATCCCACCATGGTGCCCTCCTGCACCCTGCTGCATTCCACTCAATATGCTCGTAAACATCATGCATATCAACAAAGCCAACATCTGAAAAGAAATGGTCCTTTGCTTTACTCTTTAAGCATGAGATGTTCCTGTTTATGTTGGATGCTCATGGGGACCACAACAACCAGCCAAAGGCATGTCTTAGTGCTCTCATGGTCCATGGGGATCACTTTAGACATGTCTCCACTTTGGTCATTCATCTTTTCTCTTTCACCAAACACTAGGCAAGGGAATCTCTGAAATTTGTGTCAACTTTGGACCAAACATAGTTACATCTTTACTAGACACTTGATGACACAAAGTTTAAAGCATGAGGGGGGCATGTCATGGGGTCGGGCGACCCCCATAGTACACCAACCGAAAATGTGTTTGCACACATTCGACATGTCCCCTAGCTAAAGCAAAAGCAAAGTTGAAAGTGCCAAGAAGGGGGGTCGGCCAATCCATGTTGTGGGAGACATCAAGATGCCCTTCTCCCCCTATATATACCCTTGCATTGTGAGCTCAACTCCACACCAAAACCACCAGAACCATCTCGAGCTCACAAGTTCTTCCTTTCCTTCCTTAGTTGCAAGTTCATTCTCAAGCTTAGCTTAGTAGTAGCCATCCAAAAACCAAAAACCCAAAAATAGTCCCTATTTCATAGTAGTGGTAGAAGCTTGGTAGCTTATCTTGTAGTAAGATGAAGAAGTTGCTTGCCTCCCGTTTCAAAAAAAGTCCAACAAGTGTGAGAGTTGTTCCCAAGAACCTCACCATGCTAGTGCTCATGAGAGGAGCTTTGGTAAGTGATGATGAGCTGAAACTACTCTATGCCATGGTTAGCAAGGTTAAAGTTTCACCTGTTAAAATGCTAGTGAGCTATTGGCTTAGCTACATAAAGCCTAGGAAACCCATATACTTCACATCATTCATCACACGCATAGCCGAAGCTTTGGGTGCACTAGAATCCCAAACTTTTGAGTACATTAAAACCGTGAGAGATGTTTTGGAAGAAAGTGTATTTATTGATTGCAATGTACTCAAAAGGGTCCCAAGGGTGAACTAATAATGATTTATCCAGGCCATACAGTCGAAATCACTCTCCCTTGTGAGGGACTTTGATTGTATGCGCTTCGTACGCTAACCTTTGATTTGGACCCTGAGGAAAGAGCCCCAAAAGTTGCAGGTACTAGCAGGAGGACAAGGAGAGCGTCCCGTGCTACTCGAATGGAACAAGGCGGACCTTCACATCAGGCTGAAGAAGTTGAAGAGGGAGATGAGGCAGCCTCTATGGACATTTCAGGGTCCTTGGGGAGGCCTCCTCGCTCACAGGACACCCCTCGCTCTCAAGACACTCCTCGCCGACGGGGTAGAGGAAGGCAACATCAAAGGACGCCGATGGATGAGCTCATCGACAACATGGGTGCAATGAACATCGAACAAGAGGCAACATTGCTTCTTGCACAACAAAACGCCCAACTCCTGAAGGCCATTCAAGAAGAAGAAGCACGACGTTGGGCCGGGTGGTACCAGCAATATCCACCACCACAGTAGGCAAGAACCAAGCTTGGGGGAGATCCTCTCCCCCACTAAGGTAAGTCCTGTATCTCAAGTTATTTACGTTTCAATTAGTTTTCTCATTGCATTAAAAAAATACCAAAAATATTTGCTTAGTATTCCCCTTAACACATATGTCTCATATATGTCTATCTTCCCCATGGAAATGATGACCAGTTGCCTTGCTAATGTTTCTCTAGTGCCTAGTTTACAACTTAGTATTTCTCTAAGTATGGATTACTTAGCTCATTTAAACCATCATGAACCTAAAAACTTTGTGGGTTGCAAGTGCTAGAACTAAGTCTAAGTTGTTGGGAGACATGATATAGTGAGACAAGAGCTGCTATAATATTGTTCTAAGCATGATAGATTACCGGAGAATTTATTCTTAAAATGATCAAAATCTTAATTGTTCCTCAATGGTGATAAATTCCTACCACAGCCATATATGCTTTACATGTTTACAAACCTTCTACATAGGCTATTTGCTTTGTATTGAGTGTTGTCAAGTCTTGTTGACCCTTGTTAAGAGACTTTCCATGCTCCTAAGATCAAGATCACGTACACACCTCATATACATGCTGCTTCTACACTGGAAGTACGCAAAAACATGCCTTTCATTTCCACCAAATAGGTTGCTTCATACTCCAAGTGTTAGGAAATCTCTCTCAATTATTTAGTAGATGAGACTCAAAAGGCTAGGCAAAATAAAGATGAAAAAAAAGAGATGGACAAGTGAAAGTCCATGAAAAAAAAACAAAAAAAAATGCTAGCCATGTCTCATTAGAAAAGAGAGAAAAAGAAAAAGAAAATAGAGAGATAGATCTCATCAAATAAAGAAGCAATCTAGTCCATCATGCACCACACACTTGCACATCTTGATCTGGGAGTATGACACTTCTCTTCAAGGATCCGAGCTTTGACTTCGCAACAAAATGCAAGTATGCCATCTTCTTTCATCTCTACCTTGAGCTACACATAAGCCTGTTTAAAAGTAGGATGAAATAAAGAAGGCAACACTTATCATATGCCTTGGTGAGGAATCATACACCATTTGAGCAACAAGAGAGAACCATATGAGGAACATTAAGTCTTTCTTTTGAAAATTTTTGCAAAACCTCTGGTATGAAACTTGCTAAAAACAAGAAAGTTAGTGCTCAAGTCAAACTGTTCTATCTTTCAACCACCTAAGACAAAGGAAAAGCCATAAGCCCCATAGAGTACTAAGGTAATATGGGTGATTTACATAGCTAATTTTTCCATTCAAAGAGAAGAACTTTGTTGTGCACATGAAACTCTTGAAATATGATGCATAGTAACAATTCTGATCCACCGAGGCCAAGTTTGATTGTTTGCTCGGGACGAGCAAAGGTTAAGCTTGGGGGATCTTGTTGACGGAAGTTATAGCATGTTTTACCTTATCAAAATACCGTCAACAGGCCTCGTTTTCAAGGAAGAATAGCATATCATGAGCATATTTATCACTAATAAGTTCCACTTGTACTCTTAGCTTGTGAACTCGTAGGAGATGGCAAAATGAACAAAATGAGGCCAGGTGGGCCCACCAAGGGCGTTCGACGACCCCACCTTTGGGCCACCTCGGCCATGGTGACATGGCATGATCCAAGAGAAGCATGTTCAAGCCAATATCAACCATTGGATCAAGCATGTGCTTTTGCTCAATGGTGCAAGATGAGAAGCACATGGATTCATGGGTCCACACCAAAAACCAAATGCAACCAACTTTACAAGACTTGCTCCATGACATGTGGGGTCATCAAGGGAGAGAAGAAGGTGGGCCAGCCCTGTCATAGGGGGGTCGGCCGACCCCCCCTTGGGGGGACCCAACAACACTATTCATCAGGATGACATCAACACCTTCTAGAAGGTGTACCCCGGGCCCACATGTCAGGGACAGGGGTCGGCCGACCCCATGGTGACCCTCATCCAAGTCGGTGGCAAAGTGCATGTTTCACACGTGAAGAATATCCAAGCCATTCATCCAAGTCGGTTGTCATGGCGGTGGATCCAAGGGTGAAGAGAGGTGGATCACGCGGATCGCTGACGTGGCACCGGAGTAGCCCCTACTCCACCTCCACTATAAATAGAGGCCTCCATCCTCTCATTCTTCACATCTCACACATCTCATATATCTCACACATCTCCACTCTCAAGTGAGATCAAGCAAGAGTAGTAGTAGTTAGTCTAGAGTGGGAGTTAGAGTCGAGTCGGGCGAAGCTCGGGTCTCCGGAGTCGTCTTCTGGGAGTCTGGTATAGCCCTTGTATCTTTCTTCTTTTGTAAGACTTTATTTATTTAATATATTATTCTTTCTTTACTTTACTTTGCATTTACTTAAGTATTTACTTTCCAAGTATTTATTTAAGTATTTACTTAGTGCAAGTCTATATTTATATAGTCTTGTTGTGTGCTTATCTTAGTTCTATAGTTGTCTTAGTTAGATTGATTTCCTTTAAATAGCTTCTTGTGTGTGTGTCATCGTCCAATCTTAGGACAGGGGCTTTAGCTATTTTGATCGATAGCTAAAGGTGTAGATAAGTGTGAGTGTGGCGCTCATACTTCATCTTATCTTTGACTACCGCTGGCTTGCACGGACAGTAGGGGCGCATGGGCAAAAGGTGACAGATTTTGCCTGGCTACCTAGATCCCCTCACGTGAACTCAGGCTAGTTCTTAAAAGGTAAGGCGTCCATAAGCCAAATATCCGCTTGAGTACTGGGTTAGGTGAACAACCTTCTATCGCTTTACTCTCTCATTTATCCCTCTCACGCAAGTAGCAAGGCATCAATCTAGTCAAGTCATCTATTGAATTAGGATTAGTTCATAGGAGTAAAGGTAGAAACATAGGAGTACTTTATACTCACTCGTTGTCCTCCCACCTAGCTAACTCTACTAAAGCTATCTTTCATATCATATACTCTTTATTTAATTTATTTATCATATCTATCTATCCTCCATTATATCCACTTATACCCTTTTGCTTCTCTAATTGATAATAGATTATAGTAAGACTAAAGGATCTATCTTTCCTCTCTCTACATCTTACCTAGCTTGCTTTCCTTTGGGATAAAATAAATAACGATACCTTGGAATACTCCCGGGTGAAGTGCTACATCGGTATATTCTGTGCGCTTGCGGAACTATCCAATAGTCAATAGTTTTACCACCAAGACACTTTTAGCGCCGTTGCTAGGGTTAGGCTCTATAGTCTTGTTCTAGTGGTTACGTTAAGAAGTGTTAACAAGCGTTTCTGGCGCCATTGCCGGGGATAGATTAAAACTCTATTCTTAGTAGCGACGCTAAGAAATACCAACACCTACCATAGCCTGAGTTTTGTGGCCCAAACTCAGCAAACCCGCAGCACCCAGGTTTTTAGGCCCAAACCTGGAAACCGTCCTCAGTCCGAGTTTTGTGGCCCAAACTCGGAAACCATCAGCGCCCAGGTTTTGTGGCCCAAACCTGGAAACCGTCCACTCGGTGGTTTTTCTATGGCTCAACCACCAAATCGAGACGTAGAGGAGATGCACCGCCCGTGCACCCCGTCCACCGACACGTGTCCCCTGGTCCTCGACCCAAGCAACACTGTGCCCGCAAGTCTTCGCTCGTTGTTGTCCCAGGCTGCCAGCCACCACAGCTGATTCTCGGGCCACCGGTCCCTCAGTCCAAGCCTCACGTCCGCCCTTCGCCATTCTCGGTCCATCGGCATGGCACGTCTCTACTTGACCTTCACCTTGCCTCTGATCACTGTATCCGTGCTCGACACCTGCACAACACAAGCCAAAGAACATGCGATCAAACCCGTTGACAATCACTCATCACTCGAGACTCAGCATACTCCCATGTATCCGCAATCTCCCCCTTGATGAGTGCATTGTCAACTACACACAAATCATGATGGAAATAGAATGAAGGAAGAAAGGAGAGGAGAGAACTCGACCAAATGACCCAAAAGCATAGCAAAGACGAAGAAGGTCAAGTGGAAAGAGCAAGACAACTTGGTCCCCAAAGACGTGGGCAACGGCTCGATGCAACCAAGCAAAACAAAGCTTGCCCTCAAGAAGAGGTAGAATAGGCTCAACACCGCTAGCAGATACCAATTGAAAAATCAAAGTAAAATGCTAGTCCCTCAAGACAGAGGCACAGAAGCTCAACACAACTAGCAGAAAGCTTGACATCAACTGAAAAGCTCGAAACCAACTGAAGCAAAGATGCGACTGCTAGTCCCTCAAGATAGAGGCAAAGGCTCAACACAACTAGCAAAGCGCTCCGAACCAATTGGAAATTTCAAAAATTTATCACGAGCAAACTCCCCCTTGCATGGTGCACACAACCGATTCCTCTCCCCTTAGTTGAACATGGGAGGCATGATTTGTCCAAATTCTCCCCCTTAGTTGAAAATGCACCATCAAGTGAAGAATGCAACAATAAGTCTCAATCAAGGTCTCCCCCTGGGAAAATGCACCATCAAATGTGCCAACAAGAGAAGTTCTCCCCCTTCCAAAATGCATATGAGTCATAGTGCACGTTAGCAGCTTCAGGAATATAGTCAAGAAAATGCAAAGATGCTCTAAATAGTATAGCTCCAACGACTCACTGGAAAGCATACAAGCTAGCAAAGGCTCAAACTGATCACCAAATATGAATTATGAACATATGAGCAAAGTGAGCAGTTTTTAGCCAAAAAGGTATTCACCATCAAAATAGCACAAAACATGTATAGACAGGAAATCAGTCAAGTGCTAAGCATGTATACAATGTGAACTACCCCTAGCACAGTTCAATCATCATGCTATAAAGTGAAACATAGTCTTGTGTATCCAAATTTTATCGGAGTTGCAGCGGTTAAGATTACACAAGTTAAAATTTCAGCATGTGATTGCGAGAGGTTGAAAGCTTGTCATTGCCTAACTTTTCAACTGTGCGAAGCCTATGCAGAAGCAATCAGAAGCTTAAAGCAACAGTTTCGGTCATACACTACACAGCTCAAGTTTAACTCAAAGTGCAATGAGAAACAGTCTCAAAACTGTGATGTGTTGACAAGCAATCCCATCTCGATCTTTTCAAATCACTTAAAACTTGGTTCAGATTTTATTGACAGAATATGAACAGACCAAGCAAGTGACAGACTCAGAACTAGAGACATAGCAACCTAGCATATATGAAAAGCACGAGTGAATTCAACACATCCTACACATGCTAGTTGCATATCTCAATGGTGAACATTTTCAAGTTTTATGTTTGTTAAGCAGATTCACCATTAAAAAACAACACAACTCACAACATGTATTAGTGATCAGAAAGAGCATAAGCTACTAGCATCAGCATATAGCATCGGAGCACACTAAACAGAGCATAATTACATTCTAAAGATTATATACATGAAGCTCAGAATATAAAAGCGTATGCTGAAATGCAAAAGAAAAACAAAGCAAACGAGAAAATAGTCAGTCTATGATACAAGATCCAAAATGTTTCCCCTATCTAAAAGGGGAAACACACACCAAGCTCACCCCTCAACCGATTAAAGGTTGATTTGTCCAAAGGCTTGGTGAAAATATCAACTAACTGATGATGAGTATCGACATGTCGAAGGTCGATATCACCCTTCTCATAGTGGTCTCGCAAAAAGTGAAAGCGCACATCAATGTGTTTGGTCTTCGAGTGAAGCACGGGGTTCTTAGCAACGCTAATTGCACTCGTGCTGTCACAAAGCAAAGGAACACGAGAAAAGCTCAGACCAAAATCACGTAAGGTGGCCATCATCCAAAGCAACTGGGAACAGCAGCTAGCCGCGGCAACATACTCAGCCTCCGTGGTAGACTGGGTGACACTAGACTGCTTGCGAGTAGACCATGATACAAGAGAAGAACCAATAAATTGGCAAGTCCCAGAAGTGGACTTGCGCTCAATGCGACATCCAGCAAAATCGGCATTGGAATAACCGCAAAGGGAGAGGGTGCAGGAAGCTGAATACCAAATCCCGAACTCAGGTGTGAAACGAAGGTACCTGAAAATGCGCTTCACCGCCTGACGGTGAGAAGTGCGCGGCGACGCCTGAAAGCGCGCGCACAGGCACACCGCGAACTGGATGTCTGGGCGTGTCGCCGTCAGGTAGAGCAGCGATTTGATCATGCTTCGGTACTCCTTCTGGTCCACAGCTTCTCCATCCTTGTCCGCATCCAGGGCCGTCGTGGTCGACATGGGTGTTGGAAGAGGCTTGGCCTCACCCATATCGAACCTCTTCAGCAAGTCCTTGGTATACTTGCCCTGGTGCACAAACGTCCCTTCTCGGGATTGCTTAATTTGCAATCCAAGAAAGAAAGTCAGCTCGCCCATCATACTCATCTCGAACTCCCTGCTCATAGTATCTGCAAACTTGGCAACCAAAGCGTGAGAAGAACCACCGAAAATGATATCATCCACGTAAATCTAGACCAAGAGAGTGTCTTTGCCTTGCTTGAGGAGAAAGAGCGTTTTATCCACACATCCCATTTTAAAACCCTTAGCAAGCAAAAAGGTTCTCAACCTATCATACTAGGCTCTAGGGTCTTGTTTCAAACCATATAAAGCTTTGTGGAGTTTGAAGACATGGTTTGGAAACTTGGGATTTTCAAAACCGGGGGGTTGTTCAACATAAACCTCTTCTTCTATGTAGCCATTTAAGAAAGCACACTTGACATCCATTTAAAAAAGTTTGAAACCTTTGGATGCTGCAAATGCCAAGAGTATCCTAATAGCCTCCAACCGAGCTACAGGAGCAAAAGTCTCCTCATAGTCTATCCCCTCCTTCTGACTATAGCCCTTCGCTACAAGCTTGGCCTTGTTTCTAACAACGTGGCCATCCTCTCCTTGCTTGTTTTTGAAAACTCATTTTGTCCCAATAGGCTTACAGTCTGGAGGAGGTGAAACTAAAACCCAAACCTGATTTCGCTCAAAATTCTCTAACTCCTCATGCATAGCATTGACCCAATCCGGATCCGTCAAAGCGTGTCCAACATCTCGGGGCTCAAAATCAGCAACAAAAGCAGAATGAGCAAAGTGAGAGATTTGAGACCTGGACCGAGTGACACGTTCGTCAATGTCGCCGATCATTTGCTGAGGGGGGTGTTGGCGCTGGATGTGTTGTGGTGCCTCCCGTGCAGAAGTGATCTCCCCCTCAATAGCAGCTGGTGCCTCCCCGGGTACAAAAGGTACCACTCGGGGTGGCGGATCCCACGGCCCCTAGGAAGAAGAAGTATCGGGGCCGTGAGTCGTAGTAGAAGACGCTCCTTGCGGCACAGCAGGTGGAGGGGGTGCTAGATCATCCATACCTTCAGCACCCTCATCCTCATCATCAAAAAGAGGCTCACCAACCTCGTGATCACCTGCACGCTAAAAACGTGAAGAAGGACAAACCATGGTCTCGTCGAAGGTGACATCGGATGTCTCCATGACTCGGTTAGTGTCAAGGTTAAGTACACGATAAGCGCGAGTATGAGTGCCATAACCCAAAAACACACCGTCAGAAGAACGAGACTCAAATTTGTCCAGGTTGCCTTTCTTAAGTATAAAACAGTGGCAACCAAAGACTCTAAAATAACTTACCTTGGGCAGTTTTCCAAAACGCAACTCATAAGAAATCTTTTTCAAGAAAGCTCGGAGAAAAATGCGATTGGAAATATAGCATGCAGTGCTCATTGCTTCGGCCCAATACCGCCTAGGAGTCCTATGCTCATCGAGCATCGTCCTGCCCATCTCCACAAGGGTTCGATTCTTCCTTTCTACAACACCATTCTGAGGCGGTGTGTAGGGGGAAGAAAACTGATGCTATAAACCCAAAGAGTTACAAAACTTCTCAAAATCCAAATTCTTGAATTCGGAACCATTATCACTCCTAATAGCTCGCATCGAGTTCAAAGGGAACTCGTTCTGAAGACGCAAAATCAGATTGCGAGCAAAGGAGAAAGTCTCGGTCTTCTTAGCTAAAAAGAAGACCCACGAATATCTCGAAAAATCATCAACAACAACAAGCACATACCACTTCCCCCCAACCGAGCTCACCCGAGCCGGACCGACAAGGTCCATGTGTAAAAGCTCTCTAGGGCGCTTGGTCATGACCTGAGTCACTGGATGGTGGGGAGCAGCAACCATCTTCCCATGTCTACAAGAATGGCAAACAAGATCCTTCTCCATAGACAACTTGGGCAATCCTCGGATTAGACCAAGTGAACTAAGTCTTGCAAGCAAGTCGAAGCTCAAATGTCCAAGTCTCCTATGCCACTTCCAAAGATCAGAGGAGGAAGGTCCAGCCACAAGACAACGAGAAATGCCAAAAGACTCCGAGAAATCTGCACGAAAGACTTTACCAAAGGGCGAAATCACACAAACAAGATTGCCCTGAGGATCCAAAATACGACTGAGATTCGGTTTAAAACAAATCTCATAGTCATCATCAAAGAGTTGCGAAACAGAAAGAAGGATAAAATGCAAGTTAGAAACAAGAGCAACATCGCGCAACACAAAGTGCTCATTAACTTGCACCGACCCACGAGACAACACTTTACCTTTGCTATTGTCGCTGAAGGTGATAAACTCCTTTCCGGCGACTGGACTAAGACTGGAGAACCACTTGGCGTTTCCGGTCATGTGCCTCGAGCAACCGGAATCCACCAACCAAACGTCCTCCAATCGTTTTACCTACATCAATAAAAATACATAGGGTGAACATACGGTCCAACACTGGGGTTAGTTAAGTAGGAAGAATACCAGTGTTAGGCCGGCTGCTCAAAAGAACGGTTAGAAGAAAAACCATTCCTAGCACGCCTACGGGGGAAGCGATCACCACTTTGAGGAAAACATGGTCCGCTGGGGAAAGAGCGCTCACCGCGATACCCAAAACGCGGTGGAGGAAAACGCACTACAACAAAGCCCCCGCCACGGGGTCCATAGCCTGCAACTGCAGGCTCCCGCCGGGCACGTCCTATCCGCTGCCTAGGCCTGGGAACTTGAGGTTCTAGACCTCTGGGCCTAGCAGCACGCCTCTGAACATTCGGCGCATGTACATCATGGAAAGGATGGTACATGTTCGCATTGTCCATCTCCCTAGCACGACGCGCCTCTCTCTTGCGCCGAAAGCAGAACTCGCTCAAGTGTCCATCTCTCCCACAATGCTCACAATGGTACCTCACCGCTCTCAAAGGGGGTTGTTGGTACACACGGTTGTGGGTGTGGATCACTTTGCCCTTCTGTGGCATAAGCTCCTCCTGCATAGGTGGCATTGTGTCCAACTTGTTTTTCAGGTGATTGGGTTTAGGAGCCCATTGCTGGTTCTTGGGTGGAGCTCATGGAGGTTCTTCAAACACCCCATCCTTGGTGTTAGGCTTGAGAGGCTCTTTGGGTGGAAGCTTGGTAAGTTTGGGAGTAGTGGTGGAGTTGGGCTTCTCACTCGGGTTCAAACCACTCGACTCTCCAATCTTCCTAAAAGCAGAAACATCAACGCCCGGAGCAAAGCCTACACCAGGACCTCCAGCAGCTCGCTTGAATTGGGAGATCATCATCCCGAGCTGTGGCTCACCGCTAGACACCCATGACAAGATGGTCCGAAGGTATGTGTTTTCCTCCTCGGTTTGCATCTTGTCATGCTTCACATTAGCGATCTCCATCTCCAAACCCTCACACAAAGCGCACCTAGTCACACAAGTGCTACCCGAGCTGGCCTTCTCAAGAGACTCAATCTTGGCATCCTTCTCTGCCAACTCGGTTTGCAAGACTGGACAAGACTTGCACGCACCCAACAATAGGGGTCTAGCCCGGAGCTCATCCACCTCTCCAACCAAAGCAGCATACTTACCTCTCAAGGTGAGAAGGTCAGTCATGTGCTTGGTGCACATCTCACACTCAGCCTCCTCAGCCACGACCACGGTGGACTTAGCGAACTCAAGCTCCCTCACCGTGTCCTCCCACTTCTGCCTAAACTCCTTGCGCTCTCTAGCAGCACGCCTAAGCAACTTATCTTGACTAAGCAAGGCGGCAGTAAGCTTCTCGACATCAGCAGAAAGCTCGTCGTGGGTGAGAGATACCTGAGAGGTGTCGTCGTCGCCGTTCCGAGGGGTGTCCTCCAGCTTGCCGTCGACCTCATCACGAAGGGCCATGGTGCAGAGGCCATCATCGTCGGCGAAGAAGCAGAGGTCGTTCAGCTTATCCTCGATCCTCTTCTTCTTCTCGGACTCGTCATCGCTTGAGCAAGCGGAGTCGTCATCCGAGCCATCGACGTCGCTGAGCGTGGCGAAGAACGCACGCTACTCAGCTTGGGCCTTCTCCAAGTACTTCTTCTTGATGTACTCCTTGTCGAAGCCGCCCCTCCATTTGTGCCTCGCGGGGACGTACTTCTCCTTGCGCTTGCCGGAGTCGTACTTGTGCCCAAGATCGCCCTTCCCAGATGTGTGCTTCTTCTTGGGACAGTTGGCGATGAAGTGGTCAGGGTCGCCGCACTCAAAGCATCCTAAGCGTCCTCCTCCGCGGCGACGGTTCATGCGGTTGTTGTGGAACCGCGAGAACCGGTTGGCGAGCAAAGCCAACTCATCATCCCCCAAAGACTCCAGCTGGTCCTCTGTGACAGAAAAGAGTGAAGAAAGTGCAAATCCTCCAGAGGGGTTAGCAGAAGAGCCAGAAACCAAAGCCATAGTTGGGCCGGAAGGATTTTCATAAGAGGCCCTTGACATGGCGTCAATCTCACTGGACTTGAGCTTACTAAAGAGCTCGTCGCAAGTGAGGGTCTCATAGTTAGACGATTTGATGATCGCCTGGACCTTTGAGTCCCACACCAACCGATCAAGAGTGTGCAAAAGCTTCAAAGCCCTCTCATGATCGTCAAAAGGCAACAGCTCTTTGTCCGCTCTCATCTTGTTGACAATGACCTGAAAGCGAGCGAATAAACTCTCTATGCTCTCGCCAGGCATGTGTCAAAAGTTCTCGTACTCCCGCTTGTGCGACTCGTAGAGACGGGATTTGACTTGAGAGGTTCCCTCATGGAAGCGCATGACGGTCGCCCAAATCTCACGAGCCGTGGGGAGGTGAGAAACGCGATCAAACTCCGACATGCTCAAACAGGAGAAAAGAGCGTTACGCGCTCGGCTATTGGCATCGTGCTCATCCATCTGAAGCTGAGTAACACGAGCAGCCAAGACAACGTAATCGTCCCTGTTGCAAATCTCCCAAACAGAAGAGACCATGCTCTGGAGATAGGCCGACATGCGTATCTTCCAATACGCATAGTTCGTCCCATCAAAGAACGGCGGTTTGCCCATGTCGCGATCCATGTCGCCTTCTGTGGATCTGGAACCAGCTAAGGTGAAAGATCCTTAACCTGCTCCGATACCAATTGAAGGATCGAAAGTGCTACCAGAAAGCGACCAGAGGGGGGGGGGTGAATGGGAGCTTTAAATTTCCTTTCAGAAACTTTAAACCTCTGTCCCGAAAATCAACCCCAAGAGCAAAACCGATGCGCGTGATGTCCACGACCCAAGAGAATGGGTGGATGTTCCCTAGGAACACAGCGGGACACCACAAAAATTCCCTCGCCCAAGTTCACGCAGGTCAACTAGTGTCAGGATGAACTTTGGGTAACCTCAACCTCCCCCGAGCAACGCGAGGGGGATTCAGGCTACTTTGTAAAGCGAGAAGCCCAATTTCTATAGAGCACGAAGTCGGAAATCCAACGCAACACGCGGATCTCAAATCGAAAGTCTGACGAACAAACTACGTACGAAAACGTGCAGAGGCAGCACTGACCAGACTCTGCGAGCGTCCGGTCAAGACCCACCGGACGCGTTCGGTCCAGCAAAACTCGGTTTGGGAGCTTACTGTTTCTGACCGGACTCTTGATAGAGGTGCGTCCGGTCAGTTGTCCAGCGTCCTATTAGAGAGAGACAAAGCGATGAACAGTAGAATGAGTGAGTCCGGTCACTGGTCAAGCAATGCGTCCAATCAAGATTGTGTGAAGCACAGTGTAGGCAATCAATGACCGGACTCACGGTCCTGCGTCCGGTCACCCCGTCGAGTGAGTCCGGTCACCCCGAAAATCTGTTGCTCGTCCACCGATTTAACTCAAACTCTCCCAAAATGAATCCTCTAGGGATCAAACTTGGAGAGATGAGTCACAAGAAGGATAGTGAGCTATCTCTAAGAGATCATGGCTCGAACCTATCTTCAAATCGAGAAATCGAAGAAATTCGGGGGAAGGGAGAGAAACTTGACCCGAAATGAAAATCAACCGATCTACTAGCTCGTGAGGTTAGAGGTGAATTCCTTCGGTGGAAAGAAGTGCCTCACGATCTAGAACATCTTGGTTCAAACGGATCTCAGTTGCTACAACAGGGGATTGGGAGAGCAGGAAAACCTAGAAGGCAAAGAGCAAATGGCTGAGATGGAGTGGGAGGAGGGTGTCTCCCTCTACTTATCCTAATTCTAATTCCTACTCTACCCCTCTCTAATTACAGAGCGAACCAGCTAAACCCTAGGGTTATTCTGGACCAATTCAAGATAGCTGGTGATCCGACAGCCACGCCCGCACAACTAGTGGCGTTGCCTCGACGCAACCTTACCGATTGCCGCCACGTGCCGCCACCGCCCCGCTTGTCCTTTTCCCGGACTTCGCCCCTGGTTTTGAGGCCCAAACCGGGAAACCAGCCTTCACAACCAACCCCCGGTTTTGAGGCCCAAACCGGGAAACCAGCCTACCGTAGCCTGAGTTTTGTGGCCCAAACTCAGCAAACCCGCAACACCCAGGTTTTGAGGCCCAAACCTGGAAATCGTCTTCAGCCCGAGTTTTGTGGCCCAAACTCGGAAACCATCAGCGCCCAGGTTTTGAGGCCCAAACCTAGAAACCGTCCACTCGGTGGTTTTTCTGTGGCTAAACCACCAAACCGAGACGTAGAGGAGATGCACCGCCCGTGCACCCCGTCCACCGACACGTGTCCCCAGGTCCTCGACCCAAGCAACACCGTGCCCGCAAGTCTTCGCTCGTTGCTGTCCCAGGCTGCCAGCCACCACAGCTGATCCTCGGGCCACCGGTCCCTCAGTCCAAGCCTCACGTCCGCCCTTCGCCACTCTCGGTCCATCGGCACGACACGTCTCTACTTGACCTTCACCTTGCCTCTGATCACTGTATCCGTGCTCGACACCTGTACAACACAAGCCAAAGAACATGCGATCAAACCCGTTGACAATCACTCATCACTCGAGACTCGGCATACACCCATGTATCCGCACATGCTAGGCCCTTTGCTTTCAATGCTCACTACATGCTTAGACAAGACTCTAGTGGCAAGATGAAAGTCATGTTCATGGGGCCTCCTAACAAGAATAGGCCAAAGCAAATTTGGGTTGCAAAGTCACTAGTTGAGAAGGTTAAGGGACCTCAACAAGTTTGGGTCCCAAAAGCTCAAGCTTGATTTCTTGTGTGTGTAGGTTAACTACAAGACTGGTGGATCTCATTGGGTGATTGATAGTGGTTGCACACAACATATGACCAGTGATCCCCGGATGTTTACCTCACTAGAAGAGAATGTCAATGACCAAGAAAAGATTACATTTGGTGACAACTCAAAGGGTAATGTCAAGGGATTGGGCAAAGTGGTAATATCAAATGATCATACCATCTCCAATGTGCTTCTAGTTGCATCGTTGAGTTAGAACTTGCTATCCGTTGGGCAACTATGTGATCTTGGCTTTCAATGTTTGTTCACCGACAAAGAAGTGGTTGTGACCAAGAAAGATGATACACAAGTGATATTCAAAGGCTTTAGATACACCAATCTCTATCTAGTGGATTTCACCTCCGAAGATGCCAACTTGAAAACATGTTTGTTCACTAAGCAATCACTTGGTTGGCTATGGCATAGAAGATTGGCACATGTGGGAATGAACACTCTTAACAAGCTATTGAAGAAGGATTTGGTTAGGGGCTTGAAGGATGTCAAATTTGAGAAGGACAAATTGTGTAGTGCATGTCAAGTCGGCAAGCAAGTTGCAAACACTCATCCAACCAAAGCCTTTGTATCAACATCAAGAGAGTTAGAGCTACTCCACATGGATCTATTTGGGCCAACAACATATGCTAGCTTGGGTGGAAATCTCTATTGCCTAGTGATTGTTGATGACTATTCAAGATACACTTGGGTATTCTTTCTTCATGACAAATCCGAAGCAACCCCTTCATTCAAGAAGTTTGCCAAGAGAGCCCAAAATGAATTTGACTTGAAGATCAAGAAAATTAGAAGTGATAATGGAAGAGAATTTGACAACACCCACATTGAGGAATATTGTGATGAAGTTGGGATCAAGCATGAAGTCTCCGCAACCTACACACCACAACAAAATGGGATAGTTGAGAGGAAGAACCGGACACTAATCACCCTAGCAAGGACAATGTTAGATGAGTACACTACACCGGAAAGATTTTGGGCGGAAGCAATCAACACCGCTTGCTATGCATCAAACCGGTTGTTCCCCCTATGAGCTACTCAACAACAAGAAGCCGGATATATCTTTCTTTAGAGTGTTTGGGTGCAAATGCTACATCTACAAGAAGCGCCAACACCTAGGGAAGTTCCAATGCCGATGTGATATTGGTTTTCTTATTTGTTACTCATTGAAGTCCAAAGCATATCGAGTATTCAACCATGCCACCGGGATGGTAGAAGAAACATATGATGTGGAATTCGATGAATCTAATGGCTCTCAAGGAGAGCATGAAAATCTTGATGATGTAGGTGATGAACCATTGAGGGAAGCAATGAAGAACATGCCAGTTGGAGCCATCAAGCCTAAAGATGATGATGACGATGTGCAAGTCATTGGCAAGCCATCTTCATCCAATGTACTACAAGATGATGACAAAAATGGGAGAGAGCCATTTGAAGACACTCATGTCTCCCATGAACAAATGGTGGTACAAGCTCAAGATGTTCATGCTCCTCAAGCGGCCCCTCAAGTGGTTGATCAAAGAACTACTTCTCTACTACAAGCTCATCCTCAAGATCTCATCATAGGGAGTCCAACAAGGGGTGTAATGGCTCGATCTAAAAAACTTGCTTTATTTCTTAAACATCACTCCTTTGTGTCTCTTGTTGAGCCTACCATTGTAGATGAAGCTCTAGGTGATCCGGATTGGGTGAATGCTATGCATGAAGAATTAAACCACTTCACCCGCAACCAAGTTTGGACACTTGAAGAGCGTCCCAAAGGCGCAAGAGTCATTGGAACAAAATGGGTGTTTAGGAACAAGAAAGATGATCAAGGCAAGGTTGTTAGAAACAAGGCAAGGCTAGTGGCAAAGGGGTTCTCTCAAGTTGAAGGTTTGGATTTTGGAGAGATCTTTGCACCGGTTGCAAGACTCGAAGCCATTCGTATCCTCCTTGCATATGCATCACATCATGACATTAAATTATATCAAATGGATATGAAAAGTGCATTTTTAAATGGCTTCATAAATGAACTAGTCTATGTTGATCAACCTCCCGGGTTTGAAGACCCTAGATATCCTAATCATGTTTATAGGTTGTCCAAGGTGCTATATGGGCTCAAGCAAGCCCCAAGAGCATGGTACGAGCACCTCCGGGACTTCCTCATTGAGAAGGGCTTCACCATTGGGAAGGTCGACACCACACTATTCACCAAGAAGCTTGATGGAGAGATATTCATTTGTCAAGTCTACGTTGATGACATCTTCTTCGGGTCAACAAATGAAGCCTATTGCAAGGAATTTGGTGACTTGATGTCGAAGGAGTTCGAAATGTCCATGATTGGAGAGCTCACATTCTTCCTAGGCTTCCAAGTCAAGCAATTGAAGGAGGGGACTTTCATATCTCAAGAGATGTATACAAAAGACCTCCTCAAGCGCTTCAACATGGATGATTGCAAGCCTATCAAGACTCCAATGCCAACAAACGGACATCTCGACCTAGATGTGGGAGGTAACCCGGTTGATCAAACTCTCTACCGTTCTATGATTGGTAGCTTGTTATACTTGACCGCATCTAGGCCCGACATCATGTTTAGTGTGTGCATGTGTGCTCGCTTTCAAGCCGATCCTAGAGAATCACATCTCATAGCGGTGAAGAGAATCCTTAGGTACCTAAAGCACACCCGAAGCATTGGCCTTTGGTATCCCAAAGGAGCTAACTTCCAACTCGTTGGGTATTCCGATTCGGATTACGCGGGTTGCAAAGTAGATAGAAAAAGCACATCTGGATGGTGCCATTTGCTTGGGAGATCACTAGTTTCATGGAGTTCAAAGAAGCAAAATAGTGTGGCCTTGTCTACCGCTGAGGCGGAATACATAGCCGCGGGTGCTTGTTGTGCACAAATCCTTTATATGAAACAAACCCTTTTAGACTCTGGTGTAGTTCTAGAAAGGGTACCCTTGTTGTGTGACAATGAGAGCGCGGTTAAGCTTGCTAACAACCCGGTTCAACACTCTCGCACAAAGCACATAGATATTCGCCATCACTTTCTTAGAGACCATGTTTCAAAGAAAGACATATCCTTAGAAGGAGTTAGAACCGAAGATCAATTGACAGATATCTTCACAAAACCCCTAGATGAAAACACTCTTTGTAGATTATGAAGTGAGCTTAATGTGCTTGATCTAAGTAACTTTATCAAAAGGTGAAAGGGGGTTGTCTTTGCATTGCATTATATCATATGCCATGTTTAAATTATGCTATGCACATAGGCTTGCCAGATGTGGTTAAGATAACCGCCCTAAAAAGCATGTGAAGAAGCTTACCCATGAGCAAACTTGACAAGCAACCTAGATTCAAATTCTGTAATGCATTGCACATGCATGTTTGTTGCTTTGTCGTTTCTTTTCGGTTATGTTTTGAGCAACCGTTGTGTTCGTCCACCGCTAGGGGGAGCATTTGAGGCTCCTAATGGTTGAGACCCCTAGTTTTGGTGGCCACATGTTGTCTCCTCGAGTTTTTATCGCCTATTTTACCTAAAAATGATATATAGCCTATGGCAAAATATTTATAAAATTGTGGGTTTATGCGAGGATGCTCATACTAGGTTCCAACTGGTGTTTATTTGCCTCTTATTTGAGTTGGAACTTAGTTGGGAGAGGGAGCCGCAACAGAAAACTTCGAAACAGCCCAAAATGTGGCATCGGAAGCTGCATCGGATGCTCCCCCAGCATCCGATGCCCGCACTGTAGGCAGCCCTGGCTGGAATAGTGTTTTGTCAGCATCTGATGTGTCTCCATCGGGGCCTCTGATGACCCATCGGATGCTGCCCAACGTCCGATGTCGAGGCATAAGACGCATCCAATGTGATTTTGGCCGTTCTGGAGCTCTCTGGACAGGCATCATAGCGTCTGATGTGAATCCATGGGCGCGTCCGATGTCCCTTTAAGGGGCGTGGTGTGTTCTTCCTCTGGCTATCCGGTCCCATGCGTCATCTCCCACACTTTGTCTTCCTCCTCGCGCCCGCACCCGAACGTCGTGCTCTCGGCCGTCGTCACCCGAACCCTAATCCTCGTGCACCCTTGCCCAGGCTCCCCTCGCACCCCCGCCGCCGGCCGCCACGCCCTCACCGCCGGCCACCGTGCCCCTCCTCACGGCTGCCGCAGCTTCGCCGCGCAGACACCCGCGCTCGCTCCCGCGCGCGCGCTCGCCGGAGCTCGTTCCTGTTTGTCGGAGGCTCGTCAGAGACCATCCTCATCATCCCCGAGCACGTCCCCGTCTCCGGTCCACCTCCTCTCGATCGGCTATCCCTCCTCAGTGAGCACCGCTTCCACCTTCATACCTCCTGCTCACCAAGTGTTCGAAAAAATGCTCACCCAAGCGTTCCACCTTGTTTTGACCCTCGTTTCACTCCAAACTCCTTGCAGTTACTCTCGGTGTGACGTGTGGGTGCCCGAACGTCCGTGCCTTACCTCGCTCTTGGGTCGGTTCGTCGATTGTCAGGTAGCAAAGCCCATTCCATTCCTTATCTTCATGCTTTGCTTCCATAGTTTCTCTCGTCTCTAGAATACATATTCTTATATATCTCCCATCTATTCTATGCAGCGAGTCAGTGTCGGTTGGCAGCTTGGTCAGTTGAGCCATGCCTGATAACCCGGGGCCAAGCCCGCGGGTAAGGATCGAGGCCAAGCCTCGCGAGTGACAGCGGCAGTCAGTTTCTCAGTGTCAGGGGGAGCTTCTTTGTCCAGGGTGTGTTTGTCAGCAGGTTGTCAGGTGTTTTCAGTGATAGTGGTTCTTTCAGCAGCAGTTCCGAGCTTCTTGAGTGACTGTTCTTGTCAGCCATGCCGCGCTGCAAGAACGTCGGTGGTGGCCCAGGGGACTCTCCTCCATGTCCCCCCTTCTGGTCAGAGGCCCGGGAAGGGGAAGTTGATCACGCACAGGAAACGCTCCAGGGAGCAGAGGGAGGCAGACTAGGCACGAGAGGTTGCAGCCGCCGCAGAGCGTGCTTAGCAGGGTGGCCGTACGGGCAGACTCAGGATTGAGGACCAGTTGTCCCCCGACCAGCGCAGAGCAGTTGGGGAGGTTGAGCGGTTCCACCACTCTCCGACTGGCACACTTATGGCTGTCGGTCGTAGGATGACGTTCACCTCACCAGGGGTCGAGCCCGAGAGCTCAGGGCAGGGCCAGGCAGAGGCTGAGGCAGCCGAGGTAGCTGAGGCAGCAGAGGCAGAGGCAGAGGCCGAGGCAGAGGAGGAGGTTCCTGAGGAGGTTTCCCGGCGCCGGTCCACTCGTCGCAGGACAGTGGTGCCACCCCGGCCCGATGTCCCTCTGCGGGGAGCATGTGCCCGGTCGAGGTGTGCGCCCCCGCCGATCCCACGACTTGACCTTCGGGCAGCTACCTGTTCTCAGATCCAGACACTCAGGCTCGTCCCAGTCGAGCAGTGGTTCCCGAGGGAGACACAGCAGCAGGCAGGACCAGCGTTCTATACAGTGCTGCAGGAGGATTTCTTTTAGGGCTACAGGAATGCCGGCATTTCCTTACGTCCTCAGCGAGTCTGTCCACTGGAGGCAGTCATCACGGCAGCTGGAGAGCAGATCCGTCCCATACTCACGTATCTACCTGGACTAGAAGATCTTCTGGGGCGATCTGGCTCATATGTTGAGGACTGGGTCTTTCAGTTCTATGCCTCGCTTTGGGTGCACCCGGACAGGGAGACGATAGAGTTTGCTTTTGAGGGGGAGCACTACAGGCTATTCTCTTTAGAGATCCAGAGTTGGTTTGGACTGAGACACTCACAGACCCGGATCCATGACCTGTGCTACGACAGGACGGAGCCATGCGGATACATGGGTGTATGCCGGGTATCTGAGTGATGAGTGATTGTCAACTATGATGATGCGCATGTTCTTTGGCTTGTGTTGTGCAGGTGTCGAGCACGGATACAGTGATCAGAGGCAAGGTGAAGGTCATGTAGAGACGTGCCGTGCCGATGGATCGAGAGTGGCGAAGGGCGGACGTAAGGCTTGGACTGAGGGACTGGTGGCCCGAGGATCAGCTGTGGTGGCTGACAGCCTGGGACAGCGACAAGCGAAGACTTGCGGTCATGTGTTGCCTGAGTCATGGACTTGGGGACACGTGTCGGTGGACGGGGTGCACGGGCGGTGCATCCCCTCTACAGCTTCGGTTTGGTGGTAGAGCCAGAGAAAAACCATCGGGTGGACGGTTTCCAGGTTTGGGCCTCAAAACCTGGGCGCGGATGGTTTCCGAGTTTGGCCACAAAACTCGGGCTGACGATGGTTTCCAGGTTTGGGCCTCAAAACCTGGGTGCTTCGGGTTTGCTGAGTTTGGGCCATAAAACTCAGGCGCTTGGTGGGCTGGTTTCCCGGTTTGGGCCTCAAAACCGGGGGTTGGCTATGAAGGCTGGTTTCCCGGTTTGGGCCACAAAACCGGGGTTGCGACGTCCGGGAAAGGACGGCAGAGTGGTGGCGGCACGTGGCGGCAATCGGGAGGTTGCGTCGAGGCAACGCTACGAGTTGTGCGGGCGTGGCCGTCGGATCCACCTACCATCGAGTTGATCCAGAATAACCTTAGGGTTTAGCTGGTTTGCTCTGTAAGTAGTTAGGGGTAGAGTGGGAATTAGGAATAGTTAGAATTAGGATAAGTAGGGGGAGACACCCACCTCCCCATCTATCTCAGTCATTTGCTCTTTGCTTCTAGGGTTTCCTGCTCTCCCAATCCCCTGCTGTAGCTAGCTGAGATCCGCAGAGAACCATACCTCTGTGTACTGAGATTTTGAGGAAGTGAGGCCGTAACCTCACTGTTGTAACGTGTGGTAGCCACACGGTTGCAGATCGATGTGTTGATTCGCGTTTTGGTTCGTGTTCTTCGCGTTCTTCATTTCTCCGCGTTTTTCCCGTCGCTCGATCTCTCCTTATACTGCGTCTTTGCGAAATCCATTTGAATCAACTTGTTCGTATTTGAAAGGAGATCATTTCCACCGAAGGAATTTATCTAACTCCTTACGAACAAGTAGATCGGGTTGATTTCGTTTTCGTGGCGTTTTTCAGTTCATCCTCCTCCCCTTTTGGTTTCCCGGTGTTTGAGTTGATTTGAGCTGATGATCTCTTGGGGATAGTCTCCCAACTACTCCGTGATCATCCTCTCCAAGTTTGGGAACGTGGGATTTTGGTTTGAATCGATTTGGAGGAGATTTGGGTGAAGGGCGACCGAAATCGCCCTCACTAGGTGTTGGCGGACAGTCCGCCACCCCAGGCACGGACAGTCCGCGCGTCGGGGACGAGCCAGACCAGTGGCTCTGTTCTTTGGCCAGTTGGTTTTTGGTTGACCGGCGGACAGTCCGCCGTTGGAGTTCGCGGACAGTCCGGGAACGTCCAGGGGACTTGCAGCAGCACTGCAGTTTTGCTCTTTTGGCCGGCGGACAGTCCGCGACCTGAGCCCGGACAGTCCGCCACTGGGCAGACAGTCCGCGACCGTACTGCCGGAAAGTCCGGAACTCGCCTGAAGCTACCGGTTTTGTGCGTTTGCTCTCCCGGCTTCTTCGCTTGGTTTTCGGACTTCTCGTTTGGCCTTGTAGTTGACCAAGAAACCTCTCTAGGTATCTTTTCTACTCGTTAGCATCGGTATTTAGGGATTTCTCGACGTAGCCGTCAATCTACGTTCAGGACTTGGTTTTTGAGGGTCGAACTTGTCTCAGTGCTTTCGGCGTTTGGTTTGCTATCGCTTTGTGGTGCCTCGCTGTGATCCTAGGGATCATCCACCCTCTTCCAAGGGTTGTGGGCATCACATTCTCGGTCGTAGCTTTTGGGGATTGATTTTGGGACAATCGGCCAAAGTTTCGAAAGAAATTTTTGAGCTCCCATTCACCCCCCCCTCCGGTCGCCTTGCTAGTGCATTTTCGGTCCTTCAATTGGTATCGAAGCTGGTTAAGGATCTTCCACCTTAGCCGGTTCCAGATCCACAGAAGGCGACATGGATCGCGGTGTGGGCAAACCGCCGTTTTTCGATGGGACGAACTATGCGTATTGGAAGATACGCATGTCGGCCTATCTCCAGAGCATGGGCTCTTCTGTTTGGGAGATTTGCAACAAGGCCAATTACGTTGTCTTGGCTGCTCGTGTTACTCAGCTTCAGATGGATGAGCACGATGCCAATAGCCGAGCGCGTAACGCTCTTTTCTCCTGTTTGAGCATGTCTAAGTTTGATCGCGTTTCTCACCTCCCCACGGCTCGTGAGATTTGGGCGACCCTCATGCGCTTCCATGAGGGAACCACTCAAGTCAAATCCCGTCTCTACGAGTCGCACAAACGGGAGTATGAGAACTTTCGACATATGCCTGGCGAGAGCATAGAGTTTATTCGCTCGCTTTCAGGTCATTGTCAACAAGATGAGAGCGAACAAGGAGCTGTTGCATTTTGACGATCATGAGAGGGCTTTGAAGCTTTTGCACACTCTTGATCGGTCGGTGTGGGACTCAAAGGTCCAGGCGATCATCGAATCGTCTAACTATGAGACCCTCACTTGCGACGAGCTCTTTAGTAAGCTCAAGTCTAGTGAGATTGACGCCATGTCAAGGGCTTCTTATGAGAATCCTTCTGGCCCGACTATGGCTTTGGTTTCTAGCTCTTCTGCTAACCCCTCTGGAGGATTTGCACTCTCTTCACTCTTTTCTGTCACAGAGGACCAACTGGAGTCTTTGGGGGATGACGAGTTGGCGATGTTCGCCAACCGGTTCTCGCGGTTCCACAACAACCGCATGAACCGTCGCCGCGGAGGAGGACGCTCAGGATGCTTTGAGTGCGGCGACCCCGACCACTTCATCGCCAACTGTCCCAAGAAAAAGAACACATCTGGGAAGGGCGATCATGGGCACAAGTACGACTCCGGCAAGCGCAAGGAGAAGTACGTCCCCGCAAGGCACAAGCGGAGCGGCGACTTCGACAAGGAGTACATCAAGAAGAAGTACTTGGAGAAGGCCCAGGCTGAGCAGCGTGCATTCTTTGCCACGCTCAGCGACGTCAATGGCTCGGATGATGACTCCGCTTGCTCAAGCGATGACGAGTCCGAGAAGAAGAAGAGGATCGAGGACAAGCTGAACGGTCTCTGCTTCTTCGCCGACGACGAGGGTTTCTGCACCATGGCCTTTGGTGATGAGGTCGACGGCAAGCTGGAGCACACTCCTCGGAACGACGACGACGACGACGACACCTCTCAGGTAAAACGATTGGGGAACGTTTGGTTGGTGGATTCCGGGTGTTCGAGGCACATGACCGGAGATGCCAAGTGGTTCTCCAGTCTTAGTCCAGTCGCCGGAAAGGAGTTTATCACCTTCGGCGACAATAGCAAAGGTAAGGTATTGTCTCGTGGGTCTGTGCGAGTTAATGAGCACTTTGTGTTGCGCGATGTTGCTCTTGTTTCTAACTTGCATTTTAACCTTCTTTCCGTTTCGCAACTCTTTGATGACGACTATGAGATTCGTTTTAAGCCGAATCTCAGTCGTGTTTTGGACCCTCAGGGCAATCTAGTTTGTGTGATTTTGCCCTTTGGGAAAGTCTTTCGTGCGGATTTCTCGGAGTCTTTTGGCATTTCTCGTTGTCTTGTGGCGGGACCTTTCTCCTCTGATCTTTGGAAGTGGCATAGGAGACTAGGACATTTCAACTTCGACTTGCTTGCAAGACTTAGCTCACTTGGCCTAATCCGAGGATTGCCCAAGTTATCCATGGAGAAGGATCTTGTTTGCCATTCTTGTAGACATGGGAAGATGGTTGCCGCTCCCCACCATCCAGTGACTCAGGTCATGACTAAGCGCCCTGGAGAGGTTTTGCATATGGACCTTGTTGGTCCGGCTCGGGTGAGCTCGGTTGGGGGGAAGTGGTATGTGCTTGTTATTGTTGATGACTTTTCGAGATATTCGTGGGTCTTCTTTTTAGCTGAGAAGACCGAGACTTTCTCCTTTGCTCGCAATCTGATTTTGCGTCTTCAGAATGAGTTCCCTTTGAACTCGATGCGAGCTATTAGGAGTGATAATGGTTTCGAATTCAAGAATTTGGATTTTGAGAAGTTTTGTAACTCTTTGGGCTTGGAGCATCAGTTTTCTTCTCCCTACACACCACCACAAAATGGTGTTGTAGAGAGGAAGAATCAGACCCTTGTAGAGATGGCCAGGACGATGCTCGATGAGCATAGGACTCCTAGGCGATATTGGGCCGAAGCTATGAGCACTGCATGCTATATTTCCAATTGCATTTTTCTTCGAGCTTTCTTGAAAAAGACCTCTTATGAGTTGCGTTTTGGAAAACTCCCCAAGGTGAGTTATTTTAGAGTTTTTGGTTGCCATTGTTTTATACTCAAAAAGGGCAACCTGGACAAGTTTGAGTCTCGTTCTTCTGACGGTGTGTTTTTGGGTTATGGCACTCACACTCGAGCTTATCGTGTACTTAACCTTGACACTAACCGAGTCATGGAGACATCCGATGTCACCTTCGACGAGACCATGGTTTGTCCTTCTTCTCGTTTTGAGCGTGCAGGTGATCATGAGGTTGGTGAGCCTCTTTTTGATGACGAGGACGTGGGTGCTGAAGGTATAGATGATTCAGCACCCCCTCCACCTGCTGTGCCGTAAGGAGCGGCTTCTACGACGACTCACGGCCCTGACACATCTTCTTCCTGGGGGCCGTGGGATCCGCCACCCCAAGCGGTACCTTTTGTACCCGGGGAGGCACCAGCTGCTGTTGAGGGGGAGATCACTTCTGCACGGGAGGCGCCATGACACATCCAGCGCCAACACCCCCCTCAGCAGATGATCGGCAACATTGACGAACGGGTCACTCGGTCCAGGTCTCAAATCTCTCACTTTGCTCATTCTGCTTTTGTTGCTGATTTTGAGCCCCGAGATGTTGGACACGCTTTGACGGATCCGGATTAGGTTAATGCCATGCATGAGGAGCTTGAGAACTTTGAGAGAAATCGGGTTTGGGTTCTAGTGTCTCCACCTTCTGAGTGTCACCCAATTGGGACAAAATGGGTGTTCAAAAACAAACAGGGAGAAGATGGCCATGTTGTGAGAAACAAGGCCAGACTCGTAGCCCAGGGATATAGTCAGAAGGAGGGGATAGACTATGAGGTGACATTTGCTCCTGTAGCTCGTTTAGAGGCAATTGGGATACTCTTGGCTTTTGCTGCATCCAAAGGTTTCAAACTTTTTCAAATGGATGTCAAGAGTGCCTTCTTAAACGGCTACATAGAAGAGGAGGTGTATGTCAGACAACCCCCCGGTTTTGAAAATCCCAAGTTTCCAAACCATGTTTTTAAACTTCACAAAGCTTTATATGATTTGAAACAAGCCCCTAGAACCTGGTATGATAGGTTGAAAACCTTTTTGCTTGCTAAGGGTTTTAAAATGGGATGTGTGGATAAAACGCTCTTTCTCCTCAAGCAAGGCACTGATACTCTCTTGGTCCAAATTTACGTGGATGATATCATTTTCGGTGGTTCTTCTCACGCTTTGGTTGCCAAGTTTGCAGATACAATGAGCAGGGAATTTGAGATGAGCATAATGGGCGAGTTGACGTTTTTCCTTGGGTTGCAAATCAAGCAATCCCGAGAAGGGACGTTTGTGCACCAGGGCAAGTATACCAAGGACTTGCTGAAGAGGTTCGATATAGGTGAGGCCAAGCCTCTTCCAACACCCATGTCGACCACAACGGTCCTGGATGCGGACAAGGATGGAGAAGCTGTGAGCCAGAAGGAGTACCGAAGCATGATCGGGTCGCTGCTCTACCTGACGGCGACACGCCCGGACATCCAGTTCGCGGTGTGTTTGTGTGCGTGCTTTTAGGCGTCGCCGCGCACTTCTCACCGTCAGGCGGTGAAGTGCATTTTCAGGTACCTTCGTTTCACACCTGAGTTTGGGATTTGGTATTCAGCTTCCTCCATTCTCTCCCTTTGCGGTTATTCCGATGCCGATTTTGCTGGTTGTCGCATTGAGCGCAAGTCCACTTCTGGGACTTGCCAGTTTATTGGTTCTTCTCTTGTATCATGGTCTTCTCGCAAGCAGTCTAGTGTCGCCCAGTCTACCACGGAGGCTGAGTATGTTGCTGCGGCTAGCTGCTGTTCCCAGTTACTCTGGATGATGGCCACTTTGCGTGATTTTGGTCTGAGCTTTTCTCGTGTTCCTTTGCTTTGTGACAGCACGAGTGCTATTAGCGTTGCTAAGAACCTCGTGCTTCACTCGAAGACCAAACACATTGATGTGCGCTTTCACTTTTTGCGAGACCACTATGAGAAGGGTGATATCGACCTTCGCCATGTCGATACTCATCATCAGTTGGCTGATATTTTTACCAAGCCTTTGGACGAATCAACCTTTAATCGGTTGAGGGGTGAGCTTGGTGTGTGTTTCCCCTTTTAGATGGGGGAAACATTTTAGATATTGTACCATAAACTGACTATTTTCTCATTTGTTTTGTCTGCATTTCAGCATACGCTTTTACATTCTGAGCTACATGCATATAATCTTTAAAATGTAATTATGCTCTATCTAGTATGCTCTGATGCTGTATGCTTATGATAGTAGCTTATGCTCTTTCTGATCACTAATACATGTTGTGAGCTGAGCTATTTTCAAATGGTGAATTTGCTAATAAACTTGAAAACTGAAAATGTTCACCATTGAGATATGCAACTAGCATGCGTAGGATGTGTTGAATACACTCATGCTTTTCATATATGCTAGGTTGCTATGTCTCTAGTTCTGAGTCTGTCACTTGCTTGGTCTGTTCATTTTCTGAGATAAAACTTGAACCAAGATAAGTGAATTGTAAAGATCGAGATGGGATTGCTTGTCAACACATCACAGTTTCGAGACTGTTTCTCATTGCACTTTGAGTTAAACTTGAGCTGTGTAGTGTATGACCGAAACTGTTGCTTTAAGCTTCTGATTGCTTCTGCATAGGCTTTAGACAGTTGAAAAGTTAGGCAATGACAAGCTTTCAACCTCTCGCAATCACATGCTGAAATTTAAACTTGTGTAATCTTAACCGCTGCAACTCCGATAAAATTTGGATACACAATACTATGTTTAATTCTATAGCATGATGATTGAACTTTGCTAGGGGTAGTTCACCTTGTATACATGATTAGCACTTGTCTTCCTGTCTATACATGTTTGGTGCTATTTTGTTGGTGAATACTTTTTTTGGCTAAAAACTGCTCACTCTGCTCGTATGTTCATATTGCATATTTGGTGATCAGTTTGAGCCTTCGCTAGCTTGTATGCTTTCCAGTGAGTCATTAGAGCTATACTGTTTAGAGCATCTTTGCATTTTCTTGACTATATTCTTGAAGCTGCTAACTTGCATCGTGACTCATATGCATTTTGGAAGGGGGGGCAATTCTCTTGTCGGCACTTTTGATGGTGCATTTTCTGAGGGGGAGAAAATTTGCTTTCGGTTCTTTTTGCTTGATGGTGCATTTTCAACTAAGGGGGAGAATTAGGACAAATCATACCTCCCATGTTCAAAGGGGAGAGGAATCGGTTGTGTGCACCATGCAAGGGGGAGCTTGCTCATGATGAGTTTTTGAAATTTCCAATTGGTTCGGAGTGTTTTTGCTAGTTGTGTTGAGCCTTTGCCTCTTTCTTGAGGGACTAGCATTCGCCTTTCAGATTTTCAATTGGTGTCGAGCTTTCTTGCTAGTTGTGTTGAGCCTCTGTGCCTCTATCTTGAGGGACTAGCATTTTGCTTCACTTTTTCAATTGGTATTTGCTAGCGGTGTTGAGCCTGTTCTACCTCTTCTTGAGGGCTAGCTTTGTTTTGCTTGGTTGCGTCGAGCCGTTGCCCATGTCTTCAGGAACCAAGTTGTTTCGCTCTTTCCACTTGACCTTTTTCGGCTTTGCTATGCTTTTGGGTCATTTGGTCGAGTTCTCTCTCTCCTTCTTCCTCCTTCTATTTCCTTTATGATTTGTGTGAGTAGTGACAATGCACTCATCAAGGGGGAGATTGCGGATACATGGGTGTATGCCGGGTCTCTAAGTGATGAGTGATTGTCAACTGGGATGAAGCGCATGTTCTTTGGCTTGTGTTGTGCAGGTGTCGAGCACAGATACAGTGATCAGAGGCAAGGTGAAGGTCAAGTAGAGACGTGCCGTGCCAATGGACCGAGAGTGACGAAGGGTGGACGTAAGGCTTGGACTAAGGGACCGGTGGCCCGAGGATTAGCTGTGGTGGCTGACAGCCTGGGACAGCGACAAGCGAAGACTTGCGGTCATGTGTTGCCTGAGTCGTGGACTTGGGGACACATGTCGGTGGACGGGGTGCATGGGCGGTGCATCCCCTCTACAGCTTCGGTTTGGTGTTAGAGCCAGAGAAAAACCATCGGGTGGACGGTTTCCAGGTTTGGGCCTCAAAACCTGAGCGCGGATGGTTTCCGAGTTTGGCCACAAAACTCGGGCTGACGATGGTTTCCAGGTTTGGGCCTCAAAACCTGGGTGCTTCGGGTTTGCTAAGTTTGGGCCACAAAACTCAGGCGCTTGGTGGGCTGGTTTCCCGGTTTGGGCCTCAAAACCGGGGGTTGGCTGTGAAGGCTGGTTTCCCGGTTGGGGCCACAAAACCGGGGGTGCGACGTCCGGGAAAGGACAGCAGAGCGGTGGCGGCACGTGGCGGCAATCGGGAGGTTGCTTCGAGGCAACGCTACGAGTTGTGCGGGCGTGGCCGTCGGATCCACCTACCATCGAGTTGGTCTAGAGTAACCTTAGGGTTTAGCTGGTTCGCTCTGTAAGTAGTTAGGGGTAGAGTGGGAATTAGGAATAGTTAGAATTAGGATAAGTAGGGGGAGACACCCACCTCCCCATCTATCTCAGTCATTTGCTCTTTGCTTCTAGGGTTTCCTGCTCTCCCAATCCCCTGCTGTAGCTAGCTAAGATCTGCAGAGAACCATACCTCTGTGTATTGAGATTTTGAGGAAGTGAGGCCATAACCTCACTGTTGTAGCGTGTGGTAGCCACACGGTTGCAGATCGATGTGTTGATTCGCGTTTTGGTTCGTGTTCTTCGCGTTTTTCCCGTCGCTCGATCTCTCCCTATACTGTGTCTTTGTGAAATCCGTTTGAATCAACTTGTTCGTATTTGAAAGGAGATCATTTCCACCGAAGGAATTTATCTAACTCCTTACGAACAAGTAGATCGGGTTGATTTCGTTTTCGTGGCGTTTTTCGGTTCATCCTCCTCCCCTTTTGGTTTCCCGGTGTTTGAGTTGATTTGAGCTGATGATCTCTTGGGGATAGTCTCCCAACTACTCCGTGATCATCCTCTCCAAGTTTGGGAATGTGGGATTTTGGTTTGAATCAATTTGGAGGAGATTTGGGTGAAGGGCGACCGAAATCGCCTTCACTGGGTGTTGGCGGACAGTCCGCCACCCCAGGCGCGGACAGTCCGCGCGTCGGGGACGAGCCAGACCTGTGGCTCTGTTCTTCGGCCAGTTGGTTTTTGGTTGACCGGCGGACAGTCCGCCGTTGGAGTTCGCGGACAGTCTGGGAACGTCCAGGGGACTTGCAGGAGCACTGTAGTTTTGCTCTTTTGGCCTGCGGACAGTCCGCGACCTGAGCCCGGACAGTCCGCCACTGGGCAGACAGTCCGCGACCGTACTGCCGGACAATCTAGGACTCGCCTGAAGCTACCGGTTTTGTGCGTTTGCTCTCCCGGCTTCTTCGCTTGGTTTTCGGACTTCTCGTTTGGCCTTGTAGTTGACCAAGAAACCTCTCTCGGTATCTTTGCTACTCGTTAGCATCGGTATTTAGGGATTTCTCGACGTAGCCGTCAATCTACGTTCGGGACTTGGTTTTTGAGGGTCGAACTTGTCTCAGTGCTTTCGGCGTTTGGTTTGCTATCGCTTTGTGGTGCCTCGCTGTGATCCTAGGGATCATCCACCCTCTCCAAGGGTCGTCGGCATCACGTTCTCGGTCGTAGGTTTTGGGGATTGATTTTGGGACAATCGGTGTTGGGGCGGCGCCCAGACCGCAGGCGCCTCCGACCCGCATTTTACCGAAAGATGATGATGCTTTCGTGCGGAAGGGAGCATTCGCGCGGAAGCACAAATTTCGGCCCGCGGACCAAGGGGAGGCGGAGCTTTCGTGCGAAAGGAAGCATTCGCGCGGAAGCAGGCATTCGCCTCCGGGCCGCATGACCGGAGTAGGGAGGCGGAGCTTTCGTGCGAAAGGAAGCATTCGCGCGGAAGCACGCGTTTCGGCTTGCGGACCAAGGGAAGGCGGAGCTTTCGTGCGAAAGGAAGCATTCGCGCGGAAGCGGGCATTCGCCTCCGGTCCGCATGACCGGAGTAGGATGGAGTTTTCGTGCGAAAGGAAGCATTCGCGCGAAAGGAGCCCAGCGTTTCCGGCGAGAGTTTTCGTCATTCATGACTTTGGTTTTTCTTAGGTTTTCGCAGGTCGACGGGAGCCTGGGTCAAAGGGAGCGGGCCCACCGGCCGGGAAAAGGAGCCGGGGGACGCTGGGCCCACCAGATGGCGGAGTTACGATGATGCCCCTCGCGCCGGAAAAGGCGGCGTACAACCATGGAGTAGATGAGCAGGGCATCATTGTAATTGTAGCAGAGTGGTTGGAAGGGCATTCTTGTACTTTCAAATTGATCTGGATTAATATAAAAAGCTCCCAACCTCCCGAGGGAGGAGGGGGAACACTGTTCACTTCTACCACTTCTCCACTTCCCTGTTCGCTTTCAGCTTTCGCTTTGCGCTTTCGTTCGTGGGACAACCCGCTGTTTCAAGGACTCGGTCCTGAAACAACATTGGCGCCCACCGTGGGTGTCGCCCGAGCTTACCATGCCGCCAAGGAAAGCGCCGAAAGCGGCCGACAATCCGGAGATGATTGCCGCGAGAAAGGATGCTTTCGGCACCATCGCGGTTTCAGTCCCAGCTAGCCAGGTTCCACCAAACACAGTCGCAGAGCCGCCACCTTTCGGCGGCGCTTTGTCGATAGAAGCGCAGCCACCGCCGGGAGCATCGACGAGCCAGGACGTGCAGCCTCAGCATCAGCGGATTTCGGGCAGAGAACGCACGCCGGATGGGCACGTCGACGACGAGCTCGAGGACGGGGATGAAGACGATGACGAAATCACAAGACATGCCCAAGCAATCAAGACGCTGGCACAGCAGCAAGGGGAAATCGAGAGGCTGTTGTTGCAAAGAGACCAGCTGCAGCAGCAGTTGGCCGCGAAAGCAAGAGAGGACGAGACTCGCAACGCCATTCGGAGAGCTGAGGCGCAGAGGAGGCAACTCGAGAAGGAAATTCAGGAGCTGCAAAGGGCCGGGGCGGACCCAAATCCGATAGAACACGAAAACGTATGCATACCAAGGCGAGAGCAACCGCCAGCTCTCGGCAACGCCATCGACGAAACCTCTCCACTCTCGAGGGAGTTGCAAGCTCACCCGTGGCCACTCAATTACAAGCCCCGCATTCCGACTTTCGACGGTAAAGCGAACCCACGCAAGTTCTTGGCAAGCTATGAGACGGCGGTATTTTCGGCAGGAGGAGACAATCAGGCTTTGGCAAAATCTCTCATCCTGGCAGTCGAGGACGTAGCCCACGATTGGTACACCACTCTCAAGCCACTGTCCATCTATTCATGGGCACAGCTGAAAGCCGAGCTGCTGGCCACTTTCCAAGGATTCCGACCGGATGTCAAGACCACGCGGGACCTCATGAATTGCACCCAGCAAGACGACGAGCCACTTTCGGAGTACCTCAAACGTTTCATCCAGCTGAAAGCTCAAGCTCCGAATGTGCCGGAAACGGCGGTGATCGCAGCAGCTATCGAAGGCTTGGGAACTGGGCAGTGCGCCGCTCATCTGTCCAGGGAGCCGCCGAAAGATGTCAAGGAACTGTTTGACGTGATGAATGCGTACGCGAGGTCGGATGATGACTTTCGGCGACGCAAGGCTGCCCGCCAGATGCAGAGGCAGGCGACGAAAGCAAGTCGCCCGCCGCCTGCGCCGAATCAAAGGATTGTTAGGCCATTTCGTTCAATCAACAATTTGCAAGAAGAACCGACGCAATCAGCAACAGGCACAGAGAGGCCCGACATGCCCGACTTTCATCCCCAAAGAGGATTCGATCAGCCGTTCCGCGGAGGGCGCGGCGGAAAGACAGGACGCGGCGGCCGAGACGGTAGAGGCCGCGGAAGAGGACCCAGGCCACCATATTGCGTCATTTGTGACGGCAATTTCGGCCATACCACTCGGGATTGCAAATACAGCAAAATGGCGAAAGAGCTGAAAGATAAGGATCAAACGTCAGCCTCCGCCGAAAGCTCCAAGCATGTTTTCCACAATTCGCAAGACCCGTCAGCTCTGGTGGCAGCATGCAGCAATTACACGAGCACACCTATGCATCACCCGCAGTACATGCATCCCCAAAACTTGCATTGGTACAATCCGGCGTATCAGAGTTATCAGCTCCCGGTCTTCGCGCCACAGTCGGTGGCAGTTTCGTCACCTATGCACTATCAGCGTCAGCCAGCGCCGCCGCCAGCGCTTCCGGCTCAGACCCAACCTCAGGGGCAGCAAGCACAGCCGGGTTTCCAGCAGGTGCAGGAGGCGGAAAATGAAACTAGCGCAATCAACAACATCCTTCCGTCAAGAGGGCACATTTTCGCCATCACGGGCGGATCAAACCTAGAGCACGAAAGCAAGAGAGCTAGAAGGGACTACCACCGAAGAGTCCAGACAGTATCACCAAGGCTTCCACTAAACAGGCCAGCTTGGTCACTAGCGCCGATATGTTTCGATGAGTCCGACTTCAAAGTCCGCGACTACCCGCATTGCGACGCTTTCATCGCCACAGCCAACGTGGCCGGCTTCACTTTGCACAACATTCTGATTGATACCGGAAGCTCAACAGACATTTTGTTCGTAAAAGCTTTCGAGGCAATGGGATTCGACAGACGCAGTTTGGACCCCGCCGGTAATTCACTGTACGGGTTCGGAGGAAGAAAGATCGATGCTATCGGCAAAAAGCAGATCCCTGTATCCTTCGCCGAAGGGGAAAGAGTCCGCACTGAGACACTAACATTCAACATAGTAAACATGGACTACCCGTATACTGCCATTTTCGGCAGAGGTTTCACCAACAGGTTCAACGTTATCATCAAGCAAAGCTACCTATGCATGAAGATGCCATCCCCTTTCGGCATCATCGCCGTACATGGAGATCAGCAAGCTTCCAGAACGATTGAGGGAAAACCAACCCCAGGCTACAGCCTTATCAATGAGGTGGCAAACAAAGACGAATTGCAAACAACCACCGAAGAGCACGCTATCGTCAACACGTCGAAATGCAAGGTTGGGGCAGCCGAAGAAACGATAAGAATCCCGCTCGCGGCCTCCAGGCCCGAAAGAGCCGTGCACATTGGGTCAAGCATGCCGGAAGAAGAAAGGAACGCGTTGGCATCTTTCCTTGCGAGCAATGATGACATTTTCGCTTGGTCAGCAAACGACTTGCAAGGCATTAGCAGAGATCTCGCCCAACACAGTTTGAACATCGCAAGCGGCGCTAAGCCCAGAAAGCAAAAAACTGAGAAAAATGTCAAACGAAAGGGCAGACGCGGCAAAAGCCGAAGTACAAAGATTACTCGATGCGGGAGTAATCCGACAAGTCCAGTATCCCGAATGGCTGGCGAATGTCGTCTTGGTGAAAAAGAAGAACGAAAAATGGCGAATGTGCGTCGATTTCACCGACCTCAACAAATGCTGCCCGAAGGATCCGTATCCTTTGCCTCGTATCGACAAGCTTGTCGACATTGCATCTGGCTGTGAAATAATGAGCTTGCTAGATTGTTTTTCAGGCTATCACCAGATTTGGCTTCATCCCGATGATGAGGAGAAAACCAGTTTCATCACCCCTACAGGTACATACTGCTATCGGCGAATGCCGGAGGGGCTGCGAAATGCTGGCCCTACTTTCTCAAGGATGACAGACAAAGTGTTCTAAAGCCAAAAGCAAAAGAAAAACTTGTTGGCTTACGTCGACGATATAGTGGTCAAGAGCGATAGACAGGAAGATCATCAAGCGGACTTGCTCGAGACTTTCGGCAATATCCGAAAGAGCGGTCTGAAGCTCAACCCTGACAAGTGTATTTTCGGCATCAAGAAAGGCAAGCTCCTGGGTTGTCTAGTATCGACAAGAGGAATTGAAGCTAATCCCGACAAGATAGCGGCAATCATCAATATGCAACCACCCTCAAACCGAAAGCAAGTGCAAAAGTTGACAGGAAGACTGGCTTCTTTGAACAGATTCATCGCAAGGTCCGCCGAAAGAGGGCTGCCTTTCTTCCGAACTCTGCGTAGCTCCGACCTTTTCGATTGGGGGGAAGAGCAGCACCAAGCTTTTCAGCAGCTAAAGGAGTATTTAACAAAGCTGACCACGCTATCCAAACCGTCGCCGGAAGCGACACTCTTGTTGTATCTCGCAGCATCGCACACCACCGTAAGCGCAGTACTGGTGGAAGAGAAGGAGCATGAAAACAGGATGACGCAGTTCCCAATCTATTTCGTCTCCGAGGCCCTCTCGGGGGCAAAACTGAACTACTCAGAGCTGGAGAAGATAGCTTACACAGTAGTAATGGCCTCTAGAAAACTGAAGCACTACTTTCAGTCCCATCACATCATAGTACTTTCGGCTCAGCCATTGGAAGCCCTGTTCCGCAACAACGAAGCTATCGGCCGAATCGGCAAGTGGGCGGCGGAGCTCAACGAATACGTGATCGACTTCCAGCACCGATCCACAATCAAGTCGCAGGCATTAGCGGATTTCATAGCAGACTGGACTCTCGCCGCTTTCGACACAACGCTTGAATTCGAAGAGCCTGTGTGGATAGTAAATTGTGACGGCGCATGGGGAATGGCCGGAGCCGGAATCTCAGCGATCCTTACACCACCAAGAGGACCGAAGGTCAGATTTGCCGCGAGGCTGCAGTTCCTCACAACCAACAACACTGCCGAATACGAGGCCGTGCTTCTAGGTTTACGAAAGCTTCGAGCAATCGGAGCGAGAAGATGCATAGTCAAGTCGGATTCCCAAGTGGTTGTCGGTCATGCCGAAAAGGATTTCACTGCAAGAGAACCAGAGCTAGCCAAGTATCTGGCGGCAATCAGAAGAATGGAGAAATATTTCACTGGTTTCACGTTGCGTCACATCCCAAGGGCCGAAAACGCAGAGGCGGACGAGCTGGCCAAAGCCGCAGCACAAAATCTACCGCTGCCATCAGATGTGTTCTATCAGGTCCTTTCGGCAAAATCCGTGAAAGAGGAGGAAGAACATCCAAGCCCGATACATGCTATCGTCAGTGATGACTGGAGGTCACAGATATTCGCCTATTTAGCTGGGACTTACGAGCCGCAGTCTAGGAAGGATGCCGAAAGAATGGCTAGCAGAGCGAAAGGTTACGCAATCATCGGAGAGCAGTTGTTCAAAAATGGAATAACAGCACCTCTTCTGAAATGCATAAGTCAGCGCGAAGGCATTCAGCTACTCGAAGAAATGCATGCCGGAATGTGCGGAGCGCATAGAGGGCCTCACGAGATAGCGCACAGAGCAATGAGACAAGGATTTTACTGGCCTTCCGCTGCATCAGATGCCAAAGAGCTGGTCAAATGTTGCAAAGGTTGCCAGATGTTCGCCAAAAATCAGAAAGCCCCAGCAAATGAGACCACGCCGATAGTGCCGACCTGGCCATTGCAGAGGTGGGGCATCGACATAGTTGGTCCGCTACCAGCAGCCCCGGGCAACTTGCGTTTTGCAGCAGTAGCTCTTGAGTATTTCACCAAATGGGTGGAAGCGAAGGCCCTCGCCAGCATAACTTCCACCTCTTTAACCAAGTTCGTCTGGTAGAGGATAATCTGTCGCTTCGGTGTTCCGTCATTCATCACCTGCGACAATGGGAAGCAGTTCGATTGCGCCGAATTCAGGAATTTTTGTGATGAACTCAGCATCAAGCTCAATTTCGCTTCTGTAAATTACCCGCAAGCAAACGGGGGCCGTCGAGAGAGCGAATGGCTTAATCTTTCAGCAATTTCGAAAACACTGTACGACTCGCCGAAAGGCAAGTGGGCCAACAGCCTAACAACAGCTGTATGGGGACACAACATTTCACGGTCCAGAGCTACCGGCTTCACCCCATTCAGGCTACTTTACGGCGAGGAAGCAGTAACCCCGGAAGAAGTAAGCTGGGTTCCTTCCGAACCGAAATGACCCCAACTACTGAAGAGCAAAGACACGTCGAGCTCGACACCGTCGAAGAAGTAAGACTGCAGGCCGCAGACAACCTTGAAAAGTACCACGCCGAAACGAAGCATCACAAGGACAAGACGATAATCCGAAAGGATATCAAGCCTGGTGACATGGTCACCATTCGGCAGCCAGATAAGCAAGGTAAGCTGCAATCACAGTGGCAAGGCCCTTTCGTTGTGGCAAGCATGGCGGCTCCGGGTGTATTCCGGTTGATGAATGACAAGGGCGAAGAATCAACCCATACATGGAACGCGAGCAACCTGCGCCGTTTCTACCCATGATTTATCTCCGTCGAATTTTGATATAATTTCCTTTTTCATCTATCACCATTTTTGTAATAAAAAAAATCGGCTGCGCTCTTTTTCCTCGCGGGGGAAGCCCTGAATCGGGGTGCGAGGTTTTTTAACGAGGCAGCCGAATGTAATCGCTACATTGCGAAAGTAAGTGTAGTTCCCCCCCAAGATATCACCTGGCTCGACAACAGACGAAGTCAACCAAACATAGGGTTGAGACATTCGTCATTAAATATGAAAAGAGAATGTCAGGGAGCTAAGGCGGAGGAGACCCCTTACCTCCACTGACAATCTCGAAAGCCTAACGGGCTATGAAAAAACCGACCCTCCGACAAAATGCGAGGGCGGAACGAAAGCCTGCGGACTATGAAAAAACCGACCCTCCGACAAAATGCGAGGGCGGAACGAAAGCCTGCGGGCTATGAAAAAACCGACCCTCCGACAAAATGCGAGGGCGGAACGAAAGCCTGCGGGTTATGAAAAAAACCGACCTCCGACAAATGCTAGGGCGGACCGAAAGCCTGCGGGCTATGAAAAAACCGACCCTCCGACAAAATGCGAGGGCGGAACGAAAGCCTGCGGGCTATGAAAAAAAACCGACCCTCCGACAAAATGCGAGGGCGGACCGAAAGCCTGCGGGCTATGAAAAAAACCGACCCTCCGACAAAATGCGAGGGCGGAACGAAAGCCTGCGGGCTATGAAAGAAACCGACCCTCCGACAAAATGCGAGGGCGCAACGAAAGCCTGCGGGCCATGAACAAACCGATCCTCCGACAAAACGAGGGCTGAACGAAAGCTTGCGGGCTATGCAAAACCAGCCCCCATCACCGAAGGGGAGAATGGTAGCGGAGGCCAAGCCCATCAGCCCTAGTAGGGGCAAAACAAACGGCAGCTGGCAAGCATTTACAGCCGCTAAAACGTAAATGTTTGTATTAACCTTTTCACCTACCAAGTGATCACAAATACAGCCAGGTGAGTAAATGCGGTCGTCCTGTACCACGGGCAAGGCAGTATAAATAGGCAACAAAGTGCAAGCCTCCCATCCATCCTAAACTACCGAGGCTCTTCAAAATGTTAGTTCCAGGTAGTCAGCTCATTATCGAAAATGCGAGTAGGAAGCATCAGGAGCTACGCTTTCGCGTTTATGATTGTGTCATCGGCATCGCGTCCACCTATCGTCACCAATCCGGTAACTGTAGGCGGTAGTACTGTCGAGTGGCTTTCCCATCTCAAACCAAAGATAGGAGATGAACCAAGCCGTGCATGGCGGCTGGACAGCAATACGAGCAATATCATAATCATAGTCGATTGTATGTCCCCAAGTTGCGTTCATAAAGACATTTACGTCAACCCGAATTATCAAGCGCCTTCGCGCGAAGCTAACCGCCCCTCGTCTAAGTGTGTGGGGGGCGGGCGCGTCTTTACTATCGGCCGAGGGGCTCTCACCGAAGGCTCCCTCGCGCGAAAGCTACCGCCCCTCGTCTAAGTGTGTGGGGGGCGGGCGCGTCTTTACTATCGGCCGAGGGGGCTCGCACCGAAGGCTCCCTCGCGCGAAAGCTACCGCCCCTCGTCTAAGTGTGTGGGGGCGGGCGCGTCTTTGCTATCGGCCGAGGGGCTCGCACCGAAAGCTCCCTCGCGCGAATGCTACCGCCCCTCGCCTAAGTGAGTGGGGGCGGCGCGTCTTTGCTATCGGCCGAGGGGCTCGCACCGAAGCTCCCTCGCGCGAATGCTACCGCCCCTCGCTAAGTGTGGGGGCGGGCGTCTTTACTATCGGCCGAGGGGCTCGCACCGAAAGCTCCCTCGCGCGAAAGCTACCGCCCCTCGTCTAAGTGTGTGGGGGCGGGCGTCTTTACTATCGGCCGAGGGGCTCCACCGAAAGCTCCCTCGCGCGAATGCTACCGCCCCTCGTAAGTGTGGGGCGGCGCGTCTTTGCTATCGGCCGAGGGCTCACCGAAAGCTCCCTCGCGGGTATCGAGCTGGTTAAGATCTTTCCACCTTAGCCGGTTCCAGATCCACGAATGGCGACATGGACGCGGTTGGGCAAACCGCCGTTTATTTTCGATGGACGAACTATGCGTATTGGAAGATCGCATGTCGTGCCTACTCCAGACATGGCTCTTCTGTTTGGGAGATTTTGCACCAAGGCCAATTACGTGTCTTGGCTGCTCGTGTTACCAGCTTCAGATGGATGGAGCACGATGCCAATAGCCGGCGCGTAACTCTCTTGTTCTCCTTGTTTGAACTGTTTCCTAAGTTTGATCGGCGTTTCTCACCTCCCCACCCCTGCCGTCGTGAGTTGGGCGACCCTCATGCGCTTCCATTAGGGAACCACTCAAGTCAATCTCCCGTCTCTACGTAGTTCCCGCACAACGGGAGTAGAGAACCTTTCGACATATTACCTAGGCGAGAGCCATAGAGTTTTATTTTCGCCTCGCTTTCAGGTCATTGTCACAGATGTCGAGACGAACAAGGAGCTGTTGCATTTTGACGATCATGAAGAGGGCTTTGAAGCTTTTTGCACCCTCTTGATCGGACGAAGAAGTCTTTGTGGGGACTCAAAGGTCCAGGCTGATCACGAATCGTCTAACTATGAGACCCTCACTTGCTACGAGCTCTTATTAAGCTCAAGTCTAGTGTGAGATTGAGCGCCAGTTCAAGGCTTCTTATGAACATCCCTTCTGGCCGACATGGCTTTGGTTTCTAGCTCTTCTGCAACCCCCTCTGGAGGATTGTGCACTCTCGTCACTCTTTTCTTGTCACGAGGACCAACTGAGTCTTTGGGGTGATGAACGTTTGGCGATGTTCGCCAACCGTTTTCTCGCGGTTCCACACACCCGCATGAAACCGTCGCCGCAGAGGACGCTCAGGATGCTTTGGATGCGTGCGACCACCTACCACTTCATCGCCAACTGTCCCAAGAAAAGAACACATTCGGAGGGCCGATCATGGTCACGAGTCGACCCGGCACAGCGCAAGGAGAAGTCGTCCCCGCAAGGCACAAGCGGAGCGGCGACTTCGACCATGGCGTACATCAGAAGACGTACTTGGAGAGGCCCAGCTAGCAGCGTGCATTTTCTTGCCACGCTCAGAGCGCAAGGCTCGGATGTGACTCCGCTTGCCTCAAGCATGACGATCCGAGAAGAAGAAGATGATCTGGACAAGTCTGAACGTTCTCTGCTTTCTTCTCCGACGACGAGGGTTTCTTTATTTTCCGCACCATGGCCTTTGGATTAATGTGTCACGGCAAGCTGGATCACACCTCCTCCCGGAACGACGAGCGACGACGACGACCCTCTCAGGTAAAACGATTGGGGAACGTTTGGTTGGTGGATTCTCGGGTGTTCGAGGCACTACCGAGAGTGCCAGTGGGTTCTCCAGTCTTAGTCCAGTCGCCGGAAAGGAAGTTTATCACCTTCGGCGAACATAGCAAGGTAAGGTATTGTCTCGTGGGTCCTGTCGTTGAGTAATGAGTCACTTTGTGTTGCGCGATGTTGCTCTTGTTTTCTACTTGCATTTTAACCTTCTTTCCGTTTCGCACTCTTTGATGACGACTATGGAGATTCGTTTTAAGCCGAGAATCTCCGTCGTGTTTTGGACCCTCAGGCCCAATCTATTTGTGTGATTTTGCCCTTTGGGAAAGTCTTCGTGCGGATTTCTCGGAGTCTTTTGGCAGTTCTCTTCGTTTCTTTGGCGGACTTTCTCCTCTGATCCTTTGGAAGTGGCATCAGGAGACTAGGACATTTCAACTTCGACTTTGCTTGCAGACTTTAGCTCACTTGCCTAATCCGGATTGCCCAACGTTATCCATGGAGAAGATCTTGTTTGCCCATTCTTTGTAGACATGGGAAGATGGTTGCCGCTCCCCCCATCCAGTGCTCAGTCATGACTAGCGCCCCTGGAGAGGTTTGGGGGGGCATCTGGCCTTTGTGTGGTCCGGCTCGGTGGCTCGGTTTGGGGAAGTGGTATGGGTCTTGTTTTTGATGTCCTTTTCGAGATATTCGGGGTCCTTCTTTATGCTGAGAAACGCGAGACTTTCTCCGTTGCCTCGCATCTGATTTTGCGTCTTCAAATGAGTTCCCTTGAACTCGATCGGCTTTAGGTGATAATGGTTTTCGATTCAGAATTTGGGATTTTTGAGAAGTTTTTGTAACTCTTTGGGCTTGGAGCTCATTTTCTTCTCCCTACAACACCACCACAAATGGTGTTTGTATAGAAGGAAGAATCAGCCTTGTTAGAGATGTCCAGGACGATTGCTCGATGAGCTGAAGGACTCCTAGGCGATATTGGGCCGAAGCTATGAGCCCTGCAATCTATATTTCCAATTGCTTTTTCTTCGAGCTTTCTTGAAAAAGACCCTCTTATGAGTTGCGTTTTGGAAAACTCCCCAAGGATGAGTTATTTTAGAGTTTTTTGGTTTGCATTGTTTTGATACCAAAAAGGGCACCTGGACAAGTTTGATCTCGTTCTTCCTGACGGTGTGTTTTTGGGTTATGGCCTCACACTCGTCTTATCGTGTACTTAACCTTGACACTAACCGAAGTCAGGATGACATCCGATGTCCACCCTCGTACGACGATCCATGGTTTGTCCTTCTTCTCGTTTGGAGCGTGCAGGTGAATCATGTAGGTTGGTGATCCTCTTTTGATGACGAGGACGTGGTGCTGAAGGTATAGATGATTCAGCACCCCTCTCCCCTGCTGTGCCTAAGGATGCGGCTTCTACGCACGACTCACGGCCCTGACACAATCTTCTTGCTCCTGGGGGCCGGGGATCCGCCCACCCCAATCTACCTTTTGTACCCGGGGAGGGCACCAGCTGCGTGAGTGGGAGACACTGTCTGCACGGGAGGGCGCCACTTACACTCCAGCGCCAACACCCCCTCACAATGAAGCGGCAACATTGACGAACGTCACATCGGTCCAGGTCCAAATCTCTCACTTTGCTGTCATTCTGCTTTTGTTTCTGATTTTGAGCCCCGAGATTTTGACACGCTTTGACTGATCCGGATTAGTTAATGCCATGCATGGGGGAAAGGGCTTTGAGTAACTTTGGAGAGAATCGGTTTGGGTTCTAGGTGTCTCCACCTTCTGATGTCATCCCATGGGACAAAATGGTGTGTTCAAAACACAACAGGGAGAAGATAGGGCCATGTTGTGAGAAAAGGCAACT